>JAWNOQ010000003.1:2500000-3125000 GCA_035045865.1 Drosophila austrosaltans | reverse complement strand
GGCATTGTCCTGGTGTAGCTTGGGCCACTTGAATGTACTGCGCATTGTACGCGTCAACGTCCAGAAGATAAAAAAAAAACCGTACAATTATAAGAATCTAACATAAATATAAGAACGAATGATCTCTCATTTTTATTACGCACTGCAAAGCAATTTGAGGAGGAGGGCAGCAACTAGGAAGATTCACCTGATGGAAGCCATGAAACCCCAGGTAGATTAAAATCTCCCAGAACGATAAATATGTCTGCATCCAAAAGAAATGAAGAAACAAAGCGAATAGCTTCTAAGTGTCAAGAACAGCAGGTGACAGAATTATTTCAGAAGGAAGAAATGAATTTACGGCAAATAAAACTCCACCATCCATTTCTGGATATACGATCGCATCTATATGCTGAAAATGTTGTAGCCAAGACAGAAGCATCGGGAATGTCTGGCTTTAGCCAAGTTCCTGTGAAGACTAAAATATAAAAGTCAAAAGATTGACTATCTACAAAAAGTTTGGAAAGCTTAGATTTTAGTCCTAGTTTTTTTACCCGCCAGCCGCTACTGACGAGCCTGAGGGTAGGGAAGGATCAGGTGTGTTAGGCAGGCGAATCGGAGGCCGATTTCTCTTTTTCTTAGCCGAACACTCCTTTAAAATTAAATGTTCTTACTAAAAATCTTTTTGACAAAAAAGGAATTCCCGAGGGATAGTCTTCTTCCGCTTCGGTAATTCGATTAATAGTCTATAACTATTAACCTAAATTTTAGAGACGACAACTAAACGCACTTTCAAAAACCCAGCCAATAGGGATTTAAATCCCTCTTTCGTCCGCCATACGTCCCGGCATGCTTCACAACTCCATTTAAAGCAATCACCGTTTACTTTGGCAGTGCATTTAACATGTTAATGTTATCACAAATCCAGTGTTTAAAATTAACGATGTATTTATATCAAAGTAAAGTAACTATCTGGCATCCTTGTTATATTTCGCCCAATCTTACAACACTATAACCTTAGTATGTTAGTTCTTTATCGTCGCAAACACAAGATCGTATGCCCAATTAATCAATAAAGAACACAATGTATATTTCTATCACTATCTAAACTCTAATATATTTATCTTCCACAACTGCTTACTGCATGGTTAGTTTAAAATCCCAACAGGTTATGGGCCCAGTCACAATTGTGCAAATAGATATTTCGACAGAAAGTGTTTTAAAAAGTTAAGCCGTGCAAAATGGCAAGTGCGTATATGCGAATAGAACCGCTCAACGCCGAGAACTACGACTCGTGGAAATTGCAAATATGTGGAATTCTGGTGAAAAACGAATTATGGCAATATGTAAACGTTGTAAAGACATACGGCTTTCATATCATCCAGAATGGTTGCAGTAAACAAAGTCGGATCTCAGCAAGATGTTCAAAATGAAGGGCAGCAACGAGTTTTTATATCTCAGGAAAAATATATTGATGCCCTTTTTATAAAGATTTGGCATGACCGAAATCAGTACTGCGGTGTCCGAATGAACCAACGGATCAGGAGATGGAAAAGTATCCTTTTCAAAACTTAATTGGTTCTTTAATGTTTCTTTTAGTTACCACACGTCCAGATATTGCATACGCCGTAAACTTCATGAGTCAGTTCAACTCTAACTACACAGTCGATCACTGGAAGGCAGCGAAACGAATCCTACGCTTCTTCAGCGGTAGAAAGAAGAGAGGACTTCTATTTAAGAAGACAGGTGATGACATCTATGGTGTAGTCGATGCAGATTGGGGAGGCAATCTATCTGATAGGCGCTCCTATTCTGGTCAAGCGTTTATATTGGCTGGTGCCGCCATAAGCTGAGAGGCACGCAAGCAAAGAACAGTTGCATTATCAAGTACAGAGTCAGAGTATTTGGCTTTGTCAGAGGCAGTAAAAGAGTCTTTATACCTGAAGACGCTCATAAGGAATATTGGTATAAAATGTGAATCCGTGCGTATTTTCAATGACAAGCAAAGCGCACAACATTTGGTCAAAGGTTTTGGTTTTCATCCCAGGACAAAACATATTGACGAGCGTCACCACTTCATCCTTCATATGCAGACGCAGCGAATGCCAGCAGATGTCTTAACGAAGGGGCTAAGCGGTAACAAACATGATGAATGCAGTCTATTATTGGGTGTTACCTATATTTAAGATTTAAGTTTCTTTCTTTGAGGGGGTGTGTATTTATGTCAAAGTATTTATTTATGTTTATGTCAAAGTAAAGTAAGTAGCTGGCATCCTTAAAATATTAGTTCGCTCTGTACCATCACAAAGATAAGATCGCGTGCCCAATTAATTCTATCACTATCTGAAGTCTATTATATTTATCTTGCACAACTGCTTACTGCATGGTTGGTTTAAAATCTTAACATCCAGCATAAAAGATAGTCATTTTGGAGTTTTGTGGTCACTTTTTCGAAAAGCAGACAACCATTTTAAATTTATTTAATTATAACTATTTTTATACCCTTGCAGAGGGTATTATAAAATTGGTCAGATGTTTGTAACGCATAGAAATATACGTTTCCGACCCCATAAAGTATATATATTCTTGATCAGCATCAACAGCCGAGTCGATTGAGACATGTCCGTCTGTCCGTCCGTCCGTCTGTCCGTCTGTCCGTCCGTCCGTCTGTCTGTTTAGCCAGACGTTTTCGAGCTTAAATTTTAAGCTACATGGTTGAAACATGAAAAGTTAAGTTCCTCAATCGATGATGTAGGTTAAGTTTAAAAATTAGTCGGATCGGATAATTATCACCGGAGTTATTAACTAAAACGTGGAGGTACCTCGAGGAAAATAAGCAATTTTCTTTGGCAGCAAAGAAACAAAAACAAATTCCAAGCAATCACGCACACACACACATATACAAAAATTCGTCACCACGCGGTGTGTGAGAGAGACAGAAACATTCGCGTTGTGTTGTTGCACAGAACAAAATTGACAGAGCGAGATGCAATGGGTTTGCATATATATCGAATTAGGACGGTGGCGTAGTATGTGGAGATCGTTGGCACGATGGGCTTCGGTGTTTGATGGTTTAATACTCGGTGAAGAAGTGAAAATTTTTATATGTGTTTTTTTCTTTTTTGTTTTTTTTTTTTTATTTTGTTAAACATTTATACCAATTATTTTGCTGCAAGGGTATACAAACTTCGGCAGAGCCAAAGTTAGCTTCTTTGATATTTATTGATAAAATATACAATTGTAATAAACCAATAAATCGCAAAAATTCTGTATACATTTTAAAATGAGGGTATTTTAAAAATAAGCAATGCAATATACTATTAGGACTATACGAACCGAAAAATAACACAAGTATTGAAGTTTTAATATTCACAAAAAAAACTGAAGAGAAAGAAATTAAGAAAATAGAGTAAAAATTATTGTACTTACTGATGGGTCACGGTACCAAAGACTGAAGGCTAGGATAGCTCGACGGATGGGGTGTGGTTCTTGCCTAGTCTTCTTCTGCTCTATCGAATATATTAATGATATATGAAAACAAAAAAAAACATAGTATTCCCTGAAAGTTAAAATAATTTACAACAAAAAAATTAAGACTGTTTCTCTGACCATTGATTTTCCTGTTGGGGATGTTTAGGTGTTATTTGCATTCAACGTACCAGTGCCTCAATCCGACGATGTTGTATATCTTGGAGTTCACCTCGACAGAAGATTAACTTGGCGTAAGCATATCGAAGCCAAGAAAAAGCAACTAAAGCTTAAAGCAATCGGACTACATTGACTTATCAAAGCTTGGAATTGAAAGCTCTCCTCTACAACTCTGTGTTAAAACCCATCCGGACGTACGGCTCTGCACTGCGGGGAAACGAAAGCAAGAGCAACATCGAAACCATACAAAGGGCTCAATCCAAGGTTCTCAGAACTATCACGGGAGCACCTTGGTATATCAGAAACGAAAACTTACAGAAAGACCTACATATTCCTAGTGTACTAACCGAAATAAAGGTACAACAGCTAAAGTACACCGCTAAGTTGCAGGCCCATCCGAATACCCTCGCCAAATCATTAACCCGAGCATGCGATAGAACTCGTCTCCAACGAAACGACCTTCCAACCCTCTAGCAAATAATCAGGGCCATAAATTAATGAAGCATCCTTCTGATGCTAGGTTACGTATTAGATTAAGATAAAACCAGGAAATTGTTGTTAGTCTTATACACTATATAAGGGATCCAACAAATAAATAAACGCAAAAAAAAAAAAAAAAAAAAAAAAATTGCACGCCCCGTCTTTACCCTCTCTATTTTCACAGTTTGATAGGCATTTAAATATATATATATAAATATGCTGCCCCGAAAATAAGCCAACGAGATAACTCATATGGATGAGGTGTGAACATTATGTAGGTAATAGATTTCATTAATTTATTCACAATTCAGCCTTATTTCGGCAATTCCAAATCTAACTTTTTATACAAATATCAGAATAAATCTTCAAACAAAAATTTCATTAAAATTTTGGCTGTGTCATTTTCGCAAGATTTTAAATAACCTAACATATACATAGAAACAAATATTATTCTCTGTGCAAAGAGATATTTGATTTAAACACAAGCTACTGTTCAATATTCTTACTCAGACATTTTCCTTGCGCTAAATTGATGGGCCCGTCGAATGTAGACGCTGTGAAATTATCAGGTTCGATTAGCCTAGATAATGAAAGAGTATTTAGAAAATTGGCGTATAAAAATCTTACTCAAATGCTAAAAAAAAACTGCAGCTGCTTCGGCGCAAGTTTAGGGTAAAATTGGCAAGCAGAAAGGCCGGACGTGAGTGCAAAAGAAACACAAATGCAAGAATAATTTTAAGAAAAAAAGTGAATTGTAAATGAATTGTAAAATGAATTGTAAAACGATATATTAACTAATAAGAATTGTCAAAATATTTCAGCAATACCATACCAATACAATACGCAATAGTAGAATGCATACCAATAGCAATGCACAATACTATGGAATAAAGTATATGTGTAAATAAGTATTTGCTTGGACATAATATATTGTGCCTTATATATTAATACATAGGTACATTAAATATACATATGTAAGAGAAGTGAAAGTAGTTACCTAATATTTTCACGCACTGGCACAATCTAAATTACAGGTTTTATTGTCTTCACTTTAATATGTTCTGAGTTTAAATGCTAAGCCCTTATGCTTTCCACTAATCTCATATTTATAGATTTTTTTTTTAAGCCTAACTGTAATATGATCATGCGTATATATGCATTAATGCAGTCATGGGTGTAAGCGAGACGTATGCCCAAGTGTGATAACCTCAAGCGATAACTGATGGATTAAGAAAATTAAGCTTATATGCACTAATCTATTGCTAAATATCTTATCAATCTGCCATAAATTTAGACTTCGCCCTACAAGAATTAGTAAACACACAACAAAGACTGGTACAAACGCAAAAATAACGGTCGATATCGCGGACAATATAACAACACTAATGTTTGTTATTAAGTAAATAATATGTAATAATAGCTTTGAGTACATGCTTAACAACAATATACAATTTGTTAATCACGTATTAGGTAGTTCCGGCACTAAATTCCGCGAAAAATTTTTTTTATTTTATAAAAGCGAGAGCGCAAAAAAAAAAACATGACCGACTTCGTTAAAGTGAAAATGAATGAATTATTGAACATAATGGGGTGTCCAACTAGCACAAATATTTTTATAACTAAGTGTTTATGCAAAATGGAATGTATTGAAGTGGAACTAATGTGCAAGGATACCCCTTTTTCAAGGTATGTCACATCGTGCACATGATACAACGCATGATCAACGCATATCATCGGTATTGTGTTTCACAAAAACCGATTTTGGTCAACCGGCACGGAATTAGTCAGCCAATTGTAGACTAAATAAATAAATTATGGAACTCTTTATTGAAGTAAATTGAGTATATTGAAGGTACATTTTATTGATTCGTACGCATAATATTTGTCCAATTTGGTGTTTTAATGGAATAAATAAGCTGAAAGGAAAGAAACATTTTGTTTGACTATGGATTTAGAAAGTATGAAAATACAGTGTCTACTGTATTTTTGTACAGATGTAAAAGTATACATACATATCAACTTCACTGCTTTAGAAACATCGGACCCATTTTCATTTTTGGTGCAAATTTTTCTTTAGATTTTACTTATTTAAGAAAAATTTAAATATAGTTCAACTCCAACTAAACTAAACTAATAGGCTATACTTTCGTTTTGATTACACTTTAATTTGCTTCTTTAATTTTTATTAAATAACGAAAAACACCGTATATCACCTTTTCCTCGATTTTTTTTGCCATTTTGTAGTGGTTTTCCAATGCCTCCAGGTCCATACAATTATCAACCTTATATGCATCAAAATGCCCTGCAATATATATGTATATAAAAATTAGTTTTATATCATTAAAGTTAGATTTTGGATTTAGAACAAAAATTACGCTTTTATAACACTCTAAATATCAGAGGTCTAACATTTTTTATACCCTGTACGCAAATTTTTGAATGTATAGTTTATTAGAGACTAAAATTGAGTACATAGAAAATAGACGCTGCAAGCGCAGGCAGGAACTTAGCATAAAGAGGAACTAAAGATTGTCCATTTTAATTCGTGGAACGAACACTTATAAAAAGCAATGGGAAATACATATACATAAACATACAGCAGTGTTCTCTTATACATTTTCAACACTCCTAACCCTTTATCTATAGATTTAAAGAATCTTATTCAAATATTTACATCAAATTCAAAAACTTAATTTCAATCCCAACAGATTAGTACATTTTACCTACTTGACTTTACAAAGATGTTTAGTTAATACATCGGATATTAAATCATTTGTTGGGACATACTTAATATAAATTATATTATTCTTATAAAATTCTCTCACAAAATGATATTTGATCTCAATATGCTTATTACGTGCATAAAACTTAGAATCTCTACCAATGCATCATCATCGTTGGTGCTGTCCCGAAGCCCATCTCTTCGACCAGGTTTTGCACATACGCTGACTCTGCTTTTCTGCTTCTTTGACTACAAAGAAACTGCTGCTCCAGCCATGAAGATTTGCCAGCTAAAGGATTTGCGATCCTTGCTTTTACCAGCCTAATCTGCATCAACATAACAGTGGGGAGGTACGCCAGTTTTGGCATAATGTAAGTGCATATTTGCTGTGCCCTTCAGATATCTCAATACGCGCTATGCAGCCACCATTTGCTCCGTGTGAGGGTCGGAATTTCCCTGCGCCAGTTTCGCCACGGAATGTATTATATCTGGCGTTGTCAGCCCCAAATGTAAAAGCGGCCCAATCGGCGATTGGTATCGTGTCTTGTCCACCGATATGCAGCCAGAGTCATCACATTTGGTCTGAAAGCCAACTTCTAGTCTAAACAACAATAATATTAAAATACTCATCAGTTTCGTTAGTATAAATACAATGTTCGCTTGGACAAGGTGCAAAGCCAATTTCCAACAAAACGCTATCAAATTTGTGATTCCACAAACAAAATCGTGATTTTTGCAGTTTAAGTACTCGCTTCTTTGGGTGTCCCAGATTAACAAACCCTTCAGGTTGCCGCATAAATATAATGTAGTGTAGCTCACTGTTTAGATAAGCGAATGAGCCATCTATCTGGTGTAAATATATTTCTTTAATAGCTTCACCTCTGACGACTTCGAATCAAAGGCAGGAGTACCCCAAGGCAGCGTGCTAGGTCCAACTCTGTATCTTCTGTATACAGCGGAGATACCAAACAAGCGCTACACTCATCACATCTACTTTCGCCGATGACACGGCTATCCTTAGCCGCTCCAAATGCCCGATCAAGGCTGCTGAGCAACTGACAACCCATTTCAAGGAAATTAAAAAGTGGCTAGCAGATTGGCGGATCCGTGTAAATGAACAGAAATGCAAGCACGTTACGTTTACCCTCAATAGAAGAACCTGCCCATCATTGACACTGATCAACGTGCCAGTGCCTCAATCCGACGATGTTGTGTATCTTGGAGTTCACCCGGACAGAAGATTAACTTGGCATAGGCACATCGAAGCCAAGAAAAAGCAGCTAGAGCTTAAAGCAATCGGACTACATTGGCTTATCAATGCACGATCTCCCCATGTTTGGAGTTCAAAGTTCTTCTCTACAACTCGTTGCTAAAACCCATCTGGATGTACGGCTCCGCACTGTGGGGAAACGAAAGCAAGAGCAATATCGAAACCATACAAAGGGCGCAATCTAAGGTTCTCAGAACTATCACGGGAGCACCTTGGTATATCCGAAACGAAAACGTACAGAAAGATCTACATATTAATAGTGTAACAACCGAAATAAAAGTACAACAGCTAAAGTACACCGCTAAACTGCAGGCCCATCCGAATACCCTCGCCCAATTATTAGCGTGAGTATGTGATAGAACTGGTCTCTAAAGAAAAGACCTTCCAACCCTCTAACTAATAATCAGGGCCATAGATCAATGTAGCATCCTTCAAATGCTAGATTATGTATTAGATTAAGATAAAACTAGAAAATTGTTGTTAGTCTTTAAAAGTTAAATAAGAGATCCAACAAAATAAATAAAACGTAAAAAAAAGCTAAGCAACGTTCAACTACAAAGATATCCAATTACGATTAAACCTAACAAGGACCAAAGTATTGACAACGCTTGACTACAAGGATAATCACAAACCAGCTATAAAGACCCTCATATACTGCTCAAGGCAATTACAATTAATTAAGCAACGATTCGTTTTCTGCTAATGTTTTATTCAGCCATGTTTGATAAAACATTAGTGCTATGAGAGTCAAATGGTCAAACGCAAAGCTGAGCTAGAAAGTTTCTTCGCCAACTTTGGACTAACGCCTGGCGGTACAGACGAGGAGATGAGAAGCTGATTCTCTAGCTTTGCATCCAGGGAAGACCATAAACCAGACGAACTATTTCGTCTAGCAGAGCTCGAGTTACAGTACGGACAAGCAGCCAGCGTCGACAAGGGTCTAGATCAAGGGTGGGCACGTAGTGGCTCCCGGAGCTCACCGAGCTCTTTCCGTTATTTTTGTGGCAGAGGTCATAACTGTGCGAGTTCGTTGGCAGAGGGACGCACAAGCAACTGAGGGGCGCACAAGCAGGGAAAAAGGTCTCGATCAAGAGTCCAAGCAGAGGTCCTGGGAGGAAGAGAGGTTGGAAAAGGAAAACTATCGCGGGATCGAAGATAGGTCATAAATGTGCGTCCCGTATTTACTTGTGCGTCCCTCAGTTGCTTGTGCGTCCCTCTGCCTACAAACCCGACCTCGCGATCGCGACCTTTTTTCCTTTTTCCCCTTCCCGCAACTGCTTGTCTCTGCCCTCTGCCCACAAACACGCACATTTATGAGCCTTTTTCGAGCTCAAAATTTTTTCTTGGGCGTCCCGAATTTAATTGTGCGTCCCTCCACCTACAAACTCGAGCTCGCGATCGCGACCTTTTTTCTCTCCCGCATTTACTTGTGCGTGCCTCTATCCACGAACTCGCACACCCTTGGTCTAGATGTCACGCCACGTTCACGTCCTGTGTCACCTGCACGACAGAATGACAAGGAGTACTCAGCCGAGAGTCCCATGTCACCCAATCATGATTTAGATGAAAAAAAATTACAAGTGCCAATGTTCCATTGCAACATCAGACATTCACCCACGCAGGACCACCGAGAATACCAATTATTCCAGAATCGTGGAGAAAGTGTCCAAATGGGATCTTTATTTTGAAGGTACTGCCGAGCCACTCTACTTCTTGGAAACAGTAGAAACAACGGCTGTTTCTTATCGTATCAGCACCGAATGCCTACCCAGTATAATGCCTATTTATTTTCGGGACGAGCCGAAGGATGGTGGCAAACCAGCGGTGTGCTAGACTCCTTGTGGGCTAGTTTTAAAAAAGAATTTTTGGATTTCTTTCTTTCTTTCTTTCTTTCACCCTCCCCGATACTTCAAAAAATTAGAAGATGCGATTGGTACCCGTAGACAACGTTCTAGAGAACCCGATAGCATACCTGATAGAACTACGCCTTATGATGAGAAGGGCCTATTAACCGGCGCAGCAGGAGCTACAAGGTAAATATGACAATTTAATTTCTGAACTCCAATTGTACACTCGCCGTATGGATTTTCGCAATTTGAATGAGTTGACCCAATTAATAGTGAATTTCGAGACCCTGCGTGGTCAAAGTTCAAGAAGATTCCATACGTCTTTTTCTCGCCAGGCAATTGCATCAAATACCTTTGACAGCCATATGCAACAGTTTACCAGTGGACCAAAAAACAGTACCGATAACAGCAGAAGCGTCAGCAGGCAGCTTTGCATCCTCCGGAGGAAAAACCAGCAAGTTACCCTCACTTCTTCCAGGTGTCCGAAGCACCAGTGGATACCCACCGTGCTTGCTGTAACTGTGGTGAACCGAATCACTTCGCTAAGCAATGCCACAGTCCAAGTATGCTTTTCTGTTGGGAATGCGGAAAACGCAATATACGAACCATCGACTGCTGTCGACGGTCGGGAAACGCCGGGCGCCTGCGTCTGACCAAAGATCAAATGGAGAAAGCGCGGAATCAACCGCAATTGTAAGCAGACTTTGCTTCGACAAGGCTCGCCTCATAGCCTTCGACCAAATCAACTGATGCGAAGTGAGTGCTACCCTCGATACCAGAGTTACCAGGAGTTTCATTCACAGCTCGCTGGCTCAGCAGATAGGCGCTAATGGAAATTGGACGCAAATACATACCGCTATCAACTTAGCCGACGGCACCTGGAACGAACTCACCGAAGCCATTGCTAGTATTACGAGGAATTATGGACCACTTGATCTTAGGCACCGTTTTTCTCCGTGGCACTTGGACAAAGATCCAGTGCGGGGAAAACCATTTACAGCTGGTACCTATTCATAACCACCACCAAAGTTCACACGCATACGTACACACATTCACCCAGCGCAGCCCATACATACACAGTTGTGTAGTGAATTCACATGTCGGTTTTAAATGACTTCAGCACAGCTTGTAACATTCTGTTGCAAGCAGGAAATAATAGTAATAAGTTTATATATAAGAACAATTGTATGTATGTACGCAAACTTGCATGCATACATTTCGTTCTGTATATAAGCTTAAGCAAACGAATTGTGCTGGCAAGCCAGCCCAATTATGCTGAGCTTGCAATTTGATCATGTGAGTTCACTCGCGCGCCTCACCCCTCTTATTTTTGTAGCTGCCAACAAGCAGCATAAGTTAGCACACTAAATGATTCATTCGAATAAAAGTTGACTAAGAGCACAGATGTGCTCATTAACAAAAACCTTTAATAAATATTGGAATAAATTGAAACAATCAATATGTACTAATATACATATTTCATGGCGACCGTGACAGGACAGTCACCTTGCAGAACCCTTTGATTGGAATTGTGTGTGAAATGTGGAAACAACAAAAAGTGCCCGATTATACAATAAAAAAAAAAAGAATTTTTTTTGATTCGACTGAGATAATCTGCATTTGCTCAGTACAGTCGTACCTCGCATCGTTTAGCACACACTCGCTAACCAATTTCCCAACAACAAAATATGTTCACATACATACTGCCAAGTGAATGGCCAATACAGAAGTGACGTTCGAAAGTGCTGCTCCTGTCGAGCAAAGGGATGCACCCACAGTAGAAGAGGCTCTAGTGGTGTATCCAAACGATGGACCACGCCCACTCACCATTGCTGAGTACCGGGCTCGAAGACAACTAAATAAATCTACGCAAAGAAGGAAGAAGCGGGGCGGAAAAAGAATCGCCTTCCTGCGCCAGAGACGATTGGTGCAGGATATGTTGAAAACCACAACATTGCCTGAGGAAGACCGACAACTCTACCAAGAGAGTCTAAAGAATCTAGAAGAAGAACTTTGCCGTGGTGCAAAGTAACGCAAATCGGATTTCCGATATTGCCACTAATTTTAAAAATTTATCATTCATTCACTCATTTAAAAAAAATTTTCTTTACTATGTTTATATAAAAAATCATCTCAATCATTTAATTTTAATTAAACCCCCAAGTCGATGCGTGCAAACGCTGCTTGAAAAATACTAACGAAAAAAAATTAGGCTATTACTAACACATGTGGTTGGAGTATCTATTGTAAAATTTAATGAAATGTAAACCTGAATTTTGAGCCAACCACATGCACTATCTCTTCTAACTTCCACGTCTCTGTCACTGCTATAAGCAGTTGAATATATACGTTCGTTTCTGCATGTATGCTTATACAATGTAATGAATCATTCTTCGATGATCTATTGATCACTTAAAGTGGATATCAATAACTGATATCACACTCCTTTTTTTATATATATACAATTTTTTTTGTGAATCCAATTACAGTTTTTAAATTTAAATTTCTCTTTAGAACATATTACTTAAAAATTTCAAAATAGTAAATGCAATGAAATAAAAAAAAAAAAAATATTTTCTATGTATACGCTTCAGACTTAGATTCTTTCAACTTTTATGGGTAGTTTAGAGAAAAAGGTAGATTTTGGAAAAATTTTAAATAAAGTAATTATAGATGAAATATCAAATTTCTTTAAAGTAGCTTCCCCAGAACCAAAAATGGGTTTAATTGACACGAAAACGGTGGATTCCACTGCCAATGTGATCAATAGAGTAGAAGTAGAACAACAAGGGCTTACAACTGTTACGATCTTATTGATCGTAATAGTAATAATAATGAGCATCAACATGCTAATTAAAATTTACGGAATGCACAATAGGTGCTTGAAAAGGAAATATTTGAGCAGGGCAAATGATTTAGATAAGGTCTAAGAAAACAAAGAGAAAGGAAAAATGTCGCTAGACGAATATTTTGCGAAAATTAGAGATAGGAACCCAAATATAGAAACCGATTTACTAGAGGTTTTTAAGAGTGAACAAAGTAGCTCACCTCAACGCGCATTAGATCTAGCTACCATCAATATAACATACTTGGATATAACGGAAGAAAATTTCCCAATCCAAGGAAACAGTAGAGTAGCCATGTGCTTCATCCTTACAGTACCTAGCATATGATGTTATACAAACGCAGCAGGTACTTTTTGCTTTTATCTAATGGATGAAGCACAACATTAAAAAAAAAAAGAAGAAAGAGAGAAAAAAAATATATATAAGAACTTAGACAAGGAAGGTGTAATAAAATAACACTACATATATGTAGATACACATATTTAAAGAATGACCGACTGGCAAGTGATTGTCGCACAAGCCAGAATTCTGAAAGAGGAACTGTTAAAATCAATAAAGTGTATCAGTCAAGATAGGACAATTAGTCCAAATACACTTGACAAGCACGTTGACATAATTCAAACCACTCTTCAGCAAATTCGTTTGCTTTTGAAAAAACATTTCGATTCCCTTACAGAAGGTCATAAGTGTGCCGCCAAAGCATTCTATAACGAGTGTAGAGACAAATCTGTCTCGGCGTTGGCAAAACACTCTATAACAAAACACGTTATAGAGTATGCTATGGAGCTTGACAATTTGCGGAAGCAACTTGAAGCCGCTTTCATTGACCGTGGTTTAGATCCCGACAACGCTGAGGAATTCGCCACAAAAGAAGCTATGGGGGCGCTAATCCTCCAATGTCAGCATGAGCGAGTTCGTACTATATTGGAAGCTGGACACTTTAGTCGTTTTAGTGATGCTATGGGTAAATATATCCGTCTCATGACCCAAACGACTAGGAGTCCCAGTACCATATTGTACCAACGTGGGAGAAATAATAGAGGCAGGTATTACTCTAACTACCAACGTGGTAGAGGCAACAGCCAGGGTAACTACAATGCCAACTATAATTCCAACAATTACCGGTCAAACAGAGGACAGTCCCATAACAGGGGACAGTCCCAATACCAATATAATAATAACGCTAGAAGAAACATACCTAGCAGAAATATTCGCGTATCCCACAATGAAACGGGAAACACGCAAAACCCTTTAGATACAGAAGAGTAAGCACAAAACATGTGCATGCAATTAATTTTAATCTCAATATATTTGTTTCATTTTTTAATGTCGAAACAAATAAAAAATTAACATTTTTAATCGACACTGGTGCAGATATTTCAATTCTCAAAGAAGATTCAGATGTTCTAAATGACATCGACACGAATCACAAAATCAACATTCAAGGCATTGGTAAAGGAGCAATAAAGTCCAAAGGCCTAGCATCCTTAGAGATTCAAACCTCTAAATACATAATCCCACACGACTTTCATGTTGTACAGTCTGAATTTTCAATACCAAGTGATAGTATAATTGACATTGATTTCATCAAAAGATTCAACTTCCATATCGACTGCAAAGCGTCCGAAGACTGGTTAATACTAAGACCAGATAATTTAAAATTTCCTATTTATGTTCCAATAACATACAATTCTGGTAACACCTCAATTTTCATACCAGCAAGATCCCAAGTAGTCAGACAAATTAATCTCACCTTGAGTGAAGACGTTGTGTTGATTCCCAATCAGGAAATTCAACCAGGTATTTTCGTTGCAAATACATTGGCAACAAATAGAAATACAGTTGTCCGTTTGCTAAATGCAACCAATTCTGACAAAATAATAAAGATAAACACTTTAAAGTGAGAACCATTTTCGAACTACGATGTAGTTCCAACCACTCCTAAAGCTAGGGAAAATATGGTAATGTCCCAGCTAACTAAAAATTTTCCGCTCCAATTTAAAGAGCAATTAACCCAACTATGCACCAGATATAGTGATGTATTTGGCCTTGAGACCGAATCAATCACAACAAATAATTTTTATAAACAAAAATTGGGATTAAAAGACGAAGAACCGGTATATATCAAAAACTACCCGAGCCCGCATAGTCAAAAGGAAGAAATCCAAAAGCAGGTTGGAAAACTAATAGTCAACAATATAGTTGAACCATCTGTGTCTGAATATAATAGCCCTCTGCTACTTGTTCCAAAGAAATCATTACCAGGCTCAGAAGAGAAAAAATGGCTATTGGTTATTGACTATCGTCAGATCAATAAAAAATTATTGGCTGACAAATTTCCTCTTCCTCGTATTGAGGACATACTGGACCAACTAGGTCGAGCTAAATACTTTTGTCAGGCTTCACCACCAGACTTAATGTCAGGCTTCCACCAAATCGAACTTGAAGAAAGTTCAAGAAATATAACGTCATTTTCAACGAGCAACGGCTCTTATCGCTTCACGCGATTACCATTTGGTCTAAAGATAGCGCCTAATTCATTTCAGAGAATGATGACTATCGCATTCTCGGGACTAGATCCGTCCCAAGCATTCCTTTATATGGATGATTTAATAGTTATTGGTTGTTCCGAAAAACACATGCTAAAAAATCTTAACGATGTCTTCAATACATGTCGGAAACACAACCTTAAATTACATCCAGAAAAATGTTCATTTTTTATGCGCGCAGTGACTTTTCTAGGTCATAAGTGCACAGATAAAGGAATTCTACTTGATGACACAAAATATAATGTCATTAAGAATTATCCAGTCCCACATGATGCGGACAGCGCTAGACGGTTCGTTGCATTTTGCAACTATTATAGACGTTTTATTAAAAATTTCGCCGACTATTCCCGGCACATAACTCGATTATGTAAAAAGAATGTTCCCTTTGAGTGGACAGTTGAATGCCAAAATGCATTCCAATATCTTAAAGAAAATTTAATGCGGCCAACCATATTACAATATCCTGATTTTAGCAAAGAATTTTGCATAATCACAGATGCAAGCAAACAGGCGTGTGGAGCGGTTTTAACCCAAAACCAAGATGGACTCCAACTTCCAATCGCTTATGCATCGCGTTCATTCACCAAAGGTGAAAGTAATAAGAGCACAACGGAACAAGAACTAGCAGCCATTCATTTTTACGCATTTTCGACCATATATTTATGGCAAGCATTTCACGATAAAAACAGACCACAGACCTTTAACATATTTATTTTCCATGGTAAATCCTAGCTCAAAATTGACTCGCATGCGGCTTGAACTGGAAGAATACGACTTCACAGTTGAGTATCTAAAGGGAAAAGACAATTTCGTGGCAGATGCCCTATCTCGGATCACAATAACCGAGTTAAAAGACATTCAAAATAAAGTCCTGAAAGTCACTACCAGGCAACAGTACAGACAAAATAAATCCTGCGCAGGAAAAGAAAAAGAGACTTTGCCAAGGCAAAGTACTCCAAATGCTTCTATGCCCAACGTTTACCAAGTTATAAATAATGACGAGGTACGAAAAGTAGTGGCCTTGCATATAACAAATAAACTGTGTTACTTGAAACACGGAAATAAAGTTATTGCAAGAATTGATATTGGCGACCTATATACTAATGAAAAACTTGACTTAGGTCAGTTCTTTCAAAGGCTTGAAAAGCAAGCCGGTATATTAAAAATAAGCCATATCAAAACGGCACCGTGGGAAAAGATCTTTGAATTTATTTCAATAGATACTTTTAAAGAAATGGGCAATGATAAATTGAAATCATTAAGAGTAGCGCTACTCAACCCGGTGACCATAATAAGCAATGAAAAAGAAAAAGAAGCAATTTTGTCTGAAAATCATGATGATCCATTACAAGGAGGTCATAATGGCATAACAAAAACTTTAATAAAAATAAAAAGACACTACTATTGGAAAAATATGACGCGTCAAATAAAAGAGTACATACGTAGTTGTCCAAAATGCCAAAAGTCGAAAACGACTAAACATACAAAGACCCCACTAACAATAACAGAAACGCCTATGAGTGCCTTTGACAGAGTAATAGTGGATACTATAGGTCCACTACCGAAATCTGAATACGGTAACGAATACGCAGTAACCCTGATCTGTGACCTAACAAAGTATTTGGTAGCCATCCCTGTTCAAAATAAGAACGCTAATACCATTGCGAAAGCAATATTTGAATTTTTTTTATATTAAAGTACGGTCCAATGAAGACGTTCATTTCGGACATGGGCACTGAATATAAAAATTCAATAATAAGCGATCTGTGCAAATATCTAAAAATAGACAACATAACGTTTACTGCACATCACCACCAAACCGTGGGAACAGTGGAAAGAAGTCATATAACTCTCAATGAATACATCCGTTCATATATATCAGTCGATAAAACTGACTGGGATGTTTGGCTCCAATATTTTACATATTGCTTCAACACGACCCCCTCTATGGCACATGGTTATTGTCCATATGAGCTAGTTTTTGGCAAACAAAGCAATTTGCCAAAACAATTTAATTCTATAACTAATATTAATCCATTATATAATGTAGATGATTACGCTAGAGAAGCTAAGTTTAGATTAGAGCAAGCCTATAAAAGGGCAAGGCTTATGCTAGAAGAGCATAAGGTAAAGAATAAGGAATTATACGATAGGAACATAAATAACTTTGAAATAGAAATAGGAGATAAGGTTCTTGTTAAGAATGAAACGGGCCATAAGTTAGAATCTAAGTATCTAGGCCCATATAGAGTAGAAGCAATAGAAGATAAGGATAATATTTTAATAAGAGATAAAAGAAATAAAGCACAAAGAGTGCATAAGGATAGGTTAAAAATTTTTAAATAACAAAAAGAAAAATTTTTCTCTAGTACTTACAAAATCTAAAGTGTATACATTGAAAATAAGGAAAGTTATTTGCATATATACAAATTTTTATTTTTATATATATAAAGGAAAGGAGCGAAGAAAAAAAAAATTATTTTAAAACTTTGCTAAAAAAAAATGCATACATGAAAGGGAAAAATATATATATTCATTGACGGACGTCAAATTTTTTTTTTAAATAACACGAATTACTTTATAACGTCATTTACTTCATATACACATACATATATAATAACTTCAGTAGATTACGTTATTCTTTAAAAAGGGGAGGTGTAGTGAATTCACATGTCGGTTTTAAATGACTTCAGCACAGCTTGTAACATTCTGTTGCAAGCAGGAAATAATAGTAATAAGTTTATATATAAGAACAATTGTATGTATGTACGCAAACTTGCATGCATACATTTCGTTCTGTATATAAGCTTACGCAAACGAATTGTGCTGGCAAGCCAGCCCAATTATGCTGAGCTTGCAATTTGATCATGTGAGTTCACTCGCGCGCCTCACCCCTCTTATTTTTGTAGCTGCCAACAAGCAGCATAAGTTAGCACACTAAATGATTCATTCGAATAAAAGTTGACTAAGAGCACAGACGTGCTCATTAACAAAAACCTTTAATAAATATTGGAATAAATTGAAACAATCAATATGTACTAATATGCTTCGTCCAGACAACGGTACCGAGGAAAAGTGCGTACGTGACATATTCTGGCGCCGACGCTTGACGCGTGCCGCGGCAGAATCTGTCGTCGTGGCAACTTTTGATTGGTCAATTGCAGGCGGGGTCTGCCAAAAATCAGAACCTGTGCAGCGATCATCGAAAATTCTCGAAAAGAGTGTACGGCGACTGCGCAGAGAAAAAGACAAGCCTTCATTCGTTCTTCTTGAAGTGACCGGCAGCAATTAAACGAGTGAAAAGAGCAAGCAAATTAACATAGAAAAAAGTATGTTAAAAGACAAGACCCGGATGTACAATAAAAGAATAGCGGGAATAAAAGGACAGTGTGCATAAGAAAATGACTTAACATAAGAGTGTATGTTTTCCCTCCTACCTTTCTAGGAATTTCTAATCAGATAAAGTGTGGTTAGGGACTAATAGCATCTGTAATCAATAAAGTTATAATATGCTATGAATCTAGTCAATAATTGATTGGTGGGAAATTGGGGCTATTGTAGTGTTGTTATAAGTCGCCGTCCGGGTTATACCCTAACCGGCTTATGTTATGTCTTCTTTTGTTATCGCTCATAATTGTAGTGTCAATCTAATAAGTCAGTGTCTGGGTAATACCGTAACTGACTTGACTGTGCTATTCCCTCTGTGCTATCGTTCCCCCTCTTTCCGTGTGTATGCATGTTGCTTTCTCCTTTCCCCCCTCCTCTTTTTCCCTTGGGCCAATCGTCCAAGGTATATTGGACTTCAGTAAACTAACAACCGAATTACTACTTATACAAATCTCTGGTCTTGGCATTCTTTTACAAATTCTCTGTAGGAAGGAAGACCCTGGGGAGACTGAGATTTATACCCCAGCTGAGATAAACTTCCTTACAAGGTATAGTGAAGTCTGATCCGATTATAGGATAAAGGCCGTTGTAGTTTGAACAAAGAGCCCGAAAAGGCACATCATTTCGGGTTAGTCTACAAGGTACAGATAGATTGACCTGATTAAGTAAATTTGGACAATCTACTTGTCCATTCAAACTCTTGTGGATAAACAAAGTACTAAGCATTACTCTACAATTAAGTAAGGAGGGAAGGTTAATTAAAATAAGTCTTTTATAATACGAGGGCATGTTAAGATTTCGATCCCAGTTTGAACCACGAAGAGTAAAAATTAAATACTGTTTTTGAACAGATTCAATTTGAACTTGGTGTGATCCATATTGTGGAGACCAAACAAATGACCCATACTTCAAAATGGGGAGGACCAGTAAAATAAAAAGAGTTTTGATTGTGTAGGGATTGTCATGATGAGTAAACCCAAATCAAATGTTCAAACGTTTAAATGAGATATTGTTAAGATAATACATCAGCAATTGAAAAGAGGATATATACATGACCTGACATTAATGGCCCTAGATGAGTACCTCAGGGCACCCCCGAGGTTTTTGAAAGATAAGTTTGAGATAAGACTTTTTGTGTCAGGTTATTAAGATATTGAATAATCCAATTAAGCGAAAGGTTTGAAGGGCAGTGTATGATTAACAGAATCAAAGGTCTTACTGAAGTCAGTATAAATGACATCAGTTTGCAATGCGCCTGCCTAAAAATTCAGCTAATTACCTAGCAATAATATTCTTAACATTTTGTCAATTGAATTGTTAACTTTGCGCTTTTTGTTTGCTTAAATAAACAAACGCAAAACCAAGGCATTGAACTTATTCTTTGTAATAACAACAAAACTTTTTACAGCAGTGTTGTTGTTCTTGTTGATCTTTGCTCTTGCGTTTGTGCTTCTTACCGTTTTTAAAACCGCTCTCGCGCTCTCGCCAACGCATTGTTGTTACATGTGCAGTGCTGTTGGCTCTCCCGCTCTCCTCTTTTCTTACGTTAAATGTGCTGGCTACACGGCCAAAGTGAGGGATAGTTTGGAGCAAAAAGGTGGCCTCAAATGGGGATACGACGCATGCCGAGAAGTGGGAATAGAAATGGCGAGAAGTGGGAAGAAATGTCAGCTGGTTTTCGTAAACGCTTTGGAGATGGAATTCAGCAGCTACAAACTGTTGAACGAGTCCCCTAAGCGTAAGAAAACCAGTATGCGGAATCTCTCCTCGCATCTGCCGGTACCTAATCCTGTCTCGGCCGCCATACCATAATCCCCGTCGCTGCCAACAACCAATCCGCCGCAGCTCATTTCGTTCCCCAGGGTGGGCGTAAAGATGAGGCTATTTCCGTTCTCCAGGAAATGGTCTCTCTTTAAAGACGAATCAAGCCGTAGTTTCCGATCAGTCCGGGCAAATATCAAATAATATTGATATTGCCAATAGTTGTCCAGTTAGAGGTACACAAGTACTTAGGCCTCTAAGTGGCGTACCACCAAAGAAACACATATTTGTTTAAAAGCTTGATCCCGAACATTCTTCAGATGACGTCTTAAGTTACATTAAGACAAAAGTTCAAGTCTCCAAAATTGCGGTGGAGAAATTTAAGTTTAATTATTCAAGGGAGATATCTTCCTTTAAAATCAGTTTTCCCGCTGAACTATTTAACTGCATTTGTAGTAACAGTTTTTGGCCGGATCACATTTTAGTAAAAGAATATACGGCCAAAAAGAAATCTCGAGGTCCAGTTAGGCTTACTATCCCTCCTAATACTTCCTCCTCCGGAACGTCAGCATCTGCTGGTGTTCCAAAAAACTAATTTCATTCCTTCATCTGAACTATCAGAATGTGAGAGGACTTAAATCTAAGCTTCCTAGACTCTTTCTAGATAGTCTAGCATTTGAATCTAAAATTTTAGTTTTTACGGAGGCATGGTTAAAACCTAATATTAACAATGCATCTGTTCTTTCCACAAAATTTTAAATTTTTAGATGTGATCGGACTTCTCGTGTAGGCGGAGGAGTTCTGATTGCTGTTGACTCGCCTTTAACTTCTGGCCAAATCCATTCACCGGAAATTCTGGATATTGAGTTTGTTAGTGTTAAGGTCAGATTCAAGTCTTTTTCTGTCTACGTTACTTGTTCTTACATCCCGCCACAATCCGACATGGCGGTGTATGCAAAACATTTAGATTCTATTCGACATATTTCTTCATTGCTTTCTGATAGTGATATCTTAATCGTCTTTGGTGACTTTAATTTACCAGAAATAGGATGGTCTCAATCTGATGAATCTGCGTTGTTGCTTCCTTCTAAATCTCACTGCTTCGTTGATGGCCTTTTTGAGTTATCATTAGCTCAAATAAACCCTGTGCGAAATAACATAGGCAGATCCTTAGATCTGATATTTGTGTTGGATTCCACCAACTGTGCAGTTACTAGAACCTAGAACTCTAGTGTTGCCTGAAGACAATTTTCATCCTACTTTGGATTTATCTGTTGCTCTGTCGTTTTGTACACCGATTGTTGGTGTCAGTCCTGTGTTTAAATCTCGTAATTTTCGCAAAACTAACTTTGTTAAACTAAATGAGCTCATTCTAACAGCTGATTCGTCATCCTCATATGTTTAATGATACTCTTGGTTCGCTTTTCAAGGTTTGTGTCCCCTGAGGACTCCAGTGTCGTCTCACCGGCCTCCCTGGTTTTCTCCTGAGCTATCCAACTTGAAAAATGTTAAATCCAGATATTATAAAAAATACAAGAAGTCGGGACGTTTCTCCGACTTTGCTCTTGACGCAGTTGCTCGCTCCAATTTTATGTTGCTTAACACGCACTGCTATAATAATTACCTCAAGCGTTGTAAGCTTGAGTTTTCCCGTGATCCTAAACAGTTTTATAGCTTTGTGAATTCTAAACGTAAGATGGTTGTCCACCCATCAATATTATCGTTTAAAAATAATACAGCGGACTCTGATCAATCGATTGCTGATTTGTTCGCTGATTTCTTCACAACAACATATTCCTCAACGGAATACCGAGCGAATCTGTCGTATCCTTATCAGATAAAAAGGTCTAATTGTATTTGTAGTCCTTCGATCGATGAAAGTTCGCTTCTTAGCGTGCTTAATTTAGTAAAACCTGTGTACATACCTGGTCCTGATGGAATACCTGGTTGTGTACTCAGACTTTGTGCTGAGGCTCTATGTAAGCCACTTCAAAAACTTTTTTTGTTGTCCGTTAAATAATGTCATTTCCCATCAATATGGAAGGAATCTTATATAATTCCTCTTCATAAAAACGGAAAAATGTCCGACGCGTCTAATTATAGGGGTATTTCTAAATTGTCCGCCATCCCTAAAGCTTTTGAAAAGTTAATCACTTCTCAACTGCAACATTTTTGTAGACCTATTATTTCACCATATCAGCATGGTTTTGTGAAACGTAGATCTACTACCACTAACCTATTAGAATTTACATCTTTAACGATCGAAGGATTTAGAAATGCAAAACAAACTGATGTCATTTATACTGATTTCAGCAAGGCTTTTGATTCTGTTAATCATACAATCAAGCCCTTTAATTAGTTGGATTCGTGAATACCTGACAGGCAGAACACACAAAGTTCTATTCAAGTCTTCAAGTTCAAGGACCTTCCAAGTAACTTCGGTGGTGCCTCAGGGTAGTCATCTGGGACCACTGTTATTTACCATTTTTATTAACGATCTTCCATCCGTTATAATACATTCTCGTGTCCTCATGTACGCAGATGATGTAAAGCTTTGTCTCTGCTACAGAAACATTATATCTCCTTCACGGTTGCAGTCTGACCTCCAAAACTTTCAATCTTGGTGTCAACACAACGTATTAAATCTAAACACATCTAAATGCAAGGTCATGACTTTTTTCAGAAACACTCCTCAGTTGATTACCTATTTTCTTAATAACATTCCATTTACTAGACTTAACGAGATGATCGACTTGGGAGTACTTATGGACCATAAATTGACTTCTAAGTCCCATATGTCTACAACCGACGGTAAAGCCATGGGTGTTCTTGGATTCGTAAAAAGATGATCAAAGGAAATTGATGATCCATATACTACCAAGATTCTTTACACCTCATTGGTTCGTCCAATTTCAGAATATGCATCCTGCATATGGTCACCCCAATACGTTTCACATAAAGCAAGAATAGAATCAGTTCAAAAACAGTTCCTTCTCTTTGCTCTTCTTGGTCTGAACTGGGATCGTAATATCAACTTGCCTTCGTACTCTAGTAGACGCCTTTTACTTGGCCTTCCTTCTCTTACTAATCGTAGATTAATGCTTGGCGTCATATTCATGTTCAAGCTTCTTAATGGGGATATAAACTTTCCCGAGCTATTGAACCGAGTAAAACTAACAGTTCCTTGTAGATCTACTAGAAACTATATTCCTCTATCACTTCCACGATGTGCTACTAACTACCTAATGCATGAACCTTTTCGAGTTCTTTGTTCTGATTACAATCGTCTTTATCATGTAATCAGTTCAGAGCTCTCTATTCCTTTACTAAAAACTTCTATCCTTTCCCATTTAGCAAGTACATATATATATATATATATAGTTTCGCTTCTTGTCTGTGTTTTGTGAATTGTCCCCGTTGGGATTCGCGCGTAAAAAAAAAAAAAATGGCTTCTGAATCCTTCGATCTCTAAAGAAGTTAACCCTAATAGGTTCTTGGTATTAGATTTAAGTTTCTTAAGGATATAAAAGAATAGAACTATAGATATGTTGCAGTTAAAAAGTTATAATTTTTTCAAAAGCCTTCAGAATAGGAGACAATTAGGAAATACCCTTAATTTTTGAAGCTTGGGGTTTATTCCCCTTTTCATGTCAACGAATAATAAAAAAAATTCGATAAAAATGGTTGGAAATGAGGAAGTTTCAACAGGTACACAACCAGGTATCCCATCTGGTCCTGGTGAGTACACGGGCTCTACTGAAGTAACCACACTAAGAAGCAAACTTTCATTGGTCACAGGATTAAAGACCCAAGAAGATCTTTTCAATTAATAGTTAACAGGCCCTTCTCATCATGAGGCGTAGTTCCAGCAGGTATGCTTTCAGGCTCTCCAGAACATTGTCTACAGGTACGAATCGCATCTTCTAATTTTTCAAAGTATCGGGGAGGCTGAAAGGAATCCAAAAATTCATTTTCAAAACTAGCCCACAAGGAGTCTAGCACACCGCTGGTTTGCCACCATCCTTCGGCTCGTCCCGAAAATAAATAGGCATTATATTGGGTAGGCATTCGGTGCTGATACGATAAGAAATAGCCGTTGTTTCTACTATTTTCAAGAAGTAGAGTGGATCGGCAGTACCTACAAAATGAAGATCCCATTTGGACACATTCTCCACGATTCTGAAATAATTGGTATTCTTGTTGTTGCAATGGAATTATAAGACTAACAACAATTTTCTAGTTTTATCTTAATCTAATACGTAATCTAGCATTTGAAGGATGCTACTTTGATCTATGGCCCTGAATTTTAGAAAGAGTGTTAGAAGGTCTTTTCTTTGGAGACGAGTTCTATCACATACTCGGGTTAATGATTGGGTAAGGGTATTCGTTTGGCGTTAACGAATTTATGAAATTCACGGTAAAACTGAAGTTGACAACGCCTAATGAAATCCTTATAGCGTAGTGTATTAGGCACTGAATAATTCGATCGAGCAACAGCATTAAGAGTGAAGTCAGACAGTCGACCCGATTTTATGAATTTTCTATAATATCTAGATTTAAAAATTTTCAAACTAGTTAACTCATATGTACCACCCACTTCCGCCCCCTCAATTCCGAAAAAACTTTTGCAGTTTTGAAGGAATTACATTCTTATTTGGCACACCTAATAATGTGGCCATCATTCAACATCTGATCAATTTAAGTCGAAATCGAACAATAAATATCGGATTTATACGTATAAGCATTTGGAACTGAAAACTTTATATAAACAGAGTAAGTGAGATAGCCTGCGTTCTCTTCTGTGTACCATGTGTGAAGCAGCACTCGTTTGTTTTTGGACATGTGTTTTTTTTTTTTTTGATTCGTTTATTTAAAAAATTAAATAACATAGTTTAAAGCAAGAAATTTAAGAGGTTGAGTAATGGGAGGACAGAAGTTAGAAAAGTGGAGAAAGTAAAAAGAAAGGAGGAAGAGCCAGTGAGATCCTGCGTGACTACTTTGACGTATTTCTTTGCCATGATTTGATCAGAAAACATGTTGTCCACCAAGATGGAACAGGATATAGTAGCACCGTCGAACGCCTCCACCAGGGCTCGCCGTTCCTCCGAGAACCTCCTCCGAGAAGCCGATGGACCCAAATAGGTATGTGTGGTATAAGTTTGAAAGTCCACCTGCCTCTCTGACCAGTGTTCCAGCGTCTCTGCCATTCCTTCAAGCTTCTGCCCAAGGTCTTCGCATCACGCGCGGCATGCAGGTTAGATGGTGTGGTGCCCCTGAACGAGTATCTGCGCTTGGCTTCGCGAGCGAGGATGTCAATAGGGTTCAGGCCTGAGATACAAGGGCCGCTTCCTCTGAAATAGTCCGGAAGCCGCAGCAAACTCGGAGAGCTCCGAGGCGGTAGGTTGATTCCAGACCCCTCCTGTATGATGAAAAGTTCATTGCCGTTGCCCACACTGGTGCTCCATAGAGCATTGTGGATTTTAACACGTTCATCAGCAGCATTCGGCGACCCTGCTTTGGGCCCCTGGTGATAAGCATGATCCGACTGAGCGATCTACAGAGCTCCGCAGCACGTGTGCATGTCTGCTGGAGGTGTTCCCTGAAACTCAGGCGCGTGTCTATCAAGACTCCAAGATATCAGATGTCCCCTGACGACCTAATAGTGCAGGAATCCAACCTGATTTCAGCAACTTCGACCACTTTCCGACTGCTTACAATGATAGCTTCAGTTTTATGGACCGCCAGCTGCAGGCCTGCAGTAGCCAGCATTGTTTAACCATACCTATTACTGCTACAGTGTTATCCTCGCAATCTTTGACGTGTTTCGCCACCACTACCAAGACAACATCGTCAGCTATGCCAACTGCAGGGGCGTCGACAGGGAGATGCAGGCGGAGGATACCGTCGTACATCGCGTTCCATAGTAAGGGACCCAAAACTGAGTCTTGTGGGACGCCGCCAAGCACAGTATAGTTTTCCAAACCTTCGCTCGTGCTGTCCCGAAGGATCCTGTCTCGGAAGTAGTCCTCAATTATTTGGGTGAGGTACGCTGGAGCCGTATAGTTGAGGAGCGCCTGCAGAATGCGACTCCAGTTGGCAGAATGCGACTCCATCTTATGGTTTATTTGGTTTAGGGATCAAAACCAAGTTCCGAATCTTTTTTTAGTGCCACGTTGTAGGCCTTACCCCAGATATCATTTCTGTCCTGCCTCTTGCACGTTGGTATCAGCGCCTAGCCCTCAGGCACACTTACCTTGCGTCCGTGGTCAGTGTCTGCTGTGGTGTCGGCGGATAGGCATGCTTGCTTTGCAAGCTGATGCTAGTGCATTCGTGAGTTTATTAACTCTGTCAGCGGCGTTTCCATTTAGAATTGGGATGACCAGCGCAGGAGCAAATGTGGTGGGATTAAATGAATCCACCCGGTATTGCTTCGCCTTATTTATAATTGTGGTGTTGTTAATAGGCTGCTGGGTTCCAACGGTGAGCAGGATTGCTTGGTGATCGCTTGCAGTGTAGTGGCAATAGAGCTTCAAGTCATCAGCTGGAATAGGTGGCTGCTGGAAAAGATCACTTTAATGGTGGAGCCGTAGCCGGCTCGACTGAATGTATGCTCCGTGCCAGTGTTAAGGATTGCCAAATCGAGGGTGGCAAGGGACTGAAATGATCAATTTCAGTAGATCATTAAATCCATCCAAATAATCCAAAGATAAAACAGTTTTGGTTTTAGGAGCACGTCTGTGCCCTTTGCGAGTTTTATTCTGAATGTCTTAAGCTATACATGAAATCTTATGCTGCTTATTGGCAGCTACAAAAATAAGAGGGGTGAGGAGCAAGAGTGAACTCACATGTTTGGTCACTTATTCTTGGTGTGACCAAAAGGCAAGTTCAGCATAATTGGGCTGGCTTGCCAGCACAATTCGTTTGCTTAAGTTTATATACAGAGCGAAGTGTATCTTGTATGTATCTATGTATGGGTACATACATACAAATGTTCTTATATATAAACTTATAATTATTTATTGCTTGCAACAGAGTGTTACAAACTGTGCTGATTGGTTTTAATAACGACATGTGAATTCACTACACCTCCCCTTTTTAAAGAATAACTTAATCTAATGAAGTTATTATATAAAAAAAATGACGTCTGTCTTTGAATATATATTCTTATATGTATGCATTTTTTTTTGGAGAATTTTTTTTTTTTTTTTATCTTCACTCTCTTTTTTTATTTATTAAAAATAAAAATTTGTATATATGTATAAAAATTGTTTTTTTATTTATTTATTTTCAAATGTATACGCTTTGGATTTTGATAAAAATTTTTTCAAGTTGTTTAAACATTTTTAACCTGTCCTTATGCACTCTTTGTGCTTTATTTCTTTTATCTCTAATTAAAATATTGTCCCTATCTTCTGTTGATTCTACTCTATATGGGCCTATGTACTTAGGTTCTAACTTATGACCCGTTTCATTTTTTAAAAGAACCTTACCTCCTACTTCTAGTTCAAAATTTCTTACCTTCCTATCATATAATTCCTTATTCTTAGCCTTATGCCCTTCTAGCATAAGCCTTGGCCTTTTATAGGCTAGCTCTAATCTAAACTTAGCTTCTCTAACGCAGTCATCTACGTTATATTTTATATTTATTTGTTAATATTTGTTTTTATATTATTAATAGAACTAAATAGTTTTGGCAAATTGCTTTGTTTGCCAAAAACTAACTCATATGGACAATAACCATGTGCCATAGAGGGGGTCGTGTTGAAACAATATGTAAAATATTGGAGCCAAACATCCCAGTCAGTTTTATCGACTGATATATATGAACGGATGTATTCATTAAAAGTTCTATGACTTCTTTCCACTGTTTGGTGGTGATGTGCAGTAGACGATATGTTGTCTATTTTTAAATACTTGCACAGATCGCTTATTATGGAATTTTTATATTCAGTGCCCATGTCCGAAATGAACGTCTTCATTGGACCGTACTTTAATATAAAATATTCAAATATCGCTTTCGCAATAGTATTAGCGTTCTTATTTTAAACAAGGATGGCTACCAGATACTTCGTCAGGTCGCATATCAGGGTTACTGCGTATTCTTTACCATTTTCAGATTTTGGTAGTGGACCTATAGTATCCACTATTACTCTGTCAAAGGCACTCATAGGCGTTCCTGTTAATGTCAATGGGGTATGTATTTGTATGTTTAGTCGTATGTACTCTTTTATTTGACGCGTCATATTTTTCCAATAGTAGTGTATTTTTATTTTTACTAAAGTTTTTGTTATGCCATTATGACCACCTTGGATTGGATCATCATGATTTTTAGACAAAATTGCTTCTTTTTCATTACATATTATGGTCACCGGGTTAAGTAGCGCTACTCTTAATGATTTCAATATATCATTGCCCATTTCTTTAAAAGTATCTATTGAAATAAATTCAAAGATCTTTTCCCACAGTGCCGTTTTGATATGGCTTATTTTTAGTATACCGGCTTGCTTTTCAAGCCTTTGAAAGAACTGACCTAAGTCAAGTTTTTCATTAGTATATAGGTCGCCAATATCAATTCTTGCAATAACTTTATTTCCGTGTTTCAAGTAACACAGTTTATTTGTTATATGCAAGGCCACTACTTTTCGTACCTCGTCATTATTTATAACTTGGTAAACGTTGGGCATAGAAGCATTTGGAGTACTTTGCCTTGGCAAAGTCTCTTTTTCTTTTCCTGCGCAGGATTTATTTTGTCTGTACTGTTGCCTGGTAGTGACTTTCAGGACTTTGTTTTGAATATTCTCGGTTATTGTTATCCGAGATAGGGCATCTGCTACGAAGTTATCTTTTCCAATTGAAATTGTTTAATAGTGAAATGTTGACCATATATGTATAGTCGAAAATGTTTTATAGCCTATTGAATTGCTGCTAACTATTGTTGATTTGTTGCTTTCACTTTTATTGAATGAGCGTGAAGCATATGCAACAGGGAGTTGTTTTATCTCCATATCTTTATATTAGTACACCTTCACACGCGTGTTTATTTGCACGATGTCTTAGTACATATTCAGACAATTTATTATTTATTACTTTTATTAAAAAAAATTGGAGTTTGTATTTCTCACGGAAATTCCCTTATTAATTTCTTGATCTGGAATAAAATCGGACGACATTATAATACATTGGAAGTACTATTGCTTTAACGCAAGTTTATGTATTGGTTGGTTGGGGGCTGTTGCCCCTGACGGAAGTGCGGAACAGGGCTTGCCTCTTCTGCATCTTCCTTTCAAGTATTTATAATTTGTGGATTTTTAGTGTCATTGTCAGGGAGTGTTAGTAGCAAGGTGTTGCTACTGAATGTTTTTTTTTTTTGTGTTTGTTTTGTTTATTATGCCTGTTATTGTAGTCTCGTTTTGGACTTTATAGAGAACTAGCTGGCCCGGCAAGCGTTGCTCTGCCCCCTTATTTACTTGCTGGCGAATTAAATGTTTAGTTCATCCATTAAATGTTCGACGTGGCAATTTTCAAATTTTTTGCTACGCACTTAACTTAGTTTAATATTATTGAGTATACAATATTTTTTGTTTTGTTTGCAGGTGCATAAATAAACAAATTATTTGGTGCTCCCACCCTGGAACATGCCACGTATAATTGTCCGTGAGAAAAGCACGGCTCTTCTAAATTTACCCCACACACTTGAAGGGTTTGTCCTTGCGCCTTATTTATCGTCATTGCAAATGATAAACGCACTGGTAATTGAAGACGTTTCAATTCGAATGGCATGTCAGTTGATATCAATGGAATCCTTGGTATTAATACAACTTCTCCTCTTTCTTTGCCAGTTAGAATTGTTGCTTCGATTAAATTAGGCATTAATTTTTTTATACAAAGTCTTGTTCCATTGCAAAGTTTTGGTGCATTGATATTTCTTAATAGTATGATTGAGGAACCCACTTTCAATTTTAAAATATGTGGTGGCATACCGGGTAGCTCCAAAGAATTTAGAAATTCCACAGGATAATTTACTGCGTCTTCTTCTGTTGTAGCAGTATCGATTGGCTTGTATGATATTATGTTACCTGGTAATTTCTGTTGAATTTGATCATTTATTTCATTCACATTTGAGAAATTCCACAGGATAATTTACTGCGTCTTCTTCTGTTGTAGCAGTATCGATTGGCTTGTATGATATTATGTTACCTGGTAATTTCTGTTGAATTTGATCATTTATTTCATTCACATTTGAGTTCGTTGGTGCTAAAATTGCGCGTTCCCTCAGCCAATCCTGATTTGTATAGTTTTGAACTATGTTTGGAAACACGTGATCAATTAGTTCTTCTTTTGATGGCAACATTATGCAAAAGTTGTTTGGTAACGTGATAAAGCCATTTAAATCCCGTTCAATTTCGCCATCGCCAATCTGAAGAAGTTGCTCCGAAAACTCACGTGCTGCTGGATTATTTTGAAGACGCACACGCATATTTATGTTAAGCGATAACTTTTGAACATATCTCCAAAGAAATGAACTGGAACGTCTTGGAAGTGGCATTTTGAATGTACTTTTTAAATTCTAATCTCACTTTTCTTATTGAACGCAAAAAATTGACATATAACACTATACGTTAGAGGTTTACATTGTATTGAAATGAATTCTTTTTATTCATTCATTTTAAAATGCCTTAATTTACTTAATCAAAGTCACTTTTAATTAAATTCAAAACCAAAATTGTTCTTGAGTTTTAGCGAGACAAACAAACAGCAATTAATGTCTAAAATAATTTTCGATTTTGACATATATATCAACGGTAATCTGATGAAAAAATCTGTTGAACTTTAAAGTCTGCATTTACCGTCATTTAGACAAAAATTAGCTTTCTTTTGGAAAAAAAAAACCTTCTTTGGGCCACAACGAACATTTACAAAAAAAAATGGGCAAAATTGGTTGATTCCTGAATGACTTATTGAATTACAAAAAAACGGCTTACAATTTTATATATATAGATTAGGCCTGTAATTTTCAATTTAATGACCTCAACGGCCATATCCTCCTGGTCTCCCTTGGTTCGTTCCACAATTTTTTAACGCCGTAACGAAGCGATTGAGTGAGGTCTTTTGACCATCAATATCAGGGACTGAAGACGAAACTTGTCTCACATATTCCATATACGCGGCTATTTGTTTTGCCATTGTTAGTGTTATTTTCTGTTAGTGGCTGCGATGAGGCTTAACTATTGAGAGTGAACGAGATTTTGAGATGGAGATCTTATCTTTCATGTCTATAACTTCAAGAGGGAGAACACAGGCCAGATTTATTGTAAAACAATACAAGGACCGGGTCACAATGTTAATATAAGGCGTTATAGGACATACATAAGTGGTTTTGTGTAGAACTAAGAGTCCAAGGAAAATCTCGGGTGACGATTGTATATACCGGGGGAGGAAAAAAAAAAACAACTTAACAAGATGGAGTTTTCCTTAGAACTTCGCTTAGTAATTATGCTAGTGTGCCCGTTCGGGGATAATGGCAAAAGCCCTCTTCATTCCCCTGCTGGTCACCCTTTCTGGCGTGAACACTGGTTTATCATCGGTTCTTTTTTTTTTTTTTTTTGGAATTATTTGATTCTGCTACGTTTTTCATTTTGTTAAATTGAATTTTGAGATTCTTTCTATTATTAAAACGGATATATTTGAAAACCTTTTTTTTTTAATTTAAAGTGAAAACTAGGTATATTATCATTTTAAGAGAGTATGAGATTTTAATTGAGAGATTTTAATGGAAAAGTAAAAATTCGGAATTAAAAGTAGGTGAAAAGAATTTTTTTCTAAATTTTATGCACATATATAAATCATATTTTCAACTGCTATGAGCAGTGATAGAGACGTGGAAAGTAGAAGGGGGGATAGGTCATGTGGTTGGCTCACAATTCAGGTATACATTTCATTTAAAACAAATTTTAAAATATTTACTCCAACCACATGTGTTAGTAATAGCCTACTTTTTTTTGTTAGTATTTTTCAAACCGCGTTTGCACGCATCGGCTTGAGGGTTTAGTTAAAAAAAAATTTTCTTTTTTTGTAAATGAATGATTTTAAATGAATTTTAAAATTAAAGGCAATATCGGAAATCCGATTTGCGTTGCTTTGCACCACGGCAAAGTTGGTCTTCAAGATTTAATTTTTTGAACTCTCTATGTAGAGTTGTCGGTCCCTTTTCCTTGGTCTGGCTTGAAACGCCGGTGCTGGCTGCATAGGCTTCTTATGGGCGCTCTTAGAAACGCTGTCGGCTCACTTTCTTTCCGTGGTCTGGCTTGAAACGCCAGACAGTGCCGATGCTGGCTGCACAGGCTTGTTTCCATGCAAAATGTAGCATATGGAAAACTCTTGGATGTTTGGGTATCAGTTTTACATTGTTAGCGGTAGCGGTGCTGGCACTGGGGCTGGAGCAGTTGAATGGAGTTGTGTTGATTTTATTAGTTTTCCCAAATAGGGAATTCAAACACTTTTTTTTTTGTTGTTGCAGCATTATATATGTATGCATACAACCGGTATTTAAAAATGGTTTTTGCTTCCAGAATTTTATTTTTCAATCAAAACAATTATGGTTGAATTCTTCTTCCCCCGTTGTCCTCCAGCAGATCAGGCCTCCAGCAAGACAGAGAATAACGACGGTCCTGTCACGGTCGCCATGAAATGATTAATTTCAGTAGATCATCAAATCCATCCAAATAATCCAAAGATAAAACAGTTTTGGTTTTAGGAACACGTCTGTGCCCTTTGCGAGTTTTATTCTGAATGTCTTAAGCTTTACATGAAATCTTATGCTGCTTATTGGCAGCTACAAAAATAAGAGGGGTGACCAAAATGCAAGCTGAGCACAATCCGTTTGCGAATACAGAGCGAAGTGTATGCATGCAAGTTTGCGTACATACATACAATTGTTCTTATATATATATTAACTTATAATTATTTATTGCTTGCAACAGAGTGTTACAAACTGTGCTGATTGGTTTTAATAACGACATGTGAATTCACTACAGACTCTAACCGAATCCGTCCTCTGGCGTTTGTGCATCTGCTACCCCATTCAGTAGCCCATGCGTTGAAGTCACCTGCAATAATGACTTCGAGCCTTCCTCTTGCGTCCATTGCTAGTTCATCAACAGTGCTCGTGAAGTCGCTGGTTTGTAAACCGGGAGCTAAGTAGCAGCTGTAGAGCCAGATATCACCAATCTTCGCCCATGTATAGATTCCATAGCGGGAACATTGTGCCCGCAGCACCATATTGCTGCCTTGACCGTGAGGTCGGCGGACCACCAACCATAAAAGGTTCGCTTAGGCTTGCTAAGTCGACGGCTAGTTCTCTAATGAATTGCTTGAGCAGGTCTTGTGCTGCACCGCAGTGGTTAAGATTCAGTTGTAGGATCTTTATTTCAGAGACGGCGTTGATGCTAACCTTGAGAAAGCACGCGATACCGATGAAAGACAGTTGTGTCCACCGGCTTTGTATGCCCGTTGTTTCAAGCCGCTGGCTTCGCAGAGGAAGCAGCACGAAGGATTTCTGCTGACCATCGCTTTGTGGTCCTTGGCTCCACACTTCAGGCACCAGTTGCTCCTGTCGACTGGATCAGCGCATTTGGCTCTTATGTGACCAATCCTAAGGCATCTGTAGCATCTGGTGGGGGCAAAGAATTCTCTGATCTTACAGAACGTCCATCCGATCTTTACTTTCCCTACAGACAAAATATTTATTGCCGCATCAGGTAAGAGGAGAATGGCCTTTTGGGTGCCAAAGTAACCCAGATTTTTTATTGCATTTTTATCCGCATCCACGTTCAGTTGGGACGAGAGCACGGCCGCAATATCTTCCTTAGATATCATCTCATCCGAATCTTTTACTTCAAGGCTCACCAGATCTGTGAGTGCTTTTGCCTAAACTAGGTTGCCGAGGACCGACTCAATGTCATCCTTCCATTTTTGAATATTGTTTCCTTCTATTTTAATTGGAGGAGTAGATCTTCTTTTGCCGTTTTTCACACCAACTGAACATTTTCTCCGAGCGCCTTGAGATTTTCATCATCGCTTCTAGTCACCTTCGCGAGCATTTCGCTGTAGGTAAGATAGCGTCAGGTCGTCTTTTCCTGGGAGGTGCAGGTGTTGGTCGTGGTGTCTGCTGTCGCTTTTTTTTTCCTCAATATTGGCGATATTGGGTTCTTCCTTCTGTTGTTGTGGTACTGGTGGGTTTCGTTTACTTGGGGCTTCCCGTGGTGTTGACGTTGAAGATGCTCCTCTTCTGGCCGTCTGGGAATGGGCGCTCTTCTTTTGGGGTGTTGACATTCTGGGGTGTTGTTGATTCTCCACCAACTGAAGTTGCCTCAATGATGTCCCGGATTATTTGTCTCATCTCGGCTGTTTCCCTGGCAATTCCTCCTCCTCTGACCACCGAGAATCCTCCTCTAACCCTCTTTGGCGGAACGTCGCCGTCTCTAGTGCCACTACCCCCCATAGATAGAAAGATCCCTACATCTTTTTGGAATTGAGGTTCCTCCAATGACACCGATGACAATACCAATATTCCCTTCGGGAGTAGCAACCAGCCGCTTTTGGTTGATGTTGCCGCGGGGGAGCGGTGATTTTTTTTGGCAGAGTTGCCCAATGCTGCTGAACGAGTTGCGGTGGGGTTCTTGGGAACGAGTTGCGCCGGCCGAACACCGCCTAAAATTCATCGCCGCCCTCCAGTGCGAGGTGTTGAGAGTTTGGTACATTGCACAGTGGACGATTTCATAGGCCAAAAATAAAAAAAAAAAGTGTTGAATTTTACCACTGTATGTATGTCAACTGATTTTCAAAAGAACAATAAAAGAAACAGTAAATTCTTTTTTCCTCTATCCTATTCGTATTCGAAGCGAATAGCGATAGAAGAGAGATGACCAAAACGCGTGCATTCTGCAGTGGACGAAGCTTAAATTTTAACCTCCAACAAAAATTTAAATTTTAATATTTAATTGGTTTTTCATCGCGTCAATTACAATGAATATTGAAAAACAAGGTGAATACTATATAATCAAGTGATTTTTGTGTATAAATAGTTAACCTTTTGTTTTAAAATTAATGTTTTTAAAAGTGACCTGTTGAAAAGTGTATTTTTCTATATCTACTAATTTCAGTGAAAGAAAAAGTTATGATCCCCGTCTCGCCCTCAAGTGAAACACGTTTCTTAGTATTAGTTAATGTTTTCCCAATCTATAGTTTTAATTTCAGCTGCCACTTTTTGCCCCTTTCTATGTTATTCGTGTTTTTCTTTTGTGCTGTCTTGCTTATTCCAACGTTTGCATAAGTTCTTGCTATGTATGTTTGTATACTTTGTTTTGGTTGTGTGTTTTCAATGTTTGTGTTTTGATCGTCATATTTGTTGTATTTTGGAGTTTATATTATAGTTATATTTATTTTATCAATTTTTTTTATTCGTACTTATGTATATACAGGCACATCATATCAATGTCAACTTTCACGCATATATATTTTTGATATGTGGTGTTTAGAAAGGGGTTCACTTGCTGATAAAGCAACAACAGTTTTTGATAACCTAAACCATAAATTTGAATTGGAAGGTTACGAAAACATGGGAAATGAAGTGAAGAAAAAACTGGACTATGTATTTAAAAAAATCGGAGAAATGTGGAACAAAAGCAACAGAACTAAATCGAAAGTGATGGAAAAAAATTCTGACTGGTTGGCGCAATATGAATGTATACCACTAAATAAAAAATCATCGACATTGAATATACATCGAGGACGTCCTAAATTAAGTTTTGTGGAGTGCTCAGAAAGAACCAAGCGTCGACGGATAGCAGATTTAGCAGAACTCGATACGTCTGCTGCTGATGATTTGCGTTTGGCTTGTCGTCCACCGAAGCCGTCGATTTGTCCAGCAAAGGCCTGTGAAGTTGTATCGTTAATAACAGAAGCCGGTTTGACAAAGCATCAATATTTATTACTCAGAAGCTTCGTGAACAGTAAAATTGAAGCTAATTTTCTACCATGCTACGATACTATTATAAAGGAAAAAAAACACAGTTATCCTGATAAAATTACAATAAGCGAAACTCAGGCTGAAGTTGAGCTCCAAAATTTGTTAGACCATACCGCTTTAAGGATCCTTCAGCTACAAGATGAGGTAATAAATAAAATAGATGAGGCATCAAATTGTTTTACCTTAGTTGGTAAATGGGGTTTCGATGGTAGTTCAGGGCAAAGCGAGTACAAACAGAAAGTTGAAAATAATAATTTTGAAGAAAATAACTTGTTTGTCACATCCTATGTCCCGTTGCAACTTATTACAAAGACACCAAATGATCCGGAAAACAAAATAATTTGGAAAAATCCAACACCATCCTCTACCCGTTACTGTCGCCCTATTAGATTTCAATTTAAAAAGGAATCCGTTGAGTTGACTGTCGAAGAAGAAAAATATTTTAAAAGAAAAATTCAAGAGCTGATCCCAACCAAATATAAAACATCAACTAATCGATTAATTCATGTGAAACATATCTTGCAACTCACAATGGTTGATGGAAAAGTTTGCAACGCATTAACGCAAACCTCCTCAGCAAAATGCTACATTTGCGGAGCGAAACCCACGGAGATGAATGATATAGACAAATGTTTGCAAAAAAAAATTGAAAAGGAACACTTTGAATTTGGATTATCTCCTCTACATGCATACATTCGATTTTTTGAATACTTTCTCCACTTGTCATACAGATTGAAAATTAAGCAATGGCAAATAAGGTCTTTCGAAGATAAAGATCATTTTCAAAAACGAAAAAAAAGTATTCAAGAGGAATTCCGTGCAAAATTGGGGCTGATTGTCGATAAACCCAAAACTGGAGGTAGTGGATCTACCAATGACGGAAATACGGCCAGAACGTTTTTTAATAATGCAATTTTGTCTGCCGAAATAACAGGCATTGACAAAAGTCTTATTGAAAATTGTGCTACGTTATTGCAAGCCTTGTCCTCAGGGTATTCTATAAATGTAGACAGGTTTAGAAAATTTGCGTTGGATACAGCAAGACAACTGACACAAAAATATAGTTGGTATTACCTCCCCCCGTCAGTCCACAAAATATTAATTCACGCACCTGATGTCATAGCAAATGCGTTACTATCTATTGGAGAGCTCTCCGAAGAAGCTGCTGAATCCAGGAACAAGGACATCAAAATGTACCGACTCCATCACACCCGCAAGATTTCTCGTGTAGCAACAAATACAGATTTGCTTAACAGATTGTTATTAAGTTCGGATCCTTTTTTAACCGGACAACGAAAACTTCAAAACAAAAATAAATCTATTCTGCTGCAATCCGTTTTTGAATTGCTGAATTAAAATTCATTTCATTAAAATTTATTGTTTTCACGTTTATTTGTTGTTGTTTAGTAAAATTTAATTTATTTGGATTGTTTATATTTTTTAACAGTTTCTCATAATAAATTAGAAAAACATGTTACATTCCACTTTAAGTTTTATTCAAAATTCTTCCTCATTCAATAGCTTTGGAGGATCCCAAACTTGTAACAGCATGATAACTGTTTGGTTTACAATTTGTAAGTACTAAATAAAGCATATTTCAAAAATTTATGTTGAAATTTCCACGCGAAGAATTTTGGCCGCCATTTCCATACAGCACCGTCCACTGTGCATTGGTAGTTTAAAGGTTAGGGGGATGGTGAATTAATTATTATTGTTGAAAGTTGGATTTTATTAATATCGGATTTTAGGGTGAATGTAAATTCAAATTAATTTGAATTTAATATATTAGTTTGCATTAATTGGTACTGGTTGTTTGTATATTTATTTTATATATATATTTTAATTTTGTTTGACCGCCACCTCCACGGGGAGTCGAACAAGCGCCCTTTGAGCCTGAGCAGAGTCATTACTCAACTAAACCACGGCTTTGCGGACCAACAGCCGTTTCTTAGCTGTCAGGACCACTGTTAGTCAATGATGGTGTGCGTCTAATGAATAAATTAGAGCTTACAGTGCATCAAAGTTTTGTACTGCTGTGCTCGATCAGTCCGAGCTTTTGTGCCGAGCATTTAGATTCAGCTTGTTCACTCTGAGCTTTAGTCTATCAGCTGGAATTGCAGCTATTGCAAGTTCCAGCTTCCGGAGATCTGGCCGGCCTGCCAGACAGCTGTTCGGCAGGCGGCAAGATTTTTGCCCATGTACGCAACAAAGAAATTGGAGAAAGCAAAAACAAGGCGCTCTCTCCGTGTTGCCGCCTGTGAGAGTGATGGGCCCACTACACCAAGATGGGTCCCTCAGGACGCTCCGCACCCCTCCCGCTTATCACCAAACCTAGATGGAGTGGACCGCGACAGTGGTGTAAGGGCGCCGCGCCGGGATAGCTGGGACGAACCGTGAATAGGTTGGGCTATTGTGTGTCCAAACTAAAGAGCACCGTTTATTTTTAGTTTAAAATAGCCGGATTTACCAACAGAATCGCCGATTTGAGGTAGTCGATTTAGTATGCACTTCTCACTCTCTTGAAGATTTTTTACGTCCATCATCATTTTGGACATGTGGATATGTGTGTATGTATGGGAGAATGAAAAATATACAAATATAGAAGAAGAGATAGTGAATTTATTGTTTAGCGACAATATTATGTTTGCGACTTAGTGTTTACATACAATAGTAAGTGTTTATTTCTATTGTGCTACACTTTACGTTAACTCTCTGACCGACACACTGACTCTCACTGCTCAAGTGACTCTGACAGGTACCGCTCAACTGACTGTGACTGTCATCGCTCAACTCACTGACTGCCACTCCCATGCACTATTTTCTTACCGATCTTGCCACATCTCCTGAAAAAGACCAGATTCTTATTCTCAACGTTATTCTATCCTAAATAGATATGGTTGTCTTTACCCATTTACCAAGTTTAAGCTAAAACGGCTAATTGTTAAAATAGAAATTAATTTTCTTTTTTTTTTTTTTACACGCGAATCCCAGCGGGTGCACTGAGTGCCCACAACCTCCCGCACAACCGACCGAGGGGCGCAAACCGCATGACGTACGGCACGAGTCGCGGGGAACAGTTAACAAAAAACAGACAAATAACGAAAGCAAAAGTTATTTACGAGCTAAGTAGGAAATTATAGAAGATTTTAGTACTGATAAAGAGAGCTCTGGGCTGATCACACGATAAAGTCAATTATAATCAGCCGACAGGACTCGAAAGGGATTATTCAATGCATAGTTAGTAGTACAGTGTGCAAGGGATAAGGGAATATAGTTTCTAGTAGGTCTAGATGGTACAGAAAGATCTACTTGGTGTAATAATTCAGACGAGTCAATATCACCAATTAGGAGATTGTGCATGAAGATAACACCAAGCATTATTCTACGGTTAGTAAGAGAAGGAAGTTAATTAAGAGAAGTCTATTAGAGTACGATGGAAGGTTGACATTGCGATCCCATTTAAGACCACGAAGAGCAAAAAGCAGAAATTGTTTTTGAATAGATTCAATTCTAATTTGGTGTGACTCATATTTAGGTGACCATATGCATGATCCGTACTCCAAAATAGGACGGACCAAAGAGGTATAGAGAATTTTGGTATTGTAAGGATCGTCGAATTCTTTTGACCATCTCTTGACAAAACCAAGAACGCCTGTGGCTTTAGCGATTATCGTAGAGATATGGGAGTTGAAGGTTAATTTACGATCCATTAGTACACCTAAATCATTCAATTCATCAAGGCGTTCCAATGGAGTGTTGTTCAAGGAACACGTCATCATCTGAGGAGAGGTCCTATAGAAAGACATAACCTTGCACTTAGTGGTATTTAAGTTTAAAAGATTGTGCTGAAAATTATTAAGATCAGCTTGCAATCTACTGGACGAAACCATATTGCATATAGCTATAGAGCACATGTGAATGAAGCAAGACGGAAGGAAAATCATTTATGAAAAGGTTGAACGGCAACGGACCAAGATAGTCATCTATCTGGGTAGTCACCCTGGGGCACCCCCAAAGTCACATTGATTGACTTAAATAACACCTTTTGTGTTCTGTTTGTCAGATACTCACGAATCCAATAGAGTAGAATAGTTCGCAAGCCAATTGCGTTTAACTTTATAAGTAATAACTTATGGTTAACAGAGTCAAAAGCCTTACTGAAATCTGTATATATGACATCAGTTTGCTTTGCACCTTCAAATCCTTTGATCGTCCTAGATGTAAATTCTAAAAGGTTAGTGGTTGTAGATCTACGTTTCACGAAACCGTGTTGGGCTGGTAAAATTATAGGTCTACAAAAATGTTGCAATTGAAAAGTTACAATTTTTTCAAAACCTTTTGGAATAGCGGACAACTTGGAAATACCCCTATAGTTGGAAACATCAGACTTACTACCCTATTTATGGAGAGGAATTATAAATGATTCCTTCCAAATCAACGGGAAAGCGGAAGTTTCAACGGACAACAAGAATAATTTTAGAATAGGCTTACATTCAGCGCAAAATCTGAGATCACAACCAGAAATCCCATCGGGACCTGGCGAGTACACAGGTTTGACTTGCTTAAGCACGCTGTGAAGCGAACTTTCGTCAATTAAGGGATTGAATATGCAATTTGACTTTTTTAACTCATAGGGATACGGAGAGTTTGAGTGGTATTCCGTTCGGAAATAGGTTGTTTTGAAAAAATCAGCAAACATATCGGCAATGACCTGATCACTGTCCGCAGTCTTATTTCCAAAAGATGAAAAGGATGGGCTTGTGCTCGTCTTGCGTTTAGCGTTCACAAAGTCGTAAAACTGCTTAGGATCACTGTAAAACTGAAATTTACATCGCCGAAGATAATTCTTATAGCATTTCGTATTAAGCTTCATGAAATTTGAACGAGCAATTACATATTTAAAAAAATCTGATGGACGACCTGCCTTTTTAAAACTCTTATAATATCTCGACTTAACATTTCTTAAATTGGATAGCTGTCGAGTAAATGGGGGGGGGTTAATTAGACCAAACTGATCTAACGAGAGGAATACAAACTTTAAAAACGGAATCAAGCATACTATAGAAATAATGAATAGCAGAGTCCATGGTTGTACAATTGTATAGATATGACCAATCAAGGTTCCAAATAATATTATTAAGTTTGACAAAGTCAGTCTTACGAAAGCAGCGGCTTCTTGTTACCGGATTAGTATTGTAAGTTGGCGCACAAATAGAAAGGTCAATAGTTACATCCAAGGTTGGATGAAATTTGTCTTCTGGCAAAATGAGAGGATCAATCCTGGAAACGACGTTGTTGGAGAAGTCCAACACAAATACAAGATCAAGTGATCTATCTATTGAATTGCGTACAGGATTAATTTGAGTAAGTGATAAATCAAACAGACCATCAATGAGGCAATGTGACGAGGAGGGCAACAACACTGAGGACTCATCAGAAAGGGACCAAGAAATATCTGGTAAATTAAAGTCACCAAGAACGATGAGGGTATCTCTATCAGAAAGAAGTGAAGAAACTGCTTGAATTGCTTCCAAGTGGTTGTTATATATGATTAAGTCGGATAGAGGTAGAATGTAAGAGCAAGTAACATAAGTGCAAAAAGATTTAAATGAAATTTTGACACGAATAAACTCAATTTCATGAGCGGAAGAGGAGTGAATAATTTCAGAAGGAAAAGCTGAATCGACAGCAATAAGCACACCACCACCATTGCGGATAATCCGAAATTTTCTTTAAATTGAAAATTTAGTGGATAAAACCGAAGCGTCACCAATATCTGGCTTAAGCCACATCTCTGTAAAAGCAAGAATATGAAAATCATTTCGATTTAAGTCCTCTAACATTCTGGTAGGCCAGAATAAGGGACAAATAAAACTATTAAACTGAGTTTCCAGTGATGAAAACTCATCCCGAAGTTCCATAAGAACAGCCGACAGGTTTTTAAATCCCTCACGAGTGCGCCTCATAAATACACGCATCTCTCTCTCGGCATCCCGACACGCTTCACAACTCCATTTCAGGCTCCCACCATTTCCGAGGCAGTCCTTTACTTTGACTGTGTAACCAGCACATTTAAAATGCATAACGTTGTCACACAGCCAACAAAGCAAAAAATCTTCCTGGGCTTTAAGTGGGTGAGGGCACTTCTTACTTGAGCAGACCGACATTGTTAAATTATTTTCAATTTTATTAATAGTAAATATTAATAACAGAAAAATAAACTAACAGAAGTAAAAAAGATTTATGTAAAAAAAAATAGGGCGTATACGAACCAAAAGTACCACACAAGGGTTAAGATGCCGCAGCTGCTTACAAGACGAAAGAGAAAAAACTTAAGAGCACAGTGAACGCACAACACAAAGCAGATCACAAACGTGGGATTAACTAATGCGAGAATAACGGGCGCTAACACAAGCAAATATAGAAAAAAGAGCAAGAACACACAAACAACACTGTGTACGAAAGAGATCGCGAGTGCATGCAGGTAAAGCACAAACGAAAAAATCAAAGTTTATGAGACACAACAACAAAGCAAAGAGTTTTGTTGTTGGTTTCATACAAAAAGTAACAATAGCTTTGATTTGATATTTAGCAACAAATCGAAAAGCAAGAACAATTAGTTGTGATAGATATTTAATTAGAAAAGCTTTTGAGCAATTTTGACAAAATAAAAATTCACGATATAAGCAGAAAAGAATGAATAGTGAGAGCGCCCAAAAAAACCCGACCGGCAAGGTTGAGAGTTCATATATATATATATATATATATATATATATATATATATATATATATATATATATATATATATATCTATATATATATATATATATATTTGAGGTACGATATATTACATATATCTTTCTTCACAATATATATATATATATATATATATATCTATATATATATCTATATATATATATATATATATTTGAGGTACGATATATTACATATATCTTTCTTCACAATGTGCAAAGAATATAACAAATCAACATTTGGGCGATTCGTTTTCAAACTTTGCGGCAAGCAATTTTTCGGCGTGCCAAATTATTAACAGTTTAGATGCCAACTACGAGCGTAAAGCCTGGCGTTGCTGATTTCACTAAAGTTATTGAGTGAAACATCGCTATCGAGTCATTTTATTTGTTTTGATGGAATTGTAAGCGAGCTGTTAGCGGCAGGCGCAAAAATGGATGTAATTGACAAAATTGCGAATTTACTGCAGACTCTGCCTTGAAATCTCCTAGAACGATATATACGCCTACATGCAAAAGAAGTGAAGCTAGCATAAACCGTCAAGTCAGAATACGGTGGAATACATGAGCAAGTTAGATAGACAAAATGATTTAAGACAAATTTTGACACTAATAAATTCAAAGTCAAGAATATATGAGCAAGTTAGATAGACAGAATGATTTAAGACAAATTTTGGCACTAACAAATTCAATGTCAAGAACAGCAGGTGGCGGAACTTTTTCAGAATGAAGGGATGAATTAACGGCAATCAAAACTCCACCACCATTTCGATCACGTCTATAGGTTGAGAATATTATGGAAAAAACAGGAGCATCGGAAATGTTTGACTTTAACCACGTTTCTGTAAAAACAAAGGTATGAAAGTCGAAAGATTGATTATCTACAAAAAGCTTAGAAAGTTTAGATGTTAGTCCTCTAACATTCTGATAGGCCAGAATAAGGGACGAAATTAGTTTTTTGACCCGCCAGCTACAGACGAGCCAGAGCGTACGGAAGAATTAATTGTGTTAGGCAGGCGAATCGGAGGCCGATTTCTCTCTTTCTTAGCCGTATACTCCTTTGCAACTAAATGCTTCAGCCAAAAATCTTTGTGGCAAATTTGGACAAAGACATTTGGTGGGACACTAATTTTAAATGACGAGATGTCACGGGTATATGAAAACCTAAACTTTTCCACCACTATGTTTGGCGCCACGACTTTTGCAGGGATATGGGCTATGACATCATCTGATGAAGTATTAGGGTCGAGCCGCGAAACAAAGATTTGCTTTTTTGGTGGAATGACTACAAGAGATCTCGATGCGCCAGCCGCAACCACAGTAACAGCATTTTGCACTGAAACTGCTGAGGCAGATGACGCTTTTAGAGCTCTTCTAGTTAAAACTTTATTGGGAATATCCCTGGAAGAGGATATTTGCCCGGACACATCGGAAACTACAACCGATATCGAGCTAGCTTGCGGGGCACTATTATCAGTGGAAATGTCAATCACCACCGCAACTGCAGCCACCGCAGGACTCCTAAACTATATCAGTTGCTGACCATTTAGAGTTAAGGGGTCATTCAACGATGTCGGAGCCGGAAGAAGAAGAGATACCGGCGGATCGGGAGAGAAATTCCGAGGGATAGTCTTCTTTCGCTTCGGTGACTCGTTCAATAGTTTATAACTATTAAACTGAGTTTTCAGAGACGAGAACTCATCAAGAAGTTTCAAAAAATTAGCCGACAGGGATTTAAATCCCTCTCTCGTCCGCCGTATAAATAGACGCATATCCATTTCTACGTCCCGGCACGCTTCACAACTCCATTTTAGGCACCACCCGTTTCCAATGCTATCCTTTATTCTGGCTGTGTAACCAGCACAATTAACGTGCATAATGTTATCACAAAGCCAGCACAAAACATAGTCCTCTAGAAGGTTATGCAATTTGCCAAATCTTTCTTTCTTCATCGTGGATAGACGTGTTTTTCTGTGCTCCTGCATAATTTCTTTTATTTCGGTTTTATTAATTCAGCTAATAATTTAGCAATAAATATTGACATTATTCTGTCATTTAAATTTTTGTCATTGCGCTTTTTGTTTTTTCTCTTAGTTCTTGCACTAATTTTCTCTGTGAGTTTGACCCCAGTGTCGAATTTGCTTAATAAATCTGAGTGAGTTTTTTCTTTGGCCTTTTTGATATTTAATTTTTTTTATAAAATTTTTGAGTATTAATTGAATTAAAAAATGTCTGTCTGCTCAAGCAAAAAGTGTTTGAACCCCCCTTCACCCCATAATGTATTTCTTTCCTGTTGGCTGTGTGACAACGTCATGCACGTTAAATGTGCTGGCTACACAGCCAGGGTAAAGGATTGTTTGGAGCAAAAAGGGGGGCTCAAATGGGGTTGTGACTCTTGCCGTGAGGTTGAGATTGAAATGAGGGTGTTTATGAGGCAAACCAGGGATAGATTGAAGAAATTGTCATCTGGTTTTCGTAAACTCTACGATGAGTTCAATGCTGTGGAGAGCGAATTTAGCAGCTATAAGCTGTTAAATGAGTCTCCAAAGCGCAAGAAAACCAGTATGCGCAATCTGTCCTTGCATTTGCCTGTGCCCAATTCCGTCTCGGCCGTAGCTCCACAAACTCCTTCACTGCTCACTGTGACAAATCCTCCGCAGCTTATTTCGTTTACCACCCCCATTTCTCATGGTGGTCGCAAGGAAGAGGCTATCTCCGTTTCTCCAGGAAATGGTCTCTCTTTGCAGACGAACAAAGCTGTAGTATCCGAAAAGTCCGGGCAATTATCAATAACTGTTGATATTGCCGATAGTAGTCCAGTTGGAGGTGCAATACCGGACACGCAGGCGGATTCAATCGTGGTCGCTGACGCTGCGGTTGATTTGCGGCCTGGTTCCTATAAACCTTTAACTGGAGTTCCACCTAAGAAACATATATTTGTTTCAAGGCTTGATCCCGAACATTCGTCGGATGATGTCTTAGCTTTTATTAAGACAAAAATTCAAGCTCATCACTATAATGCTAAAATAGCGGTGGAAAAATTTAAATTTAAATATTCGAGGGAGATATCCTCCTTTAAAATAAGTGTCCCAGCTGAACTGTTTGACAGTATATGTCATAGCAGTTTTTGGCCGGATCACATTTTAGTAAAAGAATACACGGCCAAAAAGAAAGCTCGGGATCCGGTTAGGCTTTCTATCCCATCTAACTCCTCATCTTCCGGAATATCAGCATCGGCTGGTGTTCCAAAAAACTAATCTCGTCCCTTCATCTGGCTTATCAGAACGTGAGAGAATTTAAATCTAAGCTTCCTAGACTCTATTTAGATAGTTTTGCATTTGAATTTAAAATTTTAGTGTTTACTGAGACATGGTTAAAGCCCGATATTAACGATGGATCTGTTCTTCCCGCAAAATTTTCAATTTTTAGATGTGATCGGACTTCTCGTGTAGGCGGAGGAGTTCTGATTGCAGTTGACTCGGCCTTAACTTCTGACCAAATTCATTCACCGGACATTCTGGAGATTGAGTTTGTTAGTGTTAAGGTCAGATTCAAGTCTTTCTCTGTCTACATTACTTGTTCTTACATCCCGCCACAATCCGACGTGGCGGTGTACGCAAAACATTTAGATTCTATTCGATATATTTCTTCATTGCTTTCTGATAGAGATATCTTAATCGTGTTTGGTGACTTTAATTTACCAGAAATAGCATGGTCTCAATCTGATGAATCTACTTTGTTGCTTCCTTCTAAATCTCACAGCTTCGTTGATGGCCTTTTTGAGCTATCATTAGCTCAAATAAACCCTGTGCGAAATAACATAGGCAGATCCTTAGATCTGATATTTGTGTTGGATTCCACCAACTGTGCAGTTACTAGAACCGACCCTCTATTCTTGCCTGAAGACAATTTTCATCCTACTTTGGATTTATCTGTAGATCTGTCGTTTCGTGCACCGATTGTTGGTGTCAGTCCTGTGATTAAATCTCGTAATTTTGGGAAGACTAACTTTGTTAAACTGAATGAGCTCATTCTGAGAACTGACTGGTCATCCTTATACAGTTGCTCAGACATGGATCTTGCTATCTCGTTGTTTTATGATACTCTTGGTTCGCTTTTTAAGATTTGTGTCCCACTGAGGACTCCAGTGTCGTCTCACCGACCTCCCTGGTTTTCTCGTGAGCTATCCAACTTAAAAAATGTCAAATCCAGATATTATAAAAAATACAAGAAATCGGGACGTCCTTCAGACTTTGCTCTTTACGCAGTTGCTCGCTCCTATTTTATGTTGCTTAACAAGCACTGCTATAAAAACTACCTCAATCGTTGTAAGCTTGAGTTTTCCCGTGATCCTAAACAGTTTTATAGCTTTGTGAATTCCAAACGTAAGATGGTTGTCCACCCATCAATGTTATCGTTTGAAAATAATATAGCGGACTCTGATCAAGCGATTGCTGATTTGTTCGCTGATTTCTTCACAACAACATATTCCTCAACGGAATACCGAGCGAATCTGTCGTATCCTTATCAGATAAAAAGGTCCAATTGTATTTGTAGTCCTTCGATCGATGAAAGTTCGCTTCTAAGCGTGCTTAATTTAGTAAAGCCTGTGTACACACTTGGTCCTGATGGAATACCTGGTTGTGTACTCAGATTTTGTGCTGAGGCTCTATGTAAGCCACTTCAAAAACTTTTTTTGTTGTCCGTTAAATCTTGTCATTTCCCGTCTATATGGAAGGAATCTTATATAATTCCTCTTCATAAAAATGGTAAAAAGTCCGAAGCATCCAATTATAGGGGTATTTCTAAATTGTCCGCTATTCCTAAAGCATTTGAAAAGTTAATCACTTCTCAATTGCAACATTTTTGTAGATCTATTATTTCACCATCTCAGCATGGTTTTGTGAAACGTAGATCTACAACCACTAACCTCTTAGAATTTAGATCATTAACGATTGAAGGATTTAGGAATGCAAGGCAAACTGATGTCGTTTATACTGATTTCAGTAAGGCTTTTGATTCTGTTAATCATACACTTCTTCTTTTAAAATTAAACAAAATCGGTTTCCCATGCAGTTTAATTAAATGGATTCGTGAATACCTGACAGACAGAACACAGAAAGTTCTTTTCAAGTCTTCAAGTTCTAGGTCTATCCAAGTCACTTCGGGGGTGCCTCAGGGTAGTCATCTGGGACCTTTGCTATTTACCCTTTTTTTTATTAACGATCTTCCATCCGTTATAATTCATTCTCGTGTCCTTATGTACGCTGATGATGTTAAGCTTTGTCTCAGCTACAGAGACATTATATCTCCCTCACGGTTGCAGTCTGACCTCCAAAACTTTCACTTTTGGTGTCAACACAACTTATTAAACCTAAACACATCTAAATGCAAGGTCATGACTTTTTTCAGAAATACTCCTCAGTTGATTACCTACTTTCTTAATAACGTTCCATTAACCAGACTTAATGAGATGATTGACTTGGGAGTACTTATGGACCATAAATTGACTTTTAAGTCCCATATAAGCACTACTGTCGGAAAAGCCATGGGTGTTCTTGGGTTTGTTAAAAGATGGTCAAAGGAATTTGACGATCCATATACAACCAAAGTTCTTTACTCCTCATTGGTTCGTCCAATTTTGGAATATGCATCCTGCATATGGTCACCCCAATACGATTCACATAAAGCAAGAATAGAATCAGTTCAAAAACAGTTTCTTCTCTTTGCTCTTCGTGGTTTGAACTGGGATCGTAATATCAACTTACCTTCGTACTCTAGTAGACTTCTTTTACTTGACCTTCCTTCCCTTACTAATCGTAGATTAATGCTTGGCGTCATATTTATGCACAAGCTCCTTAATGGGGATATAGACTCTCCCGAGCTATTGAACCGAGTAAAACTAACAGTTCCTTGTAGACCTACTAGAAACTATATTCCTCTAACACTTCCACATTGTACTACTAACTACCTAATGTATGAACCTTTTCGAGTTCTTTGTTCTGATTATAATCGTCTTTATCATGTAATCAGTTCAGAGCTCTCTATTCCTTCACTTAAAACTTCTATCCTTTCCTATCTAGCACGTAATTAGCTATAGTTTCGCTTTTTGTCTGTGTTTTGTGAATTGTCCCCGCGACTCGAGCCGTGCGTTATGCGGCTTGCGCCCCTCGGTCGGTTGGGCGGGAGGTGTGGGCAATTAGTGCTCCCGTTGGGATTCGCGCGTAAAAAAAAAAAAAAAAAAATGAGGGCACTTTTTAGAAGGGCAGACAACCATTGTAAATTTAATTACTTATTTTTATTTTTGTTGATGAAAAAAAAAAATAAATAATAAATTACAAACATGAGAATAAATTTAAAAAGAGTGGGCAATTTAAAAATGAGCAATGTAATATAATAAAAGGGCTATACGAACTAAGAAATAATACAAGTGTTAAATATTTATAAATCGCAAGAAAAACTGAAGGAAAAGAAATTAAGAGAATTAGTAAACACACAACAACAAAGACTGGCAGAAACGCGAGAGTAACGGTCGCGGGCAACGTAAGAACGCGAGAGGAAGCACCACAAAAACAACAACACTAATGCGTACGCGAGAGCGCGAACGCGAGTAAAAGAGATCAAAAACACAAAATCAAAGGCTTTGCAGGTAAAACTACAAAACTGTAAGTTTTGTTATTATTATTATTATTAATAATAGCTATCAGTAAGTGTCTAAGAACAAGTTAAATTTTTTAATCGCGTATTTTGTTAATTCGGCACAACGAAAAAGAATTTTTATATGCGGGATTAAATAAAAAATTAGATAAAATATGAAGAAAAAAGATAATGAGTCAATTAAAACTCAGGGGTTACAGTGGGTGTTGGTGTAAATACATGCTTAAAACACAAACCATGAGTTTCTCTCAGTAAATACCATTGCAGGCTTTGCTTGAATAGAATTAGCTCATACATATTTTCATGTACACCGTATATGATATCTTTTATCCAGAACCAGGTGAAAAACATCAACTAGATGACGACGGCAATAACTTTTATTCCCAAGAAGAGGGCATTAAAGACGTTACAACAAGGCAAAGCCCAAAAAGACGAATCTTAGCATCGTTACCTCTAACGTTGCTAATGATGTTGCTATTAGTGCTGTTGGCACTGGCACAATCAATAAATGTGTTTCAATTTGCCAAACCTGGCATTTACTATAAGAAAATTGGAACGTCTAGATTTGCTGTAGCAGACTGGACTGGGAGGATATGAATACATTTTCTATCGGCGATTATTGAGAAGCGAATGAATTCGATGAAGCAGCAACTCAACGATATGTCTCAAGCAAACTCGGATTCCGTTAAGGCATTTCAATGGTATCTCAAAAATGACAACACGACTTTTGGTGATTGCTTCAAATTTGCAACGAGTACAATCAGATATCTCCCAAGTACTCACTGACGTTCATCATGACAAAATCAGCCCGTTATTACTAAAAATTATTATTATTAGCTAAAAAATCGTCTTCCACCAAGACATATACTTCCTGCCACTGATGAAGATGTTCTAAAATTATATAAAATGATGAAGGGAGAAGGAAATATTGTGAAAAAGCTCGTAATATATAAAGTAACAGTACCGTTGCTCTCAACACAAGTTTTTGAATTATACAATTTAGTTCCTATACCAACAGTCACCAATAAAGCAATTATGACGATGCATATTCAATTTCCCATAATAACGGTCAATACACACAGAGATCAATTCCTTGGAAAAACAGTAACTGAATTAAAACAATGCCTTCAATTCACAAAAGAAGAATTCAAATGTCAAAATAAGCAATCTGTCTTTCAATTCATAGTAATTGTGAATTTCAATTGTTCAACAACAAAACTTCAAACGTGTGTTTATTTGCTTAATTGGATTTCTCAATATCTTAATAAACGTACTCAAAAAGTTTTATTTAAAACTTTTACCTTTCAAAGGCCATCAATGTGACCTCGGGGGTGCCACAAGGTAGCCATCTAGGACCATTGCTTTTTACGCTCTTCATTAATGACCTTCCGTCAGTTGTAACTCTTTCTCGCGTGTTTATGATCGCTGATGATGTTAAACTTTGTATTAGTTTTAAAAACTTAAGTTCTCCACGACTACTTCAAGTCGATATTAATAACTTTCAAACTTGGTGTGAAATGAACTTTAATAACTCAATGTTTTCAAATGTAATGTCATGTCATTTCATAGATGCTATTTTCAAATAGTGGTGTATTATCTTGTATTATATACTTTCTTATTTCTTGCTTTGTGTTGTTTCTGATTGATTAGCACGCGATTTTTCTTACTTAAAATTTAACCGGCCGCGAATATCTGTATTTGCGGAACGGAGCATGCGCATTCCCGCTTTAAAAGAATTATCCTTCATCCGTTCGCATTAATAAATTCTCGCGAAATTCTGCAATATATTTAAAAGTATAAATAAAGAATTCAGCCTATCGCACATGTTGTGAATAAAGTTATTTCTTAGTCGATGCATTCAGTTAGGCATCTAACGACCAACGCAGGCTTGGAATATAAATAAACTTAACCCCAAACCATCCGTTTCTTGAAGCTCATGCATGCGTTTAGAATTAAGATTCTACCACCAAATATGTGACCCCCTACAATCTAAGACATTTTAAAACAAATATTTTAGTAAATAAAGACAGTTCAAATTGTAATTTCAAAAAATTAAGATCGGGTTTATTTCTCCCCTGAAGCCGAAGGAAGGGTAATTTAAAGTAGAAGTCTACTGGAGAGCTCTGGGCTGACCACACGATAATGTCGATTATAATCAGCCTACAGGACTCGAAAGGAATTATGCAAGGCATAGTTATTAGTACAGTGTGTAAGAGATTCGGGAATATAATTTCAAGTGGGTCTAGGGGGTACAAAGAAATCTCTTGGTGTAATAACTCAGGCGAGTCAATATCACCATTTAGGAGCTGGTACATAAAGAACACATTAGCATTATTTTACCGTTAGTAAGAGAAGAGTAATTAAAAGAAATCTACTTGAGTACGATGGTATGTTAACGATGCGATCCCAGTTCAGACTACGAATAGCAAAAAGCAGAAATTGTTTTAGGACAGATTCTATTCCAATTTTGTGTGACTCATATTGAGGTGACCAGATACAAGTCCCGTACTCCAAAATAGTACGGAAATAGTACTGGAAAAGGAAGACATTTGTGTTCTGGTTGTCAGATACTCACGAATCCAACAAAGTAGACTATTTGAGAAGCCAATTGCGTTTAACTTTATAAGGAATAATTTATGGTTAACAGAGTCAAAATCCTTACTGAAATCAGTATATATGGCATCAGTTTCTCATCCATCTACTTATTTTTTCGCCAATTGCCGTTCCATCCGGTAGACCTGATCACCAAATATGGCTTCTCTATACGTCGTTGATCTACATGAGGATTGAATTTGCAATTCGACTTTTTTAATGCAAAGGGAAACGGAATTTTTGATTAATAATTTTTTGAGGAGTAGGTTGTTTCAATATCGGCAATGGCCTGATCAGTATCAGCTATCTTTTTTACAAAAGTTAAACAGGGTATGGTCTTATGCTCGTCTTCCTTTCAGCATTCATGAAGTTGTAAAACTCTAAAAATGAAGTTTACAACGCCGAAGATAATCCTTATAGCATTTCGTTTTAATCTTCGTACAATTTGAGCGAGCAATAGCAAATTGAAAGAAATCTGGACAGCTCTCGAGTGGACCAGGGTGGTTTATTAGACTAAACTGATTTACCGAGAGGAATACAAACATTAAAAACGGAATCGAGCATACTATAGAAATAATGTATGGCAGACTCCGTGTTTGTTCAATCATACAGTCTAAGATGAAAAGAATATTATTTAGTCTGGCAAGGTCAGTCTTACGAAAGTAGCGGCTTCTTGTTATATGATAGATATTATAGGTAGGCACACAGGAAAGTTTTATAGTAAAATTTAAAGAAGGATGAAATTTTCTTCTGGTGAAACGAGAGATTCGATCCTGGAAACGACGCAGTTGGAGGAATCCAATACAAATACATGACAAAGTGGTCTATTAATTGAATTGCGAAAAGGATTTATTTGAGTAAGGGATAGATTAAAAAGACCTTCAATGAAGCAATGCGACGAGGAGGGCAGCAACACTAAAGACTGGTAAATTAAAGTCACCAAGGAAGATGAGGAAACGCCAAAAAACTCAAGGAAACGGCTTTAAAAGAAATTTTAACGCTAATGTACTCAATTTCATGAGTGAAAGAGGACTGAACATATTCGGACTTAACATAAGCAAAAGGTGAATCGACAGTAATTAAGACACGACCACAGTGTATTTGGTTCATTTACCGTAGTCGGAACTGAGAAAGTAAGAAATGCAGGCGGACCAAGGAACGAATTCCAAGGGATGGTATTTTTTCGCTAAGCTAAGTTTTTAATGATGAAAACACATCCCGAAGTTTTATTAGACCATCTGACAGGTTTTTAAACCACACGCATTTCAGGACTCCACGATATCCGAGGCTATCACCAACCTTGACTGTGTAACCAGCACAGTTGAAATACACACAGCCAACAAAGCAACAAATCTTCCTGTGAGTGAGAGCACTTTTTGTTTGGGCAGACCGACATTCAATTTCAATTTTTTATTTTTATTCAATATTTTTTTAAGACACATACCAAAGAAAAACAGAAGCTGCTGAATGTTAAAACCAAAAAAATGTACCGGCTATTAGGACACAAGTCTCAGCTTAGCATTGAAAACAAAGTAAGACTTTACAAAGCAATATTAAAGCTTGTTTGGACTTATGCGCTACAACTTTGGGGAACAGCTAGCCAATTAAATATTGAAACTATGCAACGCTATCAATCGAAAACCCTACGCACAATGTTTCCAATGTTGAAATTCATTGTAAAGGATGAAATAACAGAGTATTATATAAAATTAGATATGTTGACAAACAGCATAACCACCCCAACTCATTAGCTATAAGTCTACTACTAGAAGATTAAATATATTTGATCTCCCAGACAGAATTTAACTTTTGTTTTATATATGGTAATAATGAACATACATATGTACAAATACTTAAGTAGATTTAATTACTCATCAGTACAGCCTAAGGTTTATATATAATAGTTGACTCAGTGGAGCGGACTATTCCTGTTATATTTTTTGTATCTCCAAATTTACTTATTGTCCAAGGACAGATTGTAAATAAAAAGAAAATTAAAAAAAAAAAAAAATAATTAATAATAAATATAAGTATTAAAAAAACTAACTAAAATAAGAAGGGTCAATTAAGAAAAAATAAGGCGTATACGATTCAAATAAATGAAGCAAGCAAGTCGTCCCTGCCGACATTGAGTATACCCTGTACCAACTAGTTATATTAAATGAAATAGAATATCCTCGAAATCGCCATCAATTTCATGCAGAGTACTCTTTAACATGCAGCAACAGCGAACGCATGCTGTCTCGCTCACTCTTGCCAGCCAATGTCGCCTTGGCAATTCAGTGCAAAACTCGTATAGGTATATCTCCGATATTTATTGTCCGATTTCGACAAAATTTGGTCAGCTGGTCCAGTTTGGGTATATAATTAGGTGTGCTAAGTAAGAATACGATATCTTTAATACAGCTCTAGTAATACGTTTTCCCGATTTGCGGGGGCGGAAGTGGGCGTGGCAAAAATTTGAAACGAACTTGTATGCATTAGACGCATGTTCACACCAAATTTGGTGGCTCTAGCTCTTATAGTCTCCGAGATCTAGGTGTTCATACGGACGGACAGACGGACATGGCTCAATCGACTCGGCTAGTGATGCTGATCAAGAATATATATACTTTATGGGGTCAGAAATGTATATTTCTGCCTGTTACATACATTTTAGCGACTTTAATATACCCTTTTACCCTATGGGTACAGGGTATAAAAACCACAAAGGGTTAAAGTGCTGCAGTTGCATTACAAAAGAAAGATAAATGTTTTAAGAGCAATTAAACGTAAAAAAAAACGCACAACACAAAACAGATCACAAAGGTAAAAATAACGGGCGCCACCACAAGCAATATGTGTAAAAAGAGATTAGGGACCCACAAACACAAGAGAGAGCGCGAGTGCATACAAGTAATGCAGAAACAAAATGAAGCAAGCAAGTCGTCCCTGCCGACATTGAGTATACCCTGTACCAACTAGTTATATTAAATGAAATAGAATATCCTCGAAATCGCTATAAATTTCATGCAAAATTCTCTATAACATGCAGCAACAGCGAACGCATACTGTCTCGCTCACTCTTGGCAGCCAATGTCGCCTTGGCAATTCAGTGCAAAAGTCATATAGGTATATCTCCGATATTTATTGTCCGATTTTGACTAAATTTGGTCAGCTGGTCCAGTTTTGATATATAATTAGGTGTGCCAAGTAAGAATACGATTTCTTTAATACAGCTCTAGTAATACGTTTTCGCGATTTGCGGGGGCGGAAGTGGGCGTGGCAAAAATTTGAAATAAACTTGATCTGTGTACACACTAGACGCATGTTCCCACCAAATTTGGATGCTCTATCTTTTATAGTCTCTGAGATCTAGGTGTTCATACGGACGGACGGACGGACAGACGGACGGACGGACGGATGGACAGACGGACAGACGGACGGACGGACAGACGGACATGTCTCAATCGACTCGGCTGTTGATGCTGATCAAGAATATATATACTTTATAGGGTCGGAAATGCTTAATTCTGCCTGTTACATACATTTTGGCGACTTTAATATACCCTTTTACCCTATGGATACAGGGTATAAAAATCAAAATATTAATAAAAATTCGCGATATATGTAGAAAAAAGTAAATAGTGAGAGTGCCAAGAAAAACACGACCGGCAAGGTTGAGCGTTCGATGTTCGAGTTTGTGGCACTTTGTTTCTATTTAGAATATTTGAGACAGACTTAACCTTAAAAACCTTCTCAATCAATGCTACTAGAATTTCCCGTGTCGGTTCAATGCCTTTAATCACGGTACAGAATATGTAGAATTCACATTTCCCATTCTGAAGTTCTTTTCAATAGTACGATAGAACTCTTTATTTTTGGTTTGAATATGTAGAAATTCACATTTTCCATTCTGAAGTCTTTTCAATAGTACGATAGAAATCTTTATTTTTGGTTTGAACTTTGGATCCTCCTATGTTCCCCCTATTATGTCGAGTCATATAATAGTTATTCTGACCAACGAGTTCCACCAAGTTTGAAGCAAGTGAAGTGCAGTTTGCAGCACGGTTGTAAAATGGTGGCGGTTTGACTTCAAAAGGTTTCTTTTGGTAGACTCCTTCTTTTGATTCGGGCTTATTTGCCAGTAATCGAAATATATTGCCTTCCAAAGCTTTGGGTTGTTCATTTTCGGAGTGTTACCGCCTTTTTTGGTTTGAGGGCTAAGCTTTCGTTTGTTTATGGTAATATATCTGTGCATACCAGTCTGAATAGATGACAGATGACGCCGGCACTGACTGGGCAGATTTTGTTGCGGTAGTCTGTTGGGCGGTGGTCGGAGCTATTGCAGCGTTGCGGGTGTTACAGCTGTTGTTGGAGTAGTAGGTGGACTTGTTGTTGTGAGCGCGCTGACGATGGTCGGCGAACCCAATGCCCCAATTAACACTTGAGGGTGAAGCGCATTGAGCACTCCAAGACAAATAATTGGTGGTTGGCATAAGCGATTTGCTCGAACTTGCACTTTTGGTTTCAACGCTTTTTATTGTTGTGGTAGTCGGAGACACTACTCAAAAATATGCATTATTGTGTGAAATGGAGAGCCGACGCTCGTTTTGCTACTGAAGAATTTGTTCTTCTAGCTGCTGCTGGCGAGAATTTAGTGTAGAAAATTAAGTTAATTACTAAGTATTGATATTTGTAGTAACAATTGTGAAATCCCTATCAATTTACTAGTTTAACCCTGTATGAAAATAATGAACTCTGATTTTACCACGTTATAATTTAACTTACTCTGACCTAGGGAAAATTACTACTGTCCCTGACACCACACTAACTTGCTCTGCATGAAAAGGATGTATATATTTTGTATTCTTTTTCTGAGTCTTTGAGTCTTTGCTCTGTAAATTTCATGGATTTTTCTTTGATCATAGGCCTTGGCCTTATCTTTTGCCAAAAGCCGCTTGGAATCAGTCATTCAAAATATGCCACATTCTGTCCCGTAAGCGTTCATAGAGATTTGAGATAGAGATACTCTGAAAGGGGATAAGTTCAAACTAAGAAAATATATACTAGCTAAATATTATAAAATATCTAATACAATAAAAAACCTTGTGCTTTGAAAAAGTACTTCGTCACAAAGTTTACTTAAGTAGGATGACGACTGTCTTCTGGCAAGCCCATCAATTCTAGAGACTGCACAGTTGGGGAAATCCCACACAAATCTTAGATCCAACGGTCTTTAACTTTCTTATGGACTAGATTTAGCCAAGTACAACTTAAAAATGCCAACAATAAAACAATGTGATAAAGAAGGGAGCAACTTAGCAGATTTGTCAGTAGGGGACCATGTTATTACCTTTAAATTAAAGTCATCGCAAACAATATCACTATCATACAGCAAAGATGAGACGTGTTTGATAGAATAGGATTGTGGCTGGATGTACGACCAGTAATGTAGACAGAGAAAGACTTGAATCTAACCTGGACACTTACAAACTCAATCTCCTGATTATCAGGAGAAACAATCCGGTCACCCCCGACTACACGAGAAATCCGATCACACCTAAAAATTGAAAATTTTGAAGACAGAACAGATGTGTATTGTTAATGTAAGGTTTAAACCAAATCTCTTTAAATTAAAATTCAAAAATCATTTACTAGACTATTTATGTACAAACAGTGTAGGAAACTTTAGATTTAAGACTCTTACGTTCTGAAAGGCCAGATAAGAGAATGAAATTAGTTTAGAATACCAGCAAATGCTGTCATTCTGGAAAATATAGTATTAGAGAAGATAGAAATCTTAATGGAACCTAGAGTTTTTGTTTTGACCGTATATTCTCTTCTGCGATGTTATCCAAAGGCTGTTACTGATTTTAAAGGAAAATCTCTCCCTTAAATAATAAAATAAAAATTTTCCAGTTGTTTTTTTTTTTCAGACGTGAACATTTGTCTTAATGTAAGCTAGGACATTATTCGACGAATTTCGTGATTGAGCCTTGAAACAAATATGTGTTTTTTTGGTGGTACTTTTGTGTATTTTTATCAATAACATTATTTGCCTAGACTGATGAGGAACTCATTCGGTAGGAAATTGATAGTATTTAATACAGAAATAAAGAAAACATAATCTTTATGAATGCCCAGAGATATGGTGAACGAAATAAGTTGCGGAGAACTGGTTGAGATCAGTGATGTGAATTATGGTACCGAGGCCAACACAGTATTTGGTACCGGCAGATGTAGGGACAACTTCCTCATTCTGAATTTCCAGTGCTTAAGAAACTCATTCAACAGCTTATAACTTCTAAATTCTTTTAAATCATTGCTTTAAACTATTCATACACAAGTTTTTAAATATATTTTCTAATTAAAAAGACAAAGAAAACTTTAAATCAAGCCGACACTTGAATCAAACCGGCAGAGAAATGTAAATACAAAGTCTAAGATAGGTAAGCTCTAAACAAGTATACATATTACTTGTACACGCGACAGATAGATGAAAGCGCGAACAAAAAAAAAAAATTCAAAAGAAGAGCGGGAGAGCCAACAGCACTGCACATGCAACAAAAATGCGTGGCAAAGATGATCTGACAGGTGGGTAATATTTCCACATACTTAACTTATACGGTTTCGCAGCACCTTTCGAAATCCAAAACTACACACGAAAGGTCTGCCTCTTAAGTAAGGGATTTATAATGGAGTTTTCGGGAATCGACTAAACGCACCCCACATGGGTGTAAAACAGAGGTTTAAAGGTGCAAGTTTACTGTAAACGTTTATTGCACCTTCAAGGAACTCCTCAGATTACTGCTCCGGATAGAAGTGTGTCCCAAAGGCACCAGAAACAAAATCGAAGAGTCATAAGAAAATTTTACCATTAAGCTGTATTTCTAGCAATTTCAAGTATGGTATCTCCTGCAAACCATTTACTAAAGGACACGGGATCCCGTTTAATACACTGGCTTATTTATTGCGTTTATAAAAACGACCGGGTCACAAAGAGTAATGAGTCCGAGGTAAAACATATGTTTGGATCTTAAAAACGGGTCCAAAAAGAGTTTCTCGGTAGCCGTGGTGTATAACCGGGGGAAAAAAAACACAACCTTACGAAATGGAGTTTTCCTGTAACTTGCCTAGTTATTGGCGTGGTGTACTCGTTCGGAGTTAGTGACAAATGATCCATCTTTCTCCTGCTGATCACTCTTTCTCAAATGTAACAATTTTTTTTTAATTTTATGTTACAAAACTGATCATGTAGTAGTTTAGCGCTTTCTAGACTTTAGCTAGATAGTCTACAATTTGAATTTAAAATTTTACTGTTTACTAAGACATGGTCAAAACCTAATACATATTAACGATGCATCTGTTCTTTCCACAAAATTTTACATTTTTAGATGTGATCGGACTTCTCGTGTAGGCGGAGGAGTTCTGATTGCTGTTGACTCGGCTTCAACTTCTGACCAAATCCATTCACCGGAAATTCTGGAGATTGAGTTTGTTAGTGTTAAGGTCAGATTCAAGTCTTTCTCTGTCTACATTACTTGTTCTTACATCCCGCCACAATCCGACATGGCGGTGTATGCAAAACAATTAATTTCTATTCGACATATTTCTTCATTGCTTTCTGATAGTGAAATCTTAATCGTCTTTGGTGACTTTAATTTACCAGAAATAGCATGGTCTCAATCTGATGAATCTGCTTTGTTGCTTCCTTCTATATCTTTTTGAGTTATCATTAGCTCAAATAAACCCTGTGCGAAATAACATAGGCAGATCCTTAGATCTGATATTTGTGTTGGATTCCATCAACTGTACAGTTACTAGAACCGACCCTCTAGTATTGCCTGAAGACAATTTTCATCCTACTTTGGATTTATCTGTAGATCTGTCGTTTCGTGCACCGATTGTTGGTGTCAGTCCTGTGATTAAATCTCGTAATTTTCGCAAGACTAACTTTGTTAAACTAAATGAGCTCATTCTAACAGCTGATTCGTCAACCTCATATGTTTTATGATACTCTTGGTTCGCTTTTCAAGGTCTGTGTCCCCTGAGGACTCCAGTGTCGTCTCACCGGCCTCCCTGGTTTTCTCCTGAGCTATCCAACTTGAAAAATGTTAAATCCAGATATTATAAAAAATACAAGAAGTCGGGACGTTCTTCCGACTTTGCTCTTGACGCAGTTGCTCGCTCCAATTTTATGTTGCTTAACACGCACTGCTATAATAATTACCTCAAGCGTTGTAAGCTTGAGTTTTCCCGTGATCCTAAACAGTTTTATAGCTTTGTGAATTCTAAACTTAAGATGGTTGTCCACCCATCAATATTATCGTTTAAAAATAATACAGCGGACTCTGATTAATCGATTGCTGATTTGTTCGCTGATTTCTTCACAACAACATATTCCTCAACGGAATACCGAGCGAATCTGTCGTATCCTTATCAGATAAAAAGGTCCAATTGTATTTGTAGTCCTTCGATCGATGAAAGTTCGCTTATTAGCGTGCTTAATTCAGTAAAACCTGTGTACATACCTGGTCCTGATGGAATACTCAGACTTTGTGCTGAGGCTCTATGTAAGCCACTTCAAAAACTTTTTTTGTTGTCCGTTAAATAATGTCATTTCCCATCAATATGGAAGGAATCTTATATAATTCCTCTTCATAAAAACGGTAAAAAGTCCGACGCGTCTAATTATAGGGGTATTTCCAAATTGTCCGCCATCCCTAAAGCTTTTGAAAAGTTAATCACTTCTCAACTTCTCTTTCAATCTTGGTGTCAACACAACTTATTAAATCTAAACACATCTAAATGCAAGGTCATGACTTTTTTCAGAAATACTCCTCAGTTGAATACCTATTTTCTTAATAAAATTCCATTACGAGATGATTGACTTGGGAGTACTTATGGACCATAAATTGGTTTTTAAGTCCAATATATCTACTACCATGTAAGATTCTTCACAAATCATTGGTTCGTCCAATTTTGGAGTATACATCCCGCATATGGTCACCCCAATACGATTCACATCAAGCAAGAATAGTATCAGTTCAAAAACAGTTCCTTCTTTTTGCTCTTCGTGGTGTGAACTGGGATTGTAATGCCAATTCGCCTTCGTACTCTTGTAGACTTCTTTTACTTGAAATTCCTTCTCTTACCAATTGTAGATAAATGCTTTTCTTCATATTTATGTACAAGCTCCTTAATGGGGATTAAGACTCACCCGAGCTTCTCTTAGTTTCGCTTTTGTCTGTGTTTTGTGCACTGTCCCCGCGACTCGAGCCGGATGTTATGCGGCATGCGCCCCTCGGTCGGTTGGGCGGGAGGTATGAGCAATGAGTGCTCCGGCGCGTAAACAAAAAAATTATTAAATATTTTCTCAAAGGAAATTACTACTTTTTGGCAGTTCTTAAAGACTTTTTTAAAATAGATTCGAAAGATCTAAATGCCGATCTTTCGAATCTATTTTAAAAAAAGTCTTTAAGAACTACCAAAAAGTAGTAGTTTCCTTTAATTTCTTTAAGAACTGCCAAAAAGTAGTAGTTACCTTTTAGAAAATATTTAATTCTTTTTTCAAATGGAGGTTCGACTAAGATTTCATAATTATCCATGTCAACTGAATTTGTAAAATTTGAGCACTTGAAATTAATTCTTCGAAGTTTGTTTGGGTCAAAATAAATTTATTAATAACAATTTTTCAAAAAAAAAATCATTATCTTCGAAAAGTATTGCTAATAGTATATTTTTTGTACGGACGAAAAATGGATTGTATGGCTTTGTTTTAGCTTGTCAGATTATTTCAGATTTAGTGTTGAACGAATAAAAATAAACAAAAGCTTGTTATCACATATCATTGTATTGCAATTATTTTGTGGTTTATAAAAATACATTCTTCTCATTTTTTATGATTTTTCGGAAGTTTTGTAAAAGAATCCAACGAAAACCGTCTCGATAAAAACGACTAGGCCCAGGACTAGGCTTAAAGAAGATCATATATTTCATAATTAAAATTCTGTAATGTCATTTCAAGATTAAATTTTATTTATTTTTTATTTAAATTATGTCACTTACTCTCTATATAGCCTTCACTCTTATGCTTCAAATGCACAACTGCAATAACAAACACGCGGTATGTTTCTATCATGCTTATGTTATACTTACACAGGAAAAGTACCACTAGAAAGAGGATAGCAAAAGGGTACAAACAAAACGAGGTCTTTCATTCGCAGTGAGCAGCTGTGCATTTTTAAATTTGCTTCATTTTGTATTAAGCTTTTGTTTTTAAAGGTTCTTAAGGGAGGTTTATGCTTTGTTGGATCCAAAAAATCAATCACTGTTTCAAAAAAAAACGCGTTTAAAGTTCCAGAAGTATTTTACGCATAGTGGAAATGGTGCTTACAATACCAGGTATATCTCGAAAAAGATTTGTCGGATCGACTTCAAATTTTTAGACAATGTTTTAAAAATATATACTCTAAGAAAGTGCAAAAGAAAATTTTGCACTGACTGTGACCCGACCAAAATTAGAAATATTCTCTGGTTTATTACAAATTATAATTACCCAGGCTTGTTGAAGATGGACCTTCACGGCGCTTGCTGTGGTCATGTAGGTAATCACCCCAAAAGGATGGTTTTATGTAACGACTGGTTCTAATTATATGCGCTTTTTCAACCATTTCTGATCTCTTATCCAAAGCAATACATTTTACAGATTTTTTTTTGTTGTTTTCTGTTATATCTTTGTTGTTGTTCGTATCTTTTTCTTGGGGATTTTGACGTTGTTTGTATTCTAATGTAACCGGTGGCAGAAGCCTTTCGTCACATGTGGACTTTTCGAATTGAGTTTTTACGACTTTCTTTTCATAACGTGTACATTTTTTTTCTTGTTTTTGATGATCAAGAATCTCAAATTTTTGTAAACCTCGAAATTGTAAAGTTTCATTTGCGTTTGAAAGATCTGCATCCAATATCTGAAAAAGTACGTAATTAAAAATGGGTGAGTTAATTAAGAAAATATTAATAGTTTGCAGTTCAAGCTAATGAAAAAAATTTTATTAGTACAATGATTGTTGAAAATATACTATTTTATTTACTTTAATTATGTTAGTGTAAATGCATGTGTTTTTTACCATAAAGCACACAGACTTTACTTAGAATAGAATTAACCCTTACACATTTTTATACACATTGTACTCACTTTACATTATGCTTACATGTGACTTGACCTCTCTATACCCTGTACCCATAGGATAAAAGGGTATATTAAAGTCGCCAAAATATATGTAACTGGCAAAAGGTTTCCGATCCCAGAAAGTATATATGTATATCTTTATCAGCATCACAAGCCGAGTCGATTGAGACATGTCCGCCTGTCCGTGTATCTGTCTATCCGTCCTCCCGTACGAACACCTCGGAGACTATAAGGGTAGGAGCTACCAAATTTGGCTTACAGATCCGTCTAATGTGTAGGCAGATCAAGTTTATTGCGTTTGTTTGTTGCGGCATGTTAAAGAGCTTTTAGAACTGCATTGATGGCAATCTCGGCTGTGTTTGATTTTATTTAAGCACTATTCATTAAAACTGAAGACCAATAGAGAACATTCTATTGGAAATAAATTATTATGGTTTTTTAATCACAACTATATTTTTTGACTTTATGTAAAAAAAAATGGCTTTGGGTCTATAGTGAGTAGTATATATTGGTGAATACAGAAAATACTTTTGTAAAGAAGCAGAATATATTCAAAGTAACTCTCATGTTAACCGAGTTTTGGAGTTGTATAAACAAGTTCCTATAACGATAGGTATTTAAATTCCCATGAAAGCGGTCAAAAAGCACAATGATGAGTTTCTAGGATTAACACCAACAAAAAAAAATAATGCCACCAATCCAATTGATGCATTTTTCACCTAACGGAATTCCGCAATACGTGATACTGGATATCGTATTGCATGGGTCTTAAGAAAGGGTTTACCAACGGATGACAAGAATCTAAGATTGCCATTGAGCTTTTAATCAGATGAAACCTGGAAGTCAATAAACTGAATAGACACGAAGGCCTATGATTTCAGTTGAATACGTATTCAATGGCCGGGAGTCCGTAAAGGCAAGATTAAAAGCACAAACAAAAGACCCACGCAGCCTTTACTTGAAATAGAATTAACCCCTACACATTTTCACCTACAGTGGCTCCAACGACAAATCGGACACCATTTAGAAAGAATAATTTGTGATTTTATCACTTAAATGAGCTTAAGAATATGACAAAGTGCAATTCCAAGAAAACTCCCATACAAACACAAAAGACCCGTGTTCGAATCCGCGCGGCACCAAATAAAAAATATATAAAATTTATGTTTTTTTGTTGCTGCATTTAAATTTAATTTTTACCCATACAGCCTACACCAAGTTTGAACAAGATCGGATAATTATTAAGGTAACAAATCAATAATCAAATTTAAATGAAATTAACTTTATTTTAATGCTTACGCACACACATACATATGCAAAAATTCTTCACCACGCGGTGTGTGAGAGAGACAGAAATATTTTAGTTGTGTTCTTACACAGAACGAAATTGAAAGAGCGAGATGCAATGGGTTTGCATATATGTCGAATTAGCTTACGCCAGCGAAGTAAGGACGGTGGTGTAGTATGTAGAGATCGGTGGCACGGTGGGCTTGGTGTTCGGTGGTTCAATGCAAAAACAACAAAACAACAGTCATCATTGTTTGAGCCTCGCCTACACATCACCGATCGCGTTTCCCACGTACGGTTCCTTATTGACTCAGGATCCGTTATCTCTGTGTTGCCACGCATATTTTCCAACCAAAAAACGAAACCATGTGATCTCATACTTCATGCGGCCAACCAGACGATTATCAATACGTATGGCAAACACATAATAGATCTCAATCTAGGCCTCCGTCGCAAATTTACCTGGCCTTTCATCATCGCTGACGTTCATATGGCCATTATTGGAGCTGATTTCTTAACCAAGTATCAGTTGCTAATAGACCTCACCAATCGACGTTTAATCGACTCAATCACAGGACTTTCAACACCTGCTCCTTTGGCCACTTCGAAACAACACTCAGTTTCCACCGTTCAAACTACATCGGAGATACCAAAAATAATTCACGAGTTTATAGATGGCACTAAACCAACCGAAAAAACTTCCAATCAACGCGAAGTCCGTCATTTTGTGGAGACAAGTGGAAGACCTATTGCTGATCGCCCTCGTCGAAAAACTGGCAACCGCCAAAAAAGAAATTAACTTTTTATTAGATCAAGGTATCTGTCGACCCTCAAAAAGCCCTTGGTCAAGTCCTCTCCACATGGTCATCAAAAAGGACGGAGGTTGGCGAGCCTGCGGTGACTACAGGAAATTGAATTCAATTACGGTGCCCGATCGACATCCAGTTGCCCACATCAACGAAAAACAGTCTTCACGACACTCGATTTGGTAAAAGCTTACTATCAAATTCCGATGGCAGAAAAAGACGTACAAAAGACAGCGGTATGTAGTCCATTTGGACATTACTTTAATTTTTGTTCATGCCTTTTGGGTTTAAAAACGCCACCCAAACCTTTTAAAGATTCATGGATAACATTTTCCGTGGTATTAACTTTGTTTATTGTTATATCGATGATATACTGATTATGTCTAGCTCGATAGAGGAGCACGAGCAACACTTACGCTCGGTTCTACAAATTCTTCAAAAGCATGGTCTAAGTATCAATCTTAGTAAATGTCAGTTCGAAAAAGCAGAAGTAGATTTCCTTGGCTACACAATAAACGCAAATAGCATCAGACCACCGACTGATCGAATCAACGACGTTATCAATTATCCTAGACCAGAAACTATAAGCCAACTGGGTCGTTTCCTAGGCGTGATTAATTACTATCGCAAATGTCTATCACATTCATCGCACATACAAGCACCATTAACAGATCTTCTGAAGGATGTTAAGAAAAACGACAAAAGAAAGATCATGTGGACACCGCCACTCATTGCCGTTTTCGAAGATTGCAAAACTAATGTTGCAAACGCAGCACTGCCAGATGCGAAGCTTGCGCTAACTTGTGACGCTTCTGATACCGCCATTGGAGCCGTCCTAGAGCAACAAATCAACGACGTTTGGAAACCACTCGGGTTCTTCTCCAAGAAGCTAAACGACGCCCAAAAAACTATAGTACCTACGACTGGGAGCTATTAGCCATTTTTGAAGCAATCAAGTACTTCAAACATTTAGTTGAGGTACGAATTTTCATCGTCAGAACTGACCACAAACCAATCGTTTTTGCCTTCACCCAGAAACCTGAAAAAGCGTCTCCTAGGCAACTTCGACAGTTAAGTTACATCTCGCAGTTCACGACATCGATTGTTCACATAAAAGTAGAGGATAATGTGATCGCGGATGCATTTTCTAGATTGTGTGCAATTAATATGCCCACTGCAGTAAGCCTTTCTGAGATCGAGCAATTACAAGCAACACACACCGAATTACCAGAATCGCTCAGAGGAAATTCTTCGTTAAAACTACAAAAAGTACAATTCAATGATAATGTCTCCTTGCACTGTGATGCATCAACCGGATTTATTCGTCCGTATGTACCCGAAACTTTAGGTTTTAAAATTTTTACTTTCGTTCGCAGTTTATCACACCCAAGTGGCCGAGCGACATTGCAGCAAATTCGTCAAAAGTTTGTCTGTCCCTCTATGAATAAAAACATGAACGAATGGTGCAGAAACTGTCTCCCTTGCCAACGAGCGAAAATTAACAGGCACAATCATATCGCTCCAGAGAAGATTCCGGTACCCGATGGAAGATTTGACCACGTACATCTAGACATCGTAGTACCAAACCTACCGCTATTGCCTAACCATGATCGATCGTTTTTCACGATGGCCTGAAGCTGTGCCATTAACTGACATGTCGGCAGAGACCATTGCGAAAGCTTTCTACTCTAACTGGATAGCTCGTTTTGGAACTCCAAAAACCATAACAACGGATCAAGGGACACAGTTCGAATCCGCCATCTTCAAGGAACTCGCATTGTTGGTCGGCAGCACATACATACACACCACTGCTTACCATCCACAATCTAACGGTCTAATTGAACGTTGGCACCTTAAAAGCAGCATTGATGTGCAACTATGACACGCCTTGGACTCAACTTCTTCCTACTGTACTCCTTGGGTTACGCACTTGTTTTAAACCGGATATTATGTCGTCAGCGGCAAAGATGTTATACGGCAGCCCTATTCGATTACCCAACGAATTTTTTGAAGATTTGGACAAGCCCTCATCGCCTGCATTTTTTCTAAGTCCTTTATGTGTGCACATGCAGAAGATTCGTCCTACGCCGACAGCTCATCACATAGAGGAAAAAATGTTTCTACTGAAAGGAATCGGTCAATGTTCTCACGTTTTCATTCGTACGGATGCAGTCAAACAACCACTCGAGCCTCCGTACTCTGGTCCATACGAAATCATCAAACGCCAAAATGACCGAGTCTACACAGTGAACATCAATGGGAAGCAAGTAGCTGTGTCTGTCGATAGGGTAAAACCAGCATTTGTGGCAATAGAGGACCAGCAAACGAAATCCCAGAATTCAAAACCAGAGCAACGAACTTACGAAAAACGTTACAAAGTTCGTTTCGCGCCATCATCTTCATGACTTCGTCACTGGAGGGGGAGTACTGTGGCAACGCTGCGAAGCCTCGTCATCCACCTAGCGGACCTTTTTCATCTATCGATAAAATTCCGATTGTACGCTAGCTTAATTTCTAATGTTAATTAACACTTCTCTTCTGATCTTGATATCCCAAGCTCTTGGTCGCGCCTTTTTGTATTGTGTTAAAATAAATAAATATTGTTATATATAATTGGCTACTTGCATATTATTCACAATAGCCAAAGAGCTATCACACCAGCGACACCTGGAATCTGTAAATGCAAAAGACAGCTGCTAACAAAAAAGACCGATATCGCTTTTATAGAATAGATTTTTTTAAATAAACAACTTCGCCAAACTAACGAAGTAACGCAAAAGATCTGCAGATCTAAATTTAAAGTTGATGCACTCTTACAGAGTGGAGCTCGAACACTAGTAATTTTGTTAGTCTTTTATTAACACATCTGATTGGATATAGTATTTTAAAATAAAAATTTGTTAGTTCAATCACCTTAATCCTTTTCAATCCCCCGTAGGATTATCCTTTTACAACTTCGTCAATTTAGTTGTTTTTTCAAAGACATTAATTTCAAATTAAAAAAAAATTAGTTTTCAATGAATGTAAATAGAAGAACTTTTTTTTCACTCAAAAAAAATAAAATTCATGAAATAGTAAAGTAATTAAACATCTTAAAACATAAATTGGAAAATAAATAACATTGGCTTTGCAAGCCATTCACTAAGTTAGGTTCGTGAATATTTGCCACAGAACTCAGAAAATTCTCTTCATTTCACTTCTATCCATTTTCTTTGGGAATCCTTTAGGGTAATCATTTCGGCCCATTTATGTTTCCCCTTTTCATCAATGAATGATATATCAATAAGATGAATGATTTGGGTGTTATTATTTATTATTATAAATTAACGTTTAAGCTCCATATTTTCACTACCGACGCGTCGGTAAAGCCATGTGTGTTCTTGAGTTTGTAAAGAGATGGTCAAATTATTACAACCAAAATTCTTTTTACCTTACTGGTCCGTCAAATTTAAAAATATCCATCTTGCATTTGGTCACCTCAGTATAAATCAAATCGAGCAAGAATTAAATCTTTGCTCTCAACTGCCTGAACTGGGAACGTTATGTTCCATTAAACTCTAGCCTCATATTTATGCAAAAGCTCCTTAATAGAGATTTTGACTTACCTGAGCTACTGAACCAAGTAAATGTAACAATTCCTTGTAGTTCTCCTTAAAACGAAATATCTTTATTTTACTTACTTATTGCATGAACCTTATCGAGTTCATTGTTGTTGTTGATTATAATCGTCTTTATCATGTAATAAATTGAGCGCTCTCTATTCCTTTTTTAAAAACTTTCATCCTTTCTTATTTAGCTCTTAACTAGCAATAGTTTAGCTCTTGTCTGTGTTTGGTGTTGCCGCTTGCGTTCCTCGGCATGAGGTGTGGTCAATTAATGCTCACGTTGGATTCGCGGCAACGATTAAGTACGATTAAGTACGGTACGATTAAGCCCGACTTTCCAATTCAGACAAATAAAAATTTTGCCGTCGAGTTAGATCACATAGAGAGTTCGTTACGAATATATAGACAACTTTATTGACATAGTAAGCCCTTTAATACACTGCACAAAACTTAAAAGAGTCATGGAACTAAGCACTCTTTTTTCTAACTTCTTTTATTAATGCTCCTGTCTTTCTCTCTTGCGTACAAGTGATAGGTGTATTTGTGTAGTGCTTTTATCTCTTAGATTTTCCATTAATTTCCTCAGCAAGTTTGACCCCAGTGTTGAATTTGCCCAATAAAACTGGGTGAGTTTTGTCTTTGGCATTTTTTTTTTTAAAGATTAATTTTAAAATTTCTTTTAAATTAGAAACTTAATTGATAATGTCTGTTAGTTCTAGCAAAAAGTGTTTGAACCCCCCCTGCGCCCCACAATGTGATTCATACTTGCCGATTGTGTGACAATGTCATCCACATTAAATGTGCTGGTTACACAGCCAAAGTGAGGAATAGTTTGGAGCAAAAAGGTGGCCTCAAATGAGGATGCAACGCATGCCGAGAAGTGGAGTTAGAAATAAGGGTATTTATGAGGCAGACCAGGCACAAGTTAAAGAAACTGTCATCTGGTTTTCGTAAACTTTATGATAAGTTTAACGCTATGGGGAAGGAATTCAATAGTTATAAAATGTTGAATGAGTCCCCAAAAAAAGCATACTATTTTTTTTTCTCTCTCTGCATCTGCCGGTAACTAATTCTGTTTCGGCCGCGGTACTACAACCCACGTCTCTGCCCATAAGTAACCCACCGCAGCTTATATCATTTATTACCCTCGTTTCCCAGGGCGGGCGTAAAGGCGAGGCACTTTCCGTTTCTCCAGAAGATGGTCTCTCTTTGCAGATGTAATAATCGACCTTCCTTTTATTGCTTAAACAATCATTTGATTTTTAGGAATAAGACGGAAGGTTTTTCTTTGAGTCTCCGCTCTCTGTTGTGTCAGATTTAAATCTGATTATCTTTATTACATTCAAAGTTTGACTTAAGCTAAAATACAAAAGCTCTGCTTTGCTATTTTGGATCTTAGTGTATGCATGTATGAACAATTACTATCACCGGCAGCATAGTACCTGCTCAGAATTTATATACGGTGACTGGTGCATCACCAAAGAAAGATATATTTGTTTCAAGGCTTGATACCAAGTATTCTTCTGATGATGTCTTAAGTTACATTAAGACAAAACTTCAAATCTCCAAAAAAGCGGTGGAGCTTTTTAAATTTAATTATTTCAAGAAAATATCTTCCTTTAAAATTAGTGTACCGGTCGAACTGTTAAACAGCATTTTTCGTAACAGTTTTTGGCCGAATCACATTCTAGTAAAAGAATATAGGTCAAAAAAAAGCTTGTGGTCCAGTTAGACTTATTATCCCTCCCAATAATATTTCATCTTCCGCAATGTCAGCATCTACTGATATTCCAAAAAACTAATCTCGTCCCTTATCTGAACTATCAGAATAAGAGAGGACCTAAACCTAAGCTTCCTAGACTCTATCTAGATAGTCTAGTATTTGACGCCAAAATTTTATCGTTTTCTGAGACAAATTAATTATGAAATAAATTAATTCACCGGAAATTCTGGAGATTGAGTTTGTTACTCTTAAGGACAGATTCAAATATTTCTCTGTCTACATTACTTGTTCATACTTCCCGCCACAGTCTGACATGGCGGTGTATACAAAACATTTCGAATTTATTCAATATATATCCTCATTGCTTTCTGATAGTGCTATCTTAATTGTTTTTTGGGACTTTAATTTACCATATTTCATGGTCTCACTCCGATGAAGTGTGCTTTGTTGTTGGCCTCTTTGAGTTATCCTTGGCTCAAATAAATAATGTGCGAAACACAGTGATATATGTGTTGGATTCCATCAGTTACTAGAACTGACCCTCTAGTCTTGCTTCTGGCAAGATTATGTTCTGATAATTTTCATTTAACTTTGGAATTTGAGGACTTCAGTGTCGTCTCACCAACCACCCTGGTTTTCTCATGAGCTATCGAGCTTGAAAAATATCATACCCAGATATTATAAAAAAAATACAAGAAGTCGGGACGTTCTTCGGACTTTGCCCTTTTCGCAGTTGCTCGCTCCAATTTTATGTTGCTTATTAAGCACTGCTATACTAATTACCGCAAGATTCGTAAGCTAGAGTTTTCCTGAATTTTGTGGTTTTGTGAATTCTACAAGAAAGGTGGCTGTCCAACCATCAATATTATCGTTTAAAAACAATAAAGCGGAGTCTGATAAAACGATTGCTGATTTGTTAGCTGATTTCTTCACATCAACATATTCCTCAACGGAATATTAAGCGAGTCTTCCGTCTCCTTATCAGGTATAAAGGTCTAATTGTATTTGTATGCGAGCCACTTCAAAAACTTTTTTAGTTATCTTTTAAGTCCTGTTAATTCCTTTTCAGCAAGGCTGTTGATTCTGTTAATCATACACTTCTTCTTTTAAAATTAAACAAAATTGGCTTTATTAGTTGAATTCGTGAGCACCTGACCATCCAAGTAACTTCGGGGGTACCTCAGGGTTGTCATCTGGGACCATTGCTATTGCCGTTATAATTCATTCTCGTGTCCACATTAATGCAGATTATGTAAAGCTTTGTCTCAGCTACTGAGACATTATTTCTTCTTGTCTGGGTCAGCCTGACCTCCAAAACATTCCATCGTGGTGTCAACTTAACTTCTTAAACTTAAATACATCTAAATGCAGGGTCATGACTTTTTTCAAGAATTCTCCTTAGTTGAACACCTTTTTTTTAATAATACTCCAACACGTCTTAATGAGATGTCTGACTTTGGAGTACTTACGGACCATAAATTAACTCAAATCTCATTTATCCACTACCGTCGATAAGGCCTTGGGTGTTCTTGGATTTGTCAACATATCGAGTAAGAATAGAATCAGTTCAAAAACAGTTCCTTCTCTTTGTTCTGCGTGGCCTGAACTGTCATCGTACTCTAGTAGTCTTCTTTTACTTGTACCACTAACTACTTTCTGCATGAAGCTTTTCGAGTTCTCTATTCCTGTACTAAAAATTTCTATTCTCTCACATTTAGCTCGTAAATAGTTATAGCCGTACGTTATGCGGCTTGCGCCCCTCGGTCGATTGGACGGAAGGTGTGGTCAATTAGTGTTCCCGTTGGGACTCGCACGTAAAAAAAAAAAAAAATTAAATGAAATGGGTTGAAATATTTGTTTTCATGAAATCACAGCGAAAAGAATTTGCCTAGATAATATAAAAGTGCACCGATATCAAATTCAACAAAATTAAACTTATAAAAATTACCATAGAAATATTAAACAAAAAGACATAAAACAAAAAGGCAAAACTGCATCCTAAAAAACAACTGAAACAGACAAATCACACATTCAATTGTTAGCAGCATATATGACATATATGACAATGGAGGAAAATTCTCGACAACGGAATCTACATATTTTTGAAATGACCAAAAACTGCGAATATGAAAAAATTTTATTACACTTGTAGCAAGAAACTTCATCAATTTCAATGGTGTGATGGATAAATATGTGTATCCATTACACTAGAATGACCGGAAGTGCTAACACTGTATACCAGCTCTGTAGAAATAGCAGAGGAAGATTTTACTGTAACTACCATGTGCAACATTAATAGTAGCCAAAACTTTAATGAAGACAATGTTTATTATAAACGAAACAGAAATAACAGTGTCACCACTGCGGAGGGTATAACTCCAACCGAGGTTACCAAAACAATAACGGCAATAACAGTAATAGCAATAACATTGTTCGAGTTACACTGAGTAATTAGGAAAACCAGCAGATGCCTAAAGATATTTGAAGAATGTACACTCGGTCAATTTTAATTTAAGCATATTTATACGCATAATAAATGAAAATACAGGTAAGAGATTTACCATGTTAGAAAAAGAAAACGTTGACATATTTGAAAATATCAATAAAAATATATCTACCAAAATTTATGGAATTTGTGAATGTTCAATAAATTTGAAAGGACTAGCATATAAAGATCTTACAATTTGTAAATCAAGAAAAGCTACCATCAATTATTCACAGATACTATAAAAATTCAACAACATTACCAGCTCGAAATGGTCCGATAAATAAAAGTAAGCACACTTGCGGTGCACAACCAGTGCTTTAATATGCTGCTCAATTGAAAGATCAGATGCCCAAGCCTGATCTTACCATCGAAAATAGGCAGCAAACCGCTGGAGATAGCCCAAAATGGCAAAATCAAATACTACAAGCTCTCAAAGCTAAGACGGAGGCAATACTCATCAAGGCAAATAAAAAGAAAAGAGGTAAGCTGAACGACTTCAAAGAATGCGTAAAGCGGGCGAAAAAAAACAGCTAGAGGAGAACTACTGGTAGAGCTAAACGATTCAGGAGAGAAAGCAAGCCAAGTCCCGGAATCACAAGTCTCAGTGAGATCAGTCGGCGAAAAGGCATAGCTTGAACTAAGAGATCATAATAGCGGCAATTTGAGATTCATCGAACAACGAAATTGGCGAGGTCCAGCTAAGAAGCCTTAGGCAAACTTTCGGCGACACTCAAATGGCAATTTTAAGTATGCCGCATGCAAATGCCTCTGCTTTGCTTAAACTGAAGAGGCTCAAAGTGATATGGTCAAGTTGTCGAATTAAAGAGAGACAGGCAAAGAGACGCTGCTACAAATGCCTAGCTTTTGGTCATGTATCATCAGACTGCAACAGCACGGTAGACCGCACAAAGCGTCATCTGCCTCAGCAGTTCCAGCGCAAAATGCTCTTACTCTGGCCTATCAGAATGTTAGAGGACTAAAATCTAAACTTTCTATGCTTTTTGTAGATAGTCAATCTTTTGACTTTCATATCTTGGTCTTTACAGAAACGTGGTTAAAGCCAGACATTTCTGAGGCCTCAGTTTTTCCCACAATATTTTCAACCTATAGATACGATCGAATCTCCAAAAATGGTGGTGGGTCGACAGTCTGATTTCTCTCTTTATGCTGTTGCTCGATCGAATTTTTCAGTGCTTTATACACTATGCTATAAGGATTACATTAGGCGTTGTAAATTTCAGTTCTCCCGTGATCCTAAGCAATTTTATTTTTTTCGTTAACGCCAAACGTAAGGTGGCAGTGCACCCGTCCTATTTATGTTTTGAAAATAATAAAGCAATCGATGATCAGGCCATTGCCGATATGTTTGCTGATTTTTTCAAAACGACCTATTCCTCCAAAGATCATCGAGCTAACTTTTCATATCCCTATCAGTTGAAAAGGTCTAATTGCGTCTTTAATCCTGTGATCGATAAAGATGACTTTGATTTCCCCAATTCTAAAGTTGTTTACTTTGTCCGTTGAAACTTCATCTTTCACAACCATTTGGAAGGAATCTTTTATTATTTCTTTGCATAAAAGGGTAATAAATCCGTAGCTTCAAACTATAGGGGTATTTCCAAATTGTCTGCTATTCCGAAGGCATTTGAGAAAATTATAACTTCTGCAACTGCCACATTTCTGTAGTTCTATTCTTTCATCCTCTCAAAATGGGTTCATGAAACGTAGATCTACTACCACTAACCTTTTAGAGTTTACTTCTTTAGCTGATGTCATTTATACTGACTTCAGTAAGGCCTTTGATACAGTCAATCATACACTGCTTTAGTTCAAGCTGAACGAACTTGGGGTTCCAAGCCTTTTGCTTAATTGGATTTCTCAATATCTTAATAACCGTACACAAAAAGTTTTATTTAAAACTTTTCTTTCGAGGTAGCCATCTAGGACCATTGCTTTTTACCCTCTTTACTAATGAGCTTCCGTCAGTTGTAACTCACTCTCGCGTGCTTATGTACGCTGATGATATTTAAAATTGTATTAGTTTTAAGGAATTAAGTTCTCCACGTCTACTTCAAGCTGATCTTAATAACTTTCAAACTTGGTGTGAAATTAACTTATTAAACCTTAATGTTTCAAAATGTAATGTCATGACATTTCATATATCCTCTTTCCAATTAGTGGTGTATTATCTTAATAATATCCCACTTTAACGTTTGAACGAGATTAATGATTTGGGTGTACTCATGGACCACAAATTAAATTTTACTCGTCATATTAATATCACTGTCAATAAAGCCATGAGTTGTCTTGGTTTCGTTAAGCGATGGTCGAAAGAATTGACGATCCTTACACAACCAAAACTCTTTTTATATCACTGGTCCGCCCCATTTTGGAGTATGAATTATGTGTTTGGTCTCTACAATATGGATCACACCAAGTGAAAATTGAATCTGTTCAAAAACAGTTTTTAATTTTTGCTCTTTCTGGTTTAAACTGGGATCGAAATGTTAACTTGCCCTCGTATTCTAAAAGGCTTCTTTTAATTAACCTTCCCTCCGTACTTAATCGTAGAGTAATGCTTGGTACTTTGTTTATCCACAAGCTTTTGAATGGACAAATAGACTGTCCTAATTTACTTAATCAGGTCAATCTATCTGTACCTTGTAGACTAACCCGAAATTATGTCCCTTTATCTTTAACACGCTGTACCCAACTATTCTTTGCATGAACCTTTTCGAGTTCTCTGTTCCGACTACAACCGCCTTTATTCTGTAATCGGATCAGAGTTCTCTATATATATTCTAAAAACTACTATTTTAAATTATCTATCTAATAGTTAGTAGTTAGTTATTATTTTAGTTGTCGTCCGTTGTCCACGCGTCTGATAGGGTTCGCGCGTAACAGGCTTTGTCCTGGTGTCGCTTGGACCACTTGAACGTAATGCGCATTGTCCGCGTCAACGTCCAGAAGATAAAAAAATTGGTGCTCTACATGTGACAGCACAGATCACACGGCTGCACGATTGAGAGAAAAGCCGGTGTGCTTCAACTGCGTGGCTAAAAAGCTAAAAAACGCTGACCATTTCACTGTTAGTAAGCGTTGCCCGCTGGCAGTGACAGAAGAGCATCCAAACCGAAACCTATGATACTGCTGCAGATAAACCTAAACCACTGCGAGGCGACACTGGATCTGTTGTTGCAAACAGAGCTTTATGAAGATGTAGCGATATTAAGCAAGCCATACAAAACTTAAAACGGGCTTTCTTGGGCAGTCGACTCTACTGGTAAGGCGGCGATCTAGACGTGTGGAAGACGCGTACCAGCGCTAATGGCCATATATCCTGCGTATAGATGTGTATGCGTAAAAATGGGCGATACTTGGTTTTATAGCTGCTACCTACCACCAAGTCTGCAACTATATGAGCTTGAGACTATTCTAGACAACGTTGCCACTGATGCTAGGACTAAAAATAAAATATTAATTGCAGGTGATTTCAACGCGTGGTCAGAGGAATTGGAAAGTACCACAACAAACCAAAGGGAACGCACCTTATTGGAAGCTTTTGCCACACTCGACCTCGGCCACTCTGCCATACTGTGCATAATCGAAAACCGAACAGCCCAGCACATATTAAAGCCACAAAAGCAGAAAATGTACAGAACATATCATCTTTTACTTCGGTAAGGCACTCCATATTTTGGATATGTCTGCGATGCAAATAACCATTCCCAGATACTAATGAAAGCAGTGACGGTAGCTTAAGACAGCAGCATGATAAGCCGAAGAGGCCACAGTAGACACAAACCGCCTGTAAACTGGTGGAACAATGCCAATGCTGAAGCCAGAAGAAAGTGCCTATGTGCTAGACGCACTTCTCAGAAGGCAAGAAGAAGAGAAAACTTCTACTCCACACAGCAAAAATACAGAAAAATACGAATTTCACTTAAGCGTGTGTTTAAGGAAAGTAAAAGAAAATGTTTCCTTGATCTATGTGATGAGGCGGCAAATAATATATGGGGCACGGCATACAAAGTTGCTGCCGAAAAGATAAAAGCTGTAAAGCCAGCGGAACCATCCGAACACCGCATGGAAGATATTGTCAAAGCGCTCTTCCCTGACACATCAAACATTCCAGCAAGAAACAAAATCCCACCGAGTCACGCTTGTGAGGTGAGCATCCAGGAGGTGCTGATAGTTTCCGTTCCTGATGCCATCCCCAATAAAAAGCTAAAACTAGCTGTTTGCCTACACCCGAATAAATTCGCAGATGTTTTAAGTAAATGTTTGGCCAAATGCACATTTCCAAATATTTTGGAAATTCCAAATATTTGCTCTTACCCAAACCAAACAAGACACTCGATCCTTCAGGCTACGGGCCAATATGTTTACTGGAGTTAGCCGCCAAAATACTAGAGAAAATTATATGCATAAGACTGGAGTCTGCTAGAAGCCCTAGATCTGTCACCCATGCAATTTGGGTTTCGCAAAGCCAAGGCCACAATACATGCATTAAAAACGTCAACTGACATTGCACCAAAAGCCACAGCGCATCAGCGCTGGAAAGGTGGAGGAAAAAGTACTGTCTGGTAACCACACTCGTTGTTAAAAATGCTTTTAATATAGCAAATTGGAGCATAATAATTAATGTTCTGCAGCTGTTTCATGTTCCAGGTCACCTCATCAACATAATTGAGGACTACTTTCAGGAACGTACCCTACAGTACAACACAAAGGACAGCTTAGGCACTCACGAGTTCAGAGATTCGCAAGGCTCTGTTCTTGGTCAGCTGTGGAACATAGTGTATGACGTCATCTTGGGTAAACATCTCCCACCAGAGTATCATATTATTGGATTTGTTGACGACGTAGTGCTGGTCACAGTCCAAATGGATCTAAGTGAAGCGGAGAATAAAACGGTGCAGTCAATATACAATGCTAAAAGATGGTTGGAAAAGCAGGGCTTCAACTTGCAGACCAAAAAACTGAAGCAGTGATGATCAGTAGCTTTACGGGTATTTCGCGGATTCAGGACCATTTCAGATGAGTCTGCCCTGATCATTGCTGGAAAGACGGCAATTGACTTGCTAGCTAAACGAGAAAACTGGGATTGGACACCAGCCATGAAGGGGGAGATTACCAAGAGTACAAAGAGAGCAAGTATAACCGAACGGAAAGCCCGATGGACATCTTTAAACAAAGTACGTACCAACGAGATATGAATGTATGGCTCAGTAGATGTCATGACGAGGTAACTTTCGAGCTGATATAAACTCTCAGCTCTTTAGATCATATCTACGTCGTTTTGGACCTGATCCCACATCTGAATGCCCCTCGTCCAGAAATGGCATAATAGAAGACGCAAACGTGTTACTCTTTAGCTGTTCACAATTTCAATCAGAGCAGCACAAACTCCAGGAAATTCTTGGAGTTATACCTACGGTGGCGAACTTAATAATACGTATGACCGAAACACAGGAAAATTGTTCAGCAGTCTCTTCTTTTGCAGCATAAGTCACAAAAAAACTTCGAGTGCTCGAAAGAGAGCGCATGAGTGGCCAGCCATAGGCAGTTCCGCAGGATAAATATTATTCTTATTTCTTTTAATCATAAATAAATGAATAAAAAAGAAAAAAAAAAACATTTGATAATAACATCCTAATTCCAAATCAAGGAATTAAAGGAGGAATTTTATGGGAAATACAACTTCGAACACATAATTTGATATGTCTAAAATTGGTATACAAGCAATTTTAAACATAACAAATACATCCAAAATTCTAAATTAAGACAAACTTAAAATAGAAATTCTAAATTTAATAGTCGGCAATATTAGCGAAAACATAAGAAACTTTGTAATACAAAAACTAGTCAAGAACTTTTCTCCAATCTTCCAAAACACATTAAAAGAATTATGCACTCAATATACAGATATATTCGGTCTTGAAACCGAACCGATAACAACTAACGATTTCTATAAACAAGAATTATTATTGAAAGATATAGTCGAAATGTCGAGAAAGACTACACTTACAAGGACTCTCTTATCAATAACAGAAACACCATCATAAGCTTTCCACGGAGTGATTCATTCCAAAGTAAGGTCCAACGAAAACGTTCATTTTAGACATGGGAACGAAATAAAGGATTTGTGCATATAATTAAAAATTGAGAACATAACGTCTCCTACGTACGTATAAAATACATCACACCACCACGACACATTAGTTTTTGGAAAGCAAAATATTTTAACAATACAATTTTACAGTAGTAATAGCAAATACCCATTGATACCCTTTGTTCTTGTGTCTCTGTCTAGTTGAGGGCTCTGGTGTCCCTTTCTATTTTGTGATCATACGCCACAATTATTAATGAAGGATGTCATATAATGTTTGGCATTAAGTAATGTAATATTAGTTTGGCACTGGATGCTTAGTCATTCAGGTCACAATTAGAGATGAGCGACATATGTCGCCGTAATTAAGAGAGATAACAGCAGAGGCTATCGAGTGTGGTCCAGAAGCTGGCTGTCAAAGACTAAGAATCAAGCGGAACAGGCTGGAACTCGCTGCTCTTTCAACTACCTAAAGTTACTATGGCGGACGAACAAATCAACGAGCTGGAGCGCTCTTCGACATCAGAAGTGGGATCTGCCTTATCTACAAGAAAAGACACTGACTTTTATTTGTCAGCTTTAGAAGTGAAAACAAAAAACTTTTGGAAATTATCCACAATTTGCAGACACCAAGGCCACTGGCTAACAATGGAAATGCAGCGCAAGTAAGCTTGCCAAAATTAAGTCCGGACGGTGCTGGTGCGGACGCTTCAGCCTGGTGTGCAACCGTGGAACACATTTTTGCGGAGAACTTTCTCGAATGTAGCAGCTTGATGTTAGCCCTAAGCAAGGCGCAAGAAGGCTACGAATCTCAGAAGCTGTCACAAATATGCTTTGCCGGCATCACATGGGCGCAGCTTAAGGAGCTGTTCATACAACGATTTGTTGGAGATGAGACGTCTGCTGCCACTATATTAAATGTTTTAAACGGTCACCCGGAAAACGGAGAAGGCTAATGTCAAAATGGAATGCCAAAGGATTGGAGGAAAGCGCCTTATCGGTGTAATGAGCGGCTCAAAGTTTCTAGCTGTTATATTTATAATTTGAATTTGAAATGACCGTTACTTTTGTTTTAGTTAGCGACGTAAACCTCGCTTACGTTCAAGCAGTTCTCTTAAGCTCAGCTACCGATCGTGTGAGAGAGAAAGCTTATGCTTATGCTTTAATAAGTCGGCTGCGCGAGTGCACTTGCAATTGCAACTCCCCCCCCCCCCCCTTTTTCCACTCTTCACCATCTTACAACTTCTAGTAAGTCGGATAATGAAGATCAGACCATACAACTGTTAGAAGTAATGGAAAATTACCAGCTTTCAAGTTGGAGAAGGTTATAAATAGTGCAAATATGGATATTTTGGAATAAGCGAAGGCGACAGTTAACTAAGGCGGACGGTGAGTCTAGCCAAAGTGTAAAGTACTTAAGACAGATATTCGCAGAGCTGTGCCAAGTGAACCTATTTTTTGATTCGTGATTAATAATTGTTATTATACAAAGTAAATTATATTTGAGTGAATTGCTGGGAAATTTAGGTGATATCAATTTATAATTATTAAAGTGCAAGTGACCTAATAATTTTTGTATTAATTCAGCGCCAAAAGCCTAGTGCTCTGGCAACTTAAGGCAAAGGCCAAAATTGTATTTCCACGCTCCTCGAATATTATTTGCGGAAGGTCTGGGAGAGAATACCCATTTAAATAAGTACAGTCCGTACAAGAAATCCGGCCCAAATGCAGGATAAAATAGAAGTCGCAGTCCAACCACTCTCACTCACTTCTTATTCGTTTGGTAATATCCAAAAATTCACCAGCCGCGGAATTAAAAACTGCGATACATAAATAGCATTGGAACATCGGAATTTTTTTGGTCGGATGCTACCATATTTGGTGAACAAGTATTTTTCTGAGATATAAATAAGCCCGACCATTGCTTGTTTTGTTAATTTTTAAGTGCGATTAATTTTGATGATGCATAATTTAATAAGTTCTTTTGAATTCTACATGTAGTTTATCTACAAAATTTTCATTCATCCTAAAATAATTATTTTTACTTTTATATTAATTTTTTTTATATTTTACAAAACTCAAGTTAACTTATGCATTGGCAAGATTTAACAATGTCGATATCTAACTAATAATTATTTTTCCCCGAGCAACAGGTATAAATCTCATCAGCAAAGCAGCGAACCTCCCTGGGCCCACGGAAATTGTATGCTGAGTAAGACTCAAAGTATATCATAAGGGGATAAACTGTCTCGTATTACCATTTTAATTTTCTTCGGAGCTAAAACAACAATTATAACCAATCAATATTTATCTCAATTAACATATAACATTACATCGAAAGCATTAAGAAATAACCACGATGCCGGTGAGACGAAGCAACGAAAATTTAATCGAGGTTATACCCTCACAAGAACAATCGTGTGGCATATGCCACGAAATATTAAATAACAATGATCTTATCGCGTTAGCACCCTGTAACAGTTTCACAATAGGTGTATTTAAGAGTGGCTTCAGAATGCTACATCTTGTCCGAGATGCAACTTCAGTTGTACCCCAAGGCAATTAAAATATGTCAATAATAATTTAGAAGTCGAAATGCTAGAAGCAGCTGGCACTTCGCATTCTCAATCACAGATTGATAACCCTCTAGATACAGAACCAAATGGTTCTAGACCAGCAACTGGTACTATTATAAAACAGCAGACTTTGCCAAAGGCAGGCGTCGCCACTAGATCAAAGCAGCGAGTTCTGCAAAAACAGGTACAAAGTCGCAAAGCTACTAATTACAGCAAACAAAACACTAACAACAACAACCAAAGTTTAAACAGAAGTGAAATCACTAATTTGATTCAGTCGTCTGTGCAAGCACAGCAGCAACATTTATTGCAAGACATTACTTCGTCACTTGCACTGACCATAGAAAGGTCGACACAAACTCACTTAGCTTCTCTTAATATTGGAGTTAACACTCATAGTTCGCCCAGAATAGAACCCAACATGTCGAATAGAGCAGCAATATCAGATCACAGCCGCAACACAAATAACTCTAGTATTAGAACCAAAAGAGAAGAAACTGCTATTACATCCGATAAAGCAGCCAATATAATTCAGAACTGGCGTCTTAAGTTTGATGAGTCTACATACGGCATACAGGCAGAAGGTTTTCTTTATCGTGCTCGGTCCTTAACTCAGCAAACATTAAACGGCTACTTTTCAATTTTATGCGATATGCTAATTAACTCTAGGAAACAATCCGAAAAAGAAACATTTGAGGAGTACCAATTCGCAGTGGAACGACTTATAGGTCGTCTACACGAAACAGTACCCGAACCTACTTTAGTCCGACTTTTAATACGTAACTGCAAATCCTCGCTACGTTATGAGCTTATGCATTTAAGTATTTCTACATTAGCGCACCTACGTCAGGAAATTCGCACACACGAACAGTTCTATAAGCACATTCAGATGCATCCTGTCAGAACAAAATTCGGTACACGGGCTGTAGCTGAATTAGAAGGTGGTGAAGTAGATATAGAAGAGGTTTCAGAAATAAAAGATAGTAAAATTATTTGTTGGAATTGTGACCGACGCGGCCACAGATTCGACAATTGTTGTGAAACGCCATCCATATTTTGCTATGGATGCGGAGCTAAAAATATATTTAAGCCCAGATGTCCAAGATGCAATCCCACGGGAAACTGCAAGGTGGATGCGCCAAGCAATACCTCCCTGACGCATCCAAGACATTAAGCCCCAACAAAGTTAATCAACAATTTAGGGAAATAAGCACGCAAACAGAGAGTCATCTGGAGTCCAATTCAATCGGTCCGAATACTAATTTGCCATTTCACAAAAGATTAGCAACTTATCAAGCGGCCAGAGAACGTATTTTTGGTGGAGTAGATTCTATCAAATTGCAATCAAAACGCTCAACTATTAGAATTAGAAATTACTGGAGACAAATTATGGATTTAAGGAAGAAATTTGTGTCTTCGATTTTTCTTAAGGAGGATAATAGGTTATACACTAATATAGTAATTGAAGGTAAAACATATATAGGATTATTAGATTCAGGTGCTACAATAAGTTGTATTGGCAATAAAGCAGCTGAATATTTTCTTAATAAAACACCAAAACCGAAATGTTTTGGCCATATCAAAACAGCAGACGGAACTAAGTGTGAAGTGCTTGGAAAGTTTATTACTTCGGTAACCTACCGTAATATCACTAAAAACATGGAGTTTTATTTAGTACCTAATTTAAAAAAGGATATTTATCTCGGAATAGACTTTTGGAAGGAGTTTACCTTATTAGATAGAATTATAGACCCGACTATTTCAGAGATACACCACGGTGAGGATCAAAAGAAAAATTTTCCGAAAATGCACAATCTCACTTCACAACAGCAGGAACAATTAGACAAAATTGTCAACCTGTTTCCATCATATGATCGAGAAGGTTTAGGACGTACACATTTAGCAGAACATCTTATCGAAGTAGAACAGGTTAGACCGGTTAAACAGAGACACTGGTCAGTTTCTCCGGCTATCGGAAAAGTCATGTTCGAAGAAGCAGACAGAATGTTAGCATTAGACATTATAGAACCATCGGATAGTCCATGATTGCGTTTTAGTCAAAAGAGGAGACAAATATCGTTTATGTTTAGATGCACGTGAGATAAATATAGGAGGAATATTGAGTCGATTAACACCAGCTAGGTTTATAACCGGATTAGATTTAAAGAATGCTTTTTGGCAATTACCATTAGAGAAAAAGTCAAGACAGTACACAGCATTTACTATTCCTAATCGTCCACTTTACCAATACAAGGAAATGCCATTCGGTTTATGCAATGCACCACAAACCTAATGTCGATTCATGGACCAAGTTATACCTCCGCATCTTCGAAGTAGAGTTTTTGTTTATCTAGGCGATCTACTTGTCTTGTCCGATGATTTTCAATCACATATGGATCTTTTAAAAGAGATTGCAATACACGTACGTAAAGCGAATACAACTATAAATATAAGCAAGTCGAAATTTTGTTTACGCGAAATAAAATACCTTGGATTCATTATCAGCAAAGGTCAACTTATGACTGACCCTGCAAAAATACAAGCTATTAATGAATTTCCAATACCTAGAACCGTAAAGCAACTTAGAAGATTTCTTGGTTTATCGGGTTGGTATCGGCGATTCGTTTCGAATTACGCAACGGTTAGTTTTCCACTGACAGAATTACTTAAAAAGCAGAAGACGTTCGAATGGACAGACTCAGCTACTAAAGCATTTGAACAATTGAAATGTTCACTGACAACAGCACCCATTTTAGTTACACCGGATTTCACAAAACCTTTTATTTAGCTTTGTGATGCTAGTCTACATGGTCTTGGTTGCGTATTAGCGCAGAAAAACGAAGATGGAGTTGAGTTACCCATCGCCTTTATGTCTGTTAAACTTACGAAAGCTCAACGGAACTATTCAGTTTCCGAATTGGAATGCCTAGCAGTGCTAAAAGGTATCAAGAAATTCCGTCCATACATAGAAGGTCAAGACTTCGTAGTGATTACTGACCATGCAGCTCTGCAATGGTTGATGAGACAAAAAGATTTGACAGGTCGATTAGCACGCTGGTCTCTTCAGCTTCAAGGATTCATCTTTAAGATAGAGCATCGCAAGGGTACCCAAAACGTCGTAGCAGATACGTTGTCCCGACAACACGAGCCCACGGTTGAGGAATTCGAAGAATACTTGACTTAAGCTCAGAACAGTTTACTAGCTTAGAATATTTAGATCTTATAAATCGTATCAAAGAAAATCAAGAAAGATTACCCGATCTCAAAGTCGTAGACGGTTATGTCTACAAGAGAACCGAACCATTAACAAAAGAGAACTCAACAGATTCTTTTAAACTCTGGGTACCTTCTGGTCTCATCTCAGATGTATTATCTCGTGCTCATGACTCCCCAAGCTCATCACATGGAGGCATAGGCAAAACTATTGAGAAATTGAAAAGATATTTGTACTGGCCTCGTATGGTATCTCAAGTCAGGGAATACGTTTCTAAATGTGATATTTGTAAACAAACGAAAAGTCCTAATATTGTTTTAAAACCACCATTAGGGAAACCTATGCAGTCGGAGAGACCATTTCAAAAATTATACATGGATTTGTTAGGTCCATATCCTAGAACAAAAGCAGCACACATTGGTCTTTTGATCATTGTTGATCACCATACCAAGTTTTACTTCCTGTCTCCCTTAAAAAGATTTACATCACCAAACATTTGCAAGTACCTTGAACAGCATATTTTTTACACCTTCGGAGTGCCCGAATCCATATTAACCGATAACGGATCACAGTTTCGATCTGGCTATTTTGAATCATTCTTAACGAGATTTTCAATTAAACACATTTGTACAGCAATTTATTCTCCACAAGTAAACGCAAGTGAGAGATTAAATCGAAGCGTTTTAGCAGCAGTACGAGCCTATATAGGGCAAGATCATACCGGCTGGGACTTAAAACCTAATGAGATAAATGGGGCACTAAGATCGAGCATTCATTCGGCTACTGGCTTTTCGCCATATTTCCTAACTTTCGGCCAAAATATGATTCTAAACGGCAAAGACTATGATCTGCTTCGAAAATTAAATTCATTAATTGACGATGTCAGAATTGATTATCCAAATGCCATACAGATCACAAGGGTGAAAGCAAAAGAAAATATTGCTAAAATGAATGAGCAGAATGCTCGAAGATATAATTTGCGTACCCGCAGCTCTCAGTTGAAAGTCAACGACCAGGTTTATGCTCGCAACTTCGCCCAAAGTAACGTTAGCAAACGTTTTAGTCGTAAATTAGACCTCGTATTTATTAAGCATGTTGTTCGAAAGAAAATTAGTCCGATTTATTATGAAATATCCAATTTAGAAGGCAAGTCACTTGGAGTAAACCATTTGAATGACTTACAGCCTAGGAAATAGCCTTCTTTTCAGATAATGACCCCTTTCAATAGGTAGTGGCATTACCTGCGTTGTAATGGGCGGCTCAAAGTTTCTAGCTGTTATATTTATAATTTAAATTTCAAATGCCCGTTACTTTTGTTTTAGTTAGCGACGTAAACCTCGCTTACGTTCAAGCAGTTCAAGCAAGCAGTTCTCTTAAGCTCAAGCTACCGATCGTGTGAGAGAGAAAGCTTATGCTTATGCTTTAATAAGTCGGCTGCGCGAGTGCACTTGCAATTGCAACTCCCCCCCCCCCCCCCCCCCCCCCCCCCCCCCCCCCCTTTTTCCACTCTTCACCATCTTACAACTTCTAGTAAGTCGGATAATGAAGATCAGACCATACAACTGTTAGAAGTAATGGAAAATTACCAGCTTTCAAGTTGGAGAAGGTTATAAATAGGGCAAATATGGATATTTTGGCATAAGCGAAGGCGACAGTTAACTAAGGCGGACGGTGAGTCTAGCCAAAGTGTAAAGTACTTAAAACAGATATTCGCAGAACTGTGCCAAGTGAACCTATTTTTTGATTCGTGATTAATAATTGTTATTATACAAAGTAAATTATATTTGAGTGAATTGCTGGGAAATTTAGGTGATATCAATTTATAATTATTAAAGTGCAAGTGACCTAATAATTTTTGTATTGATTCAGCGCCAAAAGCCTAGTGCTCTGGCAACTTAAGGCAAAGGCCAAAATTGTATTTCCACGCTCCTCGAATATTATTTGCGGAAGGTCTGGGAGAGAATACCCATTTAAATAAGTACAGTCCGTACAAGAAATCCGGCCCAAATGCAGGATAAAATAGAAGTCGCAGTCCAACCACTCTCACTCACTTCTTATTCGTTTGGTAATATCCAAAAATTCACCAGCCGCGGAATTAAAAACTGCGATACATAAATAGCATTGGAACATCGGAATTTTTTTGGTCAGATGCTAAATCAAGTCGGAATCTTCGAAGTTTGATAAATTAAAAGTGGCAACCAGAATCCTCACCACCATGTTTGGTGAACAAGTATTTTTCTGAGATATAAATAAGCCCGACCATTGCTTGTTTTGTTAATTTTTAAGTGCGATTAATTTTGATGATGCATAATTTAATAAGTTCTTTTGAATTCTACATGTAGTTTATCTACAAAATTTTCATTCATCCTAAAATAATTATTTTTACTTTTATATTAATTTTTTTTATATTTTACAAAACTCAAGTTAACTTATGCATTGGCAAGATTTAACAATGTCGATATCTAACTAATAATTACTTTTCCCCAAGCAACAGGTATAAATCTCATCAGCAAAGCAGCGAACCTTCCTGGGCCCACGGAAATTGTATGCTGAGTAAGACTGAGTAAGAATGAATCACCTGTATGTACCTTGATCAATTATGTATTTCTTTATAAAACCCTGTATTTTGAATATCGAATATTTTTATATCTTGGCCATGCAACCCTTTCTTTGAGAGTTAGTAACGTAAAAGACATTATAATGTTTATATTTTTTTTTTTTGAATTGGAAATTTGAATAATGGAATTGTTTGAATAAATGATTGTTGTAATGCCCGAAGTTAATTAGAATGGTACATTGATTTGTTTAGGGGACATCCGCAAATTCCTCCTCAGGATTGTCCATAGGTAGGGTGGGTAAAGAATCAGGAGACATGAACTACCATCTAGTTCATGACATCTTAAACGAGCAGAATCCCAATAGTTCCAATAATTCCCTTCTTGTTTCCCAGTGCACTTATAATTATTGTTCTAATGTATGTCAGACGTTGAGCAGGAAAGAAAGAACACCCCCCTCATCCGGCGAGCAGCAACGGCAAGCATAGTGCAGGAAAATTTCCTTCTTACGTCCACGATCCTATTGTAGCGGTGGTACTACCACTGCAGATAGGCAAAACACCTAGCAATATAACATCTACAACGGTGCCTAGCATGGAGCCGATCTAGGACATTACATCGGTGACGTTGGCTCATATGGCGCAGATGGAAAAAAAATTGCCGCAAAAGATTTTTACGAACATTGTAAAAACTCGTAATGAGTTGCAACAACAATTGCATTCACACTCTTTCAGGAAGCGCAATTTCTTGGACGATGCGGGTACCACTGGATCGGAACGAAAAAAATTCAAGTTTTCACCACCGCTGGAATTTAATTATTGTGGAAGAAATGGTCACAAATATGCTCAATGCCGGGATCGACTGGAGAGAGAACAAAGCAGGAAAAAAAATCACAATGGAAGCAACGGACGTGGTCTGACTGTATTGAAGGAGCGGTCAAACGTCAGATGCCCTAAGTGCGGAGAAGTTGGACACATTGCAACCACTTGTACCAAAGGTCGATCAACTGGGAATGGCCGAATCTACGAGAAGCGTGTAGACATTCGCACGGTAGCTTCACCATCTGAAAAATAAATCTATCCGGTGAGTCCATTCCGTGTGATAAATGTTCTCTCCTGGTGATAAATGTTCTCTGCACACAGCAAATTTAATGTAATATAAACGTTGAACAGTATTGCTGCGAGATTTTGCTGCATGTAGTTATTGAGAAGTTTCTAAAGTATGATGTGCTGATTAGCCGTGAAATTCTTAGCCAGCGTTTCGGAGTAGCAATGGTCGCTGATAAATTCTAAATTTGTAAAACAAAAAGGGGAAACTTTTATCAAGAATCTGATAGCAATTAAAATTTTTTTTTTTATTTTTGTTTTTCGTTTATTTATTTGTTGGACCTCTTATATTGTGTATAAGGCTAACAACAATTTGCTAGTTTATCTTAATCTAACACATAACCTAACATCTGAAAGATGCAACATTGATCTATGGCCCTGATTATTTGCTAGAGTTTTGCAAGGTTGTTTCGTTGGATACGAGTTCTATCGCATGCTCGGGTTAATGATTTGGCGAGGGTATTCGGATGGGCCTGCAGTTTAGCAGTGTACTTTAGCTGTTGTACCTTTATTTCGGTTAGTACACTGGGAATATGTAGGTCTTTCTGTACGTTTTCGTTTCTGATATACCAAGGTGCTCCCGTAATGGTTCTGAGAACCTTGGATTGAGCCCTTTGTATGGTTTCGATGTTGCTCTTGCTTGCGTTTTCCCCACAGAGCAGAGCCGTACGTCCAGATGGGTTTTAACACAGAGATGTAGAGGAGAACTTTGAATTCCAAGCATAGAGGCGATTGTGCCAATGAAGTCCGATTGCTTTAAGCTTTAGTTGTTTTTTTTTAGCTTCGATATGCTTACGCCAAGTTAATCTTCTGCCGATTTGAACTCCAAGATACACTACATCATCGGATTGAGGCACTGGCACATTATTGAGCGTCAATGATGGGCAGTTTCTTCTATTGAGGGTAAACGTAACGTGCTTGCATTTCTGTTCATTTAAACGGATGCGCCAATCTGCTAGCCACTTTTCAATTTCCATTAAATGGGTTGCCAGTTGCTTAGTAGCTTTGACCGGACATTTGGAGCGGCTAAGGATAGCCATCGGCGAAAGTAGATGAGATGATGAGTGCAGGGCTTGTTGGTATCTCCGCTCTGTACAAAATATAAAGTGTTGGACCCAACACGCTGCTTTGAGGTACACCTGCTTTTGATTCGAAGTCATCAGAGGTGAAGCTATTACATCGTACAGCGAATTTTCTGTTAGATAGATAAGATTCCATTAGCCTGTGTGTATATTGTGGAAGCTTCGCTTTTATTTTTGTAGTGAATTGACATGTCGTTATTAAATGACTTCAGAACAGCTTGTAACATTCTGTTAGAAGCAGTAAATAATAGTTATAAGCTTATATATAAGAACAATTGTATGTATGTACGCAAACAAGCATGCATACATTTCGTTCTGTATATAAGTTTATGCAAACGAATTGTGCTGGCAAGCTAGCCAAACTATGCTGAGCTTGCATTTTGGTCATGTGAGTTCACTCTTGCGCCTCACTCCCCTTATTTTTGTAGCTGCCAGCAAGCAGCATAAGTTTTTACACGTAGCTTAATTCATTCAAATAAAAGTTGACTAAGAGCACAGACGTGCTAACAAAAACCTTTAACAAATGTTGGAATAAATTGAAACAATCAATATGTACTAATATATGTACATAATTCATGGCGACCGTGACAGGACAGTCACCTTGCAGACACTCGCTTACCAATTTCCCAACAACAAAATATGTGCACATACATACATACTGCCAAGTGAATGGCCAATACATAAGTGACGTTCTAAAGTGCTGCTCCTGGGATGCACCCACACTAAAAGAGGCTCTAGTGATGTATCCAAATGATGGACCACGCCCAATCACCATAGCTGAGTACCGGGCTCGACTACAAATAAATAAATCTACGCAAAGAAGGAAGAAGCGGGGCGGAAAAAGAATCGCCCTCCTGCGCCAGAGGCGATTTGTGCAGGATATGTTGAATACTACAACTTTGCCTGAGGAAGACCGAAAGAAGACCATTCTTCACTTCAACGAAGTCGGTCGTGTTTTTTTTGCGCTCTCGCTTTTATCAAATTTTTTATTTAATCCCGCATATAATAAATTCTATTTCGTGGAATCTAGTGCCGAATTCATAAACTACGCGATTTAAAAATTGTAACTTGTTCTTAAACACTCACTCAAAGCTATTATTACTTATTACTTTACTTAATAACAAAACTCAAAGTTTTGTTGTTTTGTCTACATAGACTTTGATTTTGTGTTTTTGATCCCTTTTAATTGCATTCGCGTTCTCGCGACACATTAGTGTTGTTGTTTGTGTGGTGCTTGCTCTCGCGTTTTTACGTTGCCCGCGATCGCGACCGTTACTCTCGCGATTGTACCCGTCTTTGTTGTTTTGTGTTTACAAACTTCTCTTAACTTCTGTCTCTTCAGTTTTTTTTTTTTTTTTCTTTTTCTCTTGTGCATAATAAACTTTAACACTTGTGTTATTTTTTGGTGCGTATAGCCCTTATATTTCATATTACTAATTTTAAATTGCCTCTCTTATAAACTTTTTGATTTATTTATTTATTTGTTGCTACTTTAATTTTTTTATTAATTTAACTTACAATGGTTGTCTGCTCTTCAAAAAAGTGCCCCCATCCACAAAAAATCCAAGATGATTATCTTTTGTGCTGGCTGTGTGATAACATTATGCATGTCAAATGCGCGGGTTACACAGCCAAAGTAAAGGATAGTATTGGAAACGCTGGGGGACTAAAATGGAGTTGTGAAGCGTGCCGGGACGTAGAAATGGATATGCGTCTATTTATGCGGCGGACGAGAGAGGGCTTTAAGTCCCTGTCGGCTGGCTTTCTGAAACTTCGTGATGAGTTTTCGTCTCTGGAAACTCAGTTTAATAGTTATAAACTATTGAACGAATCACCGAAGCGGAAGAAGACTATCCCACGGGATTTCTCTCCCGATCCGCCGGCATCTCAGTTTCTGTCGGTTCCGGCATCGTCGAACGACCCCATAACTCCAAATGGTCAGCAAGTGATATCGTTTAGGAGTCCAGCAGTGACTGCAGTTGCGGGGACGATTGACATTTCCCCTGGTAATAGTGCCCCGCAAACTGACCCGATATCGTAGTTTCCGATGAGTCCGGGCGAATATCCACTCCCAGGGATATTCCCAATAAAGTAGTAACTAGAATAGCTCTTAAGGCGTCATCCGCCTCAGCAGTTCCAGCGCAAAATGTTGTTGCTGCGGTTGCGACTGGCGCATTGAGATCTCTTGTAGCCATTCCACCAAAAAAGCAAATCTTTGTTTCGCGGCTCGACCCCAATACTACATCAGATGATATCATAGCCCATATCCGGGCAAAAGTCGTGGCGCCAAACATTGTGGTGGAAAAGTTTAGGTTTTCATACACCCGTGACATTTCGTCATTTAAAATCAGTGTCCCACCAAATGTCTTTGACCAAATTTGTCTCAAAGATTTTTGGCCGGAACATTTAGTTATAAAGGAGTATACGGCTAAGAAAAAGAAAAATCGGCCTCCGATTCGTCTGCCTAACACAACTAATCCTTCCATACCCTCTGGCTCGTCAGTAGCTGGCGGGTCAAAAAACTAATTTCGTCCCTTATTCTGGCCTATCAGAATGTTAGAGGACTAAAATCTAAACTTTCTAAGCTTTTTGTAGATAGTCAATCTTTTGACTTTCATATCTTGGTCTTTACAGAAACGTGGTTAAAGCCAGACATTTCTGATGCCTCTGTTTTTCCCACAATTTTTTCAACCTATAGATGCGATCGAATCTCCAAAAATGGTGGTGGAGTTTTGATTGCCGTAAATTCATCTCTTCCTTCAGAAATAGTTCTGCCACCTGCTGTTCTTGACATTGAATTTGTTAGTGTCAAAATTTGTTTGAAATCATATTCTGTATTTCTAACTTGCTCGTATATTCCACCGAATTCTGACATGACGGTATATGCTAGCCATTTAGAAGCTATTCGCTTTGTCTCTTCACTTTTTTCGGATGCAGACATATTTATCGTTCTGGGAGATTTAAATCTACCTGATGTTTCATGGCTTTCATCTGATGAGTCTTCCTTGTTGATGCCCTCCTCCTCACATTGCTTTGTTGACGGTCTCCTTGAGTTATCCCTAACCCAAGTTAATCCTGTGCGTAACAAAAATGAGAGATCACTAGATCTTATATTTATGTTAGATTCTTCTAACTGTACTGTTTCGAGGATTGATCCCTTAGTCGTCCCCGAACACAGTTTCCATCCAACTTTGGACTTAACTATTGATCTACCTTTTCGGTTATCAAATGCTGGTACCAGTTCGACGTCTCGTACCCGTTGCTTTCGTAAAACTAACTTTTTCAAGCTTAATGAGCTAATGGCGATGATCAGGCCATTGCCGATATGTTTGCTGATTTTTTCAAAACGACCTATTCCTCCAAAGATCATCGAGCTAACTTTTCATATCCCTATCAGTTGAAAAGGTCTAATTGCGTCTTTAATCCTGTGATCGATGAAGATTCGCTTCTCAGCGTGCTTACTTTAGTGAAGCCCGTGTACTCACCAGGACCTGATGGGATACCTGGTTGTGTACTCAGGTTTTGCGCTGAGACTTTGATTTCCCCGATTCTTAAGTTATTTGCTTTGTCCGTTGAAACTTCCTCTTTTCCAACCATTTGGAAGGAATCTTTTATTATTCCTTTGCATAAAAAGGGTAATAAATCAGTAGCTTCTAATTATAGGGGTATTTCCAAATTGTCTGCTATTCCGAAGGCATTTGAGAAAATTATAACTTCTCAACTGCAACATTTCTGTAGTTCTATTCTTTCGTCTTCTCAGCATGGGTTTATGAAACGTAGATCCACTACCACTAACGTTTTAGAGTTTACTTCTTTAGCGATCGAAGGATTCAGGAATGCATTGCAAACTGATGTCATTTATACTGACTTCAGTAAGGTCTTTGATTCTGTCAATCATACACTGCTTTTGTTCAAGCTGAACGAACTTGGGATTCCAAGCCTTCTGCTTAATTGGATTTCTTAATATCTTTATATCCGTACACAAAAAGTTTTATTTAAAACTTATCTTTCGAAGACCATCAATGTGACCTCGGCGGTGCCACAAGGTAGCCATCTAGGACCACTGCTTTTTACGCTTTTCATTAATGACCTTCCGTCAGTTGTAACTCACTCTCGCGTGCTTATGTACGCTGATGATGTTAAACTTTGTATTAGTTTTAAAGACTTAAGCTCTCCATGTCTGCTTCAAGTCGATCTTAATAACTTTCAAACTTGGTGTGAAATTAACTTATTAAACCTTAATGTTTCAAAATGTAATGTCATGTCATTTCATAGATCCTCTTTCCAATTAGTGGTGTATTATCTTTATAATACCCCACTTTAACGTTTGAACGAGATTAATGATTTGGGTGTACTCATGGACCACAAATTAAATTTTACTCGTCATATTAATATCACTGTCAATAAAGCCATGAGTTGTCTTGGTTTCGTTAAGCGATGGTCGAAAGAATTTGACGATCCTTACACAACCAAAACTCTTTTTTTCACTGGTCCGCCCCATTTTGGATTATGGATCATGTGTTTGGTCCCCACAATATGGATCACACCAAGTTAAAATTGAATCTGTTCAAAAACAGTTTCTAATTTTTGCTCTTCGTGGTTTAAACTGGGATCGAAATGTTAACCTGCCCTCTTATTCTAAAAGACTTCTTCTAATTAACCTTCCCTCCTTACTTAATCGTAGAGTATTGCTTGGTACTTTGTTTATTCATAAGCTTCTAAACGGACAAATAGATTGTCCTAATTTACTTAATCAGGTCGATCTATCTGTACCTTGTAGACTAACCCTTTAACTTTAACACGCTGTACTTCTAACTATTCTTTGCATGAACGTTTTCGAGTTCTCTGTTCCGACTACAACCGCCTTTATTCTGTAATCGGATCAGAGTTCTCTATATCTATTCTAAAAACTACTAAATTATCTATCTAGTAGTTAGTCTTAATTATTATTTTAGTTGTCGTCGTAGTTGTTCGCGCGTAACAGGCTTTGTCCTGGTGTCGCTTGGACCACTTGAACGTACTGCGCATTGTACGCGTCAACGTCCAGAAGAATATAAACTCTACATACAGAGTTTAAAACAATTTGGCAAAGTTGTTGCCGTGGTGCAAAGTAAAGCAAATCGAATTTCCAATATTGCCTTTAATTTTTAAAATTTTCACTTTTCATTCATCCATTTTTTTTTTTTTAAATTTTTTATTATGTTTATATAACTAATCATTTCCATCATTTAATTTTAATTAAACCCTCAAGCTGATGTAAACACTGCTTGAAGAATACTAACAAAAAAAGTTGGCTATTACTAACACATGTGGTTGGAGTATACTTTGTAAAATTTTAATGAAATGTAAACCTGAATTGTGAGCCAACCACATGAGCTATCCCCCTTCTAACTTCCACGTCTCTGTCACTGCTATAAGCAGTTGAATATATACTTTCATTTCTTCATGTATGCTTATACAATGTAATGAATCATTATTAACCAATTAATTTTTCGATGATCTATTGATCACTTTAAGTGGATATCACTAATTGATATCACACTCCTTTTTTTATATATACAACATTTAATGTAAATCCCATTACATTTTTAAATTTTTCTTCAAAATATGAAATTCAATGAAATTTAAAAAAAAATATTTTTTTTATTATGTATACGTTTTAGGTATGATTAGCTTCTGTTAACTTTTTATGGATAATTTAGGAAAAAAGGTAGATTTTCAAAAAAATTTTAAATACATAAATAATAAGTAGATTTTCAAAAAAATTTTAAATACATTAATTGTAGACGAAATATCGAATTTCTTCAAAATAGCTTCCCTAAAACCAAAAATGGGTTTAATTGACACGAAAACAGTGGATTCCACTGCCAATGTGATCAATAAAGAAGTAGAGACACAAGGTCTAACAACTATTACGATCTTATTGATCGTAATAGTAATAATAATGAGCATCAACTTGCTAATTAAAATTTACGGAATGCACAATAGGTGCTTGAAAAGAAAATATTTGAGTAAGGCGAATGATCTAGATAAAGTCTAGATACACAAAAAAAAAAAAATTTTTTTTTTTAAAAAAAGCGCAATTAAAAGAAAAAAAAACACACAACTAATAGGTTGAAAAAATAATCAAAGAGAATCAATTAAAAAAAAAAACCCATGAAAACCATTAACTTTTAGATATTAAAATTTTGAAAATACTTTATTGATAGACGGAATATCAAAGTAGCTTCCCTAAAAACTAAATTAGCCGGGCAAATGACTTAGATAAGTTTAAAAAAAAAAAGAAAAGAAGGAAAATTTTTTTAATAATAATAATAATAAAAACAAAAAAAAAATGACATTAGAAGAATATTTTGCAAAAATTAGAGATAGGAATCCAATTATAGTAACCGATTTACTAGAGGTTTTTAAGAGCGAACAAAGCAACTCACCTCAACGCGCATTAGATCTGGCTACCATCAGTCTAACATACCTAGACATAGCGGGAGAAAATTTCGCAATCCAAGGAAATAGCAGAGTAGCCATGTGCTTCATACTCACAGTACCTAGCATATGCTGTTATACAAACGCAGCAGGTACTTTTTGCTTTTATCTAATGGATGAAACACAACATAAAATAAAATAAAAAAAAAAAAAAAAATATATAAAAGAACTTAGACGAAGAAGGTATAATAAAATAACACCACATATTTAAAGAATGACCGACTGGCAAGTGATCGTTGCACAAGCCAGAATTCTGAAAGAGGAACTATTAAAATCAATAAAGTGTATCAGTCAAGATAGGACAAATAGTCCAAATACCCTTGACAAACACGTAGATATAATTCAAACCACTCATCAGCAAATTCGTTTGCTATTAAAAAAATATTTTGATTCCCTTGCAGAAGGTCATAAGTGTGCCGCCAAAGCATTCTACGACATTCTACTACATTCAACGAGTGTAGAGACAAATCTGTCTAGCGTTCAGTTCGCTAGAGTATCTGACCTAGATACGAAGATATCGAGAATAGCCAGAAAAAAATAAATTTAACAATGGCAGAAATAATAACTGCCGACAGGGAATATGTAAGACAACTTATGTCTTCGGTCCCTGAGTTTGACGGTCAAAAGACCTCACTCACCCGTTTCGTTACAGCATTAAAGTTGGTCGAACGAACTAAAGAAGACCAGGAGGATTTGGCCATTGAAGCCATAAAGTCCAAAATCACTGGCTCCATTGCCCACAAAGTCCAAAATGAGACTACAATAATGGGCATAATAGAAAAACTAAAATATAAAGATAGAGGCGAATCAACTGACGTTATAATTGCGAAACTCATGAACGCCCAACAAAAGGGTAAAACAGCATCAGAGTATGCTATGGAGCTTGACAATTTGCGAAAGCAACTTGAAGCCGCGTTTATTGACCGTGGTTTAGATCCCGACAACGCAGAGGAATTCGCTACAAAAGAAGCTATGGAGGCGCTGATCCACCAATGTCACTTCGAGCGAATTCGTATCATATTGGAAGCTGGACACTTTAGTCGTTTTAGTGATGCTATGGGTAAATATATCCGTCTCATGACCGAAACGACTGGAAGTCCCAGCACCATATTGTACCAGCGTGGGAGAAATAATAGAGGCAGGTATTACTCTAACTACCAACATGGTAGAGGCAACAGCCAGGGTAACTACAATGCCAACTATAATTCCAATAATTACCGGTCAAACAGAGGACAGTCCCACAACAGGGGACAGTCCCATTATTAAAATAATAGTAATAATGCTAGAAGAATAATACCTGGCAGAAATATTCGCGTATCCCACAATGACACGGGAAACACGCAAGACCCTTTAGATACAGAAGAGTAAGCACAAAACAAGTGCATACATTTAACTTTAATCTCAATATATTTGTTTCATTTTTTAATGTCGAAACAAACAAAAAATTAACATTTTTAATCGACACTGGTGCAGACATTTTAATTCTCAAAGAAGATTCAGATGTTGTAAATAACGACGACTCGAATCACAAAATTAATATTCAAGGCATTGGTAAAGGAGCAATAAAGTCCAAAGGCCTAGCATCTTTAGAGATTCAAACCTCTAAATACATAATCCCACACGGTTTTCATGTTGTACAGTCTGATTTTTCAATACCAAGTGATGTTATAATCGGCATTGATTTCATCAAAAGATTCAACTGCCAAATCGACTGCAAAGCGTCTGAAGACTGGTTGATACTAAGACCAGATAATTTAAAATTTCCTATTTATGTTCTCACCTTGAGTGAAGACGTTGTGTTGATTCCCAATCAGGAAATTCAACCAGGTATTTTCGTTGCAAATACATTAGCAACAAATGGAAATACAGTTGTCCGTTTGCTAAATGCAACCAATTCTGACAAGATAATAAAGATAAACACTTTAAAGTCAGAACCATTTTCGAACTATGATGTAGTTCCAACTACTCCTAAATCTAAGGAAAATATGGTAATGTCCCAGCTAACTAAAAATTTTCCGCTCCAATTCAAAACTCAGTTAACAAAATTGTTATGTGATGTATTCGGACTTGAGACCGAATCAATCACAACAAATAATTTTTACATGCAGAATAGACGACGAGCCAGTATACATTAAGAATTACCGAAGTCCGCATAGTGAAAAAGAGGAAACACAAAAGCAGGTTGGAAAATTAATAGTCAACAATATAGTTGAACCATCTGTGTCTGAATATAATAGCCCTCTGCTACTTGTTCCAAAGAAATCATTACCAGGCTCAGAAGAGAAAAAATGGCTATTGGTTATTGACTATCGTCAGATCAATGAAAAATTATTGGCTGACAAATTACCTCTTCCTCGTATTGAGGACATACTGGACCAACTAGGTCGAGCTAAATACTTTTCATGTCTTGACTTAATGTCAGGCTTCCACCAAATCGAACTTGAAGAAAGTTCAAGAAATATAACGTCATTTTCAACGAGCAACGGCTCATACCGCTTCACGCGATTACCATTTGGTCTAAAGATAGCGCCTAATTCATTTCAGAGAATGATGACTATCGCATTCTCGGGGCTTGATCCGTCCCAAGCATTCCTTTATATGGATGATTTAATAGTTATTGGTTGTTCCAAAAAGTACATGCTAAAAAATCTTAACGATGTCTTCAATACATGTCGGAAACACAACCTTAAATTACATCCAGAAAAGTGTTCATTTTTATACCCTGTACCCATAGGGTAAAAGGGTATATTAAAGTCGCTAAAATGTATGTAACAGGCAGAAGGAAGCGTTTCCGACCCCATAAAGTATATATATTCTTGATCAGCATCAACAGCCGAGTCGATTGAGACATGTCCGTCTGTCCGTCTGTCCGTATGAGCCACGCGATCTCAGAGACTATAAGAGCTAGAGCTACCAAATTTGGTGTGAGCATCCGTCTAATGTCAAAGCTGATCAAGTTTGTTTCAAATTTTAGCCACGCCCACTTCCGCCCCCGCAATTTAAAAAAAACTATAACTAGGGCTGCTTTCAAGATATCGTATTCTTACTTGGTACATCTAATTATATACCCACACTGGACCAACTGACCAAATTTTGTCGAAATCGGACAATAAACATCGGAGATATGCCTATATCCGTTTTGTACTGAAATGCCAAGGCGGCATTGGCAGATAAGAAAGAGCGAGATAGCATGCGATCGCTGCTGCTGCATGTAAAAGGGAACTTTGTTTTGAATTGATTGCGATTTTGAGGTTGTTCGATCAGTTGTCTAGTGACTACGCAGATCAAGAAAGTTTAAAATTTTTGCCACGCCCACTTCCGCCCCCGCAATTCAGAAAAAACTATTTATAAGAGCAGTTTTAAGGAATCACATTCTTATTTGGCACACCTAATATTATGGCCAAAGTGCATCATCTGACTAAATTTAGTCGAAATCGGACAATAAATATTGGAGATATACGTTAATGCGTTTTGTACTGAAGCGCTTAGGGCGACATTGGCTGGCAAGAGTGAGCGAGATAGCATGCGTTCACTGTTGCGGCATGTTAAAGAAAATTATTTATGGAATTAATTGCTATTTCGAGGGTGTTTGACTTCAATTAATATAATAACTAGTTGGTACAGGGTATACATAATGTCGGCAGGGACGACTTGCTGGCTTCATTTATGCGCGAAGTGACTTTTCTAGGTCATAATTGCACAGATAAAGAATTTTACCTGATGACACAAAATATAATGTCATTAACAATTATCCAGACCCACATGATGCGGACAGCGCTAGATTCGTTGCATTTTGCAACTATTATAGACGTTTCATTAAAAATTTTGCCGACTATTCCCGGCACGTAACTCGATTATGTAATAAGAATGTTCCATTTGAGTGAACAGTTGAATGCCAAAATGCATTCCTGCAATATGCAATACCTTAAGGAAAATTTATTGCGGCCAACAAATTACAATATTCTGATTTTAGCACAGAATTTTGCATAATCACAGATGCAAGCAAACAAGCGTGTGGAGCGGTTTTAACCCAAAACCGAGATGGACTCCAACTTCCAATCGCTTATGTATCACGTTCACTCACCAAATGTGAAAGTAATAAGAGCACAACGGAACAAAAGCTAGCAGCCATTCACTGTGCCATTACACATTTTCGACCATATATTTATGGCAAACATTTTACAATAAAAACAGATCACATACCACTAACATACTTGTTTTTCATGATAAATCCTAGCTCAAAATTGACTCGCATGCGGCTAGAACTTGAAGAATACGACTTCATAGTCGAGTATCTAAAGGGAAAAGACAATTTCGTGGCAGATGCCCTGTCTCGAATAACTATAACCGAGCTAAAAGACATTCAAAATAAAGTCCTGAAAGTCACTACCAGGCAACAATATAGACAAAATAAATCCTGCGCAGGAAAAGAAAAAGAGACTTTGCCAAGGCAAAGTACTCCAGATGCTTCTATGCCCAACGTTTACCAAGTTATAAATAATGACGAGGTACGAAAAGTAGTGGCCTTGCATATAACAAATAAATTGTGTTACTTGAAACAAGGAAATAAAGTTATTGCAAGAATTGATATTGGCGACCTATATACTAATAAAAAACTTCACCTAGGTCAGTTCTTTCAAAGGCTTGAAACGCAAGTCGGTATACTAAAAATAAGCCATATCAAAATGGCACCGTGGGAAAAGATCTTTGAATTTATTTCAATAAATACTTTTAAAGAAATGGGCAATGAAATATTGAAATCATTAATAGTAGCGCTACTCAACCCGGTGACCATAATATAAATTATCATATACCTCTTATCATATTCTTTTTTATTACTGATAATTATTGAGCCACAGTTGTGTGCTTGGAGTTCATAGTTGTGTGCTTCTGATTAAGTGTGAGCTCTGATTAAGACTAAAACTTGAGCTAAAGACAATTTATGTTCTGCCTAGCCTGGAGTGTTAACATAACAGTTATAGTGGTGATCTTGCGGTATATGCAATATCTCGCATTACTTCTTTCTTCTTTACTTCGTTGCTTATCCAACGTTATGCAGGGCATAGCGTGGGGAGCGTTGATTCGGCGAATGGTTGGACGTTTGGTTAACTCCTCCCCTACTTAAGTTCAGAACGTCCTCGTTCTTTTCCAGGCTCTCGGTAAGGGTTCGGAGACCGCTCTGTGTTAGGCGTTGTTCCTTATGTGGCAGAGTCTAAATACAAGGCAACAGATTGCAACAAAACATAGAGAACAGCTCCTGATAGTATGGGAGTATGGGAGATAGTATGGATAGTATGGGACGAGACGCCAGTTGACTCTAAGTCTCCAATATATTTTAGGTTCTTATTGCTCAGTCTATGGAGATACGGGAGACTGAGTACCTCTTGATGGCCTGTAGTGTTACAAGTGACAATGCCGCTGAGCTAGAAGTGCCCTTAGAAATATCATTGCAATTGCGGTTCGGTTCAGTCGCACTTAGGTTGTGAAGGTAATGAGATAAGTCCCATTCACAGTAAGTTCCCTTTCATCATTTTCACGAATCGACTTCGTCACCTCGTTTATTATTAGGATGCCTTCGTCCACAATTGTAATAGCATCCAAATGGCTTGGCTGAGTCTCGCAATGTGCCGTGCCTGCAGAATGCAGAATGACAGTTGGCAGAATAGCGTATAGACGGCCTTGTTGAAAATTCACCCACATTATTGTCTTCTCCTAGTCGAAGCGTTATACCGTTTTTCTGGACGGGGAATATTGTTATTTCCCTACACTAGGCTTTGGGAACTTAATAATAAAATATAGGTATTCTAAGTTTTGTATGACCTTAATGCTAGATGTTTCAATAATTGCAGAAATTTTGTATGACCTTAATGCTAGATGCTTCAATAATTGCAGAAATGCTTACATTCAAAGAGTGCTCATTTACTAATTTAGTTACTTCTTCAAAGTTTAGGATGGTTGGGTTTACAATATTTACTTTAGCCAGTGAGATTGCAAGTATAATGTTCTGTAATTCTGACATTACTATTCTATTCTAGATAGTAAAATTTCAAAAAGATGCCCTGTGTCAATTGAGTACTTTTGGCCATTTTTATTAATTAACTGACACATTATTTTATTAATTTGCAACTGTGTTCTAGTGTTTCTTCTTAAAGTAAAATCAAACGATATTTCTTATTTCTTGTTTTAACTTTATTTTTCCTTATCTAATATTGTCCTTATGGACCACCCCCCCTCTTATAAGCACGTTAGTGCCCATATCAGCTTGTACTATCTCCTCTTCATATAGGGGTGTTGTCTTATTTCCTAATTTTCTATTATTTTTTACCAAGACTTTTTCTCCTACCTGATAGGATCTAGACTGCCTGTTTTTATTATGGTATTCTAGTGAATCATTTTGCGTTTTCTTTAAACGATTTCCAGTTTCAACAAGAAGTTTTGGTGATTTTTCTCTTATTAGTTCAGATGGCGATTTGTTCGTAACCGAATGTATTGTTCTGTTGTATTGAATTGTAGCTATTAACATAAGGTCTATTGTGTCCTCAATTTTTTTGTCCAATTTTAAGCATCTTGCAATTTCGATAAGAGTGCTGTGGAACCGTTCCACGTGACCATTAGAGATGCTGTGTAAAGGGGGAGCATTAACAATAGAGATTTGAAAGTTATTTTGAAGTAATGTTTTTACTGTTTCAGAGTTTAAAGATCCCTCATTATCGCAATACATTGTGCGAGCTGCCGGAAAAATATTAATTAACTGTAGCAGTGGCGACTTAATGTCTGCCGTTGCACGTGAAGGAAAAGGTTGCGTTACCGCAAATTTAGAGGATTTGTCGACGCAGGTTAAAAAATGTTTCCCATCAGTGGAAAAAATGTCGACATGTAATATTTCTCCCGGACATGAAGGAACTGGAGTTTCGGATACTTCGTGTTTTTTTGGATGTCTATCATATTTTGCTCCCTGCAGTTAATAACTATTTCGTTTGAAATTCTTGTCATTTTTGGAAAAAAAATACTCTCTCAGAACTTGCTTCACGTTTTCTTGAGCTGCCCTATGGGCTCTGTTGTGTTCTGTGGTGACTATTTCCACCTGTTCATCTTTGTTAACTATGTCCTGAACGAGTGCCTTGCAATGCCTAAACGTTGTGGAAGGGAATTCGCTAATTAGCTGATGCTGAATTTGTGCTAAAGTATGCAAATCGCACTTTATCCCGTTAACAACGTTGGGATTGATTCTTTCCCTTAGGGTTGGTAGCAAATCAGAGTAGTTAAGGAATTCTACAACATGCCGAGCTTTTTCCTCAAATAAAATAAAGTTACGACAAGATGGAGCATCCGTTTGCTCAATGATTATTTGCTTTCTGTAACAATTGATTGGTTTGTCTGAACCCTGAATAGTGTAAGTCATTGATAGCTCACTGGACCGTGGACCGTGCTATCACCATCTTCTGCTACGTCTGAAATTACATCATTTTCTAAAGCATTAATGTGTTGGCGCGAGAGCGCATCAGCCACATAGTTTTCCTTACCGGGTTTATAAAAAACATTGGCTCCATGTTCGTCAATGATTGATTTCCATCGCTTGATTTTGGCGTTTGAATTTCTGTCCGAAACAGCGAATGTAAGTGACTGGTGGTCTGTGTAAATGTTCAGACACCGGACACCATACATATAATTCCTCAAGTTTTTCAATGCCCAAACGATGGCAAGTAATTCTCTTTCATTTGTGGCATAGTTAAGTTCAGGTCCTCTAAGAGTTGTCGAAATCATTGTAATGGGACTACCCTCTTGTGACAAGACAGCCCCTAAGCCAGATCCCGAAGCGTCACTCGTAAGATCAAAGGGTTTGTGAAAATTTGGGTAACGTAGCAAAACATCCTCAGATGCTAATATTGATTTTATTTTTTCAAATGCTTTTGTTTGAAGATCATTAAATGTGATTGAAAGTTTTCTTGACCGACTTGTGCTAACTTTACCATTGTCACCTTTTAGAATGTCCGTCAATGGTTTTGCAATAGAGGCAAAATCTTTAACGAAACATCTGTAGTAACTGGCTAGTCCAAGAAAAGAACGGAGGCCGAACAGGGTCTCAGGAGTTTTGTAGTTCGTAATTGTTTTTACTTTATCTGGTGATGATGAGATTCCCTTTCTTGAAACGGTGAACCCAAGGTATTCTACGCTATTTTTGAAGAAATGTGACTTTTCTTCAGAAATCTTCATGTTTGCATCGCTTAGACGCTGAAGAACCCAATCTATGTGCGCTAGGTGATCCTCTTTTGTTTCAGAAAAAATTATAATTAAATTATGTCGTCCACATAGACGTGACAAAATTTTCCTATTTGTTCTCTTAGAACATCATCAATTGCCCTTTGAAATATACTAGGCGCGTTTTTTAAGCCGAAAGGAAGCCTGCAAAATTCATATTTTCCGTTGTTTATGGAAAATGCTGTTTTCTCTCGATCCCGTTCTGACAGGGTTGTCTGATGAAACCCAGACATCAGATCCAATGTCGTAAAATGTTTTGATTTTCCCATATTGGCCAAAATCATCGTGACATTTGGAATGTGATATGTGTCGCTAATTGTAATTGAATTCAATTTTCTGAAATCAATTACTAGTCGCTTTTTTCTTTGTCCCTCTTCGTCCATCCCTTTCTTATCGACAACCCAAATCGGGTTGTCATAGGGTGATATGGAAGGTATGATAATCTTGTTATTCAGAAGTTGTTTAACTTCAGAGTTTACGAAATCCGATGCACCCATCGGATAATTATATAGTGTCGTGAAGACTGGTACATTGCTTGTTGTACGAATTGTGGCAACAATGTTTGTGTTAAAGGGTAGGGACTCTTTTGGATCGGCAAATGCGTTAGCTCGTTTGTCGATAATAGCTCTAAACTCTTCCCTTACAACAAGAGGCACATCGGCGTCGTTGATTTTTTAAAAATTTACATTTTTGCATTTAAGGAATTGAAGTTGTTCAATACCATTTTTAAATTTTATCTGCCGTTTGGTCAGATCGATAGCTGCGCCCGCTTGTTTTAACAAGTCCAGGCCGATAATACCCTCTAAAAGTGATAAATTGGGTAATACGAAAAAATTAGAAATTACTTCAAAAATTTGAATCTTGCATTTCCTATCAACTAAGCTAAATCCATGAATGGATTCTACAGTAAAAGGGGAGTCTGCTGGCAAACTTTTCAGTTCTAGACCGGGTATTATATAATTTTTTGAGGCTCCCGTGTCTATCAGCAAACGAATTGTTTTCCCTGCGCACGTTTTTTCTATGAACGGGAGCAGGGATTGTCCCCTAAAAAATTTACGTTGTCATAATCGAGCAAGTCGTCTTTACAATCACTAGCTTCAATTTCGGATTCCCGGTAGTATTGACTGTTCTCACCTGACCTGGTTGAATCATCTTGACCCAAATGATTCACCCTTTGGTGTTTTTGATTTGAGTAACGAGTGTTACTACTGTTTGCGCTCTTGTTTGCAAAATTTTGGGGTTGGTAAGTATTTTGCTGAAAGGCAGCATTGTTTTGCCTATAATTTGGGTTTGTATTTTGTTGCTGACCAAATGCTGTGGGCTGTCTAAATTTTGAGGAGGACGGATCGACATCCATCGGCTCGCTATCTTCCTGATTAGGTTTTGATTGGAAACCCCCTTTTTCAGAATCTTGATTCCTAGTGTAATAATGATTTTTCCCCATGTTTCTATTTTCGTAATTATATGTTTTCTTGCCCTTTATGTGAGGCTTCTGTTCAGCCTTAGTTGCTTGCTCCTCTAGGCTTCTCGTATAACTATTTGCAAATGTATAGCGTTCTTGGTTATACTCTACCTCCTGAGCCAATGCTAAAGCCGATATAAATCCCTAGGGCGAGACGCAAACAAAGCATCTCTGTATATTTTCCTAGTGCCTGATATGAAAACATATAGGGCGTTCGCTCTATATTTATCATTTATGGAGTTTGCCAACGATGCCTCATGGGTCATGGTGGTCTTGTTTGTGAGTAAGGCCAATTTTTTTTTCAACCTCTTCATAATATTCTTCTAAAGACAAGCTTCCCTGAGTAAGCATGGCCATCTCGCGTTCGAGCAGATATATAGGTCTTTTGTCTGCGTATGTTAAGTCTAGTCTGTCAATAATTGCATCAAAATTCAATACAGTATTGAACGACGCCAATACATTGTCTGCTGACCCTTTTGTTTTGTTTGTTATGATCGCTACCGCTTGATAGTGTTTAGAACTTCCGTCATATGGTTTAAAAATTTTATATGCGACATGCGCAGCTTTCCGCCATGCCACATATGTCTCCTGTTTACCCTCAAAATCTGGCAGGGACTTTACGACAGCTAAAGACTCTTCACACTTAATACTTGGTACAATTTCTACTTCCCTGTATGCTTCTACTGCGGGAACTTGTACTCTCATATTTTTCATACTCCAATATTCCAATTTTCTTGGATTCGAAAGTTGAATGCCAAGTGATAAATATAAGAAAAAAATATTGAGGGGGTTCCTAAGGTACGGACCGTGAAGATGACATAGAAACCATTACCAATCTCAATGAATATGATTAGTCGGGATTGCAACTATCCATTATATTTCCTTATATTAGCCGGATTAACATGACAACGGTGTTGATTATGTTGGGTACTCAATAGTTTTACACGCCGGTGCAGGTTCAATTGGCTATGAAGCGTTATCTTCTGCCGAGATACCATTTATTGGCGGTTGTTTTGCGGATGTTTTTGTCGCGAATCCGTGTCAATTCTGTTTTCCCAAAGAACAAAATAAGAACGCTCGAAAATTTGTTAATTGCTGTTGGAACCAATTTCTTTAGAACTAGACCTTTTGGCTTATTGCCGATAAATGAAGAAGGTGAAGACGTGGTTGAAACCGCGTCTAATGCTCAAGTTGCGTATAAGAGAATTTTATGGCGGGGTCAAGATGACCGCACCATAAGGATGTCATGGCGGGGGTCAAGAGGACCGCACCAAAAGGATGTTATGGCGGGGGTCAAGAGGACCGCACCATAATGAAAGACACATGATATGGCGGGGGTCAAGAGGACCGCTCCATAATGAAAGGACATGTTATGGCGGGGGTCACGAGGACCGCACCATTACAGAGAAGACTTGCTATGACGGGGGTCAAGCTGACCGCACCATAAGGAAAAAAAGAGAGACAAGAAGACCGCACCATAACAAAAGAAATGTATTATGGCGGGGGTCGAGATGATTTGTGTTAGAGAGTTGCACCAATGAGATGTTAAATGAAATGCAAAAATGTAAAGTTAATATTGATGTAACACAAAGAAAAATGTAAATGATAATATTGAGATAGATGTATAACAAAGAGAAATGTGAAAGATACTAATAAGAAAAATGTAATAAACTAAGAAATGTTAAAGGAATGTGAAAAAGTTGGAAATTGGTAAATGGAACCTTAAGTTGAACAATAGCAATTATTAAATATTGACAGAAATTTGAATCAAAAAGAGAGAACCAACAAGAGTATGAAGATTTACTTTCTGTGTTTACACGAGGACGTGTAATGGTCAGGATGGCCGTGTCGGAGAAAGAATAGGGTATTGCGTGTCTTATAGACCCATTGATACCCTATGTTCTTGTGTCTCTGTCTAGTTGAGGGCTCTGGTGTCCCTTTCTATTTTGTAATCATAGGCCACAATTATTAGTGACGGATGTCATGTAATGTTTGGCATTTAGTAAAGTAATATTAGTTTGGCACTGACTGGTGAGTCATGCAAGTGTGGCAATGGATGCTTAGACATTCAGGTGACAATTAGAGATGAGCGACTTATGTTGCTGAATTAAGGGAGATAACAGCAGAGGCTGTTGGCCCGAAAAATATCCTTATTCTTCTACGAGCATTTGTCGAAAATAAATCAGCGGAAGTGAGAGCCTCTTGGAATGGGACTCTATTTTAGTGTGGGACCCAGCGAAAATCATCTACGTACACGTAGTTACCCTGACTTTTGCTTGCCCTTGAGTGTTTTTGGTGTGCATCCTGAGCCAACTGAAAAAGAAATCGAATAATCAAAAAAGGAGTGCAGTTGACCTTAAATATATTGGTTTGGAATCCTTTTCTCCCTTTTCCTTTCTTAATAGAGAATGCACTGAAAAGGTGTGTGCTGTGAGGAAGCAAACGGCGATACATTTGCGTGATGTCAGCATTAAAAACATTTTTGAAAAAATTACATTTAAAGATTTGCACAATAAGGTATGTTATTGAATTTTATAACTTTATTATTTATAAAAATGTTTGCCTCTAAAACATAAACTAGTGGCATAGGACTGTCGCAACCAACACTTGAAATTGGGTGGACTTCGGAAAGATCATGCAGATGGGGGCCAAAGACACAGCGATGCTCACCCGTTGATTGCAGAGTAGTGAATAGACAAGAGTTGCTTGAATACTGATTTTATTAAGAAAAAGGTCGAGTTTATATACACAATTCTAGGATCTAGGGGGTCACATGTATATACATTTGGGGGTCTTATTCATAGTGTAAATGTGATTGTGTGTGTGAACATAATGTGGGGGACAATTTTGTGTTGTATGAAAATATAGTGTGAGTACAGTGTATATGAAAATATGAAGGGGTTGATTCTATTCTAAGCAAAGCCTGCATTGGTCTTTACTGTGAGAAATTCAAAGTTTGTGTTTTAAGCATGCATTTACACCAACATACTCCCGGCCGTTGAACGACTGTTCAACATTACTTAAATGTTTATTACGTAGTTTCCAGGAGGTCGATGTGTAGATTGAGTCGGTTGACTGCCAGTACTAATGTTATGAATATTATTAGCGCTATGTATGAAGCAATATTGTGATGTTGAATAGGCCCTTGACTAGATTTTAGGTCATATGGTAACTTTATTTTAAATCTGGGCCATAATTAACTTCTGAGGTTGTCAAGTTTATTGTAGCTTGGCTGAACATTGGTTGAAGCCGTTTCATTAGTTGAGTTCATCATCATGGTGGAGAAATTCCCAAAACGGTTGTATGACATATTCATTGTGCAGGTGGTTGTAATACGATGTCCAGTTACGCGTATTAATGGATTCCGCAAAGTGCAACTTGAATCAAGTGATAATAATCCTCCTTTAGTTATTGTGATGCTTGAACTGTTGTCATCGCAGACTGCAGATAACTCCATTGGCGACATTGTAGCAAAAATCCAATGGTTCTTGTAGTACATATTGAACCAGACAAACGTCATGCTTGTGTATTTAATTTGACACATATTTGAAGTTTTGTTATTGAACATCTGAAATTCACAATTACTGTTGATTAAGAATACAGATTGTTTATTTTGACATATGAATTTTGCATTGTTTTAATTCAGTTGCTGTTAATCCAAGAAACTGATCTCTGTGCTTATTGACCGCTATCATGGGAATTTAAATATCCATCGTCATAATTCCTTTATTGCTGATTGCTGGTATAGGAACTAGATTGTATAATTCAAATACTTGTGCTAAGAGCAATGGTAGCGTTACTTTGAATATCACGCGATTCTTAACAATACTCCCTTCTGCCTTCATCATTTTATATAGTTGTAGAACATCATCATCTGTGGCAGGAAGTATGTGTCCTGGTGGAAGATGATTTTTTAACTACTTAAAGTGTTGTTCAAGTTGTTTAGGCGAAAGTAACAACGGGCTAATTTGGTCATGAGGAACGTCAGTGAGTACATGGGCAATTTCTGATTATACTCGTTGCAAATTTGAAGCAATCACCGAAAGTTGTGTTGTTATCGTGAAATACCATTGAAAAGTCTTGACAGAATCAGAGTATGCTTGAGACATATCGAGTAGTTGCTGCTCCATCAAATTCAATCGCTTCTCAATAATCCCCTTATCACGCTTGAAGATGTTGATTGTTGAATCAAGTATAGATGTTTGATTTTTTAAGAGTGTTATCAAATATTCCTCATTTCTTTTCACCTTTTCAATAGTATTGGACATTTCTTTTGGGTCACATTTACCGATTGGGCCAATGACAATGGTAACAATAGCAACTTCATTAAAAACGTTAGAGGTAACGATGCTAAGATTCGTCTTTTTAGGATTAAAGCCGTCTTCTAGGGAATCATCGGCGTCGTCGTCATCCAGTTGATGCTTTTCTCCTGGTTCTGGTGTTCTTAGTAGGGGAGCTAATTTATGAATAGCTCGTTTGTAAATTCCAGATGCCGTTTTTACGTCAACCACACGAATATAACCATCAGGACCAGGATATAATTTTATAATCCTCCCCAATGGCCATTGAAGAATGGGTACATTATCTTCTTTGAGGATCACCATCATGCCTTCTTTCACATTGTTAAAAGGCTTCTTCCACTTCGCGGAGTTTTGTTGTTCTTGCAGATACTCCTGTGACCATTGTGTCCAAAAGGTATGTTTTAATCTTTGCATTGTTCTGGCAATGATTTTTGTCTGATTGGCTCTGGATCGGGTTGAGCCACCAATGGTTCTCCAATGAGTAAATGTCCTGGTGTGAGCGCAGTAAGATCATTAGTATCACTTGAATTGGGAGTTAGTGGCCGTGAATTTAATATTGCTTCAATGTTCACAATAATTGTTGACAATTGTTCAAACGTCAATTTGGCTGTGGAAACATTTTTTAGCAACAAATGTTTTGCTGATTTTACAGCTGCCTCCCATAAACCTCCAAAATGAGGTGACCGTGGGGGAATAAATTTAAATTGAATTCCTTTCTGGTTACAGAATTCCATAATTGTACCAGTTGCCATGTCAGAGTAAATCGTTTCACTCAATTCCTTCAATTGGTTGTTAGCTCCAACGAAGTTTGTCGCGTTGTCACAGTACAACGTTTGGCATCTTCCTCTTCGTCCAATGAAGCGTTGTAATGCTCCAATAAATGAGGATGTTGATAAGTCTCCAACCAATTCCAGGTGTACTGCCTTTGTTGCAAAACATACAAACACAGCAATGTATGCCTTATCTGGACGTTTTCCTCTTATTTTGTGATGAATCCAGAAAGGTCCGCAGTAATCCACACCAGAAATGAGGAACGGTCCATTTTGAGACACGCGGTGTTCAGGTAACTCTGCCATTATTTGTTTAAAGAGTTTTGGCCTGAATCTTGTGCAGGATACACAATTTTGTATCACATTCCGTATCATCAATTTCACTTTTACAATATGATATTGTTGTCTGGCAATACCTCGTAATGCATCTTGTCCACAATGCATGTTGTCTTCATGTAATTTGCGCAGAATCATTTTGACAACGGTATTATTATAAGGCAACAGATATGGATTCCTTGTGTCTCTTGACACTGGAGCTTGTTGTAGTCTGGTCGCCACTCGAATAACCGAATTTTCATCAAGCACCAAAGGTAATGATGATAAATTACTCTTCTTGCCCATAGGTTGCTCTGGACGATTTCTGAGATGACGAATTTGTTTGATTATAATTATTCGAGCTTGATCCAACTCATCCAATTCCAGTTGAACAGTCTTCCTTCTGTTTTGTGCTCTGCAGAATTTATATTCACTTGTCAGCGTGGATTGACGTGTTTTTCTCTGCTCTTGCATACTTTCTTTTATTTTCGGTTTTAAACTCATCGCGCTCTCCTCTTTTCTAATTTTTTGACTTCTATTATTCGCGCTCGCATCACACTCTGTCTCGCGTACAATTGACTAGTGTATTTGTGAAGTGCTTATTTCTCTTAGATTCTGCACTACTTTTCTCTGCAAGTTTGACCCCGGTGTTTAATTTGTTTAATAAACCTGAGTGAGTTTTTTCGTTGGCATTTGTTCTTTGAAGATTTATTTTCTTTTTAAAGTAAAAACTTAATTGATTATGTCCGTCTGTTCTAGCAAAAAGTGTTTGAACCCCCCTGCGCCCCATAATGGGTTTTCTCACTTGCTGGCTGTGTGACAACGTCATGAACGTTAAAAATGCTGGCTACACGGCCAAAGTGAGGGATAGTTTGGAGCAAAAAGGTGGCCTTAAATGGGGATGTGACGCATGCCGAGAAGTCGAAATAGAAATGAGCTTTTTATGAGGCAGACCAGGGACAAGTTTAAGAAACTGTCATCTGGTTTTCGTAAACTTTATGATGAGTTTAACGATTTGGAGATGGAATTCAACAGCAACAAACTGTTGAATGAGTCCCCTAAGCGTAAGAAAACCAGTATGCGGAATCTCTCCTCGCATCTGCCGGTACCTTATCCTGTCTCGGCCGCGATACCACAATCCCCTTCGCTGCCCACAACCAATCCGCCGCAGCTCATTTCGTTTAATACCCCCGTTACCCAGGGTGGGCGTAAAGATGAGGCTATTTCCGTTTCTCCGGGAAACGAATCAAGCCGTAGTTTCCGATCAGTCCGGGCAAATACCAAATAATATTGATATTGCTAATTGCTAATTGTTGTCCAGTTAGAGGTACACAAGTACTTAGGCCTCTAACTGGCGTACCACCAAAGAAACACATATTTGTTTCAAGGCTTGATCACGAACATTCTTCGAATGACGTCTTAAGTTACATTAAGACAAAAGTTCAAGTCTCCAAAATAGCGGTGGAGAAATTTAAATTTAAATTAAATTTCATTATTCTTGGGAGATATCTTTCTTTAAAATCAGTTTTCCCGCTGAACTGTTTAACTGCATTTGTAGTAACAGTTTTTGGCCGGATCACATTTTAGTAAAAGGATATACGGCCAAAAAGAAATCTCGAGGTCCAGTTAGGCTTACTATCCCTCCTAATACTTCCTCCTCCGGAACGTCAGCATCTGCTGGTGTTCCAAAATACTAATTTCATCCCTTCATCTGACCTATCAGAATGTGAGAGGACTTAAATCTAAGCTTCCTAGACTCTATCTAGATAGTCTAGCATTTGAATCTAAAATTTTAGTTTTTACGGAGACATGGTTAAAAACTGATACTAACGATGCATCTGTTCTTTCCACAAAATTTTAAATTTTTAGATGTGATCGGACTTCTCGTGTAGGCGGGGGAGTTCTGATTGCTGTTGACTCGGCTTTAACTTTTGGCCAAATCCATTCACCGGAAATTCTGGAGATTGAGTTTGTTAGTGTTAAGGTCAGATTCAAGTCTTTTTCTGTCTACGTTACTTGTTCTTATATCCCGCCACAATCCGACATGGCGGTGTATGCAAAACATTTAGATTCTATTCGACATATTTCTTCATTGCCTTCTGATAGTGATATCTTAATCGTCTTTGGTGACTTTAATTTACCAGAAATAGCATGGTCTCAATCTGATGAATCTGTTTTGTTGCTTCCTTCTAAATCTCACTGCTTCGTTGATGGCCTTTTTGAGTTATCATTAGCTCAAATAACATAGGCAGATCCTTAGATCTGATAGATAGACCTGAAGACAATTTTCATCCTACTTTGGATTTATCTGTTGCTCTGTCGTTTCGTACACCGATTGTTGGTGTCAGTCCTGTGGTTAAATCTCGTAATTTTCGCAAGACTAACTTTGTTAAACTGAATGAGCTCATTCTGAGAACTGACTGGTCATCTTTATACAGTTGCTCAGACATGGATCTAGCTATCTCGTTGTTTTATGATACTCTTGGTTCGCTTTTTGATGTTTGATTTAAAATAAGCGAACTTAATAAATTAAAGTTACAAAATGAACAAAAACATGAACAAAATCTAAAATAAATTCGATATAACCAATTCTGATTAGATGTAAAGTGGCTTTGTTGCTCTTAGGCCTCGGAAAATTCTTTATCATAGCCATGATTGCTATAGACCCCAAAGTCGGGGTTCCGAGGGGTGATTGTAACTTGGTCTTTTGTTTTAGGCTGCCTACTTCCGTCATCATTATTATACTCAACGCTACCGTCCACGATGGTCTCAGTTGGGTCTGTGTATTGATAATTCCGTGCCAGCTAAGAAATATTACCATATCCACCAATATAAGAGTGGCAAACAAAGCGAATTCGGCTGACTGTGTATTGACAAATTTAACCTCAGCAATGACAACAACAATCATGTTCCCAATGGCCACTGAAAGCAGCCAACAGGCCTGCAGGACTGATTTCATGCTGGACGTGGCCTGGGTAAAGGAAAACTCTAGTCCGGTTACTGAGAACATAATCTCTGCCGCTGTCATGGTTACGATTTGTGGCAATTACCAAAGAATCGAAACCAACCGAGGCGAAACAACCTCGTAAGTCTTGTATATATAGCCGCTTTGAGCATCACCCACAAAGAGGAGACTGAATAATCCTCCATTCTTTGATTCAAAGCTGGCTACACGTTTGCCATTAATACTAACTTCCCCATAACCTTGGCTTATTTCCTGTACATCTGAAATTTTGCTCATTTCGAGGGTAAGTGGCGAGAAGTTAGTACCAGGAACAGTGAGTAAACAGTGAGTGTGTGTCCCACTGAGGACTTCAGTGTCGTCTTACCGACCTCCCTGGTTTTCTGGTGAGCTATCCAACTTGAAAAATGTCAAAGCCAGATATTATAAAAAATACAAGAAATCGGGACGTTCTTCGGACTTTGATCTTTACGCAGTTGCTCGCTCCAATTTTATGTTGCTTAGCAAGCACTGCTATAATAATTACCTTAAGCGTTGTAAGCTTGAGTTTTCCCGTGATCCTAAACAGTTTTATAGCTTTGAGAATTCTAAACGTAAGATGGATGTCCACCTATCAATGTTATCGTTTGAAAATAATATAGCGGACTCTGATCAATCGATTGCTGATTTGTTCGCTGATTTCTTCACATCAACATATTCCTCAACGGAATACCGAGCGAATCTTTCTTATCCTTATCAGATAAAAAGGTCCAATTGTATTTGTAGTCCTTCGATCGATGAAAGTTCGCTTCTTAGCGTGCTTAATTTAGTAAAACCTGTGTACACACCTGGTCCTGATGGAATACCTGGTTGTGTACTCAGATTTTGAGCTGAGGCTCTATGTAAGCCACTCAAAAAATTTTTTGTTGTCCGTTAAATCTAGTCATTTCTCGTCTATATGGAAGGAATCTTATATAATTCCTCTTCATAAGAACGGTAAAATTTCTGAAGCGTCTAAATACAGGGGTATTTCTAAACTGTCCGCCATCCCTAAAGCATTTGAAAAGTTAATCACTTCTCAATTGCAACATTTTTCTAGATCTATTATTTCACCATCTCAGCATGGTTTTGTGAAACGTAGATCTACTACCACTAACCTATTAGAATTTACATCTTTAACGATCGAAGGATTTAGAAATGCAAGACAGACTGATGTCATTTATACTGATTTCAGCAAGGCTTTTGATTCTGTTAATCATACACTTCTTCTTTTAAAATTAAACAAAATTGGCTTCCCAAGCCCTTTAATTTGTTGGATTCGTGAATACCTGACAGACAGAACACAGAAAGTTCTATTCAAGTCTTCAAGTTCAAGGACCATCCAAGTAACTTCGGGGGTGCCACAGGGTAGTCATCTGGGACCACTGCTATTTACTCTTTTTATTAACGATCTTCCATCCGTTATAATACAGTCTCGTGCCCTTATGTATGCAGATGATGTAAAGCTTTGTCTCAGCTACAGAGACATTATATCTCCTTCACGGTTGCAGTTTGACCTCCAAAACTTTCAATCTTGGTGTCAACACAACTTATTAAATCTTAACACATCTAAATGCAAGGTCATGACTTTTTTTCAGAAATACTCCACAGTTGATTACCTATTTTCTTAATAACATTCCATTAACTAGACTTAACGAGATGATCGACTTGGGAGTACTTATGGACCATAAATTGACTTTTAAGTCCCATATATCTACAACCGACGGTAAAGCCATGGGTGTTCTTGGATTCGTAAAAAGATGGTCAAAGGAATTTGATGATCCGTATACTACCAAAGTTCTTTACTCCTCATTGGTTCGTCCAATTTTGGAATATGCATCCTGCATATGGTCACCCCAATACGATTCACATAAAGCAAGAATGGAATCAGTTCAAAAACAGTTCCTTCTCTTTGCTCTTCGTGGTCTGAACTGGGATCGTAATATCAACTTGCCTTCGTACTCTAGTAGACTCCTTTTACTTGACCTTCCTTCCCTTACTAATCGTAGATTAATGCTTGGCGTCATATTTATGCACAAGCTTCTTAATGGGGATATAGACTCACCTGAGCTATTGAACCGAGTAAATTTAACAGTTCCTTGTAGACCTACTAGAAACTATATTCCTCTATCACTTCCACGATGTACTACCAACTACCTGATGCATGAACCTTTTCGAGTTCTTAGTTCTGATTATAATCGTCTTTATCATGTTATCAATTCAGAGCTCTCTATTCCTTTACTAAAAACTTCTATCATTTCCCATTAAGCACGTAACTAGCTATAGTTTCGCTTTTTGTCTGTAGATTGCAGATTGTCCCCGCGACTCGAGCCGTGCGTTATACAGCTTGCGCCCCTCGTTCGGTTGGGCGGGTGGTGTGGTCAATTAGTGCTCCCGTTGGGATTCGCGCGTAAAAAAAAAAAAAGAAAATAACCGTAATACGTATGCAATAATTTTTTGCATACGATATACCGAGTTTTTCTGGCTTATGTTATAAATCCACCAATCATCCCTTCCAGAAGCAGGAATGCTACTCGTCATTGGCATACTGAATACTTTGGTTTTCCGCTCTGAAGAATCAGTCACATGTTCTCATTCTTTGAATGGAGCTGGCCAGCAAGATTGTGGCCCATGTAGGTAAAATGGTCATCTAACCATAAATTGTTTGATGTTAGCTGAGATGCCGATATTCCTCTTGATAGGACATCTGATGATGATACATGCTTCCATTGTGTTGGTTTGTACTTGTACTTTTGCAAGCCTGTTGGTCACAAATGTATGGAACTGAGATGCCCTAGAATTAATCCATGATAGTGCAATTGTTGAATCTGACCACAAGAAAGCTTCAACATTTTCCGCTTCCATCCGGAAATCGTGTCGAACTCTGTCCGTGAGTTCTGCTCCAAGCACTGCTGCACATAACTCAAGACGTGGCAATGATTGTTTTTCTAGTGGAGCTACTCGTGACTTTGCACACAGTAAACGCACAGTGATCTGACCATTTTTGTATGTGGCCCAAATGTATACAGCAGCTCCATACGCCTTTTCTGATGCATCTCCAAACAATCATTTGATTGAATTGATCATCTGGATTTACCCATACCTGTCGGTACATTTTTTCTATGTCCGCAGTGAAAACATATTTATGCGGCCTAAACCTCAGTATGATTGAAAACAGTTGACTTTGTACCACTTGTCCTGGGTACAAGATATCATTTAAAGATTTTCCTGTTGATGTTTTACATGAAGCATCAAATACCACCTGCCTTGGTAATCTTTCTGGCAACACTTCCTTCATGTGTCCAAGCTATTCATATTCTTTCATGAACTTCACCTTTTTTTCTGGGCTCATCATATTTTCCAGTGAAAGGAATCTCCTAACAGCCACATCACGAGACACTCCAAGGGATGTAGAAGTTTTAGCAAATGACAGTTTTACAAAAAATCTTCCATCTGCAGCTTTATGTAAATTGTCCAAGAAGTGCTTTTCGCAATATTCTTCCTCTGGACTTTTGTATATTTTTTCTGGTTCCAAGGTATCCAGTTTCCAGAATCGCTTCAAAAGTTCATCAGGCTTAGTAGCGACCATACAAGTAGCAGGTGCAGATGTAGCCATATTTATTTTCCCGGCAATGATCCAACAAAATTCTGAGTTTTGGAGAGTTGGACACTTATTTTGTTTTAATTGTCCAGGTAGTAGAATCGAGAAATGGTGATCTGCTCCTAGTAATAAATCGATTTTACTAGTTTTGTTGAAGTTGGGATCTGCCAGGTGTATGTTTTTCGGCAAGCCAAACTTCTGATTTATTGCTTCAGTGGGTTGATCTGCTACAATGTGCGGTAGCACAAATGCTTCCACTCTTGTACTGAAATCGGTGTATTTTGATTTCACAAGTACATTTACTCTTGATCTGCTGAGTTGTGGTTGTCCTCCTACTCCTTCAATTCTTAGCGATGCCGTTTCTATTTTTAAAGATAATTGTTTTACTAGTCTCTCTGAAATTAGATTGACCTGGAAACCACTATCTAGGAGAGCACGAAATTCTCCTTCCCGCTCATTGGTTCCTTTCACAATTACCCTGGCTGTCGCTAGTAAGGTGTAATTTTTCTGGCTATGTGGATGCAGCTGAGGCCGCGGTTGTTATATTTGGTTTCAAGTTGTTGTTTCCCAAATCTAACAATGTATTGTGTTTTTTATCGCATTTCAAACATCCCTTCCAGGTACAAGCCTTTGACATGTGGTCGGTTTTAAAACAATTGACACACATTCTCTGTCGCTGTACCCAGTTTAAACGTTCTGCTGCAGATTTAGTTTTGAATTTATCACACTGAAACAGTTTGTGATTCAATTTACTACAGAACGGACATGAAGATGAGTTTGTGCCAGACGCTGATGCACATATTTTTTGCTTTTCTCTGGTATGCTTGGTACCAATCGCCTCTAGGGCAGGGAAACGTTGTTCCAAAAATGCCAGGAACTCCATGGTCTTCTGCAATTCCCTTGTATCGGAAAGGGATTGTTCATATAAAATGTGGGTAAGTCTATCTAATTTTCTCGTCATATGGAAAATTATAATGGAATCCCAAGTTTCTGTGTTAATGCCTATATTCTTTAAGGCTTGCAAAGATTCATGTATATTATCATGAAGATTCTTTATTGACAGAGCGTCGTTTCCAATGTTAGGATGATCAAATAACTTTTCGAAAACTGCCGTAATCAACACACGCTTATTGCTGAATCGTTCTTGCAGCATTTTCCAAGCCGTGTCATAATTGGGTTCTGTTAATTCCAGATGCCTTATTTACCTTTCCGCTTCTCCGGAAAGATTTGCCTTTAAGTACCACATTTTTTGTACCGCAGGCACGTTTGATTCATGCACCATCTTTGCAAAGATGTCATGAAATTGTTGCCATTTCAAATAGTTTCCATCAAACTTTGGGATGGATATTTTTGGTAACTGAAGTGCCGACCCTGCTTGTACAGGCACCTCCTTTTCTGCTGTTATGGCAAAGTTGAGCACTAACTTGGCGTCCACATACGCATTGAAGTCATATCCAATGCTCACAGGTTCTGCTACTGCCTTATATATTTCAAAGTAGATGAGTTCAATCTGTTTCCACTGTTTTTCAATGATCGGCTTGTAGTGAACTTTTCCTTCAGATGCTATCTGATTCAAAAATTCGGAGTAATGATGCAATCATTGCCTTCTGTTGGCGCATCAGTGGCTCTATCTTTTGCGTCTCTCCTTTCTAACCAGTCTCTGATTCCTCTTCCAGTTTGAGCGTAGATCTCCTCCATGATATTAGCTAACCTTGACCCGTTGGGAGTATTTGTTTATGTTCAAGACAAAAGTACGCTCCGACTCGCACGTAATATGTGGTCAAGATTATGCGTTTATCACTAGTGCTCTTTTGTGTAAATTATTCAGACCTTAATTTCGGTCCGGCTGATTGTTCTAGTAAATATTTAATTTACCCAATCCACTTTTAATTTATTATTGCAATGCAAAATAAATTTATGCTGACTGGTCTATCACAGTGACATAGGTCAGTACCTGCCGCATAAGGGGTTTTATTTTTAGGTTTGTTGCCCGCTAAACTGCTGACAGCATAGAATTGCTTCACAATTATTGTGTAATAATAATATAATGATGTATATATTATTTATTTTAAAATATTCTGGAGTGGTTCTGGTCGCCAAGTTGACCAATTGACACAATACTGATTTACTTGTCAAACCCTCAGAATGTATATGTATTTTGTGGAATCAATTAAAATTTATCAACAACACAGCACATTAGCTCTGAATGTTGTTGCATGGTCTTGGTCTTATTAATTTTTATATATTTATATTTTTCTGCTGTGATTCTAGTCGCTAAATTGACCAGGTGACAAAGTGCTGACTCGGTCAGTTGTCTCACAAACAGAAGTAATTGTTTCCTGGTATACAGTCGGAACGTTGACTTGTATACACTAATGCAATTATCACCAAGTGATTAATTGCTACGAATTTTCGGGACTCCGGATTGATGCCAGACTGCAAACCCGTGCCCTCGCAAAGGAATATCAATTTTTCCAAAGCGTAGTATTAATAAGACGATTATCTTATTGCCTTGTTGACCAAAGTCCGTTTTGCGCGTTGTTTAAATTGGTCGCCTTGTTGACCAAAGTCCTTTTGCGCCTTGTTTATATTGGTCGCCTTTTTGACCAAAGTCCTTTTGCGCGTTGTTTATATTGGTCGCCTTGTTGACCAAAGTCGGGGTCACCAAAATGTTTCGAAATAAAAACGCAAGTAATATTGCAGGGTATATATGTATATGTATATTTATTTATATTTTTATTTATCATAATAAAGATGCCCCTAGAACATAATCTAGTGGCATAGGGCTGTCGCAACCAACACTTGAATTGGGTGGACCACGAAGGGTTGAGAATTCATATTGTAACTGGGGGCCAAAGACACAGCGATGCACACCCGTTGCTTACAGATATTGAATTCTAATTAGCCTAAGAGCTAGACTCTACTTATATAGGCCCCGCTGCATAGGTCATTTTAGCTCCACCTTTCAATACGTAGCTGCTAGGTCAGCAACTGATTGATTATTGCTGACCCTAGCAGGGGTACTCAATGAATTGATAGCCAATAACTGCTATGAGAGGGTTACCCATGATTTACTTATTAATTATAGGTCACAAGCGTTTACAATATGGGAATTATTTGCAATTATTTAGTTATTATAATTCGGGTAATATTTGTGTAGAATGTATTGGTATTTTGTGTACTTATTTCTATTTAAACCAAGCACCAACATTCTCCCGGCCGTTGAACACTTGTTCAACATTACTCTACGTTGATCTCGAATTCCTGTGACCTGGATGACTGTAGGTTATTTGATTCTCTTCCTTCATTTTGGTGGGTCATCTCATGTTGGTCTGGTTGAAGGTTGACGGGTCTCTTTGTACTCCACACCTTTATTACATATGCAACCAGTAATATTATGGATGTCGCCAACGCTGCATATGAGATGTAATGGTGGTGGTGGGGTACTTCAAGTTCATTTGGTAGTATTATCTGGGTCGTGGCTAATAGTTGATTGCTTAAACTCTCTAGTTCCTGAGAGCCTAATTGCAAAGTATTGTTCATCAAGGTGGCCTTGGTTATATTTGGTATTGTGTCATATGAGAAGTTACCAAATCGTGCATATGATAAGTTCAGCAATCCGTTAGTTTCCACACGGTGACCAGAAAATTGAAGTGCGGAGTGTTTTAGTGTGCACCCTGGATCCATAAATAGAAGACCTCCTTGATTAATGGTCACGCTGATCATATTGTCATCGCATACTGCTGATAGTTCCATCGGCGATTTTGTCGCAAATATCCAGCGATTTTCGTAGTGCAGGTCGTACCATACAAACGCCTTATTGGTTTGCTTAATATGGCACATAGTTGACGTGTTTTCTCTAAACAATTGAAACTCGCAGCTACTATTAGTAGTGAAAGTTGTTTGTTTGTTGAAACAAATGTATTCCTCTTCCTTCATTGAGTAGCATTGTGCCAGGTCCTTTGTTGACAAACCAATGTACTGATCTCTGTGTCTATTTACTGCGATAATTGGGATTTCAACATCCATGATCATGATTCCATGATGACCGATTGCCGGAATGGGAATTAAGTTATATAACTCCAGGGTCTCAGTGGATACGAGAGGCAAGGTGATCTTAAAGATCACATGATCCTTCACTATAGTTTCTTCCGCCTTCATGAGTTTATATAATGGCATTATGTCAGTGTCCGATCCTGGCAACGCCAATCTTGGTGGAAGATGAGCTTTTAATTGTGCCGCCTGCTGGTATAGTTGTTTCGGAGACACTAGAAGTGGGCTAATCTGGTTGTGGTGGATATCAGTTAGCACATGGGTAAACTCTGCCTGTATGCGTTGTAAGTTTGCCGCTATCAAAGATAGTTGAGTATCAAATATGTCACTCATTTGTTGATCCAATTGTTTGAATCGTTTCTTGACAGTTTCTTTATCTCTTTTAAATATGTTTATAGTTGAGTCAATGATTGATGTCTGATTTCGCATCAATGACAGTAAATATTCTTCATTTCCAACGATTTCCAATGGAGCTCGTTTCATCCGCTTAATGTGGAGAAATTCATTTATATCTTCTGGACGTTGACGCGTACAATGCGCAGTACGTTCATGTGGTCCAGGCGACACCAGGAGAAAGCCTGTTACGCGCGAACCCTATCAGATAGCATGCAAAAACGAAGTCGCGTGGACAACGGACGACAACTAAAATAATAATTAAGACTAACTACTAGATAGATAATTTAAAAAAGTAGTTTTAAGAATAGATATAGAGAACTCTGATCCGATTACAGAATAAAGGCGGTTGTAGTCGGAACAGAGAACTCGAAAAGGTTCATGCAAAGAATAGTTAGAAGTACAGCGTGTTGTAGTTAAAGGAACATAATTTCGGGTTAGTCTACAAGGTACAGATAGATTGACCTGATTAAGTAAATTAGGACAATCTATTTGTCCGTTTAGAAGCTTATGAATAAACAAAGTACCAAGCATTACTCTACGATTAAGTAAGGAGGGAAGGTTAATTAGAAGAAGTCTTTTAGAATAAGAGGGCAGGTTAACATTTCGATCCCAGTTTAAACCACGAAGAGCAAAAATTAGAAACTGTTTTTGAACAGATTCAATTTTCACTTGGTGTGATCCATATTGTGGGGACCAAACACATGATCCATAATCCAAAATGGGGCGGACCAGTGAAAAAAAGAGTTTTGGTTGTGTAAGGATCGTCAAATTCTTTCGACCATCGCTTAACGAAACCAAGACAACTCATGGCTTTATTGACAGTGATATTAATATGACGAGTAAAATTTAATTTGTGGTCCATGAGTACACCCAAATCATTAATCTCGTTCAAACGTTCAAGTGGGATATTATTGAGATAATACACCACTAATTGGAAAGAGGATCTATGAAATGACATGACGTCACATTTCGAAACATTAAGGTTTAATAAGTTAATTTCACACCAAGTTTGAAAGTTATTAAGATCGACTTGAAGCAGACATGGAGAGCTTAAGTCTTTAAAACTAATACAAAGTTTAACATCATCAGCGTACATAAGGACGCGAGAGTGAGTTACAACTGACGGAAGGTCATTAATGAAAAGCGTAAAAAGCAGTGGTCCTAGATGGCTACCTTGTGGCACCGCCGAGGTCACATTGATGGTCTTCGAAAGATAAGTTTTAAATAAAACTTTTTGTGTACGGTTATAAAGATATTGAGAAATCCAATTAAGCAGAAGGCTTGGAATCCCAAGTTCGTTCAGCTTGAACAAAAGCAGTGTATGATTGACAGAATCAAAGACCTTACTGAAGTCAGTATAAATGACATCAGTTTGCAATGCATTCCTGAATCCTTCGATCGCTAAAGAAGTAAACTCTAAAACGTTAGTGGTAGTAGATCTACGTTTCATAAACCCATGCTGAGAAGATGAAAGAATAGAACTACAGAAATGTTGCAGTTGAGAAGTTATAATTTTCTCAAATGCCTTCGGAATAGCAGACAATTTGGAAATACCCCTATAATTAGAAGCTACGGATTTATTACCCTTTTTATGCAAAGGAATAATAAAAGATTCTTTCCAAATGGTTGGAAAAGAGGAAGTTTCAACGGACAAAGTAAATAACTTAAGAATCGGGGAAATCAAAGTCTCAGCGCAAAACCTGAGTACACAACCAGGTATCCCATCAGGTCCTGTAAGTACACGGGCTTCACTAAAGTAAGCACGCTGAGAAGCGAATCTTCATCGATCACAGGATTAAAGACGCAATTAGACCTTTTCAACTGATAGGAATATGAAAAGTTAGCTCGATGATCTTTGGAGGAATAGGTCGTTTTGAAAAAATCAGCAAACATATCGGCAATGGCCTGATCATCGTTTGCTTTATTATTTTCAAAACATAAATAGGACGGGTGCACTGCCACCTTTCGTTTGGCGTTAACGAAGTTATAGAATTGCTTAGGATCACGGGAGAACTGAAGTTTATAACGCCTAATGTAATCCTTATAGCATAGTGTATTAAGCACTGAAAAATTCGATCGAGCAACAGCATAAAGAGAGAAATCAGACGGTCGACCCGATTTTTTAAACTTTCTATAATATCTAGACTTTACATTTTTCAAATTAGTTAACTTACGTGTAAACCATTTCGGTTTGTTAGACAATACATGGGTTACACGTGGAACACAAGCATCAAAAAGTGAAAACATAGTATTATAGAAAAAACAAATGGCAGCATTCATATCATTACAAAAGTACAGATAAGACCAGTCTGTGGCAAGAATTAACTCATTAAGCTTGAAAAAGTTTGTTTTACGAAAGCAACGGGTACGAGACTTCGAACTGGTACCAGCATTTGATAACCGAAAAGGTAGATCAATAGTTAAGTCCAAAGTTGGATGGAAACTGTCTTCGAGGACGACTAAGGGATCAATCCTCGAAACAGTACAGTTAGAAGAATCTAACATAAATATAAGATCTAGTTATCTCTCATTTTTGTTACGCACAGGATTAACTTCGGTAAGGGATAACTCAAGGAGACCTTCAACAAAGCAATGTGAGGAGGAGGGCATCAACAAGGAAGACTCACCTGATGGAAGCCATGAAACGTCAGGTAGATTAAAATCTCCCAGAACGATAAATATGTCTGCATCCGAAAGAAGTGAAGAGACAAAGCGAATAGCTTCTAAATGGCTAGCATATACCGTCATGTCAGAATTCGGTGGAATATACGAGCAAGTTAGAAATACAGAATATGATTTCAAACAAATTTTGACACTAACAAATTCAATGTCAAGAACAGCAGGTGGCAGAACTATTTCTGAAGGAAGAGATGAATTTACGGCAATCAAAACTCCACCACCATTTTTGGAGATTCGATCGCATCTATAGGTTGAAAAAATTGTGGGAAAAACAGAGGCATCAGAAATGTCTGGCTTTAACCACGTTTTTGTAAAGACCAAGATATGAAAGTCAAAAGATTGACTATCTACAAAAAGCTTAGAAAGTTTAGATTTTAGTCCTCTAACATTCTGATAGGCCAGAATAAGGGACGAAATTAGTTTTTTGACCCGCCAGCTACTGACGAGCCAGAGGGTATGGAAGGATTAGTTGTGTTAGGCAGACGAATCGGAGGCCGATTTTTCTTTTTCTTAGCCGTATACTCCTTTATAACTAAATGTTCCGGCCAAAAATCTTTGTGACAAATTTGGTCAAAGACATTTGGTGGGACACTGATTTTAAATGACGAAATGTCACGGGTGTATGAAAACCTAAACTTTTCCACCACAATGTTTGGCGCCACGACTTTTGCCCGGATATGGGCTATGACATCATCTGATGTAGTATTGGGGTCGAGCCGCGAAACAAAGATTTGCTTTTTTGGTGGAATGGCTACAAGAGATCTCAATGCGCCAGTCGCAACCGCAGCAGCAGCATTTTGCACTGGAACTGCTGAGGCAGATGACGCTTTGAGAGCTCTTCTTGTTAAAATTTTATTTGGAATATCCCTGGGAGTGGATATTCGTCCGGACACATCGGAAACTACAACCGATATCGAGTCAGCTTGCGGGGCACTATTACCAGGGGAAATGTCAATCGTCCCCGCAACTGCAGCTACTGCTGGACTCCTAAATGATATCAGTTGCTGACCATTTGGAGTTATGGGGTCGTTCGACGATGCCGGAACCGACAGAAACTGAGATGCCGGCGGATCGGGAGAGAAATCCCGTGGGATAGTCTTCTTCTGCTTCGGTGACTCGTTTAATAGTTTATAACTATTAAACTGAGTTTCCAGAGACGAAAACTCATCGTGAAGTTTCAGAAAATTAGCCGACAGGGATTTAAATCCCTCTCTCGTCCGCCGCATAAATAGACGCATATCCATTTCTACGTCCCGGCACGCTTCACAACTCCATTTTAGGCCCCCACCGTTTCCAATACTATCCCTTATTCTGGCTGTGTAACCAGCGCATTTAACATGCACAATGTTATCGCACAGCCAGCAAAAACATAGTCATCTTGGATGTTTTGGGGATGGGGGCACTTTTTTGAAGAGCAGACAACCATTGTAAGTTAAATTAGTAAAAATAAAGTAGCAACAATAAATAAATAAATCAAAAAGTTTATAAAAGAGGCAATTTAAAATGAGTAGTATGAAATATAAGAGCAATACGCACCAAAAAATAACACAAGTGTTAAAGTTTATTATGCACAAGAGAAAAAGAAAAAAAAAAAAAAAACTGAAGAGACAGAAGTTAAGAGAAGTTAGTAAACACAAAACAACAAAGACGGGTACAATCGCGAGAGTAACGGTCGCGATCGCGAGCAACGTAAAAACGCGAGAGCAAGCACCACACAAACAACAACACTAATGTGTACGCGAGAGCGCGAATGCAATTAAAAGGGATCAAAAACACAAAATCAAAGTCTATGTAGACAAAACAACAAAACTTTGAGTTGTGTTAGTAATAATAGCTTTGAGTGAGTGTTTGAGAACAAGTTACAATTTTTAAATCGCGTAATTTATTAATTCGGCACTAGATTCCACGATATTCTTCTGGACGTTGACGCGTACAATGCGCAGTACGTTCAAGTGGTCCAAGCGACACCAGGACAAAGCCTGTTACGCGCGAACCCTAACAGACAGCATGCAAAAACGAAGTCGCGTGGACAACGGACGACAACTAAAATAATAATTAAGACTAACTACTAGATAGATAACTTAAAATAGTAGTTTTTAGAATAGTTATAGAGAACTCTGATCCGATTACAGAATAAAGGCGGTTGTAGTCGGAACAGAGAACTCGGAAAGGTTCATGCAAAGAATAGTTAGAAGTACAGCGTGTTAAAGTTAAAGGGACATAATTTCGGGTTAGTCTACAAGGTACAGATAGATTGACCTGATTAAGTAAATTAGGACAATCTATTTGTCCATTTAGAAGCTTATGAATAAACAAAGTACCAAGCATTACTCTACGATTAAGTAAGGAGGGAAGGTTAATTAGAAGAAGTCTTTTAGTATAAGAGGGCAAGTTAACATTTCGATCCCAGTTTAAACCACGAAGAGCAAAAATTAGAAACTGTTTTTGAACAGATTCAATTTTAACTTGGTGTGATCCATATTGTGGAGACCAAACACATGATCCATACTCCAAAATGGGGCGGACCAGTGAAATAAAAAGAGTTTTGGTTGTGTAAGGATCGTCAAACTCTTTCGACCATCGCTTAACGAAACCAAGACAACTCATGGCTTTATTGACAGTGATATTAATATGACGAGTAAAATTTAATTTGTGGTCCATGAGTACACCCAAATCATTAATCTCGTTCAAACGTTCAAGTGGGGTATTATTGAGATAATATACCACTAATTGAAAAGAGGATCTATGAAATGACATGACATTACATTTTGAAACATTAAGGTTTAATAAGTTAATTTCACACCAAGTTTGAAAGTTATTAAGATCGACTTGAAGCAGACGTGGAGAGCTTAAGTCTTTAAAACTAATACAAAGTTTAACATCATCAGCGTACATAAGCACGCGAGAGTGAGTTACAACTGACGGAAGGTCATTAATGAAAAGCGTAAAAAGCAGTGGTCCTAGATGGCTACCTTGTGGCACCCCCGAGGTCACATTGATGGTCTTCGAAAGATAAGTTTTAAATAAAACTTTTTGTGTACGGTTATTAAGATATTGAGAAATCCAATTAAGCAGAAGGCTTGGAATCCCAAGTTCGTTCAGCTTGAACAAAAGCAGTGTATGATTGACAGAATCAAAAGCCTTACTGAAGTCAGTGTAAATGACATCAGTTTGCAATGCATTCCTGAATCCCTCGATCGCTAAAGAAGTAAACTCTAAAAGGTTAGTGGTAGTAGATCTACGTTTCATAAACCCATGTTGAGAAGATGAAAGAATAGAACTACAGAAATGTTGCAGTTGAGAAGTTATAATTTTCTCAAATGCCTTAGGAATAGCGGACAATTTGGAAATACCCCTGTAATTAGAAGCTACGGATTTATTACCCTTTTTATGCAAAGGAATAATAAAAGATTCTTTCCAAATGGTTGGAAAAGAGGAAGTTTCAACGGACAAAGTAAATAACTTAAGAATCGGGGAAATCAAAGTCTCAGCGCAAAACCTAAGTACACAACCAGGTATCCCATCAGGTCCTGGTGAGTACACGGGCTTCACTAAAGTAAGCACGCTGAGAAGCGAATCTTCATCGATCACAGGATTAAAGACGCAATTAGACCTTTTCAACTGATAGGGATATGAAAAGTTAGCTCGATGATCTTTGGAGGAATAGGTCGTTTTGAAAAAATCAGCAAACATATCGGCAATGGCCTGATCATCGTTTGCTTTATTATTTTCAAAACATAAATAGGACGGGTGCACTGCCACCTTTCGTTTGGCGTTAACGAAGTTATAAAATTGCTTAGGATCACGGGAGAACTGAAGTTTACAACGCCTAATGTAATCCTTATAGCATAGTGTATTAAGCACTGAAAAATTCGATCGAGCAACAGCATAAAGAGAGAAATCAGACGGTCGACCCGATTTTTAAACTTTCTATAATATCTAGACTTTACATTTTTCAAATTAGTTAACTCACGTGTAAACCATGGCGGTTTGTTAGACAATACATGGGTCACACGTGGAACACAAGCATCAAAAAGTGAAAACATAGTATTATAGAAAAAACAAATGGCAGCATTCATATCATTACAGGAGTACAGATAAGACCAGTCTGTGGCAAGAATTAGCTCATTGAGCTTGAAAAAGTTAGTTTTACGAAAGCAACGGGTACGAGACGTCGAACTGGTACCAGCATTTGATAACCGAAAAGGTAGATCAATAGTCAAGTCCAAAGTTGGATGGAAACTGTCTTCGGGGACAACTAAGGGATCAATCCTCGAAACAGTACAGTTAGAAGAATCTAACATAAATATAAGATCTAGTGATCTCTCATTTTTGTTACGCACAGGATTAACTTGGGTTAGGGATAACTCAAGGAGACCGTCAACAAAGCAATGTGAGGAGGAGGGCATCAACAAGGAAGACTCACCTGATGGAAGCCACGAAACGTCAGGTAGATTAAAATCTCCCAGAACGATAAATATGTCTGCATCCGAAAGAAGTGAAGAGACAAAGCGAATAGCTTCTAAATGGCTAGCATATACCGTCATGTCAGAACTCGGTGGAATATACGAGCAAGTTAGAAATACAGAATATGATTTCAAACAAATTTTGACACTAACAAATTCAATGTCAAGAACGGCAGGTGGCAGAACTATTTCTGAAGGAAGAGATGAATTTACGGCAATCAAAACTCCACCACCATTTTTGGAGATTCGATCGCATCTATAGGTTGAAAAAATTGTGGGAAAAACAGAGGCATCAGAAATGTCTGGCTTTAACCACGTTTCTGTAAAGACCAAGATATGAAAGTCAAAAGATAGACTATCTACAAAAAGCTTAGAAAGTTTAGATTTTAGTCCTCTAACATTCTGATAGGCCAGAATAAGGGACGAAATTAGTTTTTTGACCCGCCAGCTACTGACGAGCCAGAGGGTATGGAAGGATTAGTTGTGTTAGGCAGACGAATCGGAGGCCGATTTTTCTTTTTCTTAGCCGTATACTCCTTTATAACTAAATGTTCCGGCCAAAAATCTTTGTGACAAATTTGGTCAAAGACATTTGGTGGGACACTGATTTTGAATGACGAAATGTCACGGGTGTATGAAAACCTAAACTTTTCCACCACAATGTTTGGCGCCACGACTTTTGCCCGGATATGGGCTATGACATCATCTGATGTAGTATTGGGGTCGAGCCGCGAAACAAAGATTTGCTTTTTGGTGGAATGGCTACAAGAGATCTCAATGCGCCAGTCGCAACCGCAGCAACAACATTTTGCGCTGGAACTGCTGAGGCGGATGACGCCTTGAGAGCTCTTCTAGTTACTACTTTATTGGGAATATCCCTGGGAGTGGATATTCGCCCGGACTCATCGGAAACTACAACCGATATCGGGTCAGTTTGCGGGGCACTATTACCAGGGGAAATGTCAATCGTCCCCGCAACTGCAGTCACTGCTGGACTCCTAAACGATATCAGTTGCTGACCATTTGGAGTTATGGGGTCGTTCGACGATGCCGGAACCGACAGAAACAGAGATGCCGGCGGATCGGGAGAGAAATCCCGTGGGATAGTCTTCTTCCGCTTCGGTGATTCGTTCAATAGTTTATAACTATTAAACTGAGTTTCCAGAGACGAAAACTCATCACGAAGTTTCAGAAAGCCAGCCGACAGGGACTTAAAGCCCTCTCTCGTCCGCCGCATAAATAGACGCATATCCATTTCTACGTCCCGGCACGCTTCACAACTCCATTTTAGTCCCCCGCCGTTACCAATACTATCCTTTACTTTGGCTGTGTAACCCGCGCATTTGACATGCATAATGTTATCACACAGCCAGCACAAAAGATAGTCGTCTTGGACTTTTTGGGGATGAGGGCACTTTTTGGAAGAGCAGACAACCATTGTAAATTTAATTGTTTATTATTATTTTTACTGATAAGAAAAAAAATAAATAATAAATGGCAAAAAATTAAAAAAGAAATTTAAAAATGAGCAATGTATACGAACCAAGAAGTAACACAAGTGTTAAAGTTTTAATTTTAGAAGAAAAAACTGAAGAGAAATTAAGAGAGTTAGTAATAACACACAACAACAAAGACTGACACAATCGCGAGAGTAACGGTCGCGATCGCGGGCGATGTAAAAACGCGAGAGCAAGCACTACACAAACAACAACACTAATGTGTATGCGAGAGCGCGAATGCAAGAAAAGAGATCAAAAACACAAAGTCAAAGACTATGCAAGCAAAACAACAAAACTGTAAGTTTTGTTATATAGAATTTAGTATATGCTGAATTAAATAAAAAATTTGATAAAAGCGAGAGCGCAAAAAAAAACACGACCGACTTCGTTGAAGTGAAGATAATATATTTCCTCTTATTATTTCGTCGAAGATGTGATGCAAGTGCCGTTGCATCGCAAAACATGGTTCCGGTGGAGATAGTTGTGAACACATGTCTCCTACTCGCTTTAATCCGTTGGCATATGACTCAATTTCTTCCAAATACGTATTTAAATCATAATATGCAATAATTGTCCAGTCAGATCCAGTAAATTGAGATGTTCCAATTTTTTCGTAGGATATGCCTGGTTTATCGTCAAATTGTGTTATGTTTACTGACTGCGCCAGAGCCAGTGGTAGCATAAATAACATCATTAAAATTGTTATTGCTAGAGTTGGTAGTGCTGTAGCGATGCGTTTTGGCTTTGGTTCGCCATGCTCCTCCATGTTTTCGATTGTTTGCCTATTATCTTCATCTGTACTGTCCAATTTTCGCTTTTCGCCTGGCTCTACGTTTGGAAGTAGTGGAGCCAGTTTGTGAATCGCTCGTTTGAAGATTCCTTTAGCAGTTTTTACATCCACCACCCTCACATATCCATCGGGACCAGGGTATTTCTTGATGATTCGTCCAATTGGCCATTGTAGCATTGGCACGTTGTCTTCTTTTAGGATCACCATCATTCCTTCCTTGACATTGTTGTATGGTTTCTTCCACTTGGAAGCACTCTGTAGTTCCTGCAAGTACTCTTGTGACCATTGTGTCCAGAAAGTGTGTTTCAATCTCTGAACTAACTCCCATTGTTCGGGTAACGATCTCCTTTGGACCGTTTCTGCATCTGGCTCGCCAATAAGCAGATGACCTGGCGTCAGTTCGGTCAAATCGTTTGGATAATTTGAGTTTGGTGTTAATGGCCGTGAGTTGAGTACTGCTTCCACATTAACAATGATTGTTGACAGCTGTTCGAATGTTAAATTCGCTGTTGACACATTCTTGAGGATCAGGTGTTTGGCTGATTTTACTGCTGCCTCCCACAAGCCTCCGAAACGTGGAGAACGTGGCGGAATGAATTTGAATTGTACTCCTTTTTGAATGCAAAATTCCAAAATAGCACTGGAGGCCTTCTCGGAGTGGATTGACTCAGTCAGTTCTTTCAATTAGTTGTGCGCTCCTACAAAGTTTGTAGCATTGTCACAATGGAGTGTTTGACATTTTCCTCGTCTTCCTATGAAGCGCTGTAGGGCGCCCAAAAATGAGGATGTGGATAAGTCGCCCACCAGTTGCACATAGTCAACACCTGCGTTAAGGAACGGTCGAGCTTGTGAGACTCGATGCTCCGGTAGATCTCCCATGACTTGTTTTAATAGTTGTGGCTGAAATCTTGTGCACCTTACACAGTTTTGAATTACATTTCTGATCATTGACTTGATCTCGATAATGTGATAATGCTGTCGAGCAATACCACGAAGGGCCTCTTGCCCGCAATGCATGTTTTCTTCATGTAGTTTCTGCAGGATCATCTTTACAATAGGATCCCCGTAAGGAAGTAAATACGGGTTCTTTGTATCCCTTGGTACGGGAGCTTGTTGCAATCTAGTTGTTACTCTAATGGTAGAGTTTTCATCCAATATTAGTGGTAATGTTGCCACAGAACTTTTACTGTGGAGTGGTTGTTCTGGACGTTGACGCAACTCATAAGCGTACTCTGATTCTTGGATTTGTTTGATAAGTAGAGGAATTGGAGGAAGCACGCAGGATGCTTCCTCCAATTCCTCTACTTCAAGCTGCGTTGTTGCACGCCTGTTAAGCTTGCTGCTGAACCTGCGAACGTATGCGACGATTCGCTGCAGTCGGTAGAATAAATTCTTGTGGTTTATTTTGTATATCCACGTATTGCCCATTTCGTTTTGAGCCTTGTTGTTCACTGCTGCCATGCTAAATACCTTGGTTTTCCGTTCTGATATATCAGCCGTGTGTTCCGATGGTTTGAAAGGTACTGGCCAGCGGGATCGTGGCCCGTGCAAGAATAATGGTCCATATAGCCATAAATTGTGCGTACTTAATTGAGATGCTGGTATCCCTCTTGATAGAACATCTGCTGCGTTCAGGGCTGACGATACATGCCGCCATTGTGTTGGATTGGAGACAGCATGTATTTTTGTAAGTCTGTTTGCCAAAAACGTATGAAAATTAGATGCCCGAGAGTTAATCCATGACAATACAATTGTTGAATCTGACCATAGAACGGCTTCCACATTTTCTGCTTCCATTTGGAGATCGTGTCGAACTCTGTTTGTAAGTTCTGCTCCCAGCACTGCTGCACATAGCCCAAGACGCGGCAATGATAGTAGTCTCACGGAAATCTGTCCGTTTTTGTATGTAGCCCGGATGTATACAGCAGCTCCATATGCCTTTTCTGAAGCGTCTACAAAAGTGTGTATTTGACGCGTAGTTGGCACCTTTCTGTTGTATATGTGCCTGGGCATTTGCATTTGATTTAATTCTTGCAAATCCGCACGATATGCTTCCCACTAATTTTCCAGATTAGCTGGTAACTCGGCATCCATTTCCAATTTTATGAACGCTATGTGTGGCAGTAGGATTTTGGCACGTACGACCACAGGCGCAAATAGTCCGAATGGATCAAATATTTGCCCTATTTCTGATAGGATTAGGATTTGGGTTTCAGGATTTTGACCAGCTTTTGCCTGATTTGCAGTGCTTCTGCCAAGCTGTCTGCTCCGGTAAGCCAATCATCCACAGCTCCAGCGGCAAATTTTTCCTTGTTTTTAATTGCTAAATATTCCAAACTTTTTGTTGCGAGGAACGGAGCCGACGTTGTTCCATATGTGACTGTCTTCAAACGATAATATTTTACTTTCTCATTTGGGCTGTATCTCCAGATAATCATTTGGTTGAATTGATCATCTGGATTTACCCATACCTGTCGGTACATTTTTTCTATGTCCGCAGTGAAAACATATTTATGCGTCCTAAACCTCAGTAGGATTGAAAATAGCTGACTTTGTACCACTGGTCCTGGGTACAAGATATCATTCAAAGATTTTCCTGTTGATGTTTTACATGAAGCATCAAATACCACTCTTAATTTTGTTGTGGTACTGTCATGTTTAAGTACACAATGATGAGGTATAAAGTAATGCTGTTTTGGTATTCTTTCTGGCAATACTTCTTTCATGTGCCCAAGCTGTTCATATTCTTTCATGAACTTCACATATTCAGTCTTTATTTCTGGGCTCATCCTATTTTCCAGTGATAGGAACCTCCTAACAACCATATCACAAGACTCCCCCAACGATGAAGAGTCTTCAGCAAATGGCAGTTTTACAACCAATCTTCCATCCGCAGCTTTATGTAAATTGTCCAAGAAATGCTTTTTGCAATATTCTTCCTCTGGACCTTTGTATATTTTTTCAGGTTCCAAGGTATCCAGTTTCCAGAAACGCTCCAACAGTTCATCAGGCTTGGTCGCCACCATACAAGTAGCAGGTGCAGATGTAGCCATGTTTATTTTCCCGGCAATGATTCAACAAAATTCTGAATTTTGAAGAACTGGACAACTATTTTGTTTTATTTGTCCCGGTAATAATATTGAGAAATGGTGATCTGCTCCTAGTAATAAGTCAATTTTACTAGTTTTGTTGAAGTTGGGATCCGCTAGAGGTATGGTTTTCGGCAGGTTAAACTTTTGCGTTATTGCTTCTGTGGGTTGATCTGCTACAATGTGCGGTAGCACAAATGCTTCCACTCTTGTACATTTACTCTTGATCTGCTGAGTTGTGGTTGTCCTCCTACTCCTTCAATTCTTAGCGATGCCTTTTCTATTTTTAAAGATAATTGCTTTACTAGTCTCTCTGAGATTAGATTGACTTGGGAGCCACTGTCTAAGAGCGCACGAAATTCTCCTTCTCCCTCATTGATCCCTTAAACAATTACCCTGGCTGTCGCTAGTAGGGTATAATTTTTATTACTTCCATATGTGGACGCAGCTGAGGCAGTTGATATTACATTTGGTTTCAAGTTGTTGTTTCCCGGATGGAACAATGTATTGTGTTTTTCATCGCATTTCAAGCATCCCATCCAGGTTCAAGCCTTTGACATGTGGTCGATTTTAAAACAATTGACACACATTCTCTGTCGCTGTACCAGTATAAACTTTCTGCTGCAGATTTAGTTTTGAATTTATCACACTGAAACAGTTTGTGATTTAACTTACTGCAGAACGAACATGAAGATGAGTTTGTGCGACGCTGATGCACATATTTTTTGCCTTTCCCTGGACTGCTTGGTACCAATTGCCTCTAGGGCAAGGAAACGTTGTTGCAAAAATGCAAGGAATTCTTTGGTCTTCTATTATTTACCATTATGAATGTTTCCAAATTGTATCCAGCTTCGACTGGATCTACTGCAAGTTTATACATCTCATAGTGCAGTTGTTCTATCTGCTGCCATAAATTTTCTACAACTGTTTTGTAGTTCGTTTTTTCTTCAGGAATTATTTGCTTTAATGACCTGGAAAGTGTTGCTAGCATAGCGCCTTTTTTCCTGATCAATAGTTGAATGTTAATGCGATCTTTTTGATGGGCCAATTTGCTTTCTTCAATTTTTGCCCTTTGTAGTTTCCAATCCTTTATTACTTCTTCTGTTAATTCTTTTAATTTTGAATAATATTCTTTTTTGAAGTAATCGTGACCATTAAATCAGTGTGGGCTTTGTCAAATTCATCCCAAAGATCCTCGATCGTCTCAATTTTATTATCAAAATAGAGAACTTTTGACTTTCTTGAGGCAGAGTCCTTTTTGACATTTCTTCACCTCGCTCAAACAGTTGTTCGTATATTTTATCCATTTTACTTATGTACTTTGATCCGTTGGAAGTATATTTTTTAGTTCATTGACAAGGTACGCTCCGACTCCCACCTGATTAGTGATCAAAGTACTAGTAAATTCTATTTTTTTTTTTTTTATTTTATTTAATATAAATATATATAATGAATCGTAGAATCCTTCGACTGCTTTGTCTCCGTATTTACCAGATGATTAAATTGATTGGGTAGGCCTTGTTCCACGAAGCAGAAATTCAAGTTTGGAGTTTCCGATTATACTCTGCTGTCGTTCTAATCCCCAAATTGACTAGGCGACAAAGTGCTGATAATTTCAGTTGTCCGACAAACAGAAGATTTTATGGTCGCCAAGTTGATCTGTTGTAAACTAATAGTCGCCAAGTTGACTCAAATGTACTTTTTTTCACTGTGATTCAAGTCGCCAAGTTGACTAGGTGATAAAATGCTGACACAGTCAGTTGTCTCACAAGCAGAAGTAGTTTTTGGTTATGGTGTGCAATACCGTCGCCAAGTTGACATAAATGATATACTCAAATGCAATGATATCCAAGTTAATCAATTGCTTCGTAGATGTCGGGACCCCGGATTGTTGCTAGCCTGCAAAACCGTGCCCTCGCTAAGGAATATCAATATTTTCCAAAGCGACGTATTAAAAAGGAAATGATTGACAAGTTGACCAAAATTCCTTATGTGCGTGTTATTGAGAAAATTAGTCTCTTGAGTTGACCAAAATTCTCACACTTCGACTGTTACACCAAAATTTTTTATTTGTTTAAATTGGGAACGCCAAAGTCGGGGGTCACCAAAATGTTATTGAATTTTATAATTTTATTATTTATAAAAATGTTTGCCTCTAGAACATAAACTAGTGACATAGGGCTGTCGCAACCAACACTTGAAATTCCATGCATTTACACGAACAAGGTAATTGTGGAAAAAAATGACATTTGAAGATTTGTACAGTAAGGTGTGCTTGGAGGGTAAACCCTGTATTTTGGTAATTCATTGAAGCTGAAACTTTTGGTAGATGGACTGGAAGCGTTAAAGACGAAGTGGAATTTGATCATGGGGTTTGGAAATAGCATGATAGAGCAAGTGGAAATATTTTGAGTTCATTGGAAATACCACCCAAATCATGGGTCCTACCTCTACACGTTCCTGCTCATTTCTAAGCAACTGAGCCATTACGATGGATCTGGAGTGCCACAGATTGACATTTTTAGGATTATAAGGTTCTTTTCGCAGTGGAATAGACGAAATTGGGATTGGAGCAGCAAGAAAATTTTCCCATTTTTCTTTTTGTAGTTTTCTGTTCAATTTTTGTGCCTTTCCGTGCCAGCATATCCAAGATGTTGGGAAAATCGCTGATTGCGTTATGCGTTATTGTAGGGGTCGCCTTGGCAGAGCAGTGTGGAGAATCCCACAGAGGCTCTGCGTTCGGTGGCCAGCAAAAGGGAATACAATAGCATCGATGCAAGTGGCCAATTAGTTAATCCCTTGAAATGTTCTACCGATTGTTACCTTTAATGATGCCGATGCTGATGTAGAGACGCGCGAAGCCAAATTGGAGTCACATGACTCTGCCATTGCTGCTATCACCAAGCAATTGGAGTGCAAGGTGGCTTATCTCTATTTGGCTGCTCCCTCAACATCTCCGATGGTACCATCTACTATGGTGGCAAACAGTTTCAGATTTATTTCAAAACTGTTAAGTATAACGGAGCTGCAATTACCACCAGCGGCATTGATATCACCAATTTCACCACATCCAATACTCAACTCTCCGTCAAACTGGTCATTTCCACAACGCCCATCACCTTTGATGTTGTTCTTTGTGGAGGCTATTATAGCTTAGAAAATGTGGCCTACAATGGCAAAACTTTCCGCAGTTCGGGTGTAACTGCTCCCAACACGTTCTCCTACTCGTGCGGCAACCTTACGATGGCCTCGCCAACTGTCGATAACATGTACGACAGCTTGAGCTGGACTCAATTGCAATTCCACGAATTGCAATTACTTGGAGAAACTCATCTTTGGTTATTCATGGGAATGTGTTGGCATTGTGTCGCCTGGCATTCTGATGGGTCTTTTGGTGGTCGCTCTCCTGCTGGTCATTGTTTTTATCAACGTCTGCTGGATGATTGACATCGATGCCATGGATCGTTTCGATGAACCCAAGGGCAAGACTATTACCATCAATGCCAACGCTGATTAATTTATATGTATATTTCTCGCCCCCCTTATATTTCAACTATCCCTCCAACTTTTTTCTTTTTATCCATTCCTTATTTCCTCCCCTTTCTATTCAGCCAGGAAATTAGAAATTACACCATAATTTCGTTTGGCAAAAGTCAGTCCATACTTCATTCAGCATCATCTACCAACAACAACAACATTGGAACATGGATCTGACCTTTGCCAATTGGAAATTGTAACTCTTGTTTTGCTTGCATAGATCGACTTTTCATTCTTTTATTGTTAGCCTCAGAATTTTTTCGCATATGGAAAAGTTACGCACAGTTTGTGTAAATAGTTTGTAAGTTTGCCTGTGTGTGTGCGCGGGAAATTGTTTAATCTTCTTTAGGTATATATATATAGATAGCTAGTGTATATATCCAAGTGTTCGACAGTTTCATTCAGAAACCATTCGAATGTGGTTTCTAAGCAGCAAATATCCTTTCCGATTTGCTCTCCAAAAAGAGGTTCAGCTAGAATGAGCAAAACAAAAACGCTGGCGAAGCACAGTTGGAGATGCCACTAATCTGAGGCTATGGGTGGAAGTTGACAGCTCATCGGACTACGGCGGGAGAAGCGTGGACGCGGTGCATAAATTAAATGTGGTTTATCGTTACCAGGACACTCTTGCAATTAATGGCCACGTGCTAAACAATTAAGGCACAATTTTCGTTGTTGAATTGCTGGCATTCGGTCTTGCACGGATATGTCTGTGAACTTTGAAGAGCAGCGGATGAGATGGTTACTAGACATGAGTGATGGTAACGGTAGTGGTCAATGACTGAAATCTAGTCGGAAGCACAAATTTGTGATTCTGTGAAGTGGGAGTCGGCTTTCGAAGTTTTTAAAAGGCGATACTAATCGGCTTAAAAATTGTTTTCGGTTCTAGCACCGGAGTGCGTGAGAGTTGTTAAGCAGCCTTGGATGCTAGTCCGTAACTCCTTTACTTAAAGTTGAAAAGAATCTTCGATTGGCAAGCGACGTACAGCCTCGTGTATTCAAAACTAGCCTGAAGCTTCTATCAAGCCGCGCGAAACCCATTATTATTGAAAGGAGAGCTGGACACCATTGTCTTCGCGTCGCTGTTCGTTTTGGTCACCAGATGATAGAGCTACTCTACTGGAGTCATTCTTAGATTGTTTAAATACACGGAAGTGAAGATGTCGCTGAATGTAGGTCATTGATAATATTCTCTTGCGTAAAACTTCCATCTCACACGGAGGGGGACGGTTGCTGATCGTGATGTTCACGAATTTTTGGGACGAAATTTTGGACATTTTTAAACCTTTTAAGTCCTTTTAAACAAGAAAAACAGAAGTTAAGCTTGGATCAATTTTTTTTTTATACCCTTGCAGGGGGTATTATAAAATTGGTCAGATGTTTGTAACGCATAGAAATCTACATTTCCGACCCCATAAAGTATATATATTCTTGATCAGCATCAATAGCCGAGTCGATTAAGACATGTCCGTCTGTCCGTCTGTCCGTCTGTCTGTTTCTATCAAGTTTTAGACCATAAATTTTTAAGCTACATAGTTGAAACATGAAAAGTTAAGTTCCCTAATCTATGAAGTATGAAAAGTGTGAAAATGAGTAGGATCGGATAATTATCACCAGAGCTATTAACTAAAACGTGGAGGTACCTCGAGTAAAATAGCAGTTTTCTCTGGCAGCAAAGAAACAAAAACAAATTCCAAGCAATCACACACACACATACATATGCAAAAATTGGTCACCACGCGGTGTGTGAGAGAGACAGAAACATTTGCGTTGTGACAGAACAGAACGAATTTTAAAGAGCGAGATGCCATGCGTTTGCTACTTATATGTATATGTATGTCGAACTAGCTTAAGTGAGTTAAGTGAGGATGGTGACGTAGTACGTAAAGATCGGTCGCACGATGGTTCGGTGATTGGTGGGTTCGATTCTCGGTGAATTCGGGAAAATTTTTAGTTGAGTTTTCTCTTCAATTACTTTAAAAATTTAGTTTTTAAATTAAATAATAAAACAATGAAGCTGCAAGGGTATACAAACTTCGGCAGAGCCGAAGTTAGCTTCTTTGATATTTTTTTTTTGCATTTTGCTCCGGAAAGAGCAAAAACTATATTTTTGGAATTTTGTCAGATAAATCTAAGCCACGGCAAGGTGCCCTAAGGTCTTTTGTTCAAAACTGGACGAGAATTATAATATGTATTATATGTTAAACTGCGTTCAATCGGAACTCTAAATACAGAAAAGCAGAAAATGTACAAAGTGGGTATCCAGTTTTCACCGAAGCACTACAAATTCCGGATATGTATGGCGATGAGGTTAAAGTACCCGGACGTATTATGTTCACCGTCAGTTCATTAAATAACCCCAAATCTGAGTGGTTTTTATGGCAATAAAAAATTATTATTAAATTAAATTAAAAAAATTACGCAGCCTATTCACAGTTGGAATGTGAAATTTAACGGATCGTCACGGTGCAAAAATTTTTGTATCGGAAAAAACACTTACGGTAGATTGTTAAGGCCATGTATTCAGAAAAAGATGTATTCAAGCCACGTTTTATAAGGAATGCTACTGGAGATTTTGTTAGCAGTCAGCTACTATGGAGTGGGCAGAGTTTTGTACAGCCATGAAGTATTAGTATAAAGATTACAGAAATGACAGCTATATGATAGAGGATGTTCGAAGTCGTTAACAAAATAGGAGAAGAATCGTTTAAGAGTTTTCAAGATGATGTAATAGCTCTGGTATCACGTATGTCGACAAACTTGGAGGAGGAACAACTGGTTAAGACTAGCAGACATCAGTGCTACCAGACATAAGCGACGAATTTTTGTATGTTCCTATCCTTTTATATTGCATTGTAAAGACTAAAAGAATCTCTACTCTTAGCATTGACGCTGGTGAAAGTTTTAAGACAGCGCAAAGGAATTGTACTTACACAATTTGTAGATGCCACAAATACCTTAGCTTTGTAGAGGAACATACATTGGGTAAATAAAAGTCAATCAGTGAAAATATCTGGGGGATTAATATATGCATATCAGAAGAAGCTGAAACAGAAGTCAAAATTAAACAAAACTAAGTTTATGCAAATGACTTCCGACATTTAGAGGTTACCTAACCTATAAACCTTACGACCAAACACTTGGAGGAAAAGCAGAAAGAGATGAGGAAACTGGAATAAGAAAAGAAACCAGATCATACAGGAAATAATCCCAACAAAGAAATTAAGTGGACAATATTATGAAAACTACATTTACAAAATGCGTGAGCTTTTAAATTATTGTCGATGTACGAGTACATATGCATTTTTATACCCTTGCAAAGGTATATTAATGTTGGTCAAAAGTTTGCAACGCATAGAAGGAAGCGTTTCAGACTATATAAAGTATATATATTCTTGATCAGCATGACGAGCTGAGTTGATATAGCCATGTCCGTCTATCCGTCGGTCCGTCTGTCTGGATCAACAGCTTCTCCTCCGAAACCCTTAAAGCTACAGAGCTGAATTTTGTACCCAGGCTTCTTTTTGCTGCAGGCATTGTATATTTCGGAATCATCCCGATCGAATTACTATATCATATAGCTCCCATAGAAACGATCAGTCAAAATAGAATGAAACTTTAATAATTATGTTGTTTTCAATCAATTAACACAAACATATTCTCTAAGTTTCATCAGAATCGCTTGACTCTATCATATAGCACCCATAGCAACAATCGGTCAAGAATATAGTTTTAGAGCAGTAACTTAGGTGTTTTGAAAGCGATTGTCACGAAACTTGGTTTTTGGAAGTTTAGTATATATGGAAATATCTGTGCTAAGTTTCAGCCAAATCGATCATCTTTTTATACATACAAACTTATAAAACATAAAATATTTTTTTGTCGAATTACTTTTTTTTCTCCAGCTACGAACATTTAATGTAGGTTTGACTTCTTTTACATGTATTTGCTTTCTAATGATTTCGTACATTATCAATGTGTTATTGTTAAATAACAGTTTGTCAGGAAAGATATAATACATCTTACCACACAAATACATGAAATACATAATATATGCCTAGTAATACATATTACCACACAAATACATGAAACACATAAGCTATATTATTTATAAATCACTCCCTCACATTTTAGCGAAATATGAGTGTACATGATGTACATAATGTGGCACGCCCAGCCAATATGTGCAAACGTATGTTAGCAACATGGCGAGAGCTTAGCAACATTAAAAGCTAAGCAACATCGCAAGCATTGGCAACATAAGCGGAGCGCTAGCAATGTACGTGGAAATTTAAAATATTCATGTACACAAACATATAAAACACGCATGCATACAACTAAAACATATAAAACACGCATGTCTACAACGACACAAATAAAACGAGAGAGAGCGAGCTGAGAATGCGTGAGAGTCAAAGTAAACGATCATATGCTCGTAAACAAACATCGAACATATGATCGTAAACAAATAATGCAACGGCGGAATAGAAATGTCATCGGACTTTGTTGCGATGACGTCAGAGGAATGCACCAGCAGTTAAGTTGTAGGCTGATGCGGGCGGGCGGAATGCATAAAGCATTACCGAAAATAAGAAGAACAAAAAGAAATGAAAAATTCTCACGCATGAGAACTATGAACAGCTCGTGGGCTAAAGCGGGAGGGCGGCAATGCATAGGCATTGCCGAAATATTAAACTTACACACACACACGAACACAATCGAAAGCCACGCTCAGAGAGCAGCTTTCGGAATAGCTTGTAGGCTAAAGCGGGAGGGCGGCAATGCATAAGCATTGCCGAAAAACGAAACCAAGAATTGCGCTCAGAGTATACGATCGGCTCGTGAGCGGGAGAGTAACGGCCGAGAGAGCGTTGCTATGCGTGTATGGGTGAGCAGTGATGGATGTGAGAGCGCCGCTTAACATGTGTGGGTGTATCAGCGGCAAATTGATGAATAGTTTGACAGCCACTGGAAAATGGCTGCAACAACTAAAACGAATTCTCAATAACTAATACGAAGAGAGATTTATGAAGGCGGTTAATTTAAATAAAATCAAATTAAATTACAACAAAAAGGGGTGAATTAATATTAATTGGGAAACATTATCGTTTATTTACATTTATATTTTCAGTATGTATTGTTTTATAGTTCTCTATATTTTCTTATATGTATTCAATTTAGCCATGTATCTCATTTAGTTACTCATTTATATTTAGGTCGTAAATTCATTATATTGTATTAGGAAAAATTGTTATTTACTCTTAAATACGAAAAGAGAGATGCATGGTGGGTAAAAGTGGTGGCAGTGGCGGAAATCGCGGGGCCAGCGCGAGACCAGGAGAGAGCCAAAAAGGAGACGCCGTTGGCAACCGAGGCTGGGAATGAAGCTAATTAGGAGGTGGCGCATACGAAGTGAAGAATTTCACCATGCATAGCAACAAGAAAGCTATGCTGGATGAGCGGCAGAGAAAGCCGATCAAAAGGAAACGAACGATGGAAAGTTTTCAAGATAAAACGAAAACTGATGGAAAAGTACCCGGAACGGGTCAGAAGTTCACCACGCGTCCTGATTGGGTCAAGATGCCTATAAATACGCACGGCTGAGACCAGAGGGATAACCAGTGCGTGAGTGAAAGTTATTAAAAGCGAAGTACCAAGTGAAGAAACAAAAAGTGAAGTCTATAAGCGAAGTTAAAAATCAAGTAAAATCGGCAGAAAAGAACGACATCCTGCGAGATCAATAGAAGCGAGTCCTTGGGGGAATCGGCGGTCAAGCAAAGGGTAACTACAAGCAGCGAATTAAAGACTAGGAGTTATTCCTAGCAACTAGTCAAAGACTAGGAGTTATTCCTAGCACCAATAAAAAGACTAGGAGTATTCCTAGCATCAGCAAAAAAGACTAGGAGTTATTCCTAGCGCCAATAAAAAGACTAGGAGTATTCCTAGCATCAGCAGAAAAGACTAGGAGTTATTCCTAGCGCCAATAAAAAGACTAGGAGTATTCCTAGCATCAGCAGAAAAGACTAGGAGTTATTCCTAGCAGCCAGGCAAAGACTATGAGCTATTCCTAGCACTATAGGAAAGACTAGGAGTATTCCTAGCACAGATAGGAAGACCAGGAGTATTCCTGGCACAGGCAGGATCGACTAGGAGTATTCCTAGCGCAGAGTAGGCAAGACCAGGAGTATTCCTGGCATAGTGGGGGCAGACTAGGAGATATTCCTAGCAAATTATAGGAGAATAGCAGTCGATAGGATAGAAAGGCAAGACCTGGAGTATTCCTGGCAACATAACCAAAATACCTGCTAAAGTTATTCTCGCTTGATCATCAAAGTTTCCCAAATCTCGGACGTGCATCAGCAGCAGCAAACACTCAAGTTAATCCTTGCCACCGCCAGCCAAAAGGCCACACAATAATATTTACAAATAATTATTTAATATAAGCCATATTATTAATAAAACCATTGATTTACATATTCAAAAATTTCATCAACAAATCTTATTATTTCACCAGCGCACATATAAATTTGTTGTGCCGAACCTCGACACCTGAAATCCGGCTCTGCCGAACAACAGGACGAAAAAGGATTGTTACAACTGGCGCCCAACGTGCTTAACTGGTGAAAAGAAAAAAAATTCAAAGTTGAAAAAAAAGAACATAAATAACAAATCAAAAGAATATTTACAAAGTTTAATATACATCGTGATATGCAAAACAGCTCGAATAATCATCAATTATTTCTGCGAAACTGAAACAGTGCAAAATATAACTTGGCTACGAAATATCCTTTTGTTCCAAAGAAAACAATACAAAATATATATATACTTTTTTTCCTGTTGCGGCAAAAATGCGAACTGAGAGTAGTACAAAATGACAAAATCATGGATATACTACATGAAGAAGGAGGAGTTGGTAAAAGCAGGCGGCACGTGTGGAATTTCAATAACCGGAACAGTTGAGGAAATGCGGAAACAATTTGGAGACTGCGTTGAAGCACACGAGGAAGACCCAATATGGCAAAAATGGATTGCTAAAATGGCAGGAAAGTTCGCAAAAGCAGCAAAAGCTACACCGGCGGTGGACTTAGCGAAATTGGCAGTTCCAACACTTACACCGCCCAGATGGGGAAGTGTCGGTGCATTGGAGGGTCCACAAAAACAACAACAAACATTATATGAAGACCCAAAAATGCACAAAAGGGACTCAGAAGACCATAAAGGCAAAACATCCGTCTCGACAAGTGAGTACCCGAGGGTAGCCAAGCAAGTAAGAGAGTGGACATTCAGGTTCGACGGTGGTTCTAAACCATTAGAATTCCTCGAGCAGGTCGAATGGTCAGCAGACATGTACGGGCTAGACATAAATTTGATACCGAGAGCCATGCCAGAACTTTTGAAAGACAAAGCCCTTAAGTGGTACGTCGCAAACAACAGGCATTGGTCATCATGGGAGGAGTTCACAGTGGCATTTAAAAAGTATTTCCTACCGAGGGGTTACTTTAATAAACTAGCGGACCAAGTAAAGCAAGAACGAAGCATTTAAGGATTTCATGGTCGAAATGCAAACAATGATGCGACCATTGAAATGCCCGGAGAATGAGCAGTAAGCCCACACCACATTCAAACACTGGATGATTTAATGCAGTTGGCTGATGAGTTTGAAATGTTGGAACAAGAAAGGCATAAATTCCATCGAGAGGCGCAAAAAGAGCGGTCAAATATTCCGATGCACATCGCCAGACGGCCAATGGCACAGGACAGACGAGACACAATGTGCAGGCGATGTCTGGATGATGAACCACCGGTGCCAGCACAAAGAAGGGTTGCGAACAATGACGCCCAAGGATGGATTCAAAACCCATCACAGGCGTGCAGGCGATGTGGCGGCGCGGGACACTGCGCCAGAATGCAACAACAGAAAACTACTATTCTGTTGGGTGTGTGGAAGGATCGGGAAACGATCAATGAACTGCTGTATGGCGGCGGGAAACGCGAACCGGTTCCAGCCTACAAGGGGCGAGCAGGGACCGGTGCCGACAGCTCCCAGAAACTAATAGGAAAGCTATAAGAAGAAGAGAGCCAACTATCAGCGGAGATTAGCATCGAGGGAATGACAATGCAGGCAACGGTGGACTCAGGTGCCACCAGCAGCTTTGTCAGTCAAGGCCTAGTGGAGAAGTTAGGAAAACAGGCATATCTCACCCAAACGAGAAAACAAGTACGACTAGCAGACGGCGCGACCAAAGAAATAACATGGCAATGGATCGCGAACGTGCAGTTTGGGAACGAGAGAATTAAAATGTCATTTCTAGTTCACCCAGGTGGAATCGACGCAATAGTGTTGGGCTGGAATTTCATAAAAGAGATGGGAGCTACGATTAAGTGTGCAGGCCATGCAATAAATATCCCTCCAAGGTGTAGATTGAACGGTAAGCTGACCAAAAGAATATCAACTGCAATAGTAACAGATGCACCAGAAACGGAGGTGGGGGATTTTATGAAACAAGAACTGGCAGAATTGGCGAAAATAACAGGAACGTCAAACGTAGGCATGCACACAATCACAATGTGCGATGATAAGCCAATGAAGCAAATATATTACCCAAAGAACCCGAAGATGCAAGGCGTCATAAATGAAAAGGTCGATGAGTTAATGGCAATGGGATACATCGAGCGGTCAAACAGCCCGTACAGCTCACCAATAGTAATGGTGAAGAAGAAGCAGACGGGGAAGTGGAGGCTGTGTGTTGACTTCAGACAAATAAATGCATAGTCAATAAAGGGCGCGTACCCAATGCCAAGAATAGACTACATATTGGATCAGTTGCGAGAGGCGAGGTATATCAGCAGTCTAGATTTGAAGGATGGATACTGGCAAATCCCGTTGGAAGTAAACAGCAGGAAAATGACGGCGTTTACGGTACCCGGCAAAGGACTGTACCAATGGAAAGTAATGCCATTAGGGTTACACTCGGCCTCAGCAACATTTCAGAGGGCTTTGGATATGGTGATAGGTCCAGATGTGCTGCATGCATTTGCCTACCAAGACGATATAATAATCGTGAGTCGAACCGTAGAGGAACACAAGGCACACCTACGAGAAGTGTTCAGGAGGCTGAAAGAAGCAAACCTGCGGATAAACCCAGAGAAATGCCAATTCTTTCGAAAAGAACTACGATTCCTAGGCCATCGAGTAACAGAGCAGGGAATTGGTACAGATCCAGATAAGGTAGCTGCTATAGCCGAATTAAAGCCTCCGAAGAACACGAAAGAGCTTCGGCAATACCTAGGCGTGGCATCATGGTACAGAAGATTCGTTCCAGGATTCGCAACACTGGTGCAACCGTTGAACTCCCTGTTAAAGAAGAAAACGAAATGGATATGGGAAGAGAAGCACTAGGAGGCATTCGGTATGGTGAAAGAAAAACTAGTCGCCGACCCAGTATTGACTTGCCCAGACTCTACGAAAATGTTCATACTCCAAACTGATGCAAGCAATTACGGGGTAGGGGCAATTCTGTCTTAAAATACTGACGAAGGAGAAAGAGTCATATCCTATGCCAGTAGGACTCTAAATCAGGCAGAACAAAACTATTCAGCCACAGAAAAAGAATGCTTGGCAATAGTATGGGCAGTCAGAAAACTAAAACCATACTTGGAAGGTTACCATTTCAAAGTGGTAACAGATCACATGGCATTAAAGTGGCTGAATAGTATTGAAAGTCCTACAGGGCGAATCGCAAGGTGGGCATTGGAATTGCAGCAATACGACTTCGAAATAACGTACCGCAGAGGCAAATTAAACATTGTGGCAGATGCACTGTCAAGGCAGCCATTGGAGACGTGTCGACGAATGGAAGACAACAGCATAAGAGTCAGGCAAGCGAACAATGGATGTGAATGGATAAGTGAAATGTATAAAAAAATTAAAAGCAATCCGCAAAAGTATACAGATTACTTATCCGAGAACGGGCAATTGTATCGCAACATACCTCACAGGGCGGGCAACGAAGACGTAGTAGCGTGGAAACTGTGCGTTCCAAAAACACTGAGACAGCGGGTAATAAATGAAAACCACAACACTCCGACGGCAGGACATACAGGCTCAAGGAAAACAATTGCGCGAGTGGCGGCAAGATACTACTGGCCGGGAATGCAAAGGGACATTCGTACATACGTAAATAAATGCGAAAGTTGCCAAATGTATAAATCAAGTCGACAACAGGCAGCTGGACGTATGTTGACCCAAGTTCCCGAAGAACCATGGGCAACCGTGTGCGCAGATTTTGTCGGCCCACTACCAAGATCAATACATGGCAATTCTGTTTTACTTGTAATAATAGACAGATTCTCAAAATGGACTGAATTAATACCAATGAGGAAAGCGTCAGCAGAAAACTTGGTCAAGACGTTCAGAGAACGAATACTATGCAGATTCGGGGTACCGAAGGTAGTAATAACAGATAACGGTGTACAATTTGTAAGCAAAATCTTTAAAAATATGCTACAGGAATGGGGATGCACCCACCAATTAACAGCACCCTATACGCCACAAGAAAACCCAACCGAAAGGGCAAACAGAACAGTCAAAACAATGATCGCCCAATTTGCAGAAGGGAACCAGCGAAGATGGGACGAATTGTGGCCTGAACTAATGTTGGCCGTGAACTCCAGCGTATCAGATGCAACAGGATATACGGCAATGACAATAACTCAGGGAAGAGAGCCGAGATTGCCGGGAGCAATATATGATACACTAACGACAGGAACAGGCAAGCCTGACCACAAACTCCAGGATATGGAAAAGCGTATGAAAGAGATAGGTACGCTAGTACGAAGAAATCTGGAGAAGGCGGCACAAGACCAGGCAAGGCACTACAACCTGAGAAGACGTGAATGGAGGCCACGAATTGGGGATGTTGTGTGGGCAAAGGAGTATTACCTGTCAAATGCCGCAGAAGGATTTGCGGCAAAATTAGCGCCGCGATATGGAGGGCCATATAAGATAAAAGGATTTACATCACCTGTAATATGTAAATTGATACATATAGTGAGCGGAAAATCAAGAACGGCCCACATAAGCGAATTAAAAGCGCAGGCAATGCCAGAGGCAAACACAGATGACCAACAAGAAATATAATTCTCCAAATCCGATTTCAGCATTTTTTTAGCTAAGCCGAGACGGACAAGTTGGACCGGCCGGACAACGAGGAAGTTAAGGCACGGCAGACTTTTGCTGGAAAAGGACAAGGAGAAAATGCCACAAAAATAATTTTTATACATGTATATTTGTTTTTGTAAACATATTGGTATGTATAAAATAAGAGATATACAGAAGAATATCAAAATAACAAAGTATACTATACATACAATACATATATATACAGTTGTTTGAGCATATCATGCTATATATACAATACAATATATATATATATGCAAATATAAAACTCAAGAAAAAAAAAAAAGAAAACAAAGAAATATATATACATGTATAAAAACACAACAAAATCAGAAGGGTACAGCAACATCATCATATGCAGAAAATTCGAAAAAGACAATGGCTCTAAAACTGTAGGGATCGCACGCACTCAGATGGTATATTTAAAAAAAAAAAAAGTAAAGAGAGCAATGAAATGAAGATCCGCGATTGGTCGATTTATACGAATACGCATAAAAGAAAAGAGAAATTGCATCCGCAATACCAAAATCGTATATAAATTGAGAAAGTATAACCACAACAGGTGCGGCGAATTCGCGAGAGAGCGCTCACACGCATAGTGTAGGTGTGAAATGCACGCACATAGTCAATACGCATAAAAGAGAAATGGCATTCAAAAGGCGTATACAAATTGAGAAAGCGGAGAATCTACGAGAGAGCACTCACACGCACCGTTGTGAGTACATACGAAATGCACTCGTGGATGCGTGGGCGATAATGCACACGAATTACAACAAGAGCCGAAAATGCGTAAGCAGCGTTTGAGCAGAGGCAATGCGAGGTTTCGCGGTCAACGCTGCTGGAAACTAAAATCACTTTAGAAAAATCAAGCACCATGAGTGGACGTAAGATGCAAAAGAAAAGTGATGAAGAGGCTTTGCAATTAATGGCATCGCCATATGTCTCGGAAGAGGATGTGTCGGAAGAAGAGTCCGATTGCGATGAGCCGGTACCTGATGGGCCGGTCATCGTCATCTCTTCCGACGAGGGAGAGGAAGAGGACGTGGGGAGTGAGGATGAAGAGGAAGAGGATGAAATGGTGGTGGAGGAAGAGATAGAGGAGGATGAGGGCATAGTCGCCGACAGCCTGGCGGGGCTATTTGCCGAAGTGGAGGAAGAATTGGAGAGCATGGGAATGCGTGTAGGGAGACAGGCGGAGGAGGAAGTGATACAGGAGGTCATTGATGTGTCATCTGAGAGCGAGGAGGAGGCGGAGCAGTGGCAACATAAGCGGAGCGCTAGCAATGTACGTGGGAAATTTAAAATATTCATGTACACAAACATATAAAACACGCATGCATACAACTAAAATATATAAAACACGCATGTCTACAACGACACAAATAAAACGAGAGAGAGCGAGCTGAGAATGCGTGAGAGTCAAAGTAAACGATCATATGCTCGTAAACAAACATCGAACATATGATCGTAAACAAATAATGCAACGGCGGAATAGAAATGTCATCGGACATTGCATAGGCATTGCCGAAATATTAAACTTACACACACACACGAACACAATCGAAAGCCACGCTCAGAGAGCAGCTTTCGGAATAGCTTGTAGGCTAAAGCGGGAGGGCGGCAATGCATAAGCATTGCCGAAAAACGAAACCAAGAATTGCGCTCAGAGTATACGATCGGCTCGTGAGCGGGAGAGTAACGGCCGAGAGAGCGTTGCTATGCGTGTATGAGTGAGCAGTGATGGATGTGAGAGCGCCGCTTAACATGTGTGGGTGTATCAGCGGCAAATTGATGAATAGTTTGACAGCCACTGGAAAATGGCTGCAACAACTAAAACGAATTCTCAATAACTAATACGAAGAGAGATTTATGAAGGCGGTTAATTTGAATAAAATCAAATTAAATTACAACAAAAAGGGGTGAATTAATATTAATTGGGAAACATTATCGTTTATTTACATTTATATTTTCAGTATGTATTGTTTTATAGTTCTCTATATTTTCTTATATTTATTCAATTTAGCCATGTATCTCATTTAGTTACTCATTTATATTTAGGTCGTAAATTCATTATATTGTATTAGGAAAAATTGTTATTTACTCTTAAATACGAAAAGAGAGATGCATGGTGGGTAAAAGTGGTGGCAGTGGCGGAAATCGCGGGGCCAGCGCGAGACCAGGAGAGAGCCAAAAAGGAGACGCCGTTGGCAACCGAGGCTGAGAATGCAGCTAATTAGGAGGTGGCGCATACGAAGTGAAAGAATTTCACCATGCATAGCAACAAGAAAGCTATGCTGGATGAGCGGCAGAGAAAGCCGATCAAAAGGAAACGAACGATGGAAAGTTTTCAAGATAAAACGAAAACTGATGGAAAAGTACCCGGAACGGGTCAGAAGTTCACCACGCGTCCTGATTGGGTCAAGATGCCTATAAATACGCACGGCTGAGACCAGAGGGATAACCAGTGCGTGAGTGAAAGTTATTAAAAGCGAAGTACCAAGTGAAGAAACAAAAAGTGAAGTCTATAAGCGAAGTTAAAAATCAAGTAAAATCGGCAGAAAAGAACGACATCCTGCGAGATCAATAGAAGCGAGTCCTTGGGGGAATCGGCGGTCAAGCAAAGGGTAACTACAAGCAGCGAATTAAAGACTAGGAGTTATTCCTAGCATCAAAGAGAAAACTAGGAGTTATTCCTAGCACCAATAAAAAGACTAGGAGTTATTCCTAGCACCAATAAAAAGACTAGGAGTATTCCTAGCATCAGCAAAAAAGACTAGGAGTTATTCCTAGCGCCAATAAAAAGACTAGGAGTATTCCTAGCATCAGCAGAAAAGTCTAGGAGTTATTCCTAGCGCCAATAAAAAGACTAGGAGTATTCCTAGCATCAGCAGAAAAGACTAGGAGTTATTCCTAGCAGCCAGGCAAAGACTAGGAGCTATTCCTAGCACTATAGGAAAGACTAGGAGTATTCCTAGCACAGGAGTATTCCTGGCACAGGCAGGATCGACTAGGAGTATTCCTAGCGCAGAGTAGGCAAGACCAGGAGTATTCCTGGCATAGTGGGGGCAGACTAGGAGATATTCCTAGCAAATTATAGGAGAATAGCAGTCGATAGGATAGAAAGGCAAGACCTGGAGTATTCCTGGCAACATAACCAAAATACCTGCTAAAGTTATTCTCGCTTGATCATCAAAGATTCCCAAATCTCGGACGTGCATCAGCAGCAGCAAACACTGAAGTTAATCCTTGCCACCGCCAGCCAAAAGGCCACACAATAATATTTACAAATAATTATTTAATATAAGCCATATTATTAATAAAACCATTGATTTAAATATTCAAAAATTTCATCAACAAGTCTTATTATTTCACCAGCGCACATATAAATTTGTTGTGCCGAACCTCGACACCTGAAATCCGGTTCTGCCGAACAACAGGACGAAAAAGGATCGTTACAAGTTTGCAAGGATATACGAACTTTGGCACGGCCGAAGTTAGCCCATCCTTCTAGTTTTATATTAGTTCTTTTATTCAGATTTATATTCATTTTTATTATTAAAATGATCAATCATTAGTTTATGGTTGGACAAAATAAACGAATTAATTTTGGATATATTTTAGATCGTGTTGTGAAATAAATTCAGTTTTAATAATAAATACATTTTCGACAAATTAAATTTGTAAATAAATTAGAATTGAATTATGAATTCTCGGCGCCTGCAGGCCAAACAGACAAGAGATTGGAGAAAATTATGTTTTATAAGTTTGTATGTATAAAAATTATATGGCCGAACGGACATTTGTCTACATTTTTTTTTGTCACTCCTATTTCCGCCTCCGCAATTTAGAAAAAACTAATTACTGGAGCAGTTATTAGAGATTCACATTCTTATTCGGCACACATAATAATGTGGCTAATATGCATAATCTGACCAAATTTAGTCGAAATCGAACAATAAATATCGGAGATATAAGTATATTGATATTGTACTGAAGCGCTTAGGGCGACATTGGCTAGCAAGAGTGAGCGAGATAGCATTTTTTATGAAATTGATCGCACATTTGAGGGTGTTTGACTTTATTTAATATAATAACTAGTTGGTGCAGGGTATACTCAATGTCGACAGGGACGACTTGCTGGCTTCATTTCTATTTCACTTGTTTGAAAAAGGCGTGGGGACATTTGTCCTTTTTTTTTATTTTAAAGACATAATTATAACTTGCCTTGTCATAAAAACAAAACTTTATTATCATTAAGACTTTGACTTACCTGAGGCAGCCATTCTAGAACGTGTACGCATTTTTCATTACATGCTTATACTAAAGCAAATTTTACAAGAAGTTGCATGTGTTAACTAACGCATTTTTAAACACTCTCTCAAGTATATATAAGCTTAACTACTAGCTAGAATACACATTGAAAGAAATTTACCTTTAGAGAATTTGTTGTTTCTAGTGTTTCCATTGTTTTAATATTTTTATATCCAGGTACAAGCAAGTAAAAATCACGCTCCACCTCTTTTTCAAAATCTCCAATTATATCAGTTGGCATTTTCCTGGAAAAATTATCCCCGATTTTGGGACAAACATTATGAAGAATATCGAGTGTAGCAACGGCGAACTTTGCAGTATCATCGAATTTGTCAACTCTGAGGGCTGAATACATTTGTATATCGGTTGACACATTTTTGTTGCCGATTTTCCCGCTGTTGTCACATGTCTTGCGAATTTGTGTAGGGTTCATCATTTTGCTCTTTAATTTTTCCAAATCATCACATCAATGTTTTTTCACAGTCGTTATCTGATAGGTTATTTCTTCAAATTGTTCATCGATTAGGGAATACGAAAACTTCTGAAATTGTGAATTAATTTGAGCTTTTTATGACTGTAGATACGCAACAACCGCTCATAAATTCATTCAATTCAATTCCTGAAATCGCATTTCTCTGCAAATAAATACCAAAACGAACGCACAATCACTTTTTCGGTTTAAACAGAAAGTGTAACAAGAAATTCAGAAAGGTTGTTTTAAATTACATATGGCACAAATTGTTGTCTCAAAAAATATTGTTTTTTATATTTATATTTATACCCTGTACCCATAGGGTAAAGGGTATATTAAAGTCGCTAAAATGTATGTAACAGGCAGAAGGAAACGTTTCCGACCCCATAAATTATATATATAATTGATCAGCATCTCGATCAGACTCGGCTGTTGAGTCGATTGAGACATGTCCGTCTGTCCGTATGAACACCTAGATCTCGGAGACTATAAGAGCTAGAGCTATCAAATTTGGTGTTTTCACGCCTACTTCCGCCCCCTCAAATGAAAAAATAAAATTTTAAAATGAATTTACTAGAGCTGTATTAAAGATATCTAATTCTTATTTGGTAGACATAATTATATAGTCAAATTGCACTAACTGACCAAATTTCAAATCAGACAATAAACATCGGAGATATAGCCATATGCATTTTGTACTGAATTGCCAAGGCGACATTAGCAAGTAAGAAAGAGCGAGATAGCTTGCGTTAGCTGTTGCTGCATGTTAAAGGGAACTTTGTTTTGAATTGATGGCAATTTCAAGGGTGCTCAAACTTTTATTTAGTGCCTACGCAAATTAAGAAAGTTTAAAATTTTTGCCACGCCCACTTCCGCCCCGCAATTTAGAAAATACGAATTACTAGAGCAGTTTTTGGGGAATCACATTCTTATTTGGCACACCCAACAATGTGTCTAAAATGCACCATCTGATCCAAGTCGAAATCGTAGTTTATCTATTACCATTCGTTTCATTATATGTATATGCAGAATTCCATCGTTGACACTTAAATTTCCAAGTCGATGTTTCCCGTCAACTCTTTTTGCTGTGTTTTTGAATTCCCAAATTTTAATAAAAAATGTCTATTCCAAAAAACAAGAAAAAAGTATACAAAACTAATAGTATTAGTAATGCATTATAAAATTGGAAGGTTGGGAATATATATACATAAGTGTTTACCAATGGCCCATGTCAATCGACAGTAAACGCATTGCAGCGTTCTGTAAGTCAGGTCTTGTTGTTGAGGACTCTGAACACTCAAAAAGAAGCAAATATAAACCCATGTACTTGGATGATGTGCTACTTGTGTAAGATATCGGCGATGACATAGCTGATACGGGGGATTTTAATTGCTGTAAGCAAAATAATCAGCTGGGGAATTCTTTGAACAGTTATGCCCAACCCACTTACACATCATATTCTTAAAAAAAAAGAAAAAGTCCCTGTAATCAATGAAGTAAAAGAAAAGAAGAACAGTCTCAGTGAGAAGTTTCACATGGAAGATGTTAGAGTAGTCGCGATCTCTACCCGCTCTACCATTATTTTCCTTTCTGCGCTAGAAAATCCCAAAAACTTTTTTTGTTATTCTTATTACTCTTGAGGAATAATGAGCAATATTACTCCATTACAAAAAACGATCTATTAAAAAAAAATCAAAATAGTTGTAATACATCTTTTGAAGTAAAATTTACCAACGTGTGTGCAATTAGCACAAAACTATCACGTAGAGGATTGGTTAATTTAGTCAATCTGCCCCCGGATTTGAGAAAAGCAACCAACCTAGGAATCTAACTGAAGAAAATTCTGGGACTTTGTAAAAGCCCCCAAAGGAAGTTGTAAATTTCTTATTTATCCCGACCTTATCATTTTTTTCACCCAACAAAGTCAATATACATATTTTTGAAGATGGCTTTTTATTTTTCGTTTAAATTAAGTAGGCTTTCTTTTTCGATTAAATTAAGTAAGCTTTATTTTATTTTATTACAATCGATATTATTATTTATAATAATATATAATATTTAATAATAATATAATATGATTATTTTATTACACCCTTCCTCAATATGATTTTGTTTAACAATTAATGACAATACTTGTGCTTAGGGAAATTTTTTGTTAGTATATCAGCTATCATCTCCTGAGTGGTTTAGTTCTACCTCGGCACTCGTAATAGCTTCCTGCACGTAATGATGCCTGATGTCAATGTGTTTCGATCTCGCATGAAACACGGAATTCTTAACTTCAAATAACTTTTTAAGTGTTTCAGCATCTTCACAGCCAATCTCGATCAGCACTCGTCTGAAGTACATTGCCTTCTTTCTAGCCGATGACATAGCCATATATTCTGCTTCTATGCTACTCGAAGCAACACAGCTCTGTTTTTCGGACTTCCAGGAAAAACACATACCCTGTATATGATTTGCGATGCCTGATAACACTGACCCAGTCCGCATCCGCTTGGCCACATAAAACATATTGCAACTTGAAATCCATAGTCGTCACCAAACACCTCATAACATGCTTTACTCCTACAATATGTTCGCTGTGCGGTTCCTTGGTTCTTTGCGCCAATTTGATTACTGATTACGTCGGCACATCCTCTTTGGCACATTTATCGTTCTTTTGATTTTCATTACGACCATTTGTTGTTGAGATATCCTTGATTAAAGACAAAAAGGACCTTTTATGTTCAATTCAGGATATCTCCAAGACACATGCTCGAAAAAAGAATTTAAAAAACCAAAAGTGTCGGGAATTATTCAGGCATTTTGGTCCATGTGATCGATTCACCGGAAAAAAATTTTCCAAGCCCATGTAGCCCAAGTAAAAAGGAAAAAAATCGGGAAATTTTTTCCATAATTCTTTTCCAGGATGCGTTGAAACCATGTCCTGGATTTGCTCCACGGATTCGGAAAGTAGAGTTCTAGACCTTCAAAATGCTTTTTTCAAAACTTCGATACGATGATTTTTTACAAAGATACAGTCCTTCAAAAAAACTGGAAATATTTGGATTTTTATCTTGCTCCCTTAATACTTTTGTTTAACTAAATCGTCAACAAAGATTAGTACAAAACAAAGTCTACCTTCTATGTTCTTTTAATAAAGACATGTCTCGATATTGCAAGAAGTGAATCCCATATTGCTGCATTTATCGTAATGTTCCACTCCCTTCCTGCCTGTTTTGAGCCGTACATCGCCTTGTTTTGTCTTAGCACCTGCTGTGGTCTTGCTCCGTCCACGTATCCTCGAGGCTGCTTAATATAGACGACTTCGTTTAACTCACTGTTAAGGTAGGCTGTGCACACGTCCATTTGGTGCAAATTTAGTTTCAGCTCAGCTGCCACAGCCAAATCCATATATTTTCGCAACAACACACTGGTGAAAATGTTTCGGTAAAATTAACACCGAATCTTTGTGAGCATCCCTTGGCTACCAAACGAGATTTGTACCGCTCCATGCTTCCATCACCATTCCTTTCACCCACTTGAAACCAATCGCTGTCTGTCCGTTGTGTAACTCTTTTAGAGTCCATGTATTTTTTGCCATCAAAGCCTCATATTCCTTATCCATTGCAGACTTCCAATAAATACACATATTACTAGCAGTCTCGGCCAGTGGTCAATTTTTATAGCTCTTTTGTCAACTGGATCACCAACCATAATAACAGCAACCTCATTATTAGTTGGAACATTGTTTCTGCCAGCATGTACACCTAGTGGTACTTTGTCAGCTTTTATGACGATTTGATAGTTGTCATTTTGCAATTGAGTTGAAACTCTCTTAATCAATCGAATTAGTTGATTCTGTTCTTGCTAAAAAATTTCCATCGATAGTACAATTGTTCTTTCCTCGGCTTGTTCAATAAAATTATTATGGCGCCAAGTTGTCACGCGCTCTTCACAACCGCCCATAAAATAAATTTGTAAAAAAAAAAATACATTAAAAATGTGTCGGTCCCTAGCCAACCCTAGAAAGTTGGCGGCGTAAAATACGTGGTGGCAATCCTAATTATCGATAGAGACGACTTTCGAAATCATATCCATCGCTAAACACTCCATCTACAAATTTTCTTGAAGGTTCCTTGAAGCTGTAAGTTCAACTGCAACTACCCCTGGTATAACATATGCAAGTGCGCTGCGCAATGGAAATTTACACCCCACTCCTTCGGTAGATCCCGTTACTATTCCATCTATCGCGGTCAAGGCCATCCGTTCTTGACCAGCAATTCAAACGTTGTTGACTTAGTTCAATCAAAATATGACAAATTTCATGACGTTCAAGCAAAATTGCATGCAGGAACTTATGCGGAACCAGACCTTGCTGCAAAACTTTTGATATCACGCTGCTATCGGAACACACACCTTACAAATAAAAACAACTTACAAATACCTAAATATGCATTCTACGCAACAAATCAACCAGACGGCAAGGCTCACGGAGGAACTGGTATCCTAATCAAAAACCGGATTAAACACCGCCTCCACAATGGATTTGCCAAACAATACCTACAAGCAACTTCAATAAAGGTCTAAACCACTATCGACAGTACAACCGTGGCTGCACTGTAGTGCTAGGCGGCATAAAAATTACTTTTATATTTTCGGAAAATTCATCACAAAATATAGAATGTCCTGTAGCATTGTCAAATAATAAGAGAACTTTAAAGTCAATCTTTTCCGAAGAACAATAAAGTCTTAGCTCAGGAACAGCACAGTGGTGCATCCAGTCTTTAAATAGAGAAGCTGTCATCCATGCCTTTTTATTTCCACGCCAATAAACAGGAAGCTCACTTTTTGCAACATTTTTAAGTGCTCTCGGATTTTTCGATTGGTAGATTAACAATGGTTTAAATTTAAAGTCTCCTGCTGCATTTCCTCCCAGAAGAAGTGTTAAGCGATCTTTGCTAGCTTTAGGTCCAGGACAAGATTTTTCCGTTTTGGACAAATATGTTCTTGACGGAAGCCGTTTCCAAAACAGACCTTTTTCGTCGACGTTCAAAACTTGTCTACTAGAATATCCACCTTCCTCAATAATGGCTTTTAGTTGTATCTGAAACTTTTCTGAAGCTGATATATCAGCACTGGCCGACTCTCCTTTTTAAGCCACATTGTGCAAATTCGCTCTTGTTGCTTGCTTCAATTTCCTCTGCTGCGACTCCACTTGATAATGGCTGATTTTCTTTTAGGTCGTTATAAATAGATAGAGCTTTATTTTTTATTAACATTTTACTTACGGGCATCCTTCGGCTGGTTTGGTTTTCTATCCAGGTACAAAGAAGAGACTCCATTTTTACCATCAAAGCACTTCTTACTTTAGTAATTTTTTTCAGTTGTAATGAAGCGACAGTTTGCGCAAGTTGAGATACTTTGGCATTATCTCTTTTACAAATCGTTTTAATGGTGGTAGCTGCTAAGCCGAGACTTCTGCCAATGTCGACAGCTGTTTCCCCTGACTTGCGATGCTTTAATATTTCCAACTTTTGCTCAAAATTAATAGTCTTCCTTTTGCTGCTCATTGTTATCAAAATTTATAAGTTTTCTCCTTTTGGAAACTGACTTGTATACGGCTATACAGTACAACGTTGGTACAATATGGGAGTCCTCCTTTAAAACGCAGCTACACAAATAAAGCACAAAATTTCAACAGCTGTGCGCAGGGATGCAAACCTAAAAATCGAAAATCGAAAATGAGACGCAAATCGAATTCACAACGACGCAAACAGAAAAAAAATAGTAATTTTGAAATGCGACGCAAATCGAAAAGACGCTAATCGGAAGACGTAAACCGAGGCTTTGGTGTATACAGATATGTGAAAGGCAGGAAATCCTTTTCATTACCTCCTCGAATGTCTGAGGTATATCCACCTCCTTTACATGCAACGAATTTACACGATGGAATATCTTCTTTGGACGTGCTGGCTTGCCAGTCCGCTCTAAACGTGGCCTTCCTGGAGCGATCCGTCTTTCCTCTTGCACCAGAGGATCCTGTTCTTGATCATTTACATTCAGTGGCTCATGTTCTAGCTCCGTCTCCTCAGCGCCAGCAAACTCATCGATCTGAAGGTCGTCATTGCTCCGTATATCGCTCTGATCTTCCTTATTATCCTTTACTCGGTTCCATGAACATGACATCTCGTTTTTCTAATACTTCATGTCTTTCTTTGTCGTACAATCGATATGCTTTTGATACCAGTGAATATTCCACGAACCGATATACCTTGCCTTTTGCGCGAAATTTGCCTTGATGAATTTTATCTAATCCTACCGCCAACGATCCATATTCGCAAACGCTCCACATTAGATTTCTTTCCACATCCAAGTCATGTCAAGTCTCATAAGGTGTCTTGCCGACCAATACAATAATGCAACATGCAGTCATTATCGTTTCTGCCCAAAACACTTCACACAAATCAGCATGTAAAAGCAAAATTCTTGCCATCTCAACAAGAGTACGGTTTGCTCGTTTTGCCACACCAATCTGTTGTGGGCTGTATGGTACATCTTTTTAATATTTATCAAACCGCTTGTTGTTGACGTATTGTCGTCCGTTTTCACTTCAGCTTACATCCAGTCTGTTGCTCTGTCATCTTTTTGAATTCTACCATCTTTGGACTTTTCACAAATAACAAATATTCGTCTGGATATGTCATGTGTAAATGTTAAGAAATATGCTGAGTCGCCAATAGACCGTTTTTGAAATGGTCCATATACATCAGTATGTACCACTTCTAAAAGTTGTTTAGCTCTATGCTAGGTTGCTGCAGGAAAAGACTGTGTGTGGATTTTGCTCTTCATGCAAGTCACACATGACATCTCTTTAGAAAAATCCCCATCTTCCATGCCATATACCATGACTTGAATAATTTAAATGACCATACCTGTTGTGCCAAATATGTGGAGCAATACTTGAAAAGGCAACCACAAAATGGAACTAGCCTGTTACTTTTCTGGATCCTAAGATCTGGTATGCTTCTCAAGAACTTAGTTTCATTGATCTGCTACGCTTCGAATCAGTCTATACCAAAATGATCCTAGCTGAAACGTTTTAAAAGATAGCTCAGATGGGGGAAAGCCTATCTATCATTAATACGCTTTAAATTCAGGTCTTCTCATGGATCGGTGATTGTGATGTTAAGTTGCACAACCCACAATTCCTTTGTGCACACTGGGTTCAAGCACTACGAGGCGACAAAGGTTTTTAGCTTACATGAAAGTACGATGGCAGAATCGTATTGCACAAGACTTGATAATAGTAGAGCTCTACATAGTTAAGGGCATGAAAATGACTTCTGCATTAAAGGAAAGACTCGCGTTTTTGCAATAATAAGCGACAACACTATGCCACCAGCAGCTTAATTTTCAAGGCGTTGTTATCAATGATATATAAGAACCTTCGGTACTTTAACATAAAGATGACTTTGCGAAACGTTTGCCAGGACTATGCTTCTTTCACTGGGATAACAGAATTCCAACCAGTCAACGTTGCCCAAGAAATTTTGAATGTGTTAGGTTGCTGTTCATTATCCTTTCGCTTAATTCCAACTATGGGAGTACCATAAGAAATATTAGATCCTCTCGAATGAGAATTTCTTGCTCATTCATGGCTTCTGTCACTACGTCATCGCCAACAGTGTCCCAGCTACCTTATAAAACTCCTGATTGTGAGTAGTTGCAAGATGTTCCTCTCTAACATAGGCAGTTCCGCAAGTGACCGTACACAAATCTAGTAAGGAGAGACATTCCGTCTTCGTTATTTTATTCATATGCATTATCATAACCTGATGAACTCCTTTCATGCATTAGACAACTTCTCAAATTTGGTGTCAACAGTGAAAAAGTCGGTTTCATGTGGTGGACTCTTAGCGAATTCATACGCTGAGGAAATAATTGATGTTTTCAATGGACTTAATTAAAGTCATTTAATTATTCCATGATGAATAAAAAGAATTTGTTGTGGTTTTACAAGCCTAAAATTACGTGTTTTTTATATTTTCTTCCAGAGTTTAATACAAAATTGGTCAGATGTTTGTAACGCATAGAACAACATACGTCTCCGACCCCATAAAGTATAAACAGGGGTAGTCAAAAGTATTTACACAATGAACTTCGTGAGAGTCAATTATTGCCCGTGTACATTTTTTCTTTCACACCACTGTAATTAAGCTCAACTTTAGACTCAGCTTGAGTGAAAGCTCAAAAATGAGTGGAACCTGGAAGCCAAGCTCTAAGCTAAGCTCACTCCCACGTAAATGAGTGCTTTGGTTCTGAGTGACTTTTCAGTGCATTCAAGACTAAGAACCTGAGCAGTAGTGGGTATAATACGGCCAAGTAAAAATTTATTAAGTGACCACGGTGGAAAATTTCCAGATTTTTCTGTTCCTAAATATTTAAATTTAGTTTGTATAAGTTTGCTATTTCTATTCTATATTTTTTTAAATTTTTCGTGGAACAATAATACTTATAAATACCTTCCCATACTTATAGTTATGCGTGCAGTTTATCACCTATACATAAATTCTATTTGAAAATCCTTTAAACAGCTAATTATAAAGCTCATCAATCGTCATCAGGCCTGCTGACATCATTGGACTTTGGTCGTAAGTACGGCATAGCCGCAATTTTCAATAATTAAAATGCAACTAGGGTAATATTGCACCCTCTATATGGTGATAACTGTCCTCATACTCAAATAGGTTTAAAAATTCCAAATTATAATATTCAAAAATTCGAACTTAATTATTTTGCGAGCCATAATATAAATAAATCATACCATTGATTATGGTATTTGAAAGTTTTTATAAGTAACATGCATAATTAAAATTCCACATTTAATTAAGATTCAAATAATAGTATGTCCCTCTAAGCATTCTTAAATTTAACTTCTTAAATTTCTTAAATATTTCGCGTCAATTCTCGAATATTTTTACAATTCGGAATTAATAATGAATTTAATTACTTTCGTGTATTCTCTGATTTTTTTTTGATATCCTATAATCTCAATTTTGCTTTATATTAACTTTAATATTCGCGACAATGAATTATTTTATCATGAAGTTAAACTATCTTGAACTTTCTTGAACAAATTGTATTTTTTTTATAATGGAGTAATACGACTCGTGATTCGTTAGGGGTGATGCAGGTGTAATAACAATGACGTGAATTGTGTTTGGGATTTTCCAGATGTATTTAGCGCTGAAAGGAAAATCATGGTAGGGCGGGTAGAGAGCGCGACTACGCGAACATCTTCGTAGTCAAACTATTCACAGCGACTGTTCTTCTTATTCTTTTAATTCTATTCTGTCTTTGCATTTCATTTTAGGGACTTTCTTTTTTAAGAATAAATTGTGTAAGTGGGTTGGGCATAATTGATCAAAGAACCCCCCCAGCCGATTGTTTTGCTAGCCGCACTAAGAGTCCCGCGGATCGGTTATGCCATCGCCGATATCTTGCACAAGTGACGTATTATTCCAGGTGATTTCCCTTTTGCTTTTCTTTGAGTATTTGGGGTTTGAATCAGACCTGGGTGTCGTTTCATATTTTTATGACGCCCAACTTGTGGCTGTACGTTACATATTTTTAATGGCGCCCAACGTGGGGCAATACCAAATTTGGAAATTACATATTTTAGGGCATTTTTAGTTTAGGAAGTTACATATCTTTATATGACCTGAATCAGATTAGGCACTTTCGATTTTTCTTTTTGGTGAGCTCCTTCTCTCTATAGAAGTCCTTTTCTTTTTCATCTTTCGTTCAATTTTTACAATTTTTTCCTCTAATTTAGAAAACTTCATATTAAGTGCAATGCTGTGACCACTCGGAATTACCATGTGTTGACATTTTCAATGTATTGGTCCGTGGTGCAAGGATTGTCAAATTGAAAACTTCATTTAATTTATTTTTTCCTTAATCAAAGTTTGAATTTTTTAAGTCAGTAAATAGCTATCGTATTCCCCAGTTCGGAATTATGACTTTTGACTCTAGTTCGAAATATCATCCACTTGGAAGGCATTCAGTAGTATCTGACTTGATTCTCTTTTTTCACATATATAATTTTCTGTTTTGTTAACTTTTGAAACTTTGTCTTTGCATTACAAATGTGATCGTCTGAGATGGATTTTGCCATGTGATAATTATATTACACGGTTACCCCAGATACCATATTGTATATGATTCTTAGAATTGTGCTTCAAATGACTTACAAATCCCTTATCGGCGATACAAACTAAATTGTATGCCAATTGAGAATTTCATAGCATAACGCTAGTAAAGGAATTTCGATCTAGGCAGGTATACAACCAGCAACTCGACCTTCTACTTGTGTTTTGCTTTATGTCTCGTTGGATTCTTATAGTTTAGGGTGTAATAGCCTCTATTTTTCCTGAGACCAGCCAAGTCAACGCTGCGAAGCAGTTAGACTTTTGGACCATGGTACTCCCTTTTAGAACAGTCGAAAACACGTCATTTTATTTTATTCACCTTGCTGATCCCGAAGAAGGAATGTATGAATATTTTTGAAACTTATTTACTATATTTAATAAACATCTCTTCTGGGTATTATCTAACCTTATGGTATAAAATTATTTCTTTAAATATTTTGAAAAAAAATCTTAAACAATCAAAATGCCTGTGGAGCATAGTTTTGAAGAATCTCAGGATCCTTCACAAAATGCTTTTCCACCCGAATCGAGATGTAGTATCGGTGCGCAACTACTTCTTGAAAATCAAGATATGGCATCGACGAAATGCGGACATTTCTTTCATAGAAAGTGCATTTCAACTTATCTAGAAAAAACACATGAATGTCCCTTATGTAAAACTTTGTGTCATGAGAGGGATTTGCAACCTCAAATAACCGCTCAGGCAGAAGGTACTACAGGAAATATTCCAAAGATACATAATACTCGCAGTAAATTTGTTAGACAAGCAGAAGTTAATATCGAGCCAGCAGCTCAGTCACCAAATATATCACCAATTTCACTTGGCAATGTAAACGCAATTAGAGAACCTGAACAGGGTAATTTTCCAAAGCCAAAACGACCAGGACGGCCGTTAAAACAACATTTTCAGGCAGCTCAGTCCGAAACTTCTAATTGGCGCGGATGAACTCACAGGGGACTTGCTAGATCACATGCTGCACCACCAGCTAGACCAGAAATAGATTACGAGACCATTTTCCAACGTATGGAAGAAATAATGGATAGGCGCTTAAGTAATATGAACTTAAGTGGCGCAGTGTCAGGAAGGCGTATTCCGAACACACAGGCTAGACCTTTGTTATCACCTGGACAGGTTAATAGTTCTCAGAGAACTTCAGCTTTTTCATATTCCAGCAACACTGGCGAAAAAGCCACACAAATCATTCAAAGTTTTGTTTGCAAAAATTTGCATATTTTATTGTCAGGCAAAGCCAAAGAATGGTACTGGAGGTACAGAAAGATTACACCCATTGTGGAGTGGGAAGAATTTTGTGACAGCTTCAAAAGCCAATATGATACAACAAGGACGATGACCTTATTTTAGAAGAAATACGTTCCCGTAAACAACAAGTTGGAGAAACTTTCGATATGTTTTACGACGATATTGCCATACTATTAGGTAGACTGACTATTCCTTTAGAAGAGCCCAGAATCGTGCAACTTCTAAAAAGAAATCTTATTCCAAAAAGAAATCTTATTTATGTTACGGTATGTTCTGTTACTGAACTTCGGCGGTTAGTGCAGCGACGCAAGAAACTTTTGGGAGAGAATTCAATAAAGCGACCCGCAAAAACGCAAACAGGTTCGAAAAATTTTGTGCGATCCGTATCGGAGGTAATTGATGATGAGCCTCAGGGCTTGGATAAAATAGACTCGGAGGTTAATGCAGTTAGGATCTTTAATGGAATAAGGAAAACTATTCTATGTTGGAACTGTGACAGGGAGGGTCATTTCTGGGACATGTGTGGCGAAGTAAGGAACATTTTCTGTTACGGATGCGGAGCCAAAGGGATCTACAAACCGCAATGTCCGTCATGTTGTAAAGGGGCGGAAAACGATCGCCAGGGCCCATCTGTAGATAACAACAGGGGGGTCCGCAATTAAAAAATACCCCATCCCCGATGATTATCTCGACCTCATCTCACGAAAAACCTACACCAGAAAACACTACAGAGTCAATGAATACAAATTGTTCTAAACAACCAGATTTTCCTAACACAACATTTAAAAACAAACTTCGAGATTTACCGTACGCTGAACGCTTAGATAATTACGACAAAGTGCGTGAAAAAATTTTCGGCGCGACTATTTCTCTCATTCAGAAAAAATTCAAAAGATCAACAACTGCGATCAACAGTATGCGATCCTTTTGGAGAAAAATAAAAACACTCGGAAATTACTTATAAATTCCGTAATTAACGAGGCAGCTGATGGACGTCTTTACGCGTCAATCAGTTTTTTAACCTTCTCAGAAGTCGGACTGCTACACACAGGTGCAAATATTAGTTGCATTGGAGCAGACTTAGCAAAATACGACTGGGTTAACAACATAAAATTTTCTAAAGTAACTTCACAAGTAAAAACAGCGGATGGAAAAAATCACTCTGTAATTGGATCCGTCAAGCTTGATGTTACTTATCGTGACCAAATGGAACAAATAACCTTCTATATTATCCCTTCAATCGAAAAACGAGTAATTCTCGGAATCGATTTTTGGAAAGTTTTTCGATTAGCACCAGGGTTAATATCATCATTAGAATCTTCGGAATCTATGAAATCAGAACCACACCATTCAGAAAAAAGATTTCCATTAAGTATCTCACAGCAACAGCAATTGGAGGCAGTTATTAAATTGTTCCCAAATTTCGATGAACAAGGACTAGGCAGAACTTCGCTGTTACAACACCATATCGACGTAGGTGATTCACCGCCTATCAAGCAAAGATTTTATCCTGTATCTCCAGCGGTGGAGAAACTGGAGAAGTTGATAGGATGATAGAGCAAGGCGTGATTGAAAAATCTAATAGCCCGTGGAGTTCACCCATGCGTTTGGTCGTAAAACCAGGAAAAGTACGTCTATGTCTAGATGCACGCAAAATTAATGAGGCTACGAAAAAGGATGCTTATCCTCTTCCAAATATCGATGGCATCTTTGCTAGACTTCCTAAGGCCAATATAATAACAAAAATCGATCTTAAGGATGCGTTTTGGCAAATTGCGCTGACCGAAGAGTCTAAGGCAATTACGGCGTTCACCATCCCGGGACGACCTCTATATCAATTCGTTGTTATGCCTTTCGGATTGTGTAATGCTCCTCAGACAATGTGTCGTCTGATGGATGAATTAATTTCACCAGAGCATAAGTATTGTACCTTTGGTTATTTGGATGATTTGTGCGTGGTTTCTGATAATTTTGATGAGCACTTGTCGGTATTGGTTAGGTTGTCTCAATAATTTCGCAAAGCCAACCTTACACTGAATATTACCAAAAGCAAGTTCTGTGTTACCGAAGTCGCTTATCTAGGATATGTCATAGGTAATGGTGGCATCTCAACTGATCCTTTAAAAGTAGAATCAATTCAATCATGGCCTGTGCCCAAGACTCTAAAACAAGCAAGAGGTTTTATGGGCATAGTAGGGTGGTATAGGAGATTCATAAATAATTTTTCGGATATAACCTTTCCTATTACAGAATTGCTTTCTGCGAAGAAAAAATTTGTTTGGAACGACAAAGCTCAGGAAGCATTCGTCAAGCTTAAATTATTACTTACATCTGCACCTGTACTTCAAAATCCTGATTTTTCAAAAAAGTTTTATTTACATTGCGACGCCAGTGACTTTGGTATTGGCGCCGTACTAGTGCAAATGTCTGACGAAGGCGTCTAAAAACCTATAGCATTTATGTCGAAAAAGCTTAATACAGCTCAACGCAATTATAGCGTTACGGAGCGAGAATGTTTAGCAGCTTTAGAAGCCATTGAAAAGTTCCGATGTTACATAGAAATGCAAGAATTCGAAGTAATCACTGATCATTCAAGTTTGGTCTGGCTAATGAAGCATGAATGTATAGTGAGTGATAACGGCTCACAGTTCAAAGCCACTGATTTCAACGCTTGGCTTACATCCTTAGGTATTAAACATATTTTTACCGCCTTATATTCTCCTCAATCGAATGCATCTGAGCGTGTTAATCGGTCTATAATAGCTTCTATCAGGGCGTTCTTAAAAAGTGACCACAGAGAATGGGATGCTCATATTCCCGCAATAAGTTGCGCCCTTCGAAATGGATTGCAACAAAGCTTACATTGCTCCCCTTATCATGCATTATTTGGGTTCGATATGGCTACTCATGGAGCCCACTATAAATTGCCAAATACAATTAATTTATTAGATGAGGCCTCCAATGTTCTTCAACGGGATGATCAACTTCAATTATTGCGAAAAGAGTTGCGGAAAAATGTAGCTCAAGCGGCGGAACAAAATGCTAAACAATATAACTTACGTACTCGTAACATAACGTATAAAGTAGGCCAAGAAGTCTATCGTAGAAACTTTGGCCAGAGTAATTTTGGCAAAAATATAAATGCCAAGTTTAATCTACAATGGCTTAAATCTAGAATAAAAGAAAGACTTGGTAATTGTTACTATGTTTTAGAAGACTTACAGGGCCGAGTGCAAGGGACTTATCATGCAAAAGACATTCGGCAATAATTGATCTTTTTATTTTTTATACCCTTGCAGAGGGTATTATAAAATTGGTCAGATGTTTGTAACGCATAGAAATATACATTTCCGACCGCATAAAGTATATATATTCTTGATCAGCATCAATAGCCGAGTCGATTGAGACATGTCCGTCTGTCCCTCCGTCCGTCTGTCCGCCTGTCCGCCTGTCCGTCTGTCCGTCTGTCTGTTTAGCCAGACGTTTTCGAGCTTAAATCTTAAGCTACATGGTTGAAACATAAAAAGTTCCTCAATCGATTGAGCAGGTAAAGTTTAAAAATTAGTCGGATCGGATAATTATCACCGGAGCTATTAACTAAAACGTGGAGGTACCTCGAGTAAAATAAGCAGTTTTCTTTGGCAGCAAAGAAACAAAAACAAATTCCAAGCAATCACACACACACATACATATGGTTCGGTGTTTGGTGGATTCGATTCTCAGTGAATTCGGGAAAATTTTTAATTGAGTTTTCTCTTCAATTACTTTAAAAATTTTGTTTTTAAATTAAATAATAAAACAATGAAACTGCAAGGGTATACAAACTTCGGCAGAGCCGAAGTTAGCTTCTTTGATATTGTTTTTCAGTCAAATCCCCTGTAAAAATAAAAATATTTTTGAAATTTGACTGTGGTTGTGAGAGTCAATTATTGCCCGTGTACATTTTTTCTTTCACACCACTGTAATTAAGCTCATCTTTAAGCTCAGCTTGAGTGAAAGCTCAAAAATGAGTGGAACCTGGAAGCCAAGCTCTAAGCTAAGCTCACTCCCACGCAAATGAGTGCTTTGGTTCTGAGTGACTTTTCAGTGCATTCAAGACTAAGAACCTGAGCAGTAGTATAATACGGTAGTGTAATACGGTATAATACGGCCAAGTAAAAATTTATTAAGTGACCACGGTGGAAAATTTCCAAAGACCACGAGGTCTTAAATTTTTAATCCAAATTTTATAAAGGTTAAATAAACCCATCGGCCCATCCTAAAAAGTTAATATTTTGTCTGAATGCACCAAACTTTTGTTGGCCAAATTATTTTTCGAAAATTGTGCTATTTCTAAAAAATTAACCATTGAGGTTAAGCACCCGCAAAGGTATTTGACTTGTATAACATTTTTTTTTTTTTGACTTATTATAGTCATAATCTTTAATTCTCTCTAGTCCAGTTCTTGTAAAAAATCACGCAAAAAGGATGGGTGAAAAAAGAAATTTTTCCTCCCAATGAGGTTTTTTCGTTGACGTTGGTGACGTCATCCACCACGTGTGACGGCCCGTCACTTAGAAAATTTTTTCCGTAAAATTTTTCCGGCATAAACTGGGATTTATTCGAAGTCCCTATCTTTTACAAAAGCGTCTGGATTGATTAAATATGCCCTGTAACAACTGAGATTTAATTTCAAGAATCTCTCTCGGAAATTTTCATCTTTAAAAAACATTCGCCACTTATCTCGGTTCAACGTGGAATAATCCCCGGTCGATTCACCTGGGAGTCTTAATTAATTCTAGCCTGGTCACTTGGCTAGTTCATCTCTAATTCCTGCAACTTGCAGAAGTTTCTGTTGGATGATTCCAACCAACGATTACCTGAGCGACAACTCGTGCGCTTAATGGAGAAAACTATAAGCGAAAATGAAGATCAGCTGTAACCATTTTAATCTGGTCTTACCAGATTTTCTGTTCCTAAATATTTAAATTTAGTTTGTATAAGTTTGCTATTTCTATTTTATATTTTTTTAAATTTTTCGTGGAACAATAATACTTATAAATACCTTCCCATACTTATAGTTATGCGTGCAGTTTATCACCTATACATAAATTCTATTTGAAAATCCTTTAAACAGCTAATTATAAAGCTCATCAATCGTCATCAGGCCTGCTGACATCATTGGACTTTGGTCGTAAGTACGGCATAGCCGCAATTTTCAATAATTAAAATGCAACTAGGGTAATATTGCACCCTCTATATGGTGATAACTGTCCTCGTACTCAAATAGGTTTAAAAATTCCAAATTATAATATTCAAAAATTCGAACTTAATTATTTTGCGAGCCATAATATAAATAAATCATACCATTGATTATGGTATTTGAAAGTTTTTATAAGTAACATGCATAATTAAAATTCCACATTTAATTACGATTCAAATAATAGTATGTCCCTCTAAGCATTCTTAAATTTAACTTCTTAAATTTCTTAAATATTTCGCGTCAATTCTCGAATATTTTTACAATTCGGAATTAATAACGAATTTAATTACTTTCGTGTATTCTCTGATTTTTTTTGATATCCTATAATCTCAATTTTGCTTTAATTAACTTTAATATTCGCGACAATGAATTATTTTATCATGAAGTTAAACTATCTTGAACTTTCTTGAATAAATTGTATTTTTTTTTTATAATGGAGTAATACGACTCGTGATTCCTTAGGGGTGATGCAGGTGTAATAACAATGACGTGAATTGTGTTTGGGATTTTCCAGATGTATTTAGCGCTGAAAGGAAAATCATGGTAGGGCGGGTAGAGAGCGCGACTACGCGAACATCTTCGTAGTCAAACTATTCACAGCGACTGTTCTTCTTATTCTTTTAATTCTATTCTGTCTTTGCATTTCATTTTAGGGACTTTCTTTTTTAAGAATAAATTGTGTAAGTGGGTTGGGCATAATTGATCAAAGAACCCCCCCAGCCGATTGTTTTGCTAGCCGCACTAAGAGTCCCGCGGATCGGTTATGCCATCGCCGATATCTTGCACAAGTGACGTATTATTCCAGGTGATTTCCCTTTTGCTTTTCTTTGAGTATTTGGGGTTTGAATCAGACCTGGGTGTCGTTTCATATTTTTATGACGCCCAACTTGTGGCTGTACGTTACAACTTTTTTTTTGCAAGTATACTTTTCGAAGACATTTTGTTGTTGTAAGTGAGTTACAATAACAAAACATTCTGTGCTTTGAAGTTTGATCATTTAAGAATCCAATTAAAGAAGAAATAGAAAAAATAACGGTACATAGAGATATTTAAAAGCAAATGAACTAACAATAAACAGTTGTCAAAGATATTTACACAGTTATTTATTATACTTACACAATTTAGATGTGCTCTTATTCTTGGACTTAGGCTTGGAAGATTAAGTCGGTTTTGATTTCGTTGAAACATAAAAAGCTTAAATTTTTATATTTTGATTAAAATTTCGGAAAATAATACTAAAATGGTTGAAACAGGAGAGTTTTCCATTGAAACACGATCTGAGATCGTAACTAAATTTAAATGTGGTGATTCAGCTTCTGAATTGGCCAAATTTTACAAAATTTTTGAGAAAAACTGTTTATAATCTGGTTAAGAAAAAGGAAATGACAAGAAATTGGGAATGCAGGCGACTAATTGGAATAGTTGATAGAAATCCAAAGAAATTAAATTATTATATTATTATCCTATTAAATTGTCAGCAGAATCGATTAACTTACTTGGCAAAAAGGTTAGTGATGCTACAATACATCGGAGGCTTAAGGACACCAACATCCGAACCTATACGGTACGCAAAGTAATTAATATTATATTCTTGTATATTCTTGATCAATATCAACAGTCGAGTCGGTCTAGCCATGTCCGTCTGTTTCTATCACGTTGTAGACCGTAAATTTTAAGCTACATATATGTTTCAAATTTAAAATATTAAATTCCTCGGACCAATGGTCCAGGGGGGAGTCGTGAGAGCTTACGCAATAATTCGTAGAATTGAACTTGTTTTGCATATTTCCAAGAATAAAAAGAGAATAAATTTAGACAGAGTGCTTTCTTTTTATCAGTTTTACAGTACTCGTGGAGATGAGATGAAATAAGTTGTACTGTTCAAGTTATTTTAGTCATAATCAGTACTTCAAGCGTGCCAGTCAATACTTCTTGGAATTCGACTTTTTTTGCGTATTTCTTCATCAAAAAATTATAAACGTAACTAATAAGGAACGCTGTAAATGGAGTAAGATTTAGGTAAAATTTACTTTAGTTTTAATCTGTATTTACATACATATATGTACATATGTATGTACATATATGAAATCCACTGTAAGCCTCCACATTATTAATTCATACATACATATGTACATATGTACTTATACATATACATATATATGTACATGCGTAAATATGTCGTGAGTAGTAATCGGAAAAATATTTATTAATCGATATGATTAAAATTAGCTGGGTGTTTTTAAAACGAAATTAATGGAATAAAAGTGGAAATAATGGATAATATATTTATTATTTATTTAGTTAACCTGTTTCTCTTTTCCTGCCTTAGAAAAAAGAAACGCTCTGTAGGTACAGCAGTGCCAATCAGAAAGCAATAGCGATAAGTTATTATGTATACACATTTGGGGGTATGCAGAACTCATTTCCATTTAAAAGGAAACTAAGTTCGTCCCTAATTTGATAATGGTCGTTGTCTTTTTAGGGCGTTTGTGTACCAACGACGAACTCATTTCCAATACAGGAGCAGTAAAAAAGAAACTAAGTTCGTCCTTAATTTGATAAGGGTCGTTGTCTTTTTAAAGCGTTTGTGTACCAACGACTTGTGGTGGGCCCATAAGTCAAACTCAATTTATCCAGTAGATGAATCACTAATGCTTCCTTGACTTTCATTTTTCTCTAAAAGATCTGCTTCATAACTGAACCCAAAGCTATCAGGTCCTGAAAATGCATTTTGTAAAACGCGGATCCAGCAAAGTAGATGCAGCCAATAAGGACGACTGCTCCATTGTTCCTAATCTGCGATCGAGGTGTCCCAATATAACTACAGTATTATTTCAAAAAGTCTGACTTTAAATGTCCATAACATTTTTTTAATTCAGAAATGTTTTTTAAACAAAATTTGTTTTCTCAACGTTTTATTTTTATGATTTCGCTTCATAAAAAAATAACAATATTAATATTTGGTCGTATTTTTATTAAGCTTTAAAACGGCCTCTATTCTTTTTTTGGGTGCACTATCAATGCAACATTTTATCATTTTTTGCAATTTTCGTTAATCATACATCAAAGATGTTTTCCTTTAGTGTATCGATCTTAGGTTTTGCCGAACGTAAACTTTCGATTTTAGATAAGACCATTAGTTTTCAATGTGAATCACATTGTCAATCACAGGTCAGGAGAATAACCTTCCCATGGTAAGGCCTGAATTTATTGTTGGAAAGCAAGTTTTTGATCTTTTTCAGGAATGGCAGGGGCACCATCCTGCAAGAATATGTAGTCTGATTCTGGTAATTTCAAATTTTGAAAATACCGATATGTACTGAATACTGTTTATAGTTTTCTCAGCGAAGTAAATTGGCCCTGGACCTTCCCATGAAATGCATGACCAAAGCATGACAGAAGGTCGATGTTTCACTCCTTTCTTTATACAATCTAAATTGTATCGCTCGCCTGGTTTGCGACGAACAAATTTCAAAATCTCTGTAAGTGCTTCAAGGTGACATTTGTCGCTGAAAATTACTTAAAATAATTATTTAACACATTCTTTTTTTAGTCATGAAGATACACATTATATAAAGGTCACAAATTTAAAAAAAAAAATCAATTTTTTACGGAGCTTACCCTGTTTCAGTAACCGTTTAAAAAACAATAGCTCACTTAACCCTTTGCTTTTTCATTCTCTCAGTTAATCTTTTTAGCAGGACGTCGACATTTCATGTTGTCTACTTTGAGAAATGCAGACTGTTCTGTCAAACTCGCTTAATATACCGTATACTAAATCATTCGATTCTTATGTTATTCAACTTGAACATTATATTGTAATCATATGTTTGTTATACTTAAAAGCTCATGTAAACGAATGCTCGATCGCATCATTTGTCTTGCATCTATGCTTTCTACTTATTCTTTCAGCTTGCAATAATCATTAAACGGATTCACTCCAAACACCTTGTATATTTTTTCTAATTCAAATAGTTTCTCCAGTGTCTTTTCACTCACGCCCATCCTAGATATTTGTCTCATTCTAAGAAAACGCTCTAATCCCCAACATTTTGGCGCCCAACGAGGGGCTTGTTAGTAAAAATCTGGAAAATTTGTTGGAAAAAGTTATATGGTGAAATCAGAATAACGGTCTCTGTGATATGATTTGGAGTTCATCGTGGGAATTTTCACATAAAACTTCATTGGCATACACTTAATCGTAAGAGTTCAATCGATAAAGAAAAATCATTAAACTTCATTGGCAAACATTAAGAAAGAGTTTTTTGGATTTTTGAAATCATTGAACTTCATTGGAATTTACATCACAGAAAGATTTTTTTGGATTACAGCAATCAACTAACTTCATTTACATTTCATCAAAAGCGTTTTGTTGGTTTTCTAATATCAATAAAGCTTCATTGGCATTTACATAAGTATTTATTGGCATATAAGGCGACGCATAAGCTCGACTCACCAACTGTACCAACCACGACAACTCGTGGTTAGAACATTGCAACAGTTAAGCGTGGCGTTGGAAGTCCCGTAATTTTCATCGTCTCGTACACTGTACGAACACAGTTAACCGCTCAAGGTGACACAATCCGTCGTTTCACAACATAATGTACCAAGATGTCTCGATGTCAAACATCGAGAAATTTAACCATTTGTTAAATTGCCTGAAAGGTTCCGCATTGGAAGCAGTTCAAGCATATCAAGTGGCAGAAGAAAATTATCCCAAGGCCATCCAAAGATTAAATGAACGTTATGACAACGTAATTGAAGCTTTATTAAAGTTGCAGCCTGTCGAGAAACCAGATGCTGCCAGATGCTGAATCAATGATGATTTACATCATCATGGAAAAATGTGACACACAAACGAAAAACGAGTGGAATAAGACGCAAAGCTTACGGTCATTACCTAGTTGGGGTATGTTCTCGGATGTTCTGGATCGGCACTGTCAATATTTGGTAGCCAGCAACATCACATCGAATCACAAGGGTGGAATTGCCAGACAACGTCGTTTTGACAAAATCGAGCAAATAAATTCATTTGCAATTACTAACATTTTATGCAATCTTTCTTCCAGTTCAACACATAAGCTTAGCGATTGCGCGGCGTTTCAGGAAATGTCTGTCGATTAAAGGAACGAAGTCGTCAAACAAACTCTGTTTTAATTGTTTGAAATCTGGTCATCGGATAGCGCAATATTCTTCACCATACCGATGCCGCATATGTAAGCGTACACATCACACAATAATTCATATTGAGCAAATGCAGAGGCAGTCAACACAGTCACCGTCACCACAGCCAGTAAGATGTATACAATCCGCTGCTACCCATTCACAAATGGAATCGCAACAAGGACAAGTTATTCTAGCCACCGCGAAGGTGCTCGTAAGGGATTCGTCAAGCGTCTACAGGACAGGTAGAGCGCTGCTGGATTCCTGTTCACAAGTTAACTTTATCACGGATCAATTTGCACAATGACTGCATCTTCGTAGAGATAAGCGTCAAATCGAAATTCGGAGTAATGGTGAATCTACAAACAATATCAACAATGGCACAACGACAACTATACGGTCTCGAATATCCAAATTCGAAACATCTATGAAATTTTGCATCACTTCGGCCTTCGCCCATCAGCCGGATGCTGAGCTGGACACGTCCAATTGAAATATAGCAGAAAATACAAAGCTCGCAGATGACAACTTTAATCGCCCTGGACGCATTGATTTACTGCTTGGTACAGAGGCATTTTTCGAATGTCTTGCAGTGGGACAAATAAAACTTGGAGATAATGTACCAATTTTACTGAGAACACTATTTGGATGGATCATATCTGGGAGATACAAAGAGCAACGCATGGATAATTCATCGAGTTTTTTAACTGTTGAAGAATCTATTGACAAAAACTTTTAATTACTTTGGAAAATTGACAACATCAATTCAACCCCGACGTCGGAACCGCAACCTGAACTACGTAAATACAACGACTCAATTTGAAATTGGTAGAATTATGGTAACTTTACCTTTCAAAAAGGATCCCAACTGCCTAGGAAACTCAGCTGACATTGCCCGTCGTCGATTTCTGGCAATGGAGAGACGTCTTCAACGGCAACCTGACATTCGTGAACAATGCATGAAATTTATGAAGGGCTGAATCATATGCTTCAGCCCTTCATAGTAGTGCCAAATCCAAGGGTATGTGAGCCTCATTTCTATATACCACATCACTGTGTATTTAAGCCCAGCAGCGAGTCAACCAAACTAACAGTCGTTTTCGATGCTTCGTGTAGAACATCATCTCTATACACACAAAATGATTTGCTGTTTGTGGGCCCTACTTTGCAAGATGACCTATACACACAACTAATGCGATTTCGATTAGTGCAGTTGGCCATAACTGCTGATGTGACCAAGATGTACAGGCAAGTTCTTTTAAATCCACAAGATCAAGCGTTTCAATATATATTTTGGAGAGAAAGTCCTTCAGATGACCTAAAGACATTCAGGCTTAACATGAAAACGTACGGAACAGCAGCCGCACCGTACCTGGCAATTAGAACTCTTCAACATTTGGCAGATTTATACATGGAAGAATTTCCCCTAGGAGCATCAATTTTTAAATCTCCATTTTACGTTAAAGATTTTTCTTTGTGGTGCAGACGACATCGCGACATTGGAAACCATCAAAACAGAGGTCAGTGAGATATTACGTCGAGAACTATTTTCACTGGACAAATGATGATAAATCAATCAAGGAATTGGCGACCAATGAGAAGGCTATCACTTGGTTCAAATTGGGAGCAAGTCAGAGACAAGCTTTTGTTTATGTTTAAGCCAAAGCAAAATGTAGATGTGATTACAAAACGAACTATTCTTTCTATCGCATCATCTCTATTTGATCCATTATGATTATTGGCGCCTCTCACAATCGGATCAAAAATCATAATCCAAGAAATTTGGCTACTGAAACTATCGTGGGATGAAACTTTTCCGCAATCACTTAAGAAAGCATGGGCAAGAATCTTAGGCACGCTCAACTCATTAACATCGATTTCTCCGCCTCATTACAGTTTGCAGGGCAATCATGTAAATCTTCAAGTACACGCATTTTGTGACGCGTCTATACGAGCGTATGGTACATGCATCTATCTCAGCTCAATCGATTCAAAGAGGCATATCAATGTCAAGCTTGCTCCAGTTAAAAGGCAAATGGAGCTCAGTTACTAAGTAACTTATAGGCGAAAATCAAAAATATAATGATAAACAAACCGCCCACTGCCTATTTTTAGACAGATTTGTAAATTGTATTTCATTGGCTAAAACAGCATTGGCTTTTGTTGGAAATTGTGAGGAAAGATATATTATATCTTACCACACAAATACACGAAATACAGAATGTATGCTTAATAATACAAACACATGAAACACATAAGCTATATCATGTATAAATCACCCCCTCGCATTTTATGTAAAATGTAAGTGTACATGATACACATAATGTTGCTCGTCCAGCCAATATGTGCAAACGTAAGTTAGCAACATATCATGTGTTAGCAACATGGCGAGAGCTTAGCAACATTACAAGCTAAGCAACATCGCAAGTGTTGGCAACATAAGCTGAGCGCCAGCAACACAAACGAGAAACAGAAAATATTCATGTACGCAAATATGCATATATGCATGCATACGAACAAAATATATAGAACACGCATGCATATGAAGACAGAACAAAACGAGAGAGAGAGAATATGGGAGAGCCGAACCAAACGATCATATGCTCGTAAGTAAACATCGAACATATGATCGTAAACAAATAATGCAACGACGAATAGAAATGTCATCGGACTTTGTTGTGATGACGTCAGAGGAATGCATCAGCATTGCCGAAATAAGAAAAAGGCAAAAGAAACGGAAAGTTCTCCCGCATACTTAAGCGTGAGAATCTAGCGGCAATGCATAAGCAGTGCCGAAACAATAATTATCTGCTCCCACACACGAACGGAAACGAAAGCTATGCTCAGAGAGCAACATTCGGAACAGCGTATGATATGAAGCAGCAATGCATAAGCATTGCTGGAATGATAATTACTCACCCATACACACAAACAAAATCGGAAGCTGCGCTCAGGGCGTATGATCGGCTCATGAGCGCGAAAGTAAAGCCGAGAGAGAGTTGCGATGGGTGTATTAGTGAGTTTTGTGGAAGGTGAGCGTACCGCTTAACATGTGTGGGTGTTTCAGCGGCAAGTTAAGAGAAAGTTTGACAGCCACTGAGAAGTGGCTGCAATAACCATAATGAATTAGCAATAACCCAAAACAAAGAGAAATGTATAAAGGCGGTTTAATTTGAATATATTCATAGCCAAAAAGGGGGATGATTAATGTTAGTCGGGGGGTTATTATTATTTGTTATTTCAGATTGTACATTTATACCATCATTAATATTTAAATTTATTATTATTATTAGTATAATCTCTTATATTTTTTTTATAACCATTTAAATCATGTGTTAATCTGTTTATGTAGGCATTTAGTTTATAATTTACATGTATTTCCGTAGGAATTGTATTATTACTCTTAATCTTAGAAAAGAGAGATGCATGGTGGATAAAAGGGGTGGCGATGGCGGAAATCGCGGGGCCAGCACGAGACCAGGAGAGAGCCGAAAAGGAGACGCCGTTGGCAACCGAGGCTGGGAGTTCAGCAGAATAACAGGCGACGCATACAAGGTGAAAGAATTTCACCATGCATAGCAACAAAAAAATTAGCGGCAGAGAAAGCCGATCAAAAGAAACAAGCAATGGAAAGTTTTCAAGACAAAACAAAAACTGATGGAAAAATACCCGTAACGGGTCAGGAGTTCACCACGCATCCTGATTGGGTCAAGATGCCTATAAATACGCACGGCTGAGACCAGAGGATTATTAGTTCGTGAGTGAAGATTTTAAAAGTGAAGTCAACAAGTGAAGTCAACAAGTGAAGTCAGCAAGTGAAGTAACAGGCGAAGTTATTAAGTAAAGGCACGGCTGTAAGATTAAAAGTTCAAGTGTACGGGAAAGTCTACGACCAAGTCAAGGGCAATTGTTAGCATAGAGGAAAAGACTAGGAGTTATTCCTAGCGATTTAGAAAGGACTAGGAGTATTCCTAGCAGCAGCAAGCAAGACTAGGAGTTATTCCTAGCATCAATACAAAGACTAGGAGTATTCCTAGCGTCAGCAAACAAGACTAGGAGTTATTCCTAGCAGCAATACAAAGACTAGGAGTATTCCTAGCATCAGTGGATAAGACTAGGAGTTATTCCTAGCGCCAGTAGCAAAGACTAGGAGTCATTCCTAGCAGCCAGGCAAAGACTAGGAGCTATTCCTAGCACTTTAGGAAAGACTAGGAGTATTCCTAGCACAGGTAGGAAGACCAGGAGTATTCCTGGCACAGGCAGGATCGACTAGGAGTATTCCTAGCACAGATTAGGGAAGACCAGGAGTATTCCTGGCATAGTGGGGGAAGACTAGGAGATATTCCTAGCAAATTATAGGAGAATAGCAGTCGTTAGGATAGAAAGGCAAGACCTGGAGTATTCCTGGCAGCTCAACCAAAGTATCTGCTAACTCGTATTCTTGCTTGATCATCGAGTTTCCCAAAAAACATTGGACGTGCATCAACAGCAGCAAATATTCAAATTTATCCTCGCCACCGCCAGCCAAGAAATCACATAAATAATACTCATAAAATGATTGTTTAATATAAGCCAAACTATTAATAAACATCATTGATTTGCATATCCGAAATTTCAGCAAACAAATCTTATTATTTCACCAGCGCACATATAAATTTGTTGTGCCGAACCTCGACACCTGAAATCCGGCTCTGCCGAATAACAGGACGAAAAAGGATCGTTACAACTGGCGCCCAACGTGCTTAACTGGTGAAAAGGATAACAAAAATCAAAATTGGAAAATTTAGAAAATTCATATAAATACAAACCAAAAGAGTATTTACAAAATTTAATAGTGATATGCAAAAACGGCTTGAATAAGCGGTAACAAAATCGTTAATTAGTTCTGCAAAACTGAAACAGTACAAAATATAATTTTGCTGCAAGATATCCTGGTGTTCAAAAAAAAAAATAATACCAAATTATATATATTCCCTTTTTCTGTTGCGGCAAACTGAGAGTAGTACAAAATGACAAAATCATGGATATACTACATGAGAAAGGAGGATTTGGTAAAAGCAGGCGTCACGTGTGGAATTTCGATAACCGGAACCGTCGAGGAAATGCGGAAACAATTCGGAGACTGGATCGAAGCACACGAGGAAGACCCAATATGGCAAGAGTGGATTAGTAAAATGGCAGGAAAATTTGCGAAAGCGGCAAAAGCTACACCGGCGGTGGACTTAGCGAAACTGGCAGTTCCAACACTAACACCGCCCAGATGGGGAAGTGTTGGGGCATTAGAGGGTCCACAAAAGCAACAACAAACATTATACGAAGACCCGAAGATGCACAAAAGGGACACAGAAGACCATAGAGGCAGAACATCCATATCGACAAGTGAGTACCCGAGGGTAGCCAAACAAGTAAGGGAGTGGACATTCAGGTTCGACGGTGGTTCGAAACCATTAGAATTCCTCGAGCAGGTCGAATGGTCAGCAGACATGTACGGGCTAGACATAAATTTGATACCGAGAGCCATGCCAGAACTACTGAAAGACAAAGCTCTTAAGTGGTACGTCGCGAACAACAGGCATTGGTCTTCTTGGGAGGATTTCACGGTTGCTTTTAAAAAATATTTCCTTCCAAGGGGTTATTTTAATAAACTTGAGGACCAAGTTAAGGCCAGAAAGCAAATGTGGAACGAAGCATTTAAGGACTTCATGGTCGAAATGCAAACAATGATGCGACCATTGAAATGCTCAGAACATGAGCAGCTGGAGATAATATTAGAAAACTGCACACCGGACCTTAAAGTTTTCATAAGCCCACACCACATAAGAACATTGGATGACTTAATGCAGCTGGCTGATGAATTCGAAATGTTGGAACAAGAACGTCGTAAATTCCATCGAGAGGCTCAAAAGGAGCGTTCCAACATCCCGATGCACGTGTCAAGGCGACCAATAGTTCAGGATAGAAGAGACACAATGTGCAGGCGATGTTTGGACGAAGAACCACCGATACCAGCACAAAGGAGAATGGCCAATAGTGAAGCACAAGGATGGATCCAGAACCCATCACAGGCGTGCAGGCGATGTGGAGGTGCCGGACACTGGGCCAGGGAATGTAACAACAGGAAAATATTATTTTGTTGGGTATGCGGAAGGATCGGAAAACGGTCAATGAATTGCTGTATGGCGGCGGGAAACGCAAACCGGTTCCAGCCTACAAGGGGCGAGCAGGGACCGGTGCCGGCAGCTCCCAGAAACTAATAGGAAAACTATTAGAAGAAGAGAGCCAACTATCAGCGGAGATTAGCATCGAGGGAATGACAATGCAGGCAACAGTGGATTCAGGTGCCACCAGCAGCTTTGTCAGCCAAGGCCTAGTGGAGAAATTAGGAAAACAGGCATATCTCACCCAAACAAGAAAGCAAGTACGACTAGCAGACGGTGCGACCAAAGAAATAACATGGCAATGGATCGCGAACGTACAGTTTGGAAACGAGAAAATTAAAATGTCATTCCTAGTTCTCCCAGGTGGAATCGACGCTATAGTGTTGGGCTGGAATTTTATAAAAGCGATGGGAGCTACAATTAAATGTGCAGGCCACGCAATAAATATCCCTCCGAGGTGCAGATTGAATGGTAAGCTGACCGAAAGAATATCAACAGCAATAGTAACAGATGCACCAGAAACAGAAGTGGGGGATTTTATGAAGCAAGAACTGGCGGAATTAGCAAAAATATCAGGAACGTCAAATGTAGGCATGCACACAATTACAATGTGCGATGACAAGCCGATAAAACAACGATATTATCCAAAGAATCCGAAAATGCAAGGCATCATTAACGAAAAGGTCGATGAGTTAATGGCAATGGGATACATCGAGCGGTCAAACAGTCCATACAGCTCACCAATAGTAATGGTGAAGAAGAAACAAACAGGGAAGTGGAGGCTGTGCGTTGACTTCAGACAGATAAATGCGAAGTCGATAAAAGACGCGTACCCAATGCCGAGAATAGACTACATATTGGATCAGTTGCGGGAGGCAAAGTACATCAGCAGTCTAGATCTGAAGGATGGCTACTGGCAAATCCCGTTGGAAGCAAACAGTAGGAAAATGACGGCATTTACTGTACCAGGCAAAGGACTGTACCAATGGAAGGTGATGCCATTTGGATTACACTCAGCCTCAGCAACGTTTCAGAGGGCCTTGGATATGGTGATAGGGCCAGAAATGATGCCGCACGCATTTGCTTATCAAGACGATATAATAATCGTGAGTCGAACCATAGAGGAACACAAGGCACATTTGCGAGAAGTGTTCAGGAGACTGAAAGAAGCAAACCTGCGGATAAATCCAGAGAAATGCCAATTCTTTCGAAAGGAACTACGGTTCCTAGGCCATAAAGTAACAGAGCTGGGAATTGGTACAGATCCGGATAAGGTAGCTGCTATAGCTGAATTAAAACCTCCGAAAAACACGAAAGAGCTACGGCAGTACCTAGGCGTGGCATCATGGTACAGGAGATTCGTTCCAGGATTCGCAACACTGGTGCAGCCATTGAACTCCCTATTAAAGAAGAAAACAAAATGGATATGGGAAGAGAAACACCAGGAGGCATTCGACAGGGTGAAAGAAAAGTTAGTAGCCGATCCAGTTTTGACTTGCCCGGACTTTTCAAAGATGTTCATACTCCAAACTGATGCGAGCAACTACGGAGTAGGGGCAATTCTAACTCAGAACACGGAGGAAGGGGAACGAGTCATATCCTATGCAAGTAGGACGCTAAACCAGGCTGAACAGAACTATTCAGCCACAGAAAAAGAATGCTTGGCAATAGTATGGGCAGTCAGAAAACTAAAACCATACTTGGAGGGTTACCACTTCAAAGTGGTAACAGATCACATGGCATTAAAGTGGCTGAATAGCATTGAAAGTCCTACAGGGCGAATCGCAAGGTGGGCATTGGAACTGCAGCAATACGACTTCGAAATAACATACCGCAGAGGCAAATTGAACATTGTGGCTGATGCACTGTCAAGGCAGCCATTGGAAACGTGTCGACGAATGGAAGACAACAGCATAAGAGTCAGGCAAGCGAACAATGGATGTGAATGGATAAGTGAAATGTACAAAAAGATTAAAAACAACCCACAAAAGTATACAGATTACTTATCCGAGAACGGGCAGTTGTATCGCAACATACCTCACAGAGCGGGCAACGAAGATGTAGTGGCGTGGAAACTGTGCGTTCCAAAAACACTGAGACACCAGGTAATAAATGAAAACCACAACACTCCGACGGCAGGTCATACAGGCTCAAGGAAAACAATTGCGCGAGTGGCGGCAAGATACTACTGGCCCGGAATGCAAAGGGACATTCGTACATATGTAAACAAATGCGAAAGTTGCCAAATGTATAAATCAAGTCAACAACAGGCAGCTGGACGTATGTTAACCCAAATTCCCGAAGAACCATGGGCAACCGTGTGCGCAGATTTTGTCGGCCCACTACCAAGATCAAAACATGGCAATTCTGTTTTACTGGTAATAATAGATAGATTTTCAAAATGGACTGAATTAATACCAATGAGGAAGGCGTCAGCAGAGAACTTGGTCAAGGCGTTCAGAGAACGAGTACTATGCAGATTCGGGGTACCGAAGGTAGTAATAACAGATAACGGCGTACAGTTTGTAAGCAAAATCTTTAAAAATATGCTACAGGAATGGGGATGCACACACCAATTAACAGCACCCTATACACCACAAGAGAATCCAACCGAAAGGGCGAACAGAACGGTCAAAACAATGATCGCCCAATTTGCAGAACGGAACCAGCGGAGATGGGACGAATTGTGGCCTGAATTAATGTTGGCCGTGAACTCCAGCGTATCAGATGCAACAGGATATACGGCAATGACAATAACTCAGGGAAGAGAGCCGAGATTGCCGGGAGCAATATATGATACACTAACGACAGGAACAGGCAAGCCTGACCACAAACTCCAGGATATGGAAAAGCGTATGAAAGAGATAGGTACGCTAGTACGAAGAAATCTGGAGAAGGCGGCACAAGACCAGGCAAGGCACTACAACCTGAGAAGACGTGAATGGAAACCACGAATTGGGGATGTTGTATGGGCAAAGGAGCATTATCTGTCAAATGCCGCGGAAGGATTTGCGGCAAAGTTGGCGCCGCGATATGGAGGGCCGTATAAGATAAAAGGATTTACATCACCTGTAATATGTAAATTGACACACATATCAAGCAGAAAAATAAGAACGGCCCACATAAGCGAATTAAAAGCGCAGGCAATGCCAGAGGCACAAACAGATGACCAACAAGAAATATGAGTCTCCAAATCCAATTTCAGCATTTTTCAGCTAAGCCGAGACGTACGAGTTGGACCGGCCGGACAACGAGGAAGTTAAGGCATGGCAGACTTGTGCTGGAAAAAGACAAGGAGAAAATGCCACACAGATAAATTTTATACATGTATACTTTTCTTTGTTAAACACATTGGCATATGAAATTAGAGATATACAGAATAATATCAAAATATCAAATTATGCTATACATACAATACATACATATATATACATTTGTTTAAGAATATCAAAATAGCAAGTATGCTATAGACACAATACCTATATATGTAATTCAAAAAAAGGGAGAAACAAAAAAAATAGGTATACATATATAAAACACCACAAAATCAGAAAGGCACAGCAACATCAGCATATGAGGAATTCAGAACAGTGGCTCTAAAACTGTAGTAATCACACGCACTCTGGAGCTAATAAAAAAAAAAAAAAGGAAGAGAAATTAATGAGGCCAAGATCAGCGATTGGTCAATTGACACGAATACGCATAAAATAAAGAAAGAGAAATTGCATCCGCAATATCAATATAATAGAGTGCGGCGAATTCGCGAGAGAGCACTCACACGCATAGTGTAGGTGTGAGATGCACGCACGTAATCAATGGAGGCATAACTAGTAAAAGAGAAATTGCATTCGCAACATCGAAAGCATAAGAAAGTGCATTATCACACAAATTTACGAGAGAGCACTCACACGCACAGTATAAGTGTGAGTACATACGAAGTGCACGCAATGCGTGGGCGATAATACACACGAAGTGCAACAAGAACCGAAATGCGTAAGCAGCGCTTGAGCAGAGCAATGCGAGGTTTCGCGATCAACGCAGCCAGAAACATAATTCACTTTCAGGAAATTATTCAATATGAGCGGACGCAATATGCACAACAGGAGGAACAACGAAGATGAGGCTTTGCAATTACTGGCATCGCCGTATGTGTCGGAAGAGGAGTCCGATGGCGATGAGCCGGTACCAGATGGGCCGGTCATCGTCATCTCTTCCGACGAGGGAGAGGAAGAGGACGTGGAGAGTGAGGAAGAGGAAGAGGATGAAATGGTAGTTGAAGAAGAGGAAGAGGAGGATGAGGGCATTGTCGCCGACAGCTTGGTGGGGCTGTTTGACGAGATTGAAGAAGAGCTGAGACGGATGGGGGCTCAAATTAATGAAGAGCCAGTGGAACCGGCACCACAAATGGAGGCCGACGAGATAATTGATTTAATCTCAGAAGAGGAAGAGGAAGAGGGGCAGTGGCAGCCAGCGAGGCCACCGACTCCACATGCGCGTGTACACCCGGCGTTCTACGCCGAATTTTGTAGGCCGGATGGCGAATCCTCGCCTGAACCGGAAGTAAACGCGGCATTCTGGGAGGAATTTTGCCAACCGCACAGCAGTGACGGAGAGCCCGAGGAGTATGACCAGTGGCAGGAGGCCACGAATGAGCCTATGGAGGATGAGGCGGCCACCGACGACATCCCTGGGCCACCAAGGCGTGACCAGTGAATGGAGTCGGTGCGCCAAGGCGATACGTGGGTACACCGGGCCACCACGGTGTACCAGTGGGTGGAGCCAATGAATCCACAGCAGCCGCAACAGCAGTCTGGGGCCTTCCAGGGCCAAAAAGGGCCCCAAGAGCAGCCGCAGCAACAACAACAGCAACAGCAGCAGCCGATAGCCTCCCAGGGCCAAAAAGGGCACACGGAAACAGCTACGCGAGACCCACGGCGACTGGCACGGCAAATGTCGGCGCCTGAGGGGCGGCAAGCTCCACAAAGACCCATTTTACAGCGACAAAGATCGGCGCCATTGCCTACGAGGCAACAACGATGGCGGGAACTCGAGGATGTACAATGGCCACTCGCAGTTGTCGTCGCGGTGCAGGCGATGGGCGGGGGAAATCGTCAGTCCCGATTGATGTGGGTCGGTCCGGTGCGCTACAGAATCCGGATGGCGAGGGGACGAGCGCGGGTGATGGAGGAGGTGATGTAGTTGGATGGAAATAGAATAGGTTAGGTTAGGAGGAAAATATGAAGTTTAGAATAAGTTAGGCTTAGGAGGAAAACATGAATTATAGGGAATAAGCTAGGTGTAGGAGAGATTAATGAAGTATAGTGTAGGGAATAGTAAAAAAAAAAAAAAAAAAAAAAAAACCCCAAGAAAAGATGCAGAATGAGCCAAACATGTGTATAAATAATACATGTTTTAAATGAAAAGATGCTCAATAACTGCCACAAACAAAAAAAAAGGGGATCCGAAAAGAAGCTTCGATGTATCGCCAGTTTAAAAGGATGCCTACAATGGCCAACAAAAAAAAGATGCGAGCCGAGCCAAACAAAAAAAAAAAAAAAAAAAATCTTTGAAACAAACTAAAAACAAAATTAATGAATAATACAACGGAATTAATAAACATACATAAACATAAATGATGAGGGAGGGGAGGCTTTGGTCTCCCGAAGAAAGGGGGGAATGTGAGGAAAGATATATTATATCTTACCACACAAATACACGAAATACAGAATGTATGCTTAATAATACAAACACATGAAACACATAAGCTATATCATGTATAAATCACCCCCTCGCATTTTATGTAAAATGTAAGTGTACATGATACACATAATGTTGCTCGTCCAGCCAATATGTGCAAACGTAAGTTAGCAACATATCATGTGTTAGCAACATGGCGAGAGCTTAGCAACATTACAAGCTAAGCAACATCGCAAGTGTTGGCAACATAAGCTGAGCGCCAGCAACACAAACGAGAAACAGAAAATATTCATGTACGCAAATATGCATATATGCATGCATACGAACAAAATATATAGAACACGCATGCATATGAAGACAGAACAAAACGAGAGAGAGAGAATATGGGAGAGCCGAACCAAACGATCATATGCTCGTAAGTAAACATCGAACATATGATCGTAAACAAATAATGCAACGACGAATAGAAATGTCATCGGACTTTGTTGTGATGACGTCAGAGGAATGCATCAGCATTGCCGAAATAAGAAAAAGGCAAAAGAAACGGAAAGTTCTCCCGCATACTTAAGCGTGAGAATCTAGCGGCAATGCGTAAGCAGTGCCGAAACAATAATTATCTGCTCCCACACACGAACGGAAACGAAAGCTATGCTCAGAGAGCAACATTCGGAACAGCGTATGATATGAAGCAGCAATGCATAAGCATTGCTGGAATGATAATTACTCACCCATACACACAAACAAAATCGGAAGCTGCGCTCAGGGCGTATGATCGGCTCATGAGCGCGAAAGTAAAGCCGAGAGAGAGTTGCGATGGGTGTATTAGTGAGTTTTGTGGAAGGTGAGCGTACCGCTTAACATGTGTGGGTGTTTCAGCGGCAAGTTAAGAGAAAGTTTGACAGCCACTGAGAAGTGGCTGCAATAACCATAATGAATTAGCAATAACCCAAAACAAAGAGAAATGTATAAAGGCGGTTTAATTTGAATATATTCATAGCCAAAAAGGGGGATGATTAATGTTAGTCGGGGGGTTATTATTATTTGTTATTTCAGATTGTACATTTATACCATCATTAATATTTAAATTTATTATTATTATTAGTATAATCTCTTATATTTTTTTTATAACCATTTAAATCATGTGTTAATCTGTTTATGTAGGCATTTAGTTTATAATTTACATGTATTTCCGTAGGAATTGTATTATTACTCTTAATCTTAGAAAAGAGAGATGCATGGTGGATAAAAGGGGTGGCGATGGCGGAAATCGCGGGGCCAGCACGAGACCAGGAGAGAGCCGAAAAGGAGACGCCGTTGGCAACCGAGGCTGGGAGTTCAGCAGAATAACAGGCGACGCATACAAGGTGAAAGAATTTCACCATGCATAGCAACAAGAAAGCTATGCTGGATTAGCGGCAGAGAAAGCCGATCAAAAGAAACAAGCAATGGAAAGTTTTCAAGACAAAACGAAAACTGATGGAAAAATACCCGTAACGGGTCAGGAGTTCACCACGCATCCTGATTGGGTCAAGATGCCTATAAATACGCACGGCTGAGACCAGAGGATTATTAGTTCGTGAGTGAAGATTTTAAAAGTGAAGTCAACAAGTGAAGTCAACAAGTGAAGTCAGCAAGTGAAGTAACAGGCGAAGTTATTAAGTAAAGGCACGGCTGTAAGATTAAAAGTTCAAGTGTACGGGAAAGTCTACGACCAAGTCAAGGGCAATTGTTAGCATAGAGGAAAAGACTAGGAGTTATTCCTAGCGATTTAGAAAGGACTAGGAGTATTCCTAGCAGCAGCAAGCAAGACTAGGAGTTATTCCTAGCATCAATACAAAGACTAGGAGTATTCCTAGCGTCAGCAAACAAGACTAGGAGTTATTCCTAGCAGCAATACAAAGACTAGGAGTATTCCTAGCATCAGTGGATAAGACTAGGAGTTATTCCTAGCGCCAGTAGCAAAGACTAGGAGTCATTCCTAGCAGCCAGGCAAAGACTAGGAGCTATTCCTAGCACTTTAGGAAAGACTAGGAGTATTCCTAGCACAGGTAGGAAGACCAGGAGTATTCCTGGCACAGGCAGGATCGACTAGGAGTATTCCTAGCACAGATTAGGGAAGACCAGGAGTATTCCTGGCATAGTGGGGGAAGACTAGGAGATATTCCTAGCAAATTATAGGAGAATAGCAGTCGTTAGGATAGAAAGGCAAGACCTGGAGTATTCCTGGCAGCTCAACCAAAGTATCTGCTAACTCGTATTCTTGCTTGATCATCGAGTTTCCCAAAAAACATTGGACGTGCATCAACAGCAGCAAATATTCAAATTTATCCTCGCCACCGCCAGCCAAGAAATCACATAAATAATACTCATAAAATAATTGTTTAATATAAGCCAAACTATTAATAAACATCATTGATTTGCATATCCGAAATTTCAGCAAACAAATCTTATTATTTCACCAGCGCACATATAAATTTGTTGTGCCGAACCTCGACACCTGAAATCCGGCTCTGCCGAATAACAGGACGAAAAAGGATCGTTACAAAATATAGTAGCGACCATTTAAGAGAACACGTCAGATGGCCACTGGAGATATGTGCAATCCTGCTGACATCGTATCACGAGGATGTACAGCAGTGGAACTTCAACAATCAATTTGGTTTGCCGGACCATTATTTTAGCAGGAGTCTGAAGACAAATGGCCCCAACAACCTCAGCTTGAAGACGTAGACATGGATATTATCAACAACGACAGAAAAAAATGCACATTCGCTATTGCTGTGGAGCCCAACTAAAAAAAGGGCAACCGCAGTTTTGAAATGTCAACGCCATTACCAGAGGAGATGAACAACGCATTAAATTGCATCGTGTGGAATATTCAACAAAGACATTTCAATAATGAATTTAATCCATTACTACGTGGGAAGCAAGTGGAAAGCAGTTTAAAATTTCTGACACCGTTTCTAGATGATTCAACAGGATTCAAACTCATCAAAGTCGTTGAAAGGCTTGAAAATGCAATTCTTCCCGAGCGTCTGAAGCATCCCCTTCTACTACCGAAAAACTCGAATTTTGTTCAAATATACATTCGACACTTGCATTTACGAAATTATCATGCTGGAAAAAAAGCATTGGTAGGACTATTGCGATTTCAATTTTGTATAATCAACGCTAGAGCTTTGAAATCATGTGTATACTGTGTGAGATATCGACCTGTTTTAGTTCATCAACTTATGGGTTCACTGCCATCTGAACGCTTAGCTACGGATAAACCATTTCGCCATGTGGGCGTGGATTTTTGTGGACCAGTAAACACGTATCTTCGCATCCATGGAAAGGGTCCTATCAGATCATATATTGCAATATTTCTTTGCATGGCTGTTAAGGCAGTACATATTCAGGTCGTCTCGGATCTATCAACAAACAAATTTCTGGAAGACCAGTATCACACATATACTTCGACAATGCTACAAATTTTGTTGGAGCATCCAACAAACTAATGAACCTCAAACTTTATATTCAACTCGAAAAACCAAGATGCGATTCAATCATATTGTGCTTCAGAAGAAATAACTTTTCATTTTATTCCTCCCAGGGCACCACACTTTGGCCTTTGGGTCTCTTAATCTGATCAGTTATCGAGATAGAGGCAGTACTAAATTCACGTTTTTTAACACCTCTATCGGATTCAAATGATTTGGGAGCGTTAACTGCGGGACACTTGCTGAACGGAGATGCTCCGTTCAATGCGCGCGCATTTCCCGAGCGCATGGTGGTCTAAAACAACATCACTGCTTTAAATCACTATGATCAAATTGTGGCGGTGAAGCAAAAATTTTGTCGTCGCTGGTCAGGAGAATATATCAACGAACTGCGTTCTAGGACAAAATGGACATCACCTTCACCAAATATTACAGTTGGAACTATGGCTATTATTCAAGAAGACAACATGCCACCTCAATCCTGGAAACTTGGTCATGTGGAAGCAGTTGTGCACGGGAAAAATGACCGCGTAAGAGTTGTTCAACTACGCACAGCATCAGGAACTTGTTGCCGCCCAATACATAAACTGGCAATTTTACCAATTTCTTGAAAAATATCTTTTCAAGGGGGGCGGAATGTTCGGTCAAACTCGCTTAATATACCGTAGGCTAAATAATTCGATTCTTATGTTATTCAACTTGAACTTTATATTGTAGTCATATGTTTGTTATACTTAAAAGCTCATGTAAGCGAAAGCTCGATCGCATCAATTGTCTTGCATCTATGCTTTCTACTTATTCTTTCAGTCTGCAATTATCATTAAACTCCAAACACCTTGTATATTTTTATACCCTTGCAGAGGGTATTATAAAATTGGTCAGATGTTTGTAACGCATAGAAATATACGTTTCCGACCCCATAAAGTAAATATATTCTTGATCAGCATCAACAGCCGAGTCGATTGAGACATGTCCGTCTGTCCGTCCGTCCGTCTGTCTGTTTAGCCAGACGTTTTCGAGCTTAAATTTTAAGCTACATGGTTGAAACATGAAAAGTTAAGTTCCTCAATCGATGATGTAGGTTAAGTTTAAAAATTAGTCGGATCGGATGATTATCACCGGAGTTATTAACTAAAACGTGGAGGTACCTCGAGTAAAATAAGCAATTTTCTTTGGCAGCAAAGAAACAAAAACAAATTCCAAGAAATCACGCACACACATACATATGCAAAAATTCGTCACCACGCGGTGTGTGAGAGAGACAGAAACAGTTGCGTTGTGTTGTTGCATAGAATAAAATTGACAGAGCGAGATGCCCTGCGCTTGCTATGTATGTATGTTATAATAGCGGAGTCAAGCGAGCTAGGTTGGTGGCGTAGTGGTTAGAGATCAGCCGCGTTAACGTCCCAAGAAAAAAGGGGTTCATTTTGTGGGCATGAAAAACCCGCTGACTACCATGGTGAAATTTTTGTTTTTTGGCTTTTAATTAATATTTGACATACATAAGGAGAGTAGTGAGTACTCTCCCGTCAAAATTTTTTCTCATGCTCTAACCTTGAAAAAATATTGTCGCGGTTTTAAGAAAAAACCTATACATAATTTCTATACACACACCTACACATTCATTTGAATGTCAAGATGTGGTAACGCTTAAGTGTAATTCCATAAAGTCGATCAAAATTCGCCTGGAAAAGTTTTTGCATTAGGCAAACAGAAAATTTAGCAATGAATTTTAAGTATCATTTCCATTGCATATTTTTTTTTGTATTCGTTTCATTCTTAATGGTTCAACTATGGCAAATATTTACTTAAGACTCCTCGGATTTTTAGTATTGGAAAATCGAAAATGTGCAAAAAAGCCAGATTTGAACTTTAATGTTGGTGACCGACGACTTAACAGAACGCGCCATAAAAATATCGTTGCCAGAGAGTTTTCAAATTTGTTAAGGATTTATTTATTAATATTACTCAAAAGTCTCCCTGCACTTTGTAGCACACCGGTGTATGCAAAGAATTAAAAAGAAATAATCGGCGACCGAACTTTTTTATTTGCCCACAAAATTCTGCCCAAAATTATTTCTTTTTATTCTCTGCGACATCGATGTTCCACAAGGAACAGTGTTTGAAAACTTGATTATTTTGATGCTTAATATCTTGAATTTATTTTTAAATTATTGGCAATAAAAGAATGTTTTCTGGCAGCGCTATATTTACAAATCTCCCAACACTATTTATGAGTTCAGTAGCACTAATTTTAGCTAGAAATAGAAATTTTTATCGAATTTTTTTCGATTAAAAAGTCATTTTTGTTTTGTTAATTGTGAAAAAACTAAGCTATAAATTCCCGACCGATAAAGGCTGCCAGATTGCTGCTCCCGAAATAAATCTTGTGTTTCTTGATTATCGGCGCCGTTTCTAAAAGTTAAAAATTTGTGATTTTGAAAGTGTTGTGAAAAGTGTAAGTGTTTAAATAGTGAGCGCGCTTCCTAAATCACCGAGACCGCGATTGAAGTTGCTGTTGCCCTTTTGACGCTGCCAACGCTGGTAAATTTCGTAAGTTTTTTTTTTCAAATTGTTAATTAATTGCTAGTCTTTTTAAAGACTAGTGTATTAAATTATTCAAATAGAAGTCTTTTTCAAGACTTCTGTATTTTATTGTTTAAATACAGACCTTTTTCTTTAGTAGTCTTTTTTAAGACTACTGAATTTTCCGTTCTTTCTACTTTTCTCTACGATACATAAACATATAAAATAACCCTTTATTTTCAGCCTAACATTATATTATCTTGTTTTCAGAATAACATAATATCTTTTACAGCCAATTTTAATTTAATTTCTGCCGAGCAACAAAACAATAAAAAATTTGAAATGCCGCGTTTAAAAAAAAAATCTGCTGAATAACTTCGCCGAGAAATGGTAAATCGTAGTCAGCAACGCTATGAAGAAGATCGTGTTTCAATTCGAGAAAGAAATTCACAACGTTTGGCTAATAATCGCCGAAATAATTTGGAAACTCGATCTCGAGAACGCCTACAGGATGCATTGTCACGTTCTACACGCCGAAGAAATGCCACGTATAGAAACCGAGAGCGCCAAGATGATGCTGCTTCTCATACTATACGAAGAGAAAACGAAACTACTCGACAGCAGGAACAAGAGCGTAACACTGCTGAACATTCTGCCAGAAGACAGGATTTGGAGTACAGGGAAACAGAGCGCGAACGCAACACATTATCCCACTCCATTCGTCGAGCAGATTTGGATGCGAGACAGCGGGAACAAGAGCGCAATACTGCGGAACATTCTGTCCGAAGACAGGATTTGGAGTACAGGGAAACAGCGTGAACGCGACGCATTATCCCACTCCATTCGTCGAGAAGATTTGGATGCGAGACAGCGGGAACAAGAGCGCAATAGTGCTGAACATTCTTTCCGAAGACAGGATTTGGAGTACAGGGAAACAGAGCGCGAACGCGACGCATTATCCCACTCCATTCGTCGAGAAAATTTGGATGCGAGACAGCAGGAACAAGAGCGCAATACTGCTGAACATTCTGTCCGAAGGCAGAATGTGGAGTACAGAGAAACCGAGCGGGAACGTGATTCGAATAATCGTCAAAATGTAAGACGAAATGTGTCTTTAAGAAGACGAGAGCAAAATTTGAATTCATCCCGAAGAAGAGTGACTCGAATGCAAACCCGGAGAACTACAGAAGAAATTCGACATATGAATGAAGCACGGGTTATCAACTATCGGCAAAATTCTCAAAATCGTAAAGCGGAGTCACGACGGCAATCCCAACGTAATAGAGAAGCCAGAGCAGCAATGTCACCAGAGGAGACGCAGCAACATAGAGAGTTGCAAATGCAGCAGCGAATGAGTCTGGCACGTCAAACATATTTAAGACAAATAAAGATGGGCCCAACGGAAATATGTACCAGCTGTGGAGGCACATTTTTTAAGCACAACACAAAATACTTGGACATGAATCGAATTTCCCTAAAATATCCTCTGTTGGATATAACAAAGTCCTTTTATTTGTCTGAAAAGTTTCCGTCTACAAATGGCTCTTATTCATTTTGCTCAACGTGTCACAAATCAATAAATAATCAAGGTAAAATACCAAACTTATGCCTTTCCGAAGGGTTTGATTTCCCTGAAATTCCCGACTGCCTCAAAGACATAACTTGCCTAGAGAAAAGATTGATATCACCGATAATTCCATTCATGAGAATTATATCCCTGGGCTATGAAAAGCAGTGCGCAGTAAGAGGAGCCGTGGTTAATGTTCCCATTTCCGTTTCCGACACGGTAACTGCGCTGCCTCGTTCATTTGATAACAGCCATGTGGTGCAAGTACATCTAAAGCGCAAGCTGGAATATCGACACAGTTTCATGACGGAGACTATAAGACCAGCTAAAGTGATGGAAGCGCTAAGATTCTTGTTAAGCACTGAGCTATACCAAAAGCATGGCATTTCAATATTAACGGATTGTTTTACGGCATTTCAAAATAATGCAGAAGTTCCATTTATTGCTGATCAAGAAGATCGACCAATCGTGGAACAACTTCTTGCAGAGCGGATGGAGATAGATCCTGATCCACAAGGCAACGAGGATGAAGACAATTTAAACCCCGGTGGTCAGGAAACCTTGCTGGAGAATGAGCCAATTGAAAATAATGCAAGTATTGAAAGAATTGCAATGGCCCCCGGTGAGGGTCGGCGTCCTGTCGATATGACTTCTCAGGAGGATGCTGAAGAACTATCCTTTCCTTCAATATCATGCGGAAAAATTTTTAACTGCAAAACCACATATGGCCGAAAAGCAAACTACGACCGCCGCTGTGCGAAAATACCAAAAATTTTGTATATGTACAAGTGCTATGAAATGACACGCATCAAGAATGCGATTTCTATTTGCCTTAGAAAAAAGTCTGGCACAGCGCATGTTACTGCGGCAAACATGATGGATGAAAACTTTGTGAATACCCTGGTTCAGCACGACGATGGATACCATTTACTAAAAGGATTGCGTTCTGCCCCAGCTCATTGGGAGGCGGAAAAAAAAAAGTTCTGGCCATGATTCGCCAGTTTGGATTACCAACATTTTTCATTACCCTCTCCGCGGCCGAGACGAAATGGAATGAACTCCTGGTCATTCTATCTCTTCTTATTGATAACAAAGTTATCAGTGAGGATGAAGCTTCGAATCTGCCAAATTCTGAAAAGGCAAGATTAATCCGTTCAGATCCTGCGACGTGCTCCAGATATTTTGACCACCGACTGCACCAGTTAATGAAGCTTTTCAAAAGCAACGATATTTTCGGTGATTTCCAGCTTTCTCATTATTATTGGAGAATAGAATTTCAACAACGAGGCTCACCACACTCACATGGCATGTATTGGCTGAGAGGAGCGCCAAAGCTACAGAATAGTGACGGCTCATTAAACACAGAAGAAGTGGTTAGATTTATTGATACGTTCATCACTACCAATGGAGCCAACGAAGAGTTGCATGATGTTTTAAGATATCAATACCACAAACATAGTGCCACTTGTAAAAAAGAAATTCGTAGAGAAAGCAAATGTCGGTTTAATATTCCATACCCTCCAATGCGTAAAACTAAAATTTTGTATCCTTTTGACGACGAAGAAACTCCCAATCCAATTTATAAACAAACTTGGAAACGCATTCAAGAACTGTTGGATGACAAAATGAATATTTCGCATGCTGAACAAATAAACCTTAACAATTTTAATAATTTTCTTACACACCTAGGCATTAATTATGATGAATACATTTTGTCAATAAGAACAACCTTAAAGAAACCTCAGATATTTCTACAAAGAAAGTTTTCTGACATAATGCTGAATGCATATAATCATGACATACTAAAACTACATAGAGCAAATATGGATATTCAATTCATTTTGGATGCATATGGATGCTGTAGTTACATTATAAATTATATAAACAAATCAAACAGAGGTGTATCAAAACTGCTTCGTGAGGCCATGGATGAAATTACTGCTGGAGGCCATCGAGATCGATCAATTAAAGAGAAATTACAACATCTCGGAAGCAAGTTCATTAACGGAACTGAAATATCAGCTCAAGAAGCTGTGTACAATATTCTGGGACTTCATTTGTCAGAAACGAGCAATGGAAATATTTTCGTAAATACATCGCATCCTGATCAAAGAGTTCGCATGATAAAGTCAAAAAAGGAATTGGAGAGACTTCCTCCTGACTCAACAAATATTTATGTGCCGGGACTCCACGATTACTATATACTCAGACCTGGATCTATGGAACATGAATGTCTGGCTGATTTTGCCGCACTATATGAACGAAAATCTTCGAAAAGACGAAGAGAGGCGGACGGAAATATAGAGGAGGATGACGAATATAATCCAGAAGAAATTGTGGAGGAAGATTTTGATGAATCACATGAAGAATATCAACTGCAAAACGGATCAGGCGTCATGCGGAAAAGAAAAAATCCTTACATCCTAAGATGGAGAAGGTTTAGCAAAAATATATCCAGATTGGATTATTACAGAGAACTTGTAACACTATTTTTCCCCTGGCGCAATGAAGGGTGCGATATAATTAATAATGACAATGAAGCAACATACAACAATAATAAAATGTTAATTGATGCCAACAGGAAGAAATATGATGCGATAGAGGGGGAAGAATGTGGCATTGTTGGATTTGAAATAATGGCAAGAATTAATGGGCGCACCTGTGAACAAAACAGAAGATCGCGCAACGGGATTATAATATACGCGAAACCACAAATTGTTGAAAACACAGTGGTTTTAGAGCAAAAGAGTATTGAAACAAATAATCCCAATGAAATATGTCAGATCGTGACATTTAAGCACGTTGACGTTCTCTATATCGTGATTTACAGAAATCCATCGTTCAACGGTAATCAATTTAGAGGTATAATTACCTCATATTTAACTGATTTAAAAGAGCTGTATGGTAAAATAGTTGTTTTGGGCGACTTTAATATATGTCGCTCAACAGGTCAGGATCAGCTGAAATTAACACTGAATGGCCTGGGCTTAACGTCTCTTCTTCAAAAGGTCCCAACAACAAAACAATTAACGGAAATCGATTGGGCATTTTCAACTGGTTTGGCAAACATCAGAGCCCAAGTTTATGAAACCCCATACAGCCACCATGATGGAATATTTGTTTGCCATTAATAATTTTGTTCTATTTTCAGCATTAATTAAATTTTTTCTATTTTCAGTGTAGAAGGATGTCCCCATTATAGCAGAAGGAAGTTCCTAATTTATATTTTATTCTTAACTAAAACATATTATTTCTTTTCAGTGAAGAATAAAGCTTTGACCCCATGGAAGGATCCCAAACAAGTAATGTTTAATCAGTATTTTCTTATTTTTCAGGGAGATAAAGTCCGGACCTTATTAATAACAATTCAACTAATTATTTTGATCATGTTTTTCAGAGCAGAAGGAAGTCTAAAAGTAATGTTTATTATTTCACAGTATGGAAGAACGCCACGTATATATGTATCTTTTCTTATTCAAAAATTTAATTTTGTTTCTTTCAATGCTAATTTATTTATTTTACTTAAACTTATTTATTAGTTATTAAATATTATTTATTTTACTAATTAAATTTTTTATATTTTCAGTGTAGAAGGATGTCCAAAATATAGCAGAAGAAAACCCCCAATTTATGTTTTATTCTTAAGAATTTTATTTCTTTTCAGAATAAAACTTCGACCCTAAGGAAGGACCCTATACAAGGAGTAAGGTTTAATTATTATTTTCTTATTTTTCAGGAGGAGGATGACGAATATAATCCAGAAGAAATTGTGGAGGAAGATTTTGATGAATCACATGAAGAATATCAACTGCAAAACGGATCAGGCGTCATGCGGAAAAGAAAAAATCCTTACATCCTAAGATGGAGAAGGTTTAGCAAAAATATATCCAGATTGGATTATTACAGAGAACTTGTAACACTATTTTTCCCCTGGCGCAATGAAGGGTGCGATATAATTAATAATGACAATGAAGCAACATACAACAATAATAAAATGTTAATTGATGCCAACAGAAATATGATGCGATAAATGAAGAGCTCTTCGACCAAATTTTACTGGACGTTCAAATGGAAAATGACGATAATGAAAACCGAGATATTGCTGCCTCACAACTTTTGGATGAAGAGTTTAGAGGATTTGCAATTCCCGAAGTTGCAAGAGACCCTAACGTGTTTCAACAAAACAAACCTGATCAAAACTCTGAAGAGAATGGACCCCGAGTTATAAGATTGCCCCCATTGATTCCTGAAAATAATTTAAATGAATTGGTGCGCTCACTAAATAATAAACAACGACAATATTATGCCCATGTAATGAATAGCATGAACGCTAATAAAACTTTTTATGAATATGTCGGAGGTGGCGCAGGAGTAGGGAAGAGTAGACTGATTACTACTATTTATCAGTCACTTATGTTGAGATTTACCACTATTGCGGGTAGCAACCCAGAAGTGCCCAAAGTATTGCTTTCCGCGCCAACGGGAAAAGCTGCATTTGGAATTGGGGGTCTCACGTTGCACTCACTCTTTTCATTGCCAGTAAATCAGTCTTCAAACGGATTGAGACCACTAAATAACGATGTTTTAAATACGATGCACTCAAAGCTTATTGATCTAAAGCTAATCATAATTGATGAGATTTCAATGGTTGGTGCTAAAATGCTATCTTATTTGGATAGTCGATTAAAGCAGATCTTTCGAACGAATGAATATTTCGGCGGAATTTCAATAATTGCTTTTGGAGATTTGAAACAGCTACCCCCAGTTGGCGATAGATGCATATTCTGTGCCAACCCGAGAGATAATTACAGTGTGATTACAGGAACTCCGCTTTGGGACCTATTTAAGTTTTATGAGCTTACGGAAATTATGCGCCAACGGGAAGATTGCGCCTTCGCTGTGGCGTTGAATAATATGTCGGAAGGAAAAATGACAAATAGCGATATTGCTTTAATTAAAGAAAAAGAAGTCAATGCTCGGGAAATTAACACTATACCAGATGAAGCAGTAAGGCTCTTTTATTCAAATGCGAAAGCAAATAATTATAATAATCTAAAACTTGCCCAAATTAATACTGAACAGTCATTTCAACTGCAAATGACACTATAAAAGCAGTTTCTATATCTCCAGCGAATAAAATAAAGATTTTGGAAAATGTTCAAGGATTTAAAACATCGGATACTCAAGGCCTTCCATACACACTAATTCTAAAAACTACTGCGAAGTATATGATAACTGTGAATATCGATACCAGTGACGGCTTAGTAAATGGAGCTAGTGGCCAACTAATGAGAGTTGACTGCTTACCAAGTGGATCGAACATAATAGTGTCGACGCTTTGGATAAAGTTTCTGGAGGATTCGGTTGGAGCCGAAGCAAGATCGAAGTACGGAAATAGATCTCACCCTGATTGGACGCCGATTGTACGAGTGATAAGAACCTTTCAATACCGCAAGAATGAATAGGTAACAATAGAGCGTTGTCAATTTTCTGTGGTGCCTGCTGAAGCTATAACTATACATAAGAGCCAAGGTGCAACGTATAGCAAAGTAGTGGTGAATTTGCAAGATGGCATGAGTCGATCTGCACTTTATGTAGCTTGCAGCAGAGCAACCAATGCAGGAGGACTATATATTATTGGTAAATTTTCTCCACCAAGGGAAATGCAGCAATCAGATGCAGTTTATATTGAGCTGAATAGCCTCAGAACTGAGAAACTTCTGACACCCTGCCTAAAGTGGCTTCTTGATAAGCCCTCAAATAATATATTGACATATTACCATAATGTTCAAGGCCTGCATCTGCGCAATGCAGATATATTGGAAGACATATTCCTACAATCAGCAGACATTTTATGCTTCGTGGAAAGTTGGTCAAGAGAGGGGGAAGAATGTGGCATTGTTGGATTTGAAATAATGGCAAGAATTAATGGGCGCACCTGTGAACAAAACAGAAGATCGCGCAACGGGATAATAATATACGCGAAACCACAAATTGTTGAAAACACAGTGGTTTTAGAGCAAAAGAGTATTGAAACAAATAATCCCAATGAAATATGTCAGATCGTGACATTTAAGCACGTTGACGTTCTCTATATCGTGATTTACAGAAATCCATCGTTCAACGGTAATCAATTTAGAGGTATAATTACCTCATATTTAACTGATTTAAAAGAGCTGTATGGTAAAATAGTTGTTTTGGGCGACTTTAATATATGTCGCTCAACAGGTCAGGATCAGCTGGAATTAACACTGAATGGCCTGGGCTTAACGTCTCTTCTTCAAAAGGTTCCAACAACAAAACAATTAACGGAAATCGATTGGGCATTTTCAACTGGTTTGGCAAACATCAGAGCCCAAGTTTATGAAACCCCATACAGCCACCATGATGGAATATTTGTTTGCCATTAATAATTTTGTTCTATTTTCAGCATTAATTAAATTTTTTCTATTTTCAGTGTAGAAGGATGTCCCCATTATAGCAGAAGGAAGTTCGTAATTTATATTTTATTCTTAACTAAAACATATTATTTCTTTTCAGTGAAGAATAAAGCTTTGACCCCATGGAAGGATCCCAAACAAGTAAGGTTTAATCAGTATTTTCTTATTTTTCAGGGAGATAAAGTCCGGACCTTATTAATAACAATTCAACTAATTATTTTGATCATGTTTTTCAGAGCAGAAGGAAGTCTAAAAGTAATGTTTATTATTTCACAGTATGGAAGAACGGCACGTATATATGTATCTTTTCTTATTCAAAAATTTAATTTTGTTTCTTTCAATGCTAATTTATTTATTTTACTTAAACTTATTTATTAGTTATTAAATATTATTTATTTTACTAATTAAATTTTTTATATTTTCAGTGTAGAAGGATGTCCAAAATATAGCAGAAGAAAACCCCCAATTTATGTTTTATTCTTAAGAATTTTATTTCTTTTCAGAATAAAACTTCGACCCTAAGGAAGGACCCTATACAAGGAGTAAGGTTTAATTATTATTTTCTTATTTTTCAGGAAGAAAATGTGCAGACCTACATATAGCAATCAATAACAATTCAACTAATTATTTTGATCTTTTTTTTCAGAACAGAAGGAAGCAATGTTTATTATCTTACAGTGCAGACGGATCCCATGACCTAATATAAGTATCTTTTCTTATTCCAAAGTTTAATTTTCTTTCTTTCTTTTATTTTGCTTATTTATTTATTTTATTGAAACTTATTTATTAGTTATTATGTGTTATTTATTTTATTAATTATTATTTAATTCTTCTTTTTATTTCAGGAGGACCTCTATATATAATTAATTTATAATGTTATATTTACTTTCAATAAAACGCCTTAGTGCGACAAAACTAAAGAAACTAATCAAATTTATTGGCTTAACACAAACCTGTTTTTGTAAAGTTGTATTGATTTCACAAAGAAATTTATAAAGAGTAAAGAACTGCAAGGGTATATAAACTTCGGCACAGCCGAAGTTAACTTCTTTGATGTTTTTTCTAATTCAAATAGTTTCTTCAGTGTCTTTTCTCTCTTAGCCCCAGCACAGTTCAAGTCTTTACAGATCTCTCTGGTAGGCATTCTTCTAATCTTTAAGCAATGTTCATTACTTTTCATTCCCTACCGTCCGTTATTTTATTTTGTGTGTTGCAGTTAAACTGGTTGGGGATTTCTTTAAATTTTGAGATTCGAGATACCATGGCCCATATTTCAATAATAAATTGCCAATATTTCAAAACCGGTAAAAAATATCAAAAAACGGCCACTAAAATTTTAATACCATCAATTTATCTACTTACCAGATATTCAATGACTAAAATAAGTAACAGTATTCTAATAACTGTACTTATTTATGATACTTGCATATATATGCAAATACTAAAAAAGAATTTTCCCATAAAAACACTTAAAACATCAACATTTTCAGAATAATGTGTTTCTAATTTTCTGGCGGGGTACTTTAATTTGAGCTTATTTCCCGTTGCTGACTTACAAATCACCTTTATTACTTGCTGGCATCCATAATGCGCTACCTATCGTTCAAGGCTCAAAGTAGCAAATATTTCACCCCTTTTTGAGTGGTGCAATAATTTCAATGATGTCGTTTTTCCTTTAGTAGATATCATTTGTGGGGCATCAGAAAAGTTTAAAACCACCTGACCGATCTGCGAAATTAAATGGACGAACCGCTGCACCATATAGAATTTGTAGTTCCACCTGGTTTTCACATCTAAAATTACTTTTAAGACATTAACCACTTAGGCGCCAGCAAAAAGCTGTAGCTGTTACAAATTCTCTTTGAATTTCCCACTGCGTTTACGCGAAACTACTATACTACGGCATTTGGCAACTAACTTCGATACTTATTTTATATCCAAGCTATTACTGCACGCGTGGTTCGTCTTTCCAAAACTTTGGCATTTTGCTTTTAAAAAAAGCCAGTTAAGCGAGATGAAAACATAACGCGTGTTTTGCAGAATTTTAAAGCTTGCCGCTTGAAGTTGCCACCAAAATATATATCATTGAACTGGGCCTAATAGTTTTCCATGGCGGAGATAAAAAACCAGCCAAACGAACATTTTTTTTTTTAAATTATTTTAAGAAATTATATGAATTTCTTTAAATTTTCTACAAAAAACATTTCTGTAAAAACCATACGGTAAAGAAAATTTTTAAAAATCTTTGAATACCTAAAGAGGATCGGACTCCCTACGGGGCAGAGTTTAAGCGAATCCATTAGAAAAGAAATTCATTGCCGCTGCAGTTGCAGCTGAAAATAAGCAATAATGATGACCCCAAATAACATCTGTTGAATGTGAAGCGCTCCAGACAGTCAGGAGATGCTAACATGCTCCAGGTGTGCAAGCTAATTTCATTGCACATGCTACGGAGCAAATAACAGTGACACGTCGAGCTCCTAGAAGTGCGCCACGTGCTTCACACTAAGTCGTCGCCAGACCGTTGGAGTCACATAAGAACATAAGAAGAACATAACCTCACTTCCAAGCCCGAGTCAGTATGTACTGAAGTCGAGTCGCGTGTCAGCCCGAGGTAAACAGCCCACATGTGGTAGAGGAAGCAACGCAGGAACTTTTGGAAGAGGAAATGTGAGGGATGCCGAGGGACCTACCAATCTTTAATGGAGACCCAATGATTGGCCTTTGTTCTTAAGCTTCTATGGGACCAGCTCACGATTCGCCGGATATAGCAAAGAAGAGAATACCCTTCGCTTGAAGAGATGTGCTCTTCGCACTTGATGCCAATGGCTTAATGTTCCCGGAGATGCTACCCAATGCTATGGCACCATGAAAATGTACTTTGGTCATGCGAAAATTATATTAAAGCATCTTCTAGAGTACGTTCCCAGTTTAACATTACCAAAGGACAAACTGGAACCACTATTTGAGCTGGCGTTTGCGGTTAAAAATATGTGTGCTACAATCAAAGCAAGCAAACTAGATGAGCATTAATAATCCAACCTTCTTGCAAGAGTTTGTAACGATCCTTTTTCGTCCTCTTTTCTTCAGGTGTCAAGGTTTGGCACAACAAATTTATATGTGCGCTGGTGAAATAATAAGATATTTTGATTGTTGATGAGGATGCAATCTGGTGCTTTTTTTAATGTTTCTATTTTCTATGGTATTTGTTGTATTGTTGGTGGGTTTTGATTGGCGGCGGCAACGTTTGAAAATAGCTGGAAGTTATACTGTGATGATCCAATGCCCGGATTATCCCGTGACCAATCGCAGATGTTGCTTGCAGACACTTGTTAGCTTGCCAGGAATACTCCTGGTTTTGCCTTACTACCCTGACGTCTGCTATTCTCCTAAAGTTTTGGTAGGATCACCTCCTAGGCTTTCCCCCACTTTGCCAGGAATACTCCTAGTTGACCCTGCCAGTGCCAGGACTACCCTTGGTCTTCCTACCAGTGCTGGCAATAGGATTAACTCCTTGTTATTCCGATCTTACGATCTTTTTTTGAGTGCTAGGAACAACTCATAGTCTTTTATATGACCCTAGGAATAACTCCTAGTCTTCTATATGATGCTAGAAATATCTACTAGTCTTTTATATGACGCTAGGAACGACTCCCAGTCTTTTATATGACGCAAGGAATAACTCCTAGTCTTGATTTTGCTCCTTGGAACTACCCTTCGTTTGTTCGCAGGTCTCTGCCACGATTCAGACTTGATAATATTCACAGCCGTTGCCTTCACTTGTTGACTTCATTTGTTGTTCTTCGCGTTTTACTTCACTTGCCGTCGCACCTTAAAAACTTCACTCAGTAGATAGATGCCCTTCTCGTTTTCATTTTGTCAAGAAAAGTTTCCATCGCTTTTCGTTTCGATCGGCATTCTCTGTCGCTCACATAGCATAGCTTGCTTGTTGCTATGCTTGGTGAAATTCTTTCATTTTGCATGCGTCGTCTTTCATTCTGCTGAACTCCCATCCTCGGTTGCCAACGGCGCACAGTGGTTGGGTTTGTATGAAGCGAGCGGCCAAAAGTACTTTTAGAGGAGAAAAAAATCTGAAACTTTTTCCAAAATTCAATAAAAATGTTATAAAAAAAAAACACAAAAAAAAAATAATCATATTTAATCTCCTTCAAAAGTTACACCCACTACAGTGGTCGCGCTTGTGTAGAACGAGTGACCAAAAATTTTTCTTATGGAGATATCATTTTGAAATGTTTTTTAAAATTCCATAAAAATTTAATAAGTAATAAAAGATGTCTGAATAAGTCATACAAATAACTTGCCACCCTCTTTCACCCCTATAGACGTACCCTAAGAAAGAAATCTATAAAAAATAAAGTACAAAAATAAAAGAAAATATTTATTCAAGCGCAATAACCAAAACAGAAAATGTTAAAAAAATATTTTAACAAATCAATAATATATTAATAATAATGTTTACTCATCTAATAACAATTGGAATGCACTGTTTAATAATTTCGTCTTTTTTGTGCAAGGTAATTTTCTTTGACCAGTAATGAAAGGATCTGAGCTTAAAAGCAATCTATTAATTAAGTCAGTATTTGTTGCAGTATGTGATATTTTTCTTGTGTGTTGCTCCCTAAACTTTTTAATGTCTTTTTTTTAGATTCTGCCGCTTCTTCTGACAATTCTCCTATGGACACAAGCGCATAACTAATTATTTCTAAAGCATGTACCAGAACTTTATGTACAGATGGTGGCATGTAGTACCATGGGTACAACTTAATTAGTTCTTTTGCCGTGTCAAGTGCATAATCTCCAAATTTCTCTATGTTTATTTTATAACCAGATGATATGCATTGTAATAATGTTGAACACCTAATTAAAACATTTTCATTCAATCCTGTAATTTGAGCAGACAATTTGGAATTGGAAAAAAATTTTCTTGCTGTGTTTCCGTCGTTGGATGTCCCACTTCCTCCACATCTTGGTTGGTCAACTATCAATCCCATTTTTGATCGGAAGTCTGCTTGTATTTTAGCTTTCCTATTTCGAAAAGCAGTTTTCTCTTCTGTAGTAGAAACTCGCCAAATTTTTAGTTCCAATCTGTAGGACACGTGTATAAAATACTCAAAAAATCTTATGTATGAGTGCAACGGTGATAAGCCAAATTCATAACGAGCTTCGTGATTCTTCTTGGCTAAACATTTTTCCAAGTCGTTCATTTCTGTCTGCTTTGCGTTACATATATAACAAGTACACGAAGATGTTTTGCTTAGAGCACTACAAATTTTACCGTCCACCATAGTCAGCTGCAAATTATGTTCAACTTCAATCATAATGTCAGAAACTACACATGTTGTGGATTTGAGAAGTGAAATTTTTTCCTTAAAATAGCTTTCTTCACTAAGGGCTAATTGCGTTGTTTCTTTTTTAAATTGAAACCTTATTGGTCTACAGTATCGTGTAGATGACGGTCGAGGGTTCTTCCAAATTATTTTCCGCTTTTTAGGATCATCATCTTTAGTTATTAACTGTGGTACATAAAAAGTTACAAATAAACTCGCAACGTCCACATTTGTCACGGTTTTTTGCTTATATTCGGAATGTCCAGAGCTGCCGTCAAAGCCCCACTTCCCAATTAATATTAAATTATAATCGCCAACGGATTGAAGAACATCTGCTTGCAGTTGCACAATTCTCGATGCCGTATGATCTACCAAGCTCTGTAGCTCTACTTCAGCTTGAGATTCGCTGACACTGATGTTCTCAGGATAGCTTGATGCTTTGGCTGCCAGAAGCTTTTCGTAGCTTGGTAATAAGTTATACGCCGTTTTACTATTTATAAATGCGCGTATAGTCAAATATTGATGTTTGCTCAAACTTGTCTCCACGAGAATTGATAATACTTCATCTGCACTAAATTCAGAAAACGATGGGTGGGATGAGTTGCAGGAACGTAGGGCAGAAGCAATAGATTCGTCGGCTTGTGCTATCTCAGCAATTCTACGACGTTTTGTTCTATTAGAAGACTCCATAAAATCTATTTTCGGCCGCCCAGTTTCTTTGGGTGTGGAATGAGACATCTTGTGGGCACAGCGCAATGAAATCCTCTCCTTCTCATTCAGCCAAAGAACTTGATATTGAACCACTGAACATTTCTTGCGATCGTACTTTGCCCAAAAAGTTGCTATTCTTTTACATATGTACGCAATTCGTTTCGACAGCTCATCCAGGTGGGTAATGTAGCCTTTTTTTTCAATTTCTTTGTTTACCATTTCAGTCATTATCTTTACTTTTTCAGTATAGGTTCCATTTTCTTTGCACCAACGATCGAAGATAAACATGCGTGCAAAAACACACTTATAAAAATTGTCTGCCAAATTCAAAATAAATGAAATAAAAATAGTTAATAAATGAATTCGCAAAATCAAATATAACCACAAACAACGAAGACAGAACGAAAAACAACAGCACAGTTGGTTCAACAGATGTTTTGCAGCGCAAAGCTGACCTTGAATAATGTAAGACGTCGGTGGTTTTTTTACGCTAGTTCAGACATCCGCAAATTTCCGCAGCTGAACTAAACGCATTTATTACCGTAAAAGTATGACGATTACAATGACATATAACTCCGTTGTGGAATAGCATTGAAATCATGAACACGTGTTCGTTTTCGCGCAGCTGCAGCGCTCAGTAAGCTTTTTGCACATTTAAAATTGTATTTCAAACAGGTCGGACGTCAAATTGAGTGTACCAAATTAAATTCTGTAACATGAACTTTGAAGTTGAAGGTATTTACTTTAAATTCTGATATTAATAATTAACCAACTAATTAAAAAGATCTTATGTAATTAATTTATTTGTTTTAATCTTTTTTAAGTGTTTTGTGAATGTCTTTTTTATGTTTAGCTAGAGTTTTAGTTGTGTGTCCACAAAATTCCACAACGGAGTTATATGTCATTGTAATCGTCATACTTTTACGGTAATAAATGCGTTTAGTTCAGCTGCGGAAATTTGCGGATGTCTGAACTAGCGTAAAAAAACCACCGACGTCTTACATTATTCAAGGTGTTGAACCAACTGTGCTGTTGTTTTTCGTTCTGTCTTCGTTGTTTGTGGTTATATTTGATTTTGCGAATTCATTTATTAACTATTTTTATTTCATTTATTTTGAATTTGGCAGACAATTTTTATAAGTGTGTTTTTGCACGCATGTTTATATTCGATCGTTGGTGCAAAGAAAATGGAACCTATACTGAAAAAGTAAAGATAATGACTGAAATGGTAAACAAAGAAATTGAAAAAAAAGGCTACATTACCCACCTGGATGAGCTGTCGAAACGAATTGCGTACATATGTAAAAGAATAGCAACTTTTTGGGCAAAGTACGATCGCAAGAAATGTTCAGTGGTTCAATATCAAGTTCTTTGGCTGAATGAGAAGGAGAGGATTTCATTGCGCTGTGCCCACAAGATGTCTCATTCCACACCCAAAGAAACTGGGCGGACGAAAATAGATTTTATGGAGTCTTCTAATAGAACAAAACGTCGTAGAATTGCTGAGATAGCACAAGCCGACGAATCTATTGCTTCTGCCCTACGTTCCTGCAACTCATCCCACCCATCGTTTTCTGAATTTAGTGCAGATGAAGTATTATCAATTCTCGTGGAGACAAGTTTGAGCAAACATCAATATTTGACTATACGCGCATTTATAAATAGTAAAACGGCGTATAACTTATTACCAAGCTACGAAAAGCTTCTGGCAGCCAAAGCATCAAGCTATCCTGAGAACATCAGTGTCAGCGAATCTCAAGCTGAAGTAGAGCTACAGAGCTTGGTAGATCATACGGCATCGAGAATTGTGCAACTGCAAGCAGATGTTCTTCAATCCGTTGGCGATTATAATTTAATATTAATTGGGAAGTGGGGCTTTGACGGCAGCTCTGGACATTCCGAATATAAGCAAAAAACCGTGACAAATGTGGACGTTGCGAGTTTATTTGTAACTTTTTATGTACCACAGTTAATAACTAAAGATGATGATCCTAAAAAGCGGAAAATAATTTGGAAGAACCCTCGACCGTCATCTACACGATACTGTAGACCAATAAGGTTTCAATTTAAAAAAGAAACAACGCAATTAGCCCTTAGTGAAGAAAGCTATTTTAAGGAAAAAATTTCACTTCTCAAATCCACAACATGTGTAGTTTCTGACATTATGATTGAAGTTGAACATAATTTGCAGCTGACTATGGTGGACGGTAAAATTTGTAGTGCTCTAAGCAAAACATCTTCGTGTACTTGTTATATATGTAAAGCAAAGCAGACAGAAATGAACGACTTGGAAAAATGTTTAGCCAAGAAGAATCACGAAGCTCGTTATGAATTTGGCTTATCACCGTTGCACTCATACATAAGATTTTTTGAGTATTTTATACACGTGTCCTACAGATTGGAACTAAAAATTTGGCGAGTTTCTACTACAGAAGAGAAAACTGCTTTTCGAAATAGGAAAGCTAAAATACAAGCAGACTTCCGATCAAAAATGGGATTGATAGTTGACCAACCAAGATGTGGAGGAAGTGGGACATCCAACGACGGAAACACAGCAAGAAAATTTTTTTCCAATTCCAAATTGTCTGCTCAAATTACAGGATTGAATGAAAATGTTTTAATTAGGTGTTCAACATTATTACAATGCATATCATCTGGTTATAAAATAAACATAGAGAAATTTGGAGATTATGCACTTGACACGGCAAAAGAACTAATTAAGTTGTACCCATGGTACTACATGCCACCATCTGTACATAAAGTTCTGGTACATGCTTTAGAAATAATTAGTTATGCGCTTGTGTCCATAGGAGAATTGTCAGAAGAAGCGGCAGAATCTAAAAAAAAAGACATTAAAAAGTTTAGGGAGCAACACACAAGAAAAATATCACATACTGCAACAAATACTGACTTAATTAATAGATTGCTTTTAAGCTCAGATCCTTTCATTACTGGTCAAAGAAAATTACCTTGCACAAAAAAAGACGAAATTATTAAACAGTGCATTCCAATTGTTATTAGATGAGTAAACATTATTATTAATATATTATTGATTTGTTAAAATATTTTTTTAACATTTTCTCTTTTGGTTATTGCGCTTGAATAAATATTTTCTTTTATTTTTGTACTTTATTTTTTATAGATTTCTTTTTTAGGGTACGTCTATAGGGGTGAAAGAGGGTGGCAAGTTATTTGTATGACTTATTCAGACATCTTTTATTACTTATTAAATTTTTATGGAATTTTAAAAAACATTTCAAAATGATATCTCCATAAGAAAAATTTTTGGTCACTCGTTCTACACAAGCGCGACCACTGTAGTGGGTGTAACTTTTGAAGGAGATTAAATATGATTATTTTTTTTTGTTTTTTTTTTTTATAACATTTTTATTGAATTTTGGAAAAAGTTTCAGATTTTTTTCTCCCCTAAAAGTACTTTTGGCCGCTCGCTTCATACAAACCCTGATCCTCTGATTCGCCGCCGTTACACCCACACATGTAAAGCGGCGCTGATTACAAACCAACCGCACATACCCACGAACGCGCTCTGGGTATTTTATTCTCTTGCTATCTGCCGATCTTGTATTCGCGACGCCTCCCCACCCTCTCGGGTCAATGCTTTGGCTCGCCAGCCTACAAGCTGAACCGAATTGTCACGTATATGTGTGCGTGGGAATTCTGTTGTTTCGCTTTTAAGATATTTCAGCTCTGTTTATTAATTGCCGTCCGCCCGTCTTAGCCTACAAATTAAAACGAACGACAGTGAGATCTCCCCCTCATTGTACGCAACTAAGGCTCATTACTTATGCTACCAGGAGGGTGTTGGAGACAAACTTTATGCAATATAAACGGCTGCAAGGCAAAGCACAACAGTCTCCTCCACAATGAAACGACAACGTGTGTCTTGCATAACCATTGTGAGTAATCAACTACTACAGCAGAAAGTTTTTTCAGAATCGTTCCAGTCACCTTGCAGAAAATCGAAGTCAATCGATGATTTTGCTTTTTTGGATGATGGCTCGACTTTAACAGTTATGAAGGATAGCTGGGCGAGAAAGGTGTTCCCAGCCCTCTATGCATCAGCTGGACCGGAAATGTGAGACGAGATGAGCGGTTGAATCTAAAAATCTACAAGCAAGAACGAGGCAATAAATCATTTAAAAAAAGGGTGTATACACAGTCAAGTCCCTAGGTCTGCATGCGGAGATGATGATAGCAGATCAATTGAAAAATGCATATCCACATCTAAAGGATGATATCTCCCTTGAATAATTAAATTTATATTTCTCCACCGCTATTTTGGAGACTTGAACTTTTATTTTAATGTAACTTAAGACGTCATCCGAAGAATGTTCGGCATCAAGCCTTGAAACAAATATGTGTCTCTTTGGTGGTACGCCAGTCAGAGGCCTGAGTACTTGTGTAACTTTAGCTGGGCGACTATTGACAATATCCGTAGTATTTGGTATTTTCCCGGACTGATCGGAAACTATATTCGTCTGCAGAGATAGAGCATTTCCTGGAGAAACGAAAATAGCATCATCTTTACGCCCGCCCATAGGAACGGGATTAGTGAATCATGTGAGCTGCGGCGGATTTGCATTGGGCAATGACTGATAGTGTGGTACCGCGGCCGAGACAGGACTAGGTACCGGCAGATCCAAGGAGAGATTCCGCATACTGGTTTTCTTATGCTTTGGGGACTCATTCAACAGCTTATAACTCCTGAATTTTAAACATATCATTAAGTTTCCGAAAACCAGATGACAGTTTCTTTAACTTATCCCTAGTCTGCCTCATAAATACCCTCATTTCTATTTCCACTTCTCGGCATGCGTCGTATCCCCATTTGAGGCCGCCTTTTTGCTCCAAACTATCCCTCACTTTGGCCGTGTAACTAGCACATTTAATGTGCATGACATTGTCACACAGTCGGCAAGTGAGAAACTTTTTGCTAGAACAGACGGATATTATCAATAATATCTGTTCTAAAAGAACAGAAAATTTATCTTCAAAGAAAAAATGCCAAAGAAAAAACTCGCTCAGTTTTATTAAACAAATTTGACACTGAGGTCAAACTTGCAGAGAAAATTAATGCAAAATCTAAGAGAAATAAACACAAATACACCTATCACTTGAACGTAAGAGAGAGAAAGACGAGAGCACGAATAAAAGAAGTTAGAAAAAAGAGAGCGGGAGAGCAACAGCACTGCACATGTAACAACAATGCGTTGGCGAGAGCTGTTTTACAGCGGTAAAAAGTACAAACACAACAACAAAACTGCTGTAAAAAGTTTTATAGTTTTTTCAAAGATAAGGTTCAATGCTTTGCTTTTGTATAATTAACGATTAAAAGTCCGATAACATCCAATTGTGTGGATTCCATTGGAATCTCTACTGGTAATGGAAAAACACGTGTTGCCGCGATATCAGGAATGGTCTGTGATTTGTCCGGGCGAATATCCTGTTCCAAGGATATTCCCAATCAGATTCTGACAAGAGGGGCTCGTGGGGCTGTGGCTGCTGCTGCCTTCTTCTGGTACGTCAGCATCTACTGACGGGCCAAAAAACTAATTTCGTCCCTTATTCTGGCCTACCAGAATGTTAGAAGACTTAAATTCAAATTGTCTAGACTTTTGTAGATGGTCTATCCTTTGATTTTCATGTTCTTGCTTTTACAGAGACGTGGCTTAAACCTGATATTGCTGACGTTTCGGTTTTATCCACTTAATTTTCAATTTATAGAAAAGATCGGACTATCCGCAATGGTGGTGGTGTGCTTATTGCTGTCGATTCACTTTTTCCATCTGAAATTATTCAGTCCTTTTTTACTCATTTAATTGAAATTTATTACTGCCAAAATTGCCCATAAATCTTTTTGCACTTATGTTACTTGCTCTTACATTCCACCTCTATCCGACTTAATCACATATAATAATCACTCGAAAGCAATTCAAGCAGTTTCTTCACTTCTTCCTGATAGAGATACCCTCATCGTTCTTGGTGACTTCAATTTACCAGATATTTCCTGGTCCCTTTCTGATGAGTCTTCAATGTTGTTGCCCTCCTCGTCGCATTGTTTCACTGATGGTCTCTGTAATTTATCCCTTTCTCAAATTAATCCTGTACGCAATTCAATTGATAGGATCACTTGATCTTTGTGTTGGACTCTTCCAACTGCGTCGTTTCCAGGATTGAACCTGTCGTTTTACCTGAAGACAAATTTCATCCAACCTTGGATGTAACTATCGACCTATCTTTTTGTGCGCTGCTTTCATAAGACTGACTTTGTCAGACTTAATAATATTATTTGGAACCTTGATTGGTCACATCTGTACAATTGTACAACCATGGACTCTGCGATTCGTTATTTCTATAGTATGCTTGATTCCGTTTTTAAAGTTTGTATAACTCTCGTTAGATCAGTTCGGTCTAATTAACCCCCCCTGATTCACTCGACAGCTATCCAATTTAGGAAATGTTAAGTCGAGATATTATAAGAGTTATAAAAAGGCAGGTCTTCTATCAGATTTTTATAAATATGCTATTGCTCGTTCGAATTTTATGAAGCTTAATACAAAATGCTATAAGGATTATCTTCGGCGATGTAAACTTCAGTTTTACAGTGATCCTAAGCAGTTTTACAACTTTGTGAACACTAATCGGAAGACGAGCAAAAGCCCATCATCTTTAACTTTTGGAAATGAAACTGCGGACAGTGACCAGGCCATTGCAGATATGTTTGCTGTTTTTTTCAAAACAACCTATTTCCTAACGGAATACCACTCAACCTCTCCGTATCCCTATGAGTTAAAAAAATCAAATTGCATATTCAATCCTTTAATTGACGAAAGTTCGCTTCTCAGTGTGCTTAAGCAAGTCAAACCTGTGTACTCGCCAGGTCCCGATGGGATTCCTGGTTGTATACTCAGATTTTGCGCTGAATCTGTTCAGAAATTTTTCTTGTTGAAACCATCTTTGATTCCTCTCCATAAAAAGGGTAGTAAGTCTGATGCCTCAAACTATAGGGGTGTTTCCAAAATGTCTGCTATTCCAAAAGGTTTTGAGAAAATTGTAACTTCCCAATTGCAACATTTTTGTAGACCTATAATTTCACCAGCCCAACATGGATTCGTGAAATGTAGATCTACAACCACTAACCTAATTCTACTTCGTTGGATTCGTGGGTATCTGACAAGCAGAACACAAAAGGTGTTATTTTATAGCTGTGGTGATCAAAAATCGATTGGGACGAAAAACTATCACCAGACCTCTATATAATGTGGCAGGGGTGGCAATCATTTCTTCATTTTAAGTTCGAAGTTCGAATTCCGGAGATTGCCAAGTTTAACGCCATGTATTCGGAGATGCTGGAGAAGAAGCTTCTGCTGCTGTGGCTTATTTCAGCATTGAGCACAAAAATAAAACACTTTTGAGTCTTGTTTCAGCTTTGTCTAAAATTTGCAAAGTTTTGCATTGCAACCATTGTCCATTCCACACTTAGAGTTGCAAGCCCAAGCGCAAGGCTGATGCGAAACATGGTCGATATTCAGGAATGCCATTTATGGACAGATTCGAAAATGCAGTTACTGAGGAACTGCGACCTCGTTTTCTTTAAATGCGAAAAGAAAGTGCAAAAATTAACTATGAATATTTTTTCAGCTGGAACTGACTTAGCAAATCTGTTGCCATTTGGTTTGTCTACAAGGAGAAGCTAAGTTAAGATCGGCAATTCAAGCGAGGATACACATGTGCGAGTAGAACATATCGTCACAGCACAAATGTTCTTATATCGGAACATGCAACAGGAAAATTATGGAGGCGAAAACGCAGCTGTTGAGAAGGCGAAAAGCATATGCCGTAGCAGTCTGCTGTGGAGGCTACAACTTAATATACATGAGCATGGCGTACTGTACATAAGCGAACCGTGCCGCTTTGCCAACGTTTCAAAAGGAAGGATTGCTTTGTCACCCCAGCATTAGTCAACCACGTTGATAGTTGGCCACTAACACGAAAAATACTATCGCATTAATCTTGAAGCAACCATAAATGAGGTGAGGCTAAAATATTATATTCCAAAAATAGAACCTCTTCTAAGAAGAATGCGCCGAAGATGTCGAAGATGTAAGTTGGAAAATACTTAACCTGCTTACTGTAATGTCGGAGGTGGAAATGATGATCAACTCCAGACCGTTTACAAATGTATCCCTTGATCATAAGGACCAAGAAGCTATAACGCCGAATCACCTGCTGTTTGGGTCATCAAGTGGTCAAGATCGACTATAAATAGACCCTGCGCCAGAACGAGATGTTTGCCAACCAATTTTGGAACCGATGCAAGTGGCATGAGAAAGTGAAACCAATCGAGAAAGGAGACATCGTTTTAATTGTCGATGAAAATTAGACTCGAAACGTTTGAACGAAAGGTCCACGAAAGGTGACCACTGCTGCAGACAGCCAAGTAAGAAGTGCGATGGTGCAGACGCAGATTGGTGTTCTATGCAGACCAGTAGTTAAATTAGCAGTCCTTGATGTCAGCAATAAGGGAGTAAGCTCCTCCGGATGAGTCCGCTTACTGGGAGGGGAATGTTGCCAAAATTTATGTCCGCAAATTAATTTCATTCGCCCCACTCTAAATGGCAAGTATTGCATAAATACAAAATGTACGGCCACTCACAACGAATGAAAGACTTCGTTTTGTTCGTGTTTATTTTCTATTCTCTTTCTTACGGTACCTTTCCCATGTATGTAAACCTTACGTTAGATGGAAACATAATGCGTTCGCCAGAACAGTTGTTTGTTTGCGGCCTAAGAGTCAAGACTAGAGTAAATAATACTTTTCAGATTTTAAGAAATAAATGTAAACTTGAAATGTATTTTACGGAATTTTAAAACTTGCCGCTTGAAATAGCCACCAAAATATATATTATTAAACTGGGCCTGATATTTTTTCATGGCGGAGCTAAAAAACTAGCCGAACAAACAACAACGATGCTCCTCATACTATACGGAGAGAAAATGGAACTACTCGACAGCAGGAGCAAGAGCGTTATACTGCTGAACGTCCGAACTGTCCGAAGACAGAATATAGAGTACAGGGAAACAGAGCGCCAACGCGACGCATTATCTCACTCCATTCGTCGAGGCAATTACTACGAGAGAGCAGGAACGAGAGCGCAATACGGCTGAACATTCTGTCGGAAGACAGAATATGAAGTGCAGAGAAACTGAGCGGTAACGTGATGCAAATGATCTTCAGAATGTAAGGCGAAATATAACAATTAAAAGACGAGATTAAAATTTGAATTCATCTCCAAGAAAAATGACTCTGAATCAATTGTCGGCGAAATTCTCAAAATCGTGAAGCAGTCACAACGACAATCCCAACGTAATAGAGAATCCAGAGCTGCAATGTCACTAGAAGAGACCCACCAACATAGAGAGTTGCAAATGCAGCAGCGAATGAGTCTGATGCGCCAAACATATAAATGAAGATGTGCCCAACGGAAATATGTAACAGCTTTTTAAGCACAATAAAAAGTGCTAAGGCATAAATTGAATTTCCTCAAAATATTCCTGTTGGATATAAAAAATACTTTTTTTTTGTCTGGAAAATTTCCATCCACAAATGGCGCTTATTCATTTTGTCATAAATCACAAATGGCACTTATTCATTTTGTCATAAATCAATAAATAATCAAGATATAACATCTAAGTTATGCCTTTCCAAAGGGTTTGATTTCCCTGAAATTCCCGACTGCCTCAAAGATATAACCTGCTTAGAGGAAAGACTGATTTCACCGATAATTCCATTCATGAGAATGATATTCGTGGGCTATGAAAACCAGTGAGTATGAGGAGCCGTGGTTAATGTTCCCATTTCCGTTTCCAACGCGGTAACTGCAATGCCTCGCTCCTTTGATAAGAGTCATGTGGTGGAAGTACACCTAAAGGGCAAGCTGGATTATCGACTCAGTTCCATGACAAAGACTATAAGATGAGCTAAAGTGATGAATGCGCTAAGATTTTTGTTGAGCACTGAGCTACACCGAAAGTATGGCATTTGTATATTAACGGATTTATTGCTGATCAAGAAGATCGGCCAATCGTGGAACAACATCTTGCAGAGCAAATGGCTATATATCCTGACCCACAAGGTAACGAGGATGAATACAATTTAAATCCCGATGGTCAGGAAGCATTGGTGGAGAAAGAGCCAATTGAAAATAATGCAATTATTGAAAGAATTGCAATGACTCCCGGTGAGAGTCAGCGTCCTGTAGGTATGACTTCTCAGGAAGAACATGAAAAACTTCCTTCAATAAAACCACATGGCCGAAAAGCACCAAAACTACAGAATAGTGAAGGCTCATTAAACACAAAAGAAGTGGTTAGATTTATTGATAAGTTCATCACTTCTAATGGGGACAATGAAGAGTTGCAAGATATTCTAAGATATCAATACCTCAAACATAGTGCCACATGTAAAATAGAAATTCATAGAGAAAGCAAGAATAAAAAATCAAATTAGACCAATTGGAAATTTTAAAAAGTTCGCAGAAATTTATAATGATGGATACCGTCTTGATTTTTATGTTGTTCCAATAAATTGCATGGACATAAAACTCATCATCGGACAACCAATATGTTTGTTTGTAAAAATTACTTTTAGCAGTAAGAGTTTTGGGTGAAAAAGATAATTGATAATAAAACTGAGAATTGTTTTTCAAACATAATGAAAATCAAAGCTATTGTGGAAAATTATAAAATTAATATTGATGAAGCTGCAATTACAGAAGCACAAAATTACGTTCATGAGAGAATTGAACACCATAAGCTGACCAAATTAAAATCAACCCAAATTGAATTAAACATAACTTTAAATGCTGAAACCTCGATTTTTTCGGGTCCAAGGAAACCAAAATCGTAGACTAACAAATCGAAAAGTGGATGAAGCCGAAGACTCTAGTTCGGACTTCACAAATCCCGTAGTGCTCGTTAAAAAGCGTGACACACTATCGCGACTTAATAAATTATTAAAGATCATTTTCCCCTGCCCCTCACTGAAGGCCAACTGGATAGACTTCAAGACGCCAAAAATTTCGGCACTATAGATCTAAAAACGTACCAGTTGCTAAGTGTAGCAGAGAGATATTAAAAATACCAATTTAAAAAAGTTCCAATTCACCTAGTATTTTTCAAAGACACATTAACGCAGTTTTTTGACCACTTACTCTCCGAGGTATTGCACTTCCATATATTGACGACGTAATCATTCCAACAAAAGATGAAAAACAAGCTGTATCAAATTTAAAAGAAGTCACTAATACATGCAAAAATTATGGACTAGAACTGATCATTAAAACATGCCGTTTACTAGAAAGACGTATACAATTTTTTGGTCATGTAATTGAAAATCGGATGATATTTCCAACACCAGAGAAAATAGATGCCATTTCAAAATTTAAAATACCACAAACACCGAAACAAGTACAAATTTTTTTGAGCTTAAGTGGATATTTTAGGAATTCATACCAAACTATGCACTAATTGCAAAACCGCTGACAGATGTATTAAAATCTAATTGTCGCGGGTCAGCAAATCGATAGTTAATAGTCGGTGACCCGATTTAGTATTTTAAGTTTGATGTATTTTTGCCCATTGGATATGCGGGCACACTTAAAATTATGGCGTCAAAAGCCCGTTTCCGGGATTGTTCTTCTTTTCGACGACGCGACCGTGACGGACACACTGCGGTAATCTTAATTTTAGATTTATATTGTGAATTTATTTATATTATGAACTTTCAGAATAAAACGTGTTTGTAGCGTGTTATTCCTGTTAAAGGCAACATATCGGTTGGCGTTTTTGGGAAAGGACACTAATAATAAATTTTTTTTTGGTCCAGACGGAGTAAACGCAGTTAACTCGCTAAAGATGTCGTTTACCAGAAGTAAGTCAGTATTGAAAATTTATAATCAAAAATTCGAAACTGAACTCCATCAGACGCTTTAATAAATGATTCGCTGCTGTACTATTGCAAAAATCGCCCAAAGATGGAGAACTTCACCCAGTATACGTTTTCAGTGGAAAGACCACAGATGTAGAACGAAAGTACTCGAGCTACGAATTAGAGATTCTCGCAGTTGTATAACCCGATTGGTAACTGACTGCAGCGCCTTTACAAAAACCTTGGAGAAATAAAACTTATGTACAAGAGAAGCACGTTGGGTTTTATTCTTGCAATGGTATGATTTTAAAGTGAAACATCGCTCTGGAAGTCGGATGAGGCATGTAGATGCACTTAGTAGATATCCCGTTTTCACAATTAAGCAAGCAGAAATCAAGGACGAACAACTTAAAGCAGACAGATAAAGTTTAAGTGACAATCAGCAGTCCCACGATAAATATTTCTTAAAGTCTGATGTTTTGTACAAACTCGTAAACGGTGTCGAATTAACTGTTGTACCAAATATCATGCAGAAACAAATTATTTGCCGCGCTCATGACACAGGTTATTTTGCTATTAAAAAAAAAACAAAAGTGCTGATTTCCAAAAATATATCGCAAAATTAAAAAATTTATTAAATGCTGCATACCGTTTATCATGAATAATCGTAAACAAACGATTGCTACACTCACTGCAGAAGGAAGATACTCCATTATATACCTATCAGATAGAATTTTTTGGACCACTCAACAACTGCAAATGAAGTTGTAATAAGGCTGACCGCACAAAGTGTAATTTTCAGAAATCCTGCAATTATTATTTCGGATCAAGGTACTTCGGAAACTTTTATTAAGTATGGTATTGACGAAAATATTAAGCTGGTGAAGGCGACTTCAGGTTTACCACGCGAAAATGGACAAGTTGAGAGGCTGAATGCGATCATCATTCCAGTTATGTCAAAGCGTAGTATCGACGATCCTATAAAGTGGTACAAACGCCTACTTTCAGTTATGATCATAACGATTAAAGTCAAAACTCATATTTTGAAAATTCAAAACAAGAATAAGAAGTTATACAGCATCAGACGCAAACCAGCAAAACCATATGACGAAGGCGTTCTAGTCGCCATAAAGAGGACGCACTTTGGAGGTGGCCTTAAATTAAAACCTAAGTACCTTGGCCCATAGCAAATCGTTAAGGTGAAGCAAAACGATGCTTATGATGTGCAAAAATGACAAGACTCTGTCTCCAATACAAAACTTTAAAGAGTGTAACATAATGTTCTTTTTGTTGAATGGGCTATTCAAACAACAACAAATAACTGTCTTTGATATATTGTAAGAAACAAAACTTTGTTTTTACTTCTATAAAACTTAAATGCATTTCCTTTGTATACTTATTACTACCGTTGCAAGAAAGAGAAGAAAATAAAGAAGCCAACAGACTGACACCGGCAACGTTGGACCGGTGCAGTTTGCGGTACGAATTGAAATTTACTTGTTAATGGACAAGTGAAAAGCAAATTAGTAAGTGTTAAGTTGTCAGTTCTATTCTCCAATTCAGTAATAAACAAAAGTCGATTCTACTGATGAGAAAAAACTTGTGTTTATTACTAAATATGGCACCAAGACAGTCTGAAAGAAATGTTAAATCATCCAGTTATTCTTCTATTGAATTTATAAAAGTACAAAATAAAATATAAATCAAGATAAGATGTTGCCTCTGTTATTAGGAACTAAACTACAATATAACGTTTTAGTAAATGACAATCAAGTATTAAACATTTTTTACCCTGTTTTTTAAAAGAAAAAGATCACATTGGAAGTTTGCGTTCCCCCGTCTCTAAAGAGACCATTCGAATTAATTTCTTTTTGTATCGTCAATTCAAGTAATCTTCAATCTGGTAGAAATAAGATAATTTATGCTGGTATCTCAAAATATTTATCAATAATGCGTTAAAATCGCATTTTTAAGCGTTCAGAGATTTTAACGTCGAAATTCAATCATCCGGTGCCTCACTAATCAACAACGGCGATAGCAAATTCGTGTATAAGTCATAGAATTTCATAAAATGTTTAGTAGGACATCTAATCAATCAAAGAAAGAGACAAATTATTAATTATACTTTTTATTGTAAGCGGAAGGCCAGTAATTGTTAATATAAGAACGAAATTAACTGGTTCAAAGAAATTGTTAAACCATTTATATTACCGATGGATTTTAACCGATAGATCATCAAGAAGCTGAAAAGATGTTCAACTTCATATCTAAATCAACCGACATCGCGTTCGCCAGTGTCTTTATCGCGCTTCGCAAATTCTAAGGTGTCAGCGTTCAAACAGGTCCACAGAGACGCCCAATCACAATTATATTCTTATTTGTAAATACTTAGTAAATAACTAAATTTACTAGTAATTCCAACGTGTTAAGAGATTAACTCAGGCCATTGGGTTCGCCGACCGCCGACAGCGCGCTCACGACAACTGTAACAGCCGCAACGCCTGCAAATGTTTCGATCACTGTCCAGCCGAGTACCTCAACAAAATCTGACCAACCAGTGACGTTAAATCCGAACTCATTTGTTCAGACTGGTACGGACGGGTTTATTAACATAAACAAGCGAAAGCTTAGCCATCAGACAAAGGGCAACACTTCAAAAATGAACAAAAACAACATTTTTCAACGAAAAGCTTTGGAAGACAATAGATTCAAATGATCAAAGTCATTGAACCAACGGTTTCGACTCGGAAATTTGTAGCAGCATTGAATGAGAAAGGCTTTGAGGTAAAGTCCGTCTCATATATTCTGTACAGAAACAAAGTGCCACAACCTCTGTTTAAAGTGAGGCTACAGCCTGATGCACGAACATTAAAAACCAACGTAATGCACAACCTATATTTACTGATACATCGCAGAATACAGCGGTAATAGCAAAATAACTCCGAAAATGATCCGATAACTCCCGATCTGTGCTCTGCAACATATCTGCAAACTTGTCAACGCGATAGTAAAAACTGGTCACTTTCCCCTACATTGTAAATATCAATGATCATAACGATTCCAAAGCCCGAAAGGGACCAAACACAGCTACCATCACACAGTTCATTGCCAAGTCACTTAAAAGTATTTGAAAAGGTTCCACAAAACAGAAGTACCTCAAGGGAATTTTTCTTTTGTATACAGCGGATATACCAAAGACCCTTGCACTTACCATATATACTTTCGCCAATGACTCGACTATCCTCAGCTGCTCCAAATGTCCGATCAAAGCTGCTGAGCAACTGGCAACCCACTTAATGAAATATGAAAAATGGCTAGCAATCTGGAGCATTCATCATTGACAGTAAAAAACGTGCCTCCACGCCATCTATATCTGGAATTCCATACAAATGGTGCAGTCTAAGGTTTTCAGAACTACAAAGGAAGCTTCTTGGTATGTCCGCAACGAAAACGTCCGGAAAAACTGAATTTTCCTTTATTTCAAATAAAGGTACAATAGTTAAAGTACACCGACAAACAACAGACACATTCGAATGACATCGCCAAATCAGAACTCGACTTCAGTGAAAGTACAAAACGAACAAATTATCAGAGCCATTGATCAATGTAGAATCCTTTAGATGCTATATTTACGGAGCGAGTAGTGGGGGATCATTTCACAGTGACAAAAATATGAGAACCACAGCTATTTACGAGCTGTATAGGATAGAATTGTTGGGTTCATTCAAAGTACAGTGTGTAAGAAATATCGGAATATAGTGAGCCTAGTGGGTACATAAGGATTTACTAAGTGTAATAATTTCAATATCACCTTTTAGGGGGCTTGGGCATAAAGATCAGAAAGGAAGGTTAATTAAAATATTTCTACAAGAGGACGATAACAGGTTGATATATCCCAGTTAAGACCACAAAGAGAAAAAAGCAGAAATTTTTTTTTGAACAGATTCTATTTTACTTTGGTGTGTCTCACATTGAGGTAACCATACACAAGATCCATACTCCAAAATAGGACGGACCAGCGAAGAATAGAGAATTTTGGTTGTGTATGGATCATCGAATTCTTTCAACCATCTCTTTACAAAACCAAAAAACTCACGTACTCTGCAAGATGACGTATGCACGCAACTAATATGGATTCGATACGTACAGCTTGCCATATCTGCTGATGTACAAGCAATTTCTCCTGAATTGAAAGGATCGAGCGTTTCAATATATATTCTGGAGAGAATGTGCTTCAGATGACCAGCAGAGCAGCCGCACCGTACCTGGCAATTAGAACTCTGCAACATTTGGCGGATATTTGCATGAAAGATTTTTCTCTACCAGCATAATTGTTAAATCGTCATTTTACGTCCACGATTTGTTTTGTGCAGCAGATGACATCGCAACCATAAAACACGAAGGCCAGTGAAATAATAATTTATAATTTATAAATAATAAATTAATTAAAGAGTTGACGACCAATGAAGGGGTTCTGACAGGTGTTCTAGGTTTAAACTTGAGAAAAAGTGCGTGACAAGCTTTTGTTTATCTTTAAACTAAAGCAAAATGTAGATGTGATTACAAAACGAACTATTCTTTCTTCCACATCATTCCTATTTGACCCATTAGGATTATTTGCACCTCTCACAATCGGAAAAAAACAATGCAATAAATTTGGCTTATACCACTATCGTAGTATAAAACTTTGCCGCAATCACCAAAGGAAGCTTGCAAAAATTTTATGCCCAAATTGTATTGCATGGGCTAAAACAAAATTCTATCACATTATCGGCCTTTGTCGGAAATAGTGAAGCGCCCATTTAGAAGAACACATCAGATGGCCACTGGTGCTGACATCGTATCACGAGGATGTATGGCAGAGGAATTATTTTTGCAGCAAACTGGATACAAATGTCCTCAACAACCTCATCTTCAAGACAAAGATGTGGATATTTTTAACACCCAAAATTGAAATCTCTTGGATACAATTAAGAAATTTAACTCACATAATCGAACAGTTAGAGTCATAGTATGTATATTGTTAAAGGCTTTTCAGAGTGCTCAATGGAAATTTAAATTTTGAAACGTCAGCGCCACAGGAAATAAACAAAGCATTAAATTGCATCGCTTAAAACAATCAATAAAGACATTTCATTATTAAAAATTTATATTAAAGTGATTAGAACTTAATTATCTTACCTTAAGAAAGGTAATTTCGATGTAAACAGCGTGAATAAAATTGGGGCGAGAGTGTTGCCCTATGGTACACCTGCCTTGACACTTTTTACTGCGATGGCCATCTATCACAGTTTTAGACTCGCGATTGATCAAGAAGCTTTATACTTGCAGGAACATTTGCGCACAGAGTAGTGTGTCAATGGTGTCAAACTTACTTGCTTGCTTGGTAGCAGAAAGACAGCGACAGCACAATTCTTGGTCTCGATGGCATGCAAAATAAAGTTGACTAGGCTGATTAATTACTTAGAATTTGCAGTCTCTTAAATCTAAATTGATATTGGGATTGTTTAAAATACGGTTGAGAATAACCTGTTTAAATATTTTAGCCGTAGAAGGGCGGTGACCTATATTTGTGTAGAAGTCGAAATCTGAAGGTGGTTTTCCAATCTTTTGGAATGTAACTCAATCTCAAGTTGATGATGAGCGTTAAAAACAATAGAGCTATGGTGGCGAAGCACCTTCAACATACTATTGTCAGCTCCTTCTTTTTTATTATTTGCATTGCCCACGAGTTGTTGCACCTCTTCTAGAGTAACAGGCTTGTAAGCTGTAGGAAGCTGGTTGTTCCAAGACATCAGTCACGTAAAGTGGTGTGAATTTTTTCTCTCTAAACTATCAGCAAACGCTTCGCCCTGTTTCTGGCTAGCGTAGTATCAACACCCAGTCCAGTCCTTGATTGGCGTTTTTGCCTTAAACTGCCGCTTGAATAGTCTAGTAAATTTCCATAGAGAGTAATCAACATCCAGTCGAGTCCTTGATTGGTGCTTTTGCCTGGAACTATCGCTTGAATAGTCTTGTAAATTTCCATATAAAGTAATTTGTGGAGGCGTCCGGGGTAAGGTTGTCCATTTGGATATCAACGTTCATTTGCCTGTCTAGTATCAGTACCTTGTATAGAGTGTGTTGTGCATTCTGTGATCTCTTATGCAAGCGTATTCATTCCTGAGTCTCTTTTTGAAAGCAAGCGGGCATCTGCCCCAAAATTCAGGTTCATACGAAAATAATTAACTGAATTGCTTTGGGCGAATTCAAATAATATACTATTTTGAAATTTTTAAAGCCAAGGAGGAGAGGAGAGCCTCTGGAGGTATCAATATCGGAAGTCTAGATGAAATTATTGCTCCTGGTGCTTGAAAATCAGAAGAAAATCATAAACTGAATAGAATGAAAGCATTTCTTTATTGAAACGAAGAGAAGGAAATTTAAATGTGTCAATCTGAGAACCTTGATGATAAGACAGAAATGGTCTATCGTGTTAATAATTGTCAAAGCTAAAGTATCCCACTATCTCTGTTCGAAATTTCCATAAGATATCTTATAACCTACCTCCAATAACGGCTCCAGCGAACCAAAACCCAAAATATTATTAATATAAACTTAATACAAATAGTTGAGAGATATGATGTCTCAACAAAATCATAAAAACAAAGTAACTTAGCTGAAAGTTCACTAAGATCAAACAGCTCCCTGGATCCTGTTATGTCACTTGTTAGCTTCACTAAATACCACAAGCTGAAATTGTTTATGAACTAATATCCCAAAATGTTAAGTCTGTCTTCAACTTTACTCAAATTGTCTTCAGTAGTTAACATTATCTTCAATCGTTTAAATATCATAAATACCTATCTTATCAGATAAAAAATAAATATTAACTAAAGGCTCACTAAATCTGACCGATATTAGTGAGTAAAACCTAATTGTTTCTCAATTCCTCCTTAATGCACTTAATTTTTTAACACAAAATATCTGGTCTCATAACATAAGATTTTTATTATCATGCACACTTTATCCTCGTTAAGACAAACAATATAACATTGCGATAAGTGCACTTCAACTACTTGAGCTCTTTCTTTTAATAGAGGCTTAAGCTATATTAAAACGCATTCCGATACACCAACAAAAGTCTGTACCCACAGTCTTTCCTCCATTTCCACCCTCCAGAGGACAAACTACAATGAATCCTCAGTTCTCCAAATATGCCAAATATTCATGATTTGAAACACTTCATCAGACTTTAAACGCCTCAAACTTAACCACCGGTACACGGTGTTTAACCCATCAGAAGACATAGTCAACCTTAATGGTTGTATCCCCAGAAACCTGTGCTGTATGTTAATCTGCCTTCGAATTGAAGATACCCAGTCTACTCAACAGCACTTACTTACAAGCGAACCAAGGTTACCTTTTCCTTCTGCAGCAAGATAATGTAATGTAGCACCTCCTAGATTCATGCCAATTTTTGCAAAGAACTCCATATCTAACGCAGATTCTATTTCTTCCCAACAGCATTATGAGCTATTCAATGTGAATCCTATGGGCAACGCTGACCGATGGTTCATCTTAGATAATGAAGGCGGATGTATATTAACCAAATCATATACATATACTTCACTGAAGCAAGACGTATTTTTTGCCGCTCCGCTTAAATACGAAAATCATTGTGCTCTAAGACCGCTTAGAATTTAATTTTTGTGCCTAAATATAAACAAAGTATTTCGGCATTCAAACAATATTATTAAACTTTTAAGTGAAGTTGTAATATAAACTGCTATCATAAAGTGTAAATTGTTCAATTATTTTTGTGGACTTTTCCTGTGTGTCTACAGCTGCTCGCTTCTTGTGCCTCTCTTAACTAAGAGTGTTGAGTGTCGCACTCTTCGCCCTGTAATAAGTTGAGCATCTCACTACCCAAATTAACAAGTGCAGTTATTTACGGTGGCTCTTGCGCTTTGATTACTGCTGAAGCGAAATAATTTTTATAATCTACTTTGCCCTTCCATTCGGCTACAGTGCACACTACCTAAGAGAGATTACCTGAAACTATGCTGGCTTGCTGGATCTCAACGTGTGACAGGAGACAACTTATAGCCGACGATCTCTATGTCTCATGTCTCATGCTGGCTCTGTGATAACTATGCAATATTAAATGTGCCGGTCCCACTGGGCGTGTCCGAGACGCAATTAGAAAAAGGATTGGACTTAACTGGACATGCGACAGCTGTCGTACTGTGAAGCTTGAGATGAGAACATTTATGCGACAAACGCGGGATGGCTTTAAGAGTCTTCACACTAATTTAAGCTCTTTCGTGAAGAAGTTCAATGATTTTGAGTCAAATTTCATCTCATTGAAAGTCTTGAGCGATTCCCCAAAGAGAAAAAAATCAAACAACCTCTCTTTTGATGTTTCTGCAATGCCTCTAACTCTTAATATGGAATCCACTACTCCAATTTTTGCGACGCCTCTTATTGTCGATATCCCTTCGGATGTAATTCGTCACACTAACTTTATGGAGTGCGATGCTGCCGAAATTATTGCTGACGGGAACGATGCTTTAACTTCTGTGGCATCAGCTGATAATATGATTGTTGTAACTGCTTCAAATGGTGTCGCTGCACATCGCAAGCATATCTGCTCCTCCTAATGCTATAGTTGAAGCCGTTACCCCAATCAATACCTTGGGCACTAGCACTGCGGTAACTTCTACGGCTTCTATTGCTACTTATTCAACTACCGTCGCTGCTTCACTTGCACTCTTATTCACTTGCACTCTTATAGCAATTGCGCCGAAAAAGCATATTTTTGTGTCCCGCCTGCATGCAAACACTGCTGAAGATGACCTCATTGCTTTTATCCATAAAGCATTTCCTGCCTCGGATATTTTAGTTAGAAAATTTAAGTTTAGTAAAGCTAGAGATATTTCTTCATTTAAGATTTCCATCCCTAACTCTCTTTTCAGTTTTATTGTATCTTCATATTTTTGGCCTGAGTATACTGTAGTTCATGAGTTCACAGTATCTAACAATCGTTCTACTAGATCTGTTGCCTTTCTACCTACTTCAAAACCATCAAAAAACGAAATTTACTAACTCCTGAAATCAATATTTCTTATCAAAATTTGAAAGGACTGCTTAGCAAACTAACATCTCTTTATCTAAACAGTATCTCTTTTACCTCCCATATCATTGCGTTTTCTGAGACTTGGCTCAAACCAAATGTCTTAAGCTCTGAGTTTTTTTCAAGTGAATATGTGGTTTATAGAAAAGATAGACCTGCGCGTCGAGGTGGAGGCGTTCTGGCCATCAAATCTGACTTTTCCAGTGAGATGGTGAGCATTGACGTCCCATACAATATGGAAATAATTTGTGTTAAAATTTCTTGCCAAAACACAAATGTCTTTATAATTTGCTGCTATATTCCTCCAACGTCTGATATTTCTGTTTAAAATCACCATGCAGTTGTCTTCAAAAATATTTTCTCTTCTCTCCGTGATCGTGATCACTTAATCATATTGGGTGACTTTAATTTACCACATGTGCCGTGGCAAACCCAACTGGATGCTCCTTATCTAATCCCTTCAGCACATAATGATTTTTTAGGTGAGCTGTTTAACCTTCCCTTGTTCCAAATGAAGTCGATAATCAATTCATCTAGCAGACTTCTTGATTTGGTATTCGTCAGTGATTCTTCATTAATAAATAATGAACGATGTCCTCCTTTATCGCTTGCCGAAGATGCACATCACCCTACACTGGAAATTAATCTTGCCATTAATTCTTCATCGATTATTATCCCCTCTACTCAACCTCGTCGGCGGAAATGTTTTCGCAAAACTGACTTTGCCCGCCTTGGCTCTATTCTGAGTAGGATTGACTGGCATTATCTATTTAACGGCGTTGAGTTGGATACTGCCGTTGAACGTTTTTATTCAACTTTTTATGCTGCTTTTGATGTTTGTGTGCCAAACACCGTATGTGAATACAATTCAACAAAGCCTCCTTGGTTCACACGTACCCTTTCAAATTTGAAAAATGTTAAATCAAGGTACTTTAAGCGCTTCAAAAAAATTTGGTATTCGTCAATGATTGTTCATCAATAAATAATGAACGATGTCCTCCTTTATCGCTTGCCGAAGATGCACATCACCCTACACTGGAAATTAATCTTGCCATTAATTCTTCATCGATTATTATCCCCTCTTCTCAACCTCGTCGGCGGAAATGTTTTCGCAAAACTGACTTTGCCCGCCTTGGCTCTATTCTGAGTAGGGTTGACTGGCATTATCTATTTAACGGCGTTGAGTTGGATACTGCCGTTGAACGTTTTTATTCAACTCTTTATGCTGCTTTTGATGTTTGTGTGCCAAACACAGAATGTGACTACAATTCAACTAAGCCTCCTTGGTTCACACGTACCCTCTCAAATTCTTCATGCACGAAGTGACGTTTTTGGGTCACAAGTGTACTGATCAAGGTATTTTGCTGATGACAACAAATATATCAAAGAAAAATACCCAGTCCGTACAGACGCAGACAGCGCTAGAAGATTCGTTGCATTTTGCAATTATTATAGACGATTTCTTAAAAACTTCGCAGAATATTTACGTCACATAACAAGATTATGTAAGAAGTCTGTAAAATTTGAATGGGCTAATGATTGCCAGAACGCATTTGAATATTTTAAAAAGGCTCTAGTAAAACCAACTTTATTAAAATACCCAGATTTCAGCAAAGAATGTTGTATAATAACAGACGCAAGTAAAGACGCGTGTGGAGCTAAACAACTCCCAGTTGCATACTTTAAGCGCTTCAAAAAAACCCAATCACATATTGATTATATTAGATACAACTCAGCAAAATCTAAGTTTCTCATATTGAACAAGCAATGTTACAATGTTTACTTATCGCGTTGTAAAGCCGATTTTTTCCATAATCCGAAACAATTTTATAAAATTGTAAGTTCTAAACGGCGTTCAAGTGCAATTCCTTCATCATACTTTTTTAATGCAGAAACAGCTGATATTGACTCTAGTATAGCCGATCTCTTTGCCAACTTCTTTCAAACGACTTACTCTAATTCGCTACCTTCCACCGACTCTTACCCGTACTATATGCACCAACCCAACCTTATTTATATGCCTAATATTTCTGAAGAATCACTTTTAATTTGTTTAGCCTTTTTAAAGTCGTCATTTTTGCCTGGTCCGGACAACGTCCCCAGTTGTATTCTAAAGACATGCTCTCTTTCGTTAAAAGAACCTCTGTTAAGGCTTTTTACCCTCTCCATAGAAACGGGTCACTTTCCCACTTTTTGGAATAATTCATTTATAATCCCCGTAATTAAAAATGGGAACAAATGTGACGTAACAAACTATAGAGGTATAGCCAAACTCTCGGTTATTCCTAAACTTTTTGAAGAGTTGATTTCGATTAATCTTAAACACCAATGCAAATCTATAATTTCTCCCCATCAGCATGGATTTATGAAGGGACGTTCATCACTTACAAATCTTCTCGAATTCAGTACATTGGTTCATGATGGCTTTCGTAATAAATTACAAACGGATGTCATCTATACTGATTTTAGCAAAGCCTTTGGTAGTGTCGATCACAAACTTCTGTTAAAGAAACTTGATCTGCTAGGATTTTCTCCTAATCTTTTGTCTTGGTTAAAGTCTTACCTCACCAATAGAACTCAATGAGTTTTGTTTAGATCTGCGCTTTCCAAAAATGTTAATGTGTTATCTGGTGTACCCCAAGGAAGTCATCTGGGCCCACTACTTTTTACTTTGTTTATTAATAATTTACCTAACGTTTTAAACAACTCCCATGTATTTATGCTTGCAGATGATGTTATGCTTTGCGTATCATTTAAAGATCCAGCTCTTCATTCCATTTTACAAGCTGTTATTAATAAGCTTAGTGAGTGGTGCATGATTAATCACCTCCATCTCAACACACTAAAATGCTCATCTATGACATTTTGATGTCGTTCGCCGTTTCTTGTCAATTACTCCATAAATGGCGCTACTCTAAATAGAATTTCTTCTGTTAAAGATTTGGGCATTATTTTTGATCCTAAACTAAACTTTCTGCTTCACATTTCATCTGTGGCTAACAAAGCAACATCCTTGCTAAGCTTTATTAAGCGTTGGTCCAAGGAGTTCAGTGATCTTTATATTATTAAGGTCTTATATACATCCCTGGTACGTCCAGTGCTTGAAAATTGCTCACCAGTTTGGAGTCCTCAATATTCCATTCACCAACAACGAATTGAATCGGTCCAAAAACAATTTTTATTGTTCGCCCTACGGGGTCTAAACTGGGAGCCAACTAGGCCCCTCTCTCGTTACCAGAGTAGGCTTCTTCTCCTGAATCTGCCCTCATTATCAAATCGAAGACTCGTCAGCGGAATTGTATTTTTCCATAAATTGCTATTTGGGGAAATGGACTCTCCCTTTTTATCAGGGAAAATAGATTTTGCTGTTCCATGTCGTCCTACGCGTAATTTTGTTCCCTTAAATTTAAGAACATGCGTCTCAAATTTTAGCCTACATGACCTTCTTCGAGTGGTGTGTAGTGTCTACAATGAGTTTTCCCTTTTTATTTCTCCTCACATATCTCCTTCTTCTTTACGTTTATTAATCCTTGCCTTCCTTCGAACTGTTCCTGCCTCCTAACTTTCCTCATTTCTACCTTTTTTCGTATTCTGATTATTTTTCTTTTTAGTTTACTCCTTTCTTATATTAGTTTAATTAGTTTAAGTCAATTGCACTTTGTTTAGTTGACGTTAAATAAATAAAAATAAAAAAAAAAATAAAACTAAAAACAACTTTTGAAACAATGTTGGGTATTCTTAATTTGGTATGGGATTACTTAAATCAAAAACAACTTTTGAAACTATGTTGGGAATGATATGGGATAATATCTTCTATATATATAAAATTCCCGTGTCACAGTTTTTGTTGCCATACTCCTCCGAAACGGCTTGACCGATTTTGGTAAAATTTTTTGTGCTTATCCGGTATCTATGAGAATCGGCCAACATCTATTTTTCATCTTTCTTTCTCACTCCCTCACTCTTACATACATACAATATACACATTCTAAGATACATACATACTTGTAATAAGTAAGCTATGAAATTACTAGAAAATTATTTGTATGGCAAAACAACGTTTGCCGGGTTTACTAGTATTATTATATAATTTTTATTTATATTTTTTTTATAACTTTTTACTGTAGATCCATTTACGTCGTCGGAGATGGGCTAAAGTGGACTATTTAAAAGATTAATAACTTACTAGCCGGTTTCGTTGATTGATCAGGTTTTTCCGATATAAAAGGCACATATCATGGAAGAGTTTAGGCCGTAGCCGTATAATCAGCTCTTCGAATACGTGCCATTGTTTAGGACCCTAGTTCCACTTAGAATTGTCTATAGTGGTAGGAAAAGTTGAGGAAAAGTCTGCTACCCTAGAATCAGTGCAATACCTCAGCATCGACAAAGTTGTTGAAAAAAAGTTGCATGTTACCGATCCGTTGTGCAAAAGCAATGGGTGTTACCTCTGGGGGAGCGCATACAACAATTAAAGGGGTAAGTCTTTTACAGATTTCATTCTTCAAACTTACACTGAAGTAACTAACAGTTCGACTGGTTACACGGATAACGATATGAACGTAGGAGAATGGAGGGAGACATTTTCTCAGACCACAGCAGCGTCAGCCTTCATCTCGACTTGGTCGTTATAAACGCCAATAACCACAGCATTGTCCGAAAGAAATAACATAAGAACTCAGGCATAGCCAATATTTATTTATCGTGTAATCAGCCCAGAGCTCTCCTTATCAGTACTAAAAACTTCTATCAATTATCAATGAGATATCAACCGAGCATTATATTGTAGAATTTTAAGTGGCTTGTATATCCTGCTTTAATAAATTACTTAATTTGCAATCAAGCTTAGATGAATGCTGCAACATTGAGGGATGCTATTTTGCGAGTTAACAATACTAATGTCAATACGAAAAACCCGGCAATGCCTCAAAAAACTTTTTGATTTTTTATCACTTATGTATGTACGTCAAGGTTTTTTTTTAACTTGGTTTTTGTTTTGTTCATAAAATCGGTTGTTGTGCCACAAATCAGTGATCTGCGTGAACTGATAGTGCATATCGTAAAATAGAGGCATCGTTACACACTACTTCTTTTTCAATACATTCTATCTTGCATGAACTCTTTGTTTTAAAAATTGTTTGTTTTATGTTGATGCTGATCAAGAATATATACGTAGTCAGGTACATATGTAGTCAGGTACATACAATAAACTTAACAATGATGAAATGAGATCATTTGTTCTTTTAAGCTAATATGTATACCTTTTTTTACTACAGTTTTGTTAAAATCGAGTTGATTAAAGATTGGAAAACTATCCCTCTCTAAAAACTCGAAGATCCATTTTAACAAACTATAGTTTTATTAAAAACAATTGGTTTAAATATTAAAGCACAATACTGTTAACTTAAATAAGATATGTATATTGATTTGTTGTCAGACATATATACATACCAAAATGTTGGAAACGATTTCGAAAAACATAAAAATTAAATTTTGGAATCATTTACCTTAATGGCATAAAACGATAGAATATTTTATAAACTTCAAAGGTTCAGATATTGCTAGTGCCATAAATACTGATTATGCGATTTTATTTTTTTGTATTTTATGCTTTAAAGTGAAAATTTGTTCTGCGCATGCGCAAATAAAAAGATGCACAGGTTGCTAAAACGTCAGTAATAGCCACAGGGTGTCTTTGAAATTTTTTTCCATTATTTGTATTTAATGTTGTAAAATAGTCTACTTTATTTTTCGGCACTACGGTATAAAAAGTTGCGGACACAGCACACAAAGCTCGTAGCCTGATCCCTCAATAGTGTTTGGTAGTTTCCACAGTACATCAAAAATATACATTAATGTATTTCTTTATGAAAACTATTATTTAAAAATTTTTTTTTGCATATTCTTATAATAATTAGACAAGGTGGCTTTACAACACTCAGGAATGGTGTTTACGACGTGTGGAAGAAAGATACAAAAACATCTTGATTTTTATGATTAAGGTTCTATTACGGTTTTCCTGAGGGAACCCCAAACGTTCACATCATTTTTTGGTCAAATATTATGAAGACTTCAATGCGATACAATCTTACATGATAAGCATAAGTTAAAAGTGAAATAAAAAAAGATTTGGAAAAGTGATATTTTTTGTACAACGCTAAAGGTTTCTACTTAGCAAAAAATATACGAATGACAATTGGTGATTTAATCAATAAATAGAAATAATTATCTTAATTAATTTTAGTTAATTTAAATTTAGCTTTAGTATTTCCAAGGGAAGAATTTAACTGATTACCCTAAGTGTTTTTGAAAAGTAACTAAATAAACATTAATCATGTGTCACTTTTCTTTGGATCCTTAGGAGCAAATTACAAGCATCTCTATTTATTTACACAATGTTGACATTAAAATTGACAAATTCTTGATTTGTAAATTAAATTAAATATTTAAATTTGTTTGATTTTTATTAAATAAAAGACATTAAAAAAATGTTCTTAATAAAAGTGTTTTTTCATTAAATTAATTAAATAAAATATATTTTTACATTGAAATATCAAAGAAGCTAACTTCGGCTCTGCCGAAGTTTTTATACCCTTGCAGCAAAATAATTGGTATAAATGTTTAACAAAATCAGAAGAAAAAAAACAAAAAAGAAGAAAAAACACATTCAAAAATTTTCACTTGTTCACCAAGCATCGAACCTTCAAACACCGCGCCCACCGTGCCACCGATCTCTACATACTACGCTACCGTCCTTTTTTACCAAGCATAAGCTAATTCGACATATATGCAAACCCATTGCATCTCGCTCTTTCAATTTCGTTCTGTGTAAGAACACAACTAAAATATTTCTGTCTCTCTCACACACCGTGTGGTGAACAATTTTTGCATATGTGTGCGTAAGCATTAAAATAAAGTTAATTTGATTTAAATTTGATTATTGATTTGTAACCTTAATAATTATCCGATCTTGTTCAAACTTGGTGTAGGCTGTATGGGTAAAAGTTAAATTTAAATGCAACAACAAAAAAACAATAATTTTATATATTTTTTATTTGGTGCCGCGCGGATTCGAACACGGGTCTTTTGTGTTTGTACGGCAGATTTCTTGGAATTTGTTTTTGTTTCATTGCTGCCAAAGAAAATTGCTTATTTTACTCGAGGTACCTCCACGTTTTAGTTAATAGCTCCGGTGATAATTATCCCATCCGACTAATTTTCAAACTCACCATACTTGCTAGATCAGGGAACTTAACTTTTTATGTTTCAACCATGTAGCTTGAAATTTGAGGCTGTCATCTTGATTGAAACAGACAGACGGACAGACGAACATGTCCCAATCGACTCGTCTATTGATGCTGATCAAGAATATATATACTATATGGGGTCGGAAACGTATATTTCTATGCGTTACAAACATCTGACCAATTTTATAATACTCTCTGCTAGGGTATAAAAATCAAATGTTCGTCTATGCGATTTTCCAGTCTAAAAAACATTCAAGTCATCAAATCATTAAAAAATCGACACTTTTAGTTTTAAGAAAAAAAATTTTATAATCTATATAATACTCAAATGCCGGGCAAACGTTGTTTTGCTCTATTCATTATATCTATGTAAGTAGTTTCTAGTGTGAGTAAGGATGTGGTATATGCCTGAAATTGGCATTCCTTTTAAATGTATTATTAAATAATTATGATAGTAACACTGACAAACAATGCTATCGCGTGAAAAATATTTTTTGTTGGTCCATCTTTAGCTAACATAATGAAACTGCTATAATTCTCCATGTGAAAACATGAAGTAAATCAAACATAATTTGCCCCTGGAATTTGTAAAAAATCATTGCAATCTTATCGAAAACTGAATACGTTGAAATTGAATTGGCACTTCTTCTTAGGCTGATGTCAGAGTAGCCGCGATAAGCGATGCGATGCTATAAGCGATAATTATCGCAGCGATCTGCAAAGCGATGACATGGCAGAGTGAACGCTTTCCGCAAAGCGAGAAACCTTGCGAGTGTTCTAATTTTAGTCTCAGTTGCAATCATCGTCGTCATGGATTTATTTTTTGCGTCAGCAGCAGTTATAAATATTGTAATGAAAAAAACCACCATCCACTGAATAGAAACCGTTTGAAAGGAGAGTTTAATAGTTTTTATCAAAATTTAAGGCAGTATCCTGACAAATTTTTCAATTATACTCGAATGTCGATCAATTCATTCGATTATAATTTGACGAAGAATCATTCAAAACTGGAAAAGTGTTGGACAAATTTAGTTGTTAATCTCATAACGTCATGTAAAAAAAACTTATTCTAACTTTGAGGTAACTTTGTAATTATACATATTTTTATTTTTTTTTCTCAAAATAAATTTTTGATTTTTTAAAATTGTTTTCGGAATCATTTCCGTCTCCAAAAGGAGAAAGTACGACCTTTTAAATTTCCATTCTGCAAAGCATTTTTTTCGCATGTCCATAGACTTCATATATGGCAGAAGGCTCTCAAAAAAACATTGGTCATCGTCGGATGTTTTTGGTGTATTAATTTTTTTTTCTAAAAGTTTTAGTTTCTACTTCTCAATGGACAGCAGATGAAAGGGCAACCTTAATTTTATTTTTTTATTTTTTTGGAAAATTCTCTTCCTCATCTGTGTCACATAGCTCAGCCAAATTGTGTAATAATTCTGTATCCAGGGAATCTTCAAACTCTGGAACACAGAAACTTTTATTGGAGCAGCTGGCCTCCTAATTTCCACACGTTTGCCTGTGGTTCATTTGGTCTTTTAAAAATAGAAGGGACTCAAAATGAGGACAGGAGGTGTAGATGCCATCATCAGGGCGACAGTCTCCATACTTTTCTGTTGGCCCTTTTTTATACTCATTTCGAAATTGGTCCCGAAGATTTTTCCATTGTTTTTTCAAACAGTCTCCTAAAGGTTAAGAAAAAAATTTTATTATTTAAATAAAATTAGCCAATATTAGCAGATATTTAGCAACGGGTGCTTTCTTTACTTCATTCTCGTATGCGTTTAAAACTGGAAGGACTACAGTCTCCGTTATTGTAAAGGAAACAGTCAAAGCACTTTGGTAGGAGTTGCGAAGAAATGATTATTCAGATAGCTGATGACTTTTGAAAATTGTGGAGCTTTCCAAATTGTGCTGGGGCTATTGACGGAAAACACATTCGTATTCAGTGTCCACCACATTCTGGATCAATGTTCTACAATTACAAAAATTTTTTCTGTTGTTCTTCAAATTAATGCATTACAGCTTTATCGGCAACTCAAATCTCCAATCTAGTATAAAAATGCTCTGAAAGCCAATTGCAACCGATCCCGATTTCGTCGACATTATTGTAAAGACAATTTGTATTCTGCATAATACAATTATTGACCTTGAGGAAAGTCCCAATGTCAATCAAAACACACACACAATCAATGAAAACAATGGAAGTGAAGAGTTATTTCACCCAACAAGTTACAGATCTGGACAAATTGTTCGTGATGCCTTTTGCAGTTTTATGTGTACAGATAGGCTTTGATATTAAAAATCCACAAATATAATATAAGCAAAACTTACTTGGTACTGAGATTGAGACTTTCCTCAATCTCTTTCCAATTCTTTTCAATCACCAGCCGATTGTGGTAATTTTTACATTTTTGGTCCCACAAAACAGAACGAGAAAAAATTTCCGTTATTAAGTCCTCAACGTTTATGTTTGGACTCGAACTCATTTTTACATTTGCTTCGTTGGACTATTCAATTGCATTTGAAATCAAATACATAAAAATATAATGTGTTTGCATCAAACTGTTATTAAAGCTTGAGTTGCGCAAAAAAAATTTTTAACCAAAAACCAACTGTTTTTTAAGCTCAGAACGAAACAAAAACACACGTATAACAACAGCTAGATGAAGCGACAAAGCGATTCAGAACCGCTTGTTCGCAACTCGCTTTACTTTTTGCTTTGATTCTCTTCTCGCTTCGCTTGCACTCTAACATGTATTAAGCAATTACATATATACACTCTGCGAAGTTCAATTAAAAAAATCTAGCTTCTCCGATAAACAATGTGATAAATTTAGAGGAGAAGGACATAAATAATCAAAAAGACAATACCAATGGAAAAAATTTTCTTCACTTCAACGAAGTCGGTCGTGTTTCTTTTTGCGCTCTCGCTTTTATCTAATTTTTATTTAATCCCGCATATAATAAATTCTATTTCGTGGAATCTAGTGCCGAATTAATAAATTACCCGATTTAAAAATTGTAACTTTTTCTTAAACACTCACTCAAAGCTATTATTACTTATTGCTTTATTTAATAACAAAACTCAAAGTTTTGTTGTTTTGTCCACATAGACTTTGATTTTGTGTTTTTGATCCCTTTTAATTGTATTCGCGACACATTAGTGTTGTTGTTCGTGTGGTGCTTGCTCTCGCGTTTCTACATTACCCGCGATCGCGACCGTTTATCTCGCGATTGTACTCGTCTTTGTTGTTGTTGTTTACTAACTCTCTTAACTTCTGTCTCTTCAGTTTTTTTTCTTGTACATATTAAAACTTTAACACTTGTGTTATTTTTTGGTGCATATAGCCCTTATATTATATTACATTGCTCATTTTTAAATTGCCTCTTTTTTTAAACTATTGGTTTATTTATTGTTATTTTTATTTTTTTATTAATTAAATTTACAATGGTTGTCTGCTCTTCTTAAAAATACCCTCATCCCCAAAAAATCCAAGATGACTATGTTTTTGCTGGCTGTGCGATAACATTATGCATGTTAAATGCACTGGTTACACAGCCAGAATAAGGGATAGTATTGGAAACGGTGCACAGTGGTTGCGCTTGTACTGAGCAGTGGCCAAAAATACTTCTAGTGGTGATATCGCAATGAAACTTTCATGAAAATTCTAAAAAAATGTTTTAAAAATATTGTGAATTATTTCATGTTTTATATTAGTATATATAATATTTTTGAGAACACTTAACTACTGTACAGTTCTATGGTGTCGGAAGTGAATGCATTCATGCAGACCTCTAACGTGTATCATCTAATAAATCACATGTTGAAGATAGAAGTGTCGATTTGTCTCGCTTTAATAATGCTCGTTGACCTGTTATAAAGGGATCTGATCTTAAAAGATTTTTTATTAAGCCTGTATTTGTTAACATGCGTGACATTTTCCGAGTATGCTGCAGCCGACACTTTTTTATTTCTTTATTGTTTGATTCTGCAGCTTCTTCGGAGAGTTCCCCAATCGAAACCAATAATGCTTGCTCTATTACCTTCGGTCCATGAACCAAAACTTTATGTATAGTTGCTGGAAGATGGTACCATGGATATGTCTTCACTAATAGCTTAGCCGTCTCCAATGCGTAGGTTTCGAACTTTTTTACATTTATAGAATATCCTGATAATAAGGCTTGTAAGAGCGTTGCGCATAGGGTTATTAATTTTTCATCGATGCCTGTAATTTCAGAGGACAAGCTGGAATTGCTAAACAATTTTCTGGCTGTGTTTCCATCGTTGGAATTTCCTCTGCCTCCATCCCTTGGCTTATCAATCCGATAATCCGAAATTAAAATTGCTTGAAGCTGTGTTGTCGAGAAAACTTTGCAGTTCGACTTCTGCATATACTTCATCAACCGTGATGTTGTCGGGATATCTTTAAGTTTTAAATTTGAGAATTTTCTCGTAACTTGGTAATAAATTGTAAGTGGCTTCACAATTTATGAATGACCGAATAGGCTGGTTTTGGTGTTTCGATAATCCAGTGTCCACTAAAAGCGACAAAACCTTTTCAATATTTGCCTCGTTTGGCTTATCATTCGTTTCAAAATCAGATGAGCGCAAAACATTAGCGGAAGACTCATCGTGTTTTTATAGCACGGCAATCCGGCGACGTTTCATACTTTTTGATGACTCAGTAAAATCAATCTTGGGGCGGCCACGGTTATTGCCCGGATTCATTTGTTCGCTTATACTTAACCCAATAAAGACCTATGTTTTTGCAAATGTAATCAATATTCTTGTAAAGCACAATCCTGTCGACTTCGTAGCCGTTATTTTTGATGCTATCCTCTATCAAATTAAGTAAACTTTCGGCTTTTTCCGCATTTATGCCCTTTTCTGTAGACCAAAGCTCAAATATATGCATGCGTGAAAAAACACAATTATGAGAAGCGCCTGTTAAACCAAAATCAACAAAAAGGTGCAAAGGAAGGTACAAATTAAAAAAAAAAAAAAACAAGCAAAATATTGATATAAACACAAACAGAAATGACAAAAACAAAAACAACATTACAAGGTCAACATCACAAAGACAAAATTGGAAGAAGGAAGAGCTGCTGATTGCGTTGCATTTTTAAGCTTAAATTACAGTAAGACAACTTTAAATTATGTTTGAGTACAATCGTATCGGCAACTATCGGCAGCTAAACTTTCCATGTTCATTACCTTAAAGCGCTGAGGAATACAATGATACCAATAACAGTCGGGGGATCAGGGGGGAACACAACTAAAACTTTATGTAAACATAAAAAGCACGTACACAAAATAAACAAAAAAGGTTAAATCAATAAAAAATTCGCAAAAAATATATTATTGATCCAATTAATTTCACAATTAGAATTTGTTAAACTAAATACCTTTATCTTCAAAATTAATTTTTTTATTAATAATTTGGAACCTCTCACTCAATCGTTTAATCACTTTGAAGTGCGCTTTTCGCTTTACAAAACGAATGCAACGCGCAGCATTTTTGCAAAAATCAACACGTGTTCAAGCTTTCAATGCTATTTTTAGAAAGTCCCGTTCGGTTTCCAGAAAAATTCAGTTTGCCATCAAGAAGTGTGGACATTTAAGAGACGATTTGTGTACATTTTGTCAAAATATGTTTTGATGGACTTTTTGATTTTTGGCCTATGGGCGCAACCACTGTGCGGTGGGGGCCTAAAATGGAGTAGTGAAGCGTGTCGGGACGAAGAAATGGGATTTAAATCCCTGTCGGCTGTTTTTTTGAAACTTCTTGATGAGTTTTCGTCTCTGGAAACTCAATTTAATAGTTATAAACTATTAAAAGAGTCACCGAAGCGAAAGAAGACTATCCCTCGGAATTTCTATCCCGATCTGCCGGCATCTCTGCTTTCTCCGGCTCCGGCATCGTTGATTGACCCATTAACTCCAAATGGTCAGCAACTGATATCGTTTAGGAGTCCAGCAGTAGCTGCAGTTGCGGGGACGATTGACATTTCCCCTGGTAATAGTGCCCCGCAAGCTGACTCGATATCGGTTGTAGTTTCCGATGTGTCCGGACGAATATCCTCTCCCAGGGATATTCCCAATAAAATTTTAACAAGAAGAGCTCTCAAAGCGTCATCTGCCTCAGCAGTTCCAGTGCAAAATGCTGTTGCTGCGGTTGCGACTGGCGCATTGAGATCTCTTGTAGCCATTCCACCAAAAAAGCAAATCTTTGTTTCGCGGCTCGACCCCAATACTACATCAGATGATGTCATAGCCCATATCCGGGCAAAAGTCGTGGCGCCAAACATTGTGGTGGAAAAGTTTAGGTTTTCATACACCCGTGACATTTCGTCATTTAAAATCAGTGTCCCACTAAATGTCTTTGACCAAATTTGTCACAAAGATTTTTGGCCGGAACATTTAGTTATAAAGGAGTATACGGCTAAGAAAAAGAAAAATCGGCCTCCGATTCGTCTGCCTAACACAACTAATCCTTCCCTACCCTCTGGCTCGTTAGTAGCTGGCGGGTCAAAAAACTAATTTCGTCCCTTATTCTGGCCTATCAGAATGTTAGAGGACTAAAATCTAAACTTTCTAAGCTTTTTGTAGATAGTCAATCTTTTGACTTTCACATCTTGGTCTTTACAGAAACGTGGTTAAAGCCAGACATTTCTGATGCCTCTGTTTTTCCCACAATTTTTTCAACCTATAGATGCGATCGAATCTCCAAAAATGGTGGAGGAGTTTTGATTGCCGTAAATTCATCTCTTCCTTCAGAAATAGTTCTGCCACCTGCCGTTCTTGACATTGAATTTGTTAGTGTCAAAATTTGTTTGAAATCATATTCTGTATTTCTAACTTGCTCGTATATTCCACCGAATTCTGACATGACGGTATATGCTAGCCATTTAGAAGCTATTCGCTTTGTCTCTTCACTTCGTTCGGATGCAGACATATTTATCGTTCTGGGAGATTTTAATCTACCTGTCTTTTCCATCAGGTGAGTCTTCCTTATTGATGCCCTCCTCCTCACATTGCCTTGTTGACTGTCTCCTTGAGTTATCCCTAACCCAAGTTAATCCTAGATCTAAAGGATAGAAGTTTTTAGTAAAGGAATAGAGAGCTCTGAACTGATTACATGATATAGACGTTTATAATCAGAACAAAGAACTCGAAAAGGTTCATTGCATTAGGTACTCCTAACTACCTAATGCATGAACCTTTTCGAGTTCGTGGAAGTAATAGAGGAGTATAGTTTCTAGTAGGTGTACAAGGAGTCTAAAAGGAGTCTACTAGAGTACGAAGGCAAGTTTATATTACGATCCCAGTTCAAACCACGAAGAGCAAAGAGAAGGAACTGTTTTTGAACTGATTCTATTCTTGCTTTATGTGAATCGTATTGGGGTGACTATATGCAGGTGGCATATTCTAAAATTGGACGAACCAATGAGGTGTAGAGATCCTTGGATGCATATGGATCATCAAATTCCTTTGACCACCTTTTTACGAATCCAAGAACACCCATGGCTTTGCCGACGGTAGTAGATATATGGGACTTAAAAATCAATTTAAGGTCCATAAGTACTCCCAAGTCGATTATCCCGTTAAGTCTACTCCTAAAATGTCCAAAAGCAACATTGCTGAACGTAAAGCTCTGGAGGGCAACAGATTCCAAATTCTGGCAAATCAGCCGGAATCTCAAGAAGGAGTTTCCCAAACAAAACCCTCAGTAGCCAAGCCACCACCATTTTACATCCGTGGTGCAAACTGCACTTCATTGGTGCCTAAGTTGGTGGCCCTAGTAGGTAAGGATAACTTTTATGTGACCCCACTTAACTGGGGAAACATAAGAGAAACTAAAGTCCAAACAAACAACGAACAGTTCTATCGTACTATAGAAAAGTACTTTAGAACGGAGAATGTAAACTTCTACACATTCCAATTAAAGAGCGCCAAAGGTCTTCAAGCCGTGATTAAAGGCATTGAACCCTCGGTTCAGCCTCAGGAAATTGCAGAGGCATTGGAAGAGAAGGGCTTTGAGGTGAAGTCCGTCTCAAATATATTAAACAGAAACAAAATCCCACAACCTCTGTTTAAAGTGGAGCTACAGCCTGATGCACGAGCATTAAAATCCAATGCAGTACATCCTATCTACAACCTGCAACTACTGCTACATCGCAGAATCACTGTCGAGGAGCCTCACAAGAGGAATCATCCTCTACAATATACTAAGTGCCAGGAGTTTGGCCATACAAAGTCGTTCTGCAGTCTTCGCCCAGTTTGCGTTGGCTGTGGACAAATTCAACAAGAGTGTGTCTGTTCCGACAATAAAACAAACGACAATACAAGGAAGTGCAGCAACTGCGGTGGGAATCACACCGCAAATTACAGAGGATGTCCTGTCTATAAGGAACTGAAGGCCCGTCTTAATGCAAAGAAATCTTCGGCTCGTATCCAGGGCTCCACACTTATTCCCTCGCAAACCACACCGGGAATATTCTTCTCAAGAGCTGTAAGGTCATCAGCTGCTCCAACGACAACTACTCCTGGAGTAACTTTTGCAAGCGTGCAGCGCAACGGAAGTTCACAGCCCTCTACATCTGTAAATCCCGCTACAATCTCAAACAATGCGGCCCCAAGTCCACCCGTACTCGGCCAGCAACCCAACGGGATCGAAACGTTGTTGATCTCGCTAAATCAAAACATGACAAACTTCATGACGTTCATGCAAAATTGCATGCAGGAACTTATGCGGAACCAAAACTTGCTTATTCAAAAGCTTTTGGACAACAATAAATAATGTCAGCACTACATATAGGACTATGGAATGCAAACGGCATTTCCAAGCACACACAAGAACTGTCACTGTTTCTGGACTCAAATGATATTGATATCATGCTGTTATCGGAAACACACCTTACCAACAAAAACAACTTCCAAATACCCAAATATGCATTCTACGCAACAAATCACCCAGATGGCAAGGCTCACGGAGGAACTGGCATCCTAATCAAAAACCGAATTAAACACTGTCTCCACAATGGATTTGCCAAACAATACCTAGAAGCAACTTCAATAAGTGTCCAAACCACTTTCGGCAGTACAACCGTGGCTGCACTTTACTGCCCACCACGATTCTCAATCTCTGAAATAGAGTTTACTGATTTCTTCAATACACTCGGAGTACGATTTATTGCTGCAGGAGACTACAACGCCAAGCACCCTCATTGGGGATGCCGCCTGGTAAATCCAAAAGGCAAACAGCTATATAACACAATCATCAACCCAGCAAACAAATTGGGCTACGCCTCACCGAAAAAGCCCACGTACTGGCCAACAGATCCACGTAAGCTCCCAGATCTAATAGACTTCGCAGTCACCAGGGGAATTACGCATAACTTAATAAGGGCAGAGTCACTAGCAGAATTGTCATCAGACCACTCGCCAGTAATTTTCACTGTATTAACATATCCTCAAGTAACAGACCACCCACTCGGACTAACAAATTATAAAACAAACTGGCTCAGATTTAAGAAATATATAAGCACCCATATCGAACTAAATCCCAAACTGGACGACGAAGAAGACATCGAGTTTTGCACCTCTGCATTAGAGTCGATGCTCATTGAAGCAGCTGATATCTCCACCCCAAACATTGGCCACACCCAGGAAAAACACAAGTCTAACAACCGACTAATTGAACTTCTTGTAACAGAGAAAAGACGACTCAGGCGAGAATGGCAAATGTCCCGATCACCGGCAGCAAAATATCGCCTAAAGGCAGCTTCCCGAACCTTAGCAAAAGCGCTTAGACAAGAAGAAGCAATAGCACAGCGGCAATACATCGAGAAGCTTTCCCCCACCAGCACCAAATATCCGCTGTGGAAAGCTCACCCAACCATAACTGCCCCAACCGAGATAATTTCACCTATACGATGCCCAACTGGCAAGTGGGCCCGTTCAGACGAAGAAAGAGCACTCACCTTTGCAGCTCATCTAAAAACGGTTTTTCTGCCAAACCCGTCAACAAACTCATTCCAGCTTCCCCCTCTAAGCACCCCAGTGGAAACCGAGCCACCGAAATTCCAAGCGGAGGAAATTTCTGCAATTATTAAAAACTATCTTAACCCAAGAAAGTCGCCCGGCCATGACAATATAACCCCGAAAATGAACCGAGAACTCCCGATCTGTGCCGTGCGATACATTTGCAAACTTTTCAACGCGATAGTAAAAACTGGTCACTTTCCAATAAGTTGGAAAAAATCAGTAATCATAATGATCCCAAAACCCGGAAAAGACAAAACACAGCCATCATCGTACAGACCCATCAGTTTATTGCCCAGTCTTTCAAAACTATTTGAAAAGGTCCTACAACTCCGTATAAATACAATCCTGGTAAACCAAAATATAATCCCACATCATCAGTTTGGCTTTCGTGAAAAGCATGGCACAATTGAGCAAGTCAACCGTATCACCTCAGAGATCCATACAGCATTCGAGCAAAAAGAATATTGTACAGCAATTTTTCTCGACGTCGCCCAAGCCTTTGACCGAGTTTGGCTTGACGGCCTAATATACAAAATAAAAGCGTCGCTTCCAAAATATACACACAGGCTAATGGAATCTTATCTATTCAACAGAAAATTCGCTGTACGTTGTAATAGCTTCACCTCTGATGACTTCGAATCAAAAGCAGGTGTACCTCAAGGCAGCGTGTTGGGTCCAACACTATATATTTTATACACAGCGGATATACCAACAAGCCCTACACTCACCACATCTACTTTCGCCGACGACACGGCTATCCTTAGCCGCTCCAAATGTCCGATCAAAGCTGCAGAGCAACTGGCAACCCACTTAAAGGAAATTGAAACTTGGCTAGCAGATTGGCGCATCCGTGTAAATGAACAGAAATGTAAGCACGTTACGTTTACCCTCAATAGAAGAAACTGTCCATCATTGACTCTCATAACGTGCCAGTGCCTCAATCCGACGATGTTGCATCCGATCAAAGCTGCAGAGCAACTGGCAACCCACTTAAAGGAAATTGAAAATTGGCTAGCAGATTGGCGCATCCGTGTAAATGAACAGAAATGTAAGCACGTTACGTTTACCCTCAATAGAAGAAACTGTCCATCATTGACTCTCATAACGTGCCAGTGCCTCAATCCGACGATGTTGTATATCTTGGAGTTCACCTCGACAGAAGATTAACTTGGCGTAAGCATATCGAAGCCAAGAAAAAGCAACTAAAGCTTAAAGCAATCGGACTACATTGGCTTATCAACGCTCGATCTCCCCTATGCTTGGAATTCAAAGTTCTCCTCTACAACTCTGTGTTAAAACCCATCTGGACGTACGGCTCTGCACTGTGGGGAAACGCAAGCAAGAGCAACATCGAAACCATACAAAGGGCTCAATCCAAGGTTCTCAGAACTATCACGGGAGCACCTTGGTATATCAGAAACGAAAACTTACAGAAAGACCTACATATTCCTAGTGTACTAACCGAAATAAAGGTACAACAGCTAAAGTACACCGCTAAGCTGCAGGCCCACCCGAATACCCTCGCCAAATCATTAACCCGAGCATGCGATAGAACTCGTCTCCAACGAAACGACCTTCCAACCCTCTAGCAAATAATCAGGGCCATAGATTAAAGAAGCATCCTTCTGATGCTAGGTTACGTATTAGATTAAGATAAAACTAGGAAATTGTTGTTAGTCTTATACACTATATAAGAGATTCAACAAATAAATAAACGCCCTATAAAAAAAAAAAAGTCTAGTTAATGGAATGTTATTAAGAAAATAGGTAATCAACTGAGGAGTATTTCTGAGAAAAGTCATGATCTTGCATTTAGATGTGTTTAGATTAAATAAGTTGTGTTGACACCAAGATTGAAAGTTTTGGAGATCAGACTGCAACCGTGAAGGAGATATAATGTCTCCTTAGCTGAGACAAAGCTTTACATCATCTGCACACATGAGGACACGAGAATGTATTATAACGGATGGAAGATCGTTAATAAAAAGGGTAAATAACAGTGGTCCCAGATGACTACCCTGAGGCACCCCCGGAGTTACTTGGATGTTCTTTGAACTTGAAGACTTGAATAGAACTTTCTGTGTTCTCTCTGTCAAGTATTCATGAATCCAACAAATTAAAGGGCTTGGGAAGCCAATTTTGTTTAATTTTAAAAGAAGAAGTGTATGATTAACAGAATCAAAAGCCTTGCTGAAATCAGTATAAATGACATCAGTTTGTCTTGCATTCCTTAATCCTTCGATCGTTAAAGATGTAAATTCTAATGGGTTAGTGGTAGTATATCTACGTTTCACAAACTCATTGTGTAGATGGTGAAATAGTAGATCTAGAAAAATGTTGCAATTAGGAAGTGATTAACTTTTAAAATGCTTTAGGGATGGCGGACAATTTAGAAATACCCCTATAATTAGACGCGTCAGACTTTTCACCATTCTTATAAAGAGAAGTTATATAAGATTCCTTCCATATAGACGGGAAATGACATTATTTAACGGACAACAAAAAAAGTTTTTGAAGTGGCTTACATAGAGCCTCAGCACAACATCTGAGTTCACAACCAGGTATTCCATCAGGACCAGGTGTGTACACAGGTTTTACTAAATCAAGCACACTAAGCAGCGAACTTCAATAGTTTGAAGGACTACAAATACAATTCGATATTTTTATCTGATAAAGATAATAAAGATTTGCTCGGTATTCCGTTGAGTAATATGTTGTTTTGAAGAAATCAGCGAACAAATTAGCAATCGGTTGATCAGAGTCCGCTATATTATTTTTAAACGATAATATTGATGGGTGGACAACCATCCTACGTTTAGAAATCACCAAACTATAAAACTGTTAAGGATCCTGGGAAAACTCTAGTTTACAACGCCTGAGGTAATTAGTATAGCAGTGCTTGTTAGGCAACATAAAATTGGAGCGAGCAACTGCGTGAAGAGCAAAGTCTAAAGAACGTCCCGACTTCTTGTATTATTTATTATATCTGAATTTAACATTTTTCAAGTTGGATAGCTCAGGAGAAAAGCAGAGAGGCCAGGGGACACAAACCTTAAAAAGTGAACCAAGAGTATCAAAAAACATATGAGGATGACGAATCAGCTGTCAGAATGAGCTCATTTAGTTTAACAAAGTTAGTCTTGCGAAAATTACGAGATTGAACCACAGGACTGACACCAACAATCGGTGTACGAAACGACAGAGCAACAGATAAATCCAAAGTAGAATAAAAATTATCTTCAGGCAATACTAGAGGGTCGGTTCTAGTAACTGTACAGTTGATGGAATCCAACACAAATATCAGATCTAAGGATCTGCCTATGTTATTTCGCACAGGGTTTATTTGAGCTAATGATAACTCAAAAAGATATAGAAGGAAGCAACAAAGCAGATTCATCAGATTGAGACCATGCTATTTCTGGTAAATTAAAGTCACCAAAGACGATTAAGATATCACTATCAGAAAGCAATGAAGAAATATGTCGAATAGAATCTAAATGTTTTGCATACACCGCCATGTCGGATTGTGGCGGGATGTAAGAACAAGTAATGTAGACAGATAAAGACTTGAATCTGACCTTAACACTAACAAACTCAATCTCCAGAATTTTCGGTGAATGGATTTGGTCAGAAGTTAAAGCCGAGTCAACAGCAATCAGAACTCCTCCGCCTACACGAGAAGTCCGATCACATCTAAAAATTGAAAATTTTGTGGAAAGAACAGATGCATCGTTTATATCAGGATTTAACCATGTCTCCGTTAATACTAAAATTTTAGATTTAAATTCTAGACTATCTAGATAGAGTCTAGGAAGCTTAAATAAAAGTAATAAATAATAAATTGTCAGAATATGTACTAAGACATCGTCCAAATAAACACGCGTGTGAAGCTGTACTATTGCATATGCTTCACGCTCATTCACCAAAGGTGAAAGCAACAAATCAAAAATAGTTAGCAGCAAATTCAACAGGCTATAAAACATTTTCGACCACACATATATGGTCAATATCTCACTATTAAACAATTTCAATTGGAAAAGAAAATTTCGTGGCAGATGCCCTATCTCGGATAACAATAACCGAGTTAAAAGATATTCAAAATAAAGTCCTGAAGTCACTACCAGGCAACCATACAGACAAAATAAATCCTGCGCAGGAAATGAAAAAGAGACTTTGCCAAGACAAAGTACTCCAAATGCTTCTATGCCCAACGTTTACCAAGTTTTAAATAATGACGAGGTACGAAAAGTAGTGGCCTTGCATATAACAAATAAATTGTGTTACTTGAAATACGGAAATAAAGTTATTGCAAGAATTGATATTAGCGACCTATATACTAATGAAAAACTTGACTTAGGTCAGTTCTTTCAAAGGCTTGAAAAGCAAGCCGGTATACTAAAAATAAGCCATATCAAAACGGCACTGTGGGAAAAGATCTTTGAATTTATTTCAATAGATACTTTTAAAGAAATGGGCAATGATATATTGAAATCATTAAGAGTAGCGCTACTCAACCCGGTGACCATAATAAATAATGAAATAGAAAAAGAAGCAATTTTGTCTGAAAATCATGATGATCCAATAGAAGGAGGTAATAATGGCATAACAAAAACTTTAATAAAAATAAAAAGATACTACTATTGGAAAAATATGACGCGTCAAATAAAAGAGTACATACGTAGTTGTCCAAAAAGCCAAAAGTCGAAAACGACAAAGCATACTAAGACCCCATTAATAATAACAGAAACGCCTATGAGTGCCTTTGACAGAGTAATAGTGGATACTATAGGTCCACTACCGAAATCTGAAAATGGTAACGAATACGCAGTAACCCTAATATGCGACCTAACAAAGTATTTGGTAGCCATCCCTGTTCAAAATAAGAACGCTAATACCATTGCGAAAACGATATTTGAATTTTTTATATTAAAGTACGGTCCAATGAAGACGTTCATTTCGGACATGGGCACTGAATATAAAAATTCAATAATAAGCGATGTGTGCAAATACCTAAAAATAGACAACATAACGTCTAATGCACATCACCACCAAACAGTGGGAACAGTGGAAAGAAGTCACAGAACTTTTAATGAATACATCCGTTCATATATATCAGTCGATTAAACTGACTGGGATGTTTGGCTCCAATATTTTACCTACTGTTTCAATACAACCCCCTCTATGGTTATTGTCCATATGAGCTAGTTTTTTGGTAAACGAAGCAATTTGCCAAAACACTTTAATTCAGTAAATAATATTAGTCCGTTATATAACATAGATGACTACGCTAGAGAGAAAAGGGCAAGGCTTATGCTAGAACAGCATAAGGCTAAGAATAAGGAAATATATGATAGGAAAATAAATAGCTTCGAAATAGAAATAGGAGATAAGGTTCTTCTAAAGAATGAAACAGGCTATAAGTTAGAATCTAAGTATCTAGGCCCATATAGAGTAGAAGCAATAGAAGATAAGGATAATATTTTAATAAGAGATAAAAGAAATAAAGAACAAAGAGTGCATAAGGATAGGTTAAAGATTTTTAAATAACAAAAAAAAAAAAAAATTTTTCTTTAGTACTTACAATATCTAAGGTGTAAACATTGAAAATAAGGAAAGTTATTTGCATATATACAAATTTTTATTTTTGTATATGTCGGCTGCTCCAGATTATTGCTTACCATAGCTTTTGCCTTATTGAACAAGAGTTCCGTAGTCTTTGGATTTACTTTTTGAATGACCCCTTTCTCGAGTCAAGCTGCCCTTTTTATACAATTTTAGGCCCGAAATGTCACAAGGGCAAAAATGCATGGCACACTAAGTAATACTACGGACCACATTCAGCAATAGCTATCTGTCTCGCTCAATACATAGGTTTGACTTATACCTACAGGTCTGCTGTTTTCTCAATCATTGTAACTGGATTCCACTGAACCAGTAAACTTATGACACTACGAAAATGAACGATAATAACAGTTCTAAAGATTCTAGGCGACCCGACACGGCCATCCTGGCAATTACACGTCCTCGTGTACTAAAACATTTTCTTACATACATAACATTTACTTTACTTATAATTTAGTTATTTGTTCACACATACTGATTCTTTACAATAACTTACTCTTGGCACTATTCTTATTAATCCCACACATGGGTCTTCCGCCGGTCTATCAAGCAACCGCTCATCAATTACAATACAGCACACAACGTCAAACTTATAATACAGTATCAAAGAGTATGCCAGTTATGTACTCTGTTCCCGCTCCGTCACGGCCATCCTGATTTTTACACGTCGTAAGCAAAATACCCCTTACCACACTGGACTCCGTGAACACTCAAACTGTTAAACCCTAAACTTCACCTATTTAGTCATCACAGCCTTTGTTTCCCATATCTGTACAGTCTGTTTCTTCCGTGCCATTACAGTCTTACTACGGTACAAATTTTTTTTTCTTCACAGATGAAAATAAATTAATAAAAACAGCATGTACAACTCAAATTAAAAAGACAAATCAACTCAAGCTCATTATAAAAAAAACTCATCCAGAATAAATCGAGTCACCATTCTTTTAGGCTGTTCCAATTATCACGTATCCGACTTTTAGCAAATTCCCACTAGTTCATCACTCTCCCAACATATTTTGAAAACCCACCGTCTTGGGTCTTTTCCATCAAGCCACCACAAGATACCTAATAGGAAGGCACATTAATTCGTGCCCCTAAAAAGATCAGTGGACTTGCATTGACAGTCACCCTCAGGATAGGAATTCAACATCTCACTCTGGTATACACCAGTACCTCTGACGTCTCTTTCAACGCCGTCTCTATTGACGTCTCTTTCAACGCCGTCTTTATTGACGTCTCTTTCAACGCCGTCTCTATTGACGTCTCTTTCAACGCCGTCTCTATTGACGTCTCTTTCAACGCCGTCACCCGTATTAGAATCCACTAATACGTCCAACTCAATGGGAATCCCCTCGGCCGGTATACGTCCCAATCGATCGCACAAACACTTGCTAAACAAATATTTCAAAGCATATCGGTTTTCACCGAGCACATCCTTCACTTGGAACATACCTCTGAACTTTAGACTCAATCTTATCTGGTGTCCTTCTTTATTTCTGAGCAGTACATAACCGTTAATACTAAACTTCACCACTGTAGTTTGTTTTTGTCAAATCCTCCACCCATACTTTCACTATACCCACAGGTCAATTTTCCTTGCCAACCAAAGGACTATTGTAGTTGTTCAGTCCATGGTACACTTTATAGTTAGCTGTATTTTAGACCAGAAAAAGTCTTTTATGCAGAAATTCAAAACCGACCACCTAAAACTTATTAATATGACTGGGAGGATCAGTGCTTCACCATTCCTCTGAGTTTTTAAAAAAGTATTCCAAAGCGGAACTCACACGATTTTGGAAAATAATCCTTTAGATCATTATTCTGGAGTTTGAAAATGATCAATGCAATTTCCGAGTCTCTTTGTCGCTCAGCAGGAAGCCCATTGCCCGATAGCTCGGTCGAAACACACGGCTGTCAGGTCGTATTTAGAAGTAAGAAGAAAACTGCGCTCACCAATGATGGACTCTCGAAGTCAGATCAACTTTTCTGCAAGAAGCTTTCAACGAATTACAATCTGTGTAAACAACAAAATGTCATCTCTGCAGATTGTGGTGAAAATGCTTCATTGCATTAAATAATGTTAAGGAATAAAGGTTGTACGAATTACAACAAGACTCTAAAGAAAGGCATATGTTTGCCAAAATGTTCAACGTCGCGAGGTCTATTTTTAATTTTATGTGACATGATTTCATAACCATCCATGCTGCGCCAGTATGTAGGGTAATAGGATACTGAGGGTCAATAATAGTGCGCACTGGACCATCTATCATCCATACGATTGTTCATTATGGGACTCGTTTCGATATTCCACGTTAAATTTCAGAAAGGAAAACTTTGCAATATTAAAAGATAATATAGAACTTGCAAAACACTGCTGAATTTTTCAAATGGGTCTTTCTGTGCTTTAGACAAGATCATAATGTCTACTAAACAGTGACAAACGAGAAAACGATATAACTTTCATTAAAGATGGTTGTATGTTGAATTGAATTGGGACGGACAGGAATCTAACGGAAGCCACTTGCCATGACCAAGCAGGAAAAGTACCTTGCTCGCCCCAGTCTAGAGATTTGGCCATTTGTCAGTGGCAACGGATACTTGTCGGCAACAGTGTTTGAACTTAACTCGCGATAATCGACGCAGAGTCGGTTGGAACCATTTTTTTTTTTTTTTTTTTTAACAAGTAGTATTGGACTGGCAAACGGTGAGCAACTAGGCCGAACAATATTTGACTTTAACAGTTCTCCAATTATATCTCTAACTATTTCTTTTTCATCTAAACTGAGCCGATAGGGTCGTCTTTGTACCGTCTTATATGGATCAATTAGACGTATTTCCAATTGACCCGTTGTAACACATATTTTTGGAATTCCATCAATAAACGAGTTGGAATATTCCTCCAAAATCTTTAACAAATAAGACTTGTCTGACCCAACCAATTCGGTCTCAACATTAGACAAAATAGAACAGTCATTTAAAACAGTCGTAGTACAAACAGATTTGGCTTTTGAAAGCTCGATCCTGTCAGATGATATCATGACATTAAAATTACAATACGAAATTTCACGATCAATAATTATGTCGTAATTAAGACAATCGTCAAGAACAACATGGAAAAGAACTTCAAGAGAGTAATCGCATGTTTTAACATATGAAAGAATTTGAAGTGTACTATTTACTGTGTTATTCCCAATACCCTTGAGTAAAACTAAATTATTGTAACGCCTTCCAGATAGCTTGTGAGATACAGACTCCTTAACAAGTGAGCATTCGGCTCCTGAATCGAAATAAAATGGGTACGACTCACCGTATTGCATCATGAACATGTGCATCATGTAATTTCGTTGCCTTCGAAATGTTGCAGAAACAATTCTTTGAATTGACGCCACTCCATACCAGCAAAGAAAACTTGTGACAACCAGTTAGATGCACTGCCTTCCAAGCACTTACTCAAGGCCATGAGAAAAGCGCTGCTTCCCAGCAAGTTTTTAGTCAGGATAATGTTCACCATGGAACACCATGCAGCAGCACTTGAACCAGGGGCTTCTGGGTTAAATTTTGGAAAAATTACATTGTTCTTTCCTTGCTGCAAACTGCCATCTTTCACAGATTTTAGGACTTCAATTAGGCTTCTATGCTGTGACTCCAAAATGAGACATAAGCGCTTGTCGTTTGCTTGAGGCGCGAGGAATCCCACTTCTGATGTCGGCTGCTCCAGATTATTGCTTACCATAGCTTTTGCCTTATTGAACAAGAGTTCCGTAGTCTTTGGATTTACTTTTTGAATGACCCCTTTCTCGAGTCAAGCTGCCCTTTTTATACAATTTTAGGCCCGAAATGTCACAAGGGCAAAAATGCATGGCACACTAAGTAATACTACGGACCACATTCAGCAATAGCTATCTGTCTCGCTCAATACATAGGTTTGACTTATACCTACAGGTCTGCTGTTTTCTCAATCATTGTAACTGGATTCCACTGAACCAGTAAACTTATGACACTACGAAAATGAACGATAATAACAGTTCTAAAGATTCTAGGCGACCCGACATATATATAAAATAAAAGAGCGAAAAAAATTTTTTTTTTAAAAAAAAAAAATTTAATGCAAAGAAAAAACAAAAACAAACAAATGCTACATGTAATAGAAAAATATATATATTCATTGACGGACGTCAAAATTTTCTTTATAATTACACCAATTACTTTGTATACAATAACGTCATTTATTTCTTATATATATATAATAACTTCATTAGATTACGTTATTCTTTAAAAAGGGGAGGTGTAGTGAATTCACATGTCGGTTTTAGATGACTTCAGCACAGCTTGTAACATTCTGTTGCAAGCAGGAAATAATAATAATAAGTTTATATATAAGAACAAATGTATGTATGTACGCAAACTTGCATGCATACATTTCGTTCTGTATATAAGCTTACGCAAACGAATTGTGCTGGCAAGCCAGCCCAATTATGCTGAACTTGCAATTTGGTCATGTGAGTTCACTCTCGCGCCTCACCCCTCTTACTTTTGTAGCTGCCAACAAGCAGCATAAGTTAGCACACGAAATGAATCATTCTGAATAAACTGATACAAGAGCACAGACGTGCCAAAGCACACAATTCGATTATCTTTTATTTTGGATAAAAATACTTGGTTCATGGCGATAGCGAAAACATATCATTTCAAAGTCCTCTCACATTCTGATAGGTCAGATGAAGGGACGAGATTAGTTTTTTGAAACACCAGCAGATGCTGACGTTCCGGAGGAGGAAATATTAGGGGGAAAAGTAAGCCTAACTGGACCTTGATATTTCTTTCTGACCGTATATTCTTTTACTAGAATGTGATCCGGCCAAAAACTGTTACTACAAATGCAGTTAAACAGTTCAACGGGAACACTTATTTTAAGGGAAGATATCTCCTTTGAATGATTAAATTAAATTAAATTCCACCTTTTGTCTTAATGTAACTTAAGACGTCATCCGAAGAATGTTCGGGATCAAGCCTTGAAACAAATATGTGTTTCTTTGGTGGTACGCCAGTTAGAGGCCTAAGTACTTGTGTACCTCTTACTGGACAACAATTGGCAATATCAATATTATTTGGTATTTGCCCGAACTGATCGGAAACTACGGCTTGATTTATCTGCGAAGAGAGACCATTTCCTGGAGAGACGGAAATAGCCTCATCTTTACGCCCACCCTGGGTAACGGGGGTATTAAACAAAATGAGCTGCGGCGGATTGTTTGTGGGCAGCGAAGGGGATTGTGGTATCGCGGCCGAGACAGGATAAGGTACCGGCAGATGCGAGGAGAGATTCCGCATACTGGTTTTCTTACGCTTAGGGGACTCATTCAACAGTTTGTTGCTGTTGAATTCCATCTCCAAAGCGTTAAACTCATCATAAAGTTTACGAAAACCAGATGACAGTTTCTTAAACTTGTCCCTGGTCTGCCTCATAAAAACCTCATTTCTATTTCGACTTCTCGGCATGCGTCACATCCCCATTTAAGGCCACCACTTTGCTCCAAACTATCCCTCACTTTGGCCGTGTAACTAGCACATTTAATGTGCATGACATTGTCACACAGTCGGCAAGTGAGAAACACATTATTGGGCGCAGGGGGGTTCAAACACTTTTTGCTAGAACAGACGGACATAATCAATATAGTTTTAACTTTAAAAAGAAAATAAATCTTCAAAAAACAAATGCCAACGAAAAAACTCACTCAGTTTTATTAAGCAAATTCGACACCGGGGTCAAACTTGCAGAGAAAAGTAGTGCAGAATCTAAGAGAAATAAGCACTACACAAATAAACTAGTCAATTGTACGCGAGACAGAGTGTGATGCGAGCGCGAATAATCGAAGTTAGAAAAAAAGAAAATAGGAGAACGGACACAGCACTACACTTGCAACAACAATGCGTTGGCGAGAGTGCGAGAGCGGTTTTATAAACGGAAAGAAGTACAAACGCAAGAGCAAAGATCAACAAAAACAACAACACTGCTGTAGAAAGTTTTTTTGTTATTACAAATAATAAGTTCACTGCTTTGGTTTTGCGTTTGTTTGTTTAAACAAACAAAAAGCGCAAAGTTAGCAATTCAAATACCAAAATGTTAAAAATATTATTGCTAAGTAATTAGCTGAATTTTTAGGCAGGCGCGATGCGTTTAAAGCCGAAAATAAATAAAGCATGTAAGAGCACATAAAAACACGTCAATCCACGATGAAAGGTGAATTTCTGTTCCACGTGTGACCCATGTATTGTCTAACAAACCGCCATGGTTTACATGTGAGTTAACTTATTTGAAAAACGTAAAGTCTAGATATTATAGAAAGTTTAAAAAATCGGGTCGACCGTCTGATTTCTCTCTTTATGCTGTTGCCCGATCGAATTTTTCAGTGCTTAATACACCATGCTATAAGGATTACATTACGCGTTGTAAACTTCAGTTCTCCCGTGATCCTTAGCAAATTTTTACTTCGTTTTACTTCGGTAACACCAAATGAAAGGTGTAAGTGCACCCGTCCTATTTATGTTTTGAAAATAATAAAGCAAACGATGATCAAGCAGTTGCCAATATGTTTGCTGATTTTTTTTTGAAACGACCTATTCCTCCAAAGATCATCAAGCTAACTTTTCATATCCCTATCAGTTGAAAAGGTCTTAATGCGTCCTTCATCCTGCGATCGATGAAAGTTCGCTTTTCAGCGTGCTTACTTTAGTGAAGCCCGTGTACTTACCAGGACCTGATGGGATACCTGGTTGTGTACTCAGGTTTTGCGCTGAGACTTTGATTTCCCCGAATCTTAAGTTATTTACTTTGTCCGTTGAAACTTCCTCTTTCCCAACCATTTGGAAGGAATCTTTTATTATTCCTTTGCATAAAAGGGTAATAAATCCGTAGCTTCAAACTAAAGGGGTATTTCCAAATTGTTTACTATTCCGAAGGCATTTGAGAAAATTATAACTTCTCAACTGCAACATTTCTGTAGTTCTATTCTTTCATCTTTTCAACATGGGTTTATGAAACGTAGATCTACTACCACTATCGAAGGATTAAGGAATGTCATTTATACTGACTTCAGTAAGGCTTTTGATTCTGTCAATCATACATTGCTTTTGTTCAAGCTGAACGAACTTGGGATTCCAAGCCTTTTGCTTAATTGGATTTCTCAATATCTTAATAACCGTACACAAAAAGTTTTATTTAAAACTTATCTTTCGAAGACCATCAATGTGTCCTCGGGGGTGCCACAAGGTAGCCATCTAGGACCATTGCTTTTTACGCTTTTCATTAATGACCTTCCGTCAGTTGTAACTCACTCTCGTGTGCTTATGTACGCTGATGATGTTAAACTTTGTATTAGTTTTAAAGACTTAAGTTCTCCACGTCTGTTTCAAGCTGATCTTAATAACTTTCAAACTTGGTGTGAAATTAAGTTATTAGAACTCAATGTTTCGAAATGTGACGTCATGTCATTTCATAGATCCTCTTTGCAATTAGTGGTGTATTATCTTAATAATACCCCACTTGAACGTTTGAACGAGATTTATAATTTGGGTGTACTCATGGACCACAAATTAAATTTTACTGCCATGAGTGCTCTTGGTTTTGTTAAGCGATGGTCGAAAGAATTTGACGATCCTTACACAACCAAAACTCTTTTTATTTCACTGGTCCGCCCCAATTTGGAGTATGGATGATGAGTTTGGTGTCCACAATATGGATCACACCAAGTTAAAATTGAATTTGTTCAAAAACAGTTTCTAATTTTTGCTCTTCGTGGTTTAAACTGGGATCGAAATGTTAACCTGCCCTCTTATTCTAAAAGACTTCTTCTAATTAACCTTCCCTCCTTACTTAATCGTAGAGTAATGCTTGGTACTTTGTTTATTCATAAGCTTCTATAAATGGACAAATAGATTGTCCTAATTTACTCAATCATTTTCAATCTATCTGTACCTTGTAGACTAACCCGAAATTATGTCCCTTTATCTTTAACACGCTGTACTTCCAACTATTCTTTGCATGAACCTTTTTGAGTTCTCTGTTCCGAATACAACCGCCTTTATTCTGTAATCGGATCAGAGTTCTCTATATGTATTCAAAAAACTACTATTTTAAGTTATCTATCTAGTAGTTAGTTATTATTTTAGTTGTCGTCCGTTGTCCACGCGACTTCGTTTTTGCATGCTGTCTGATAGGGTTCGCGCATAACAGGCTTTGTCCTGGTGTCGCTTGGACCACTTGAACGTACTGCGCATTGTACGCGTCAACGTCCAGAAGAACGAAAAATTTCAGCATGGATTAAAGCGGCAATAATTCTTTCCTGCATAAAACCAAATAACACTGCATCTTAAATTAATGCAGATTTGCAGTTACCAATATCTACCAGTCGGCTGCAACATATTTTGTTAACCAGTTAACGACTAAAGTGAAGGAACATGAAGTCGGAGCAAAAGTGCATAAAGTAGCAAGATTGCGCTTTGCCGGAAAACAAATGTCTTGAACCGAACATTGGAAAAGTTTTTTTTTTTTTGGAAGAAAAAAAATTCAATTTAGATGGCCCAGATGATTTTAATTACTATTGACATGATTTAAGGTGATCTACACCAATTTTTATAAAATGAAACTGTGGGGGTAGTTCCCTCATGTTTTGCGGTGGTTCCCTTAGCTTTTTTTCCGCTTTTTAATTCAGCTATCAATAATAGTTGTTCATTGTAGTAGAATTAAATCCATATATTTCAGTAGGTCAATTTTTAATAAGCGAAGTTATCGATAATAGAGTAGAACCAACTGAACTAGAATATGATTAGTTGAACTAGAATAAGGAACTTAGTTCGTTCAAATAGACCAATTGATCTTATTGTGAACGAAACGATTATTGAACTTTGTGATTTCCAAATTTTGCCATTAAGTCCAATAAGTCTGCAAAATGCCAAAAGAATATAAACAAAAGTGCTTTGAAGTATGGCTTAATAGCGACGAATTTAAGACTTGACTCCGTAGGGACATAGATGACACTACAAGAGTGTTTTGCAGTTATTGCAAATGTAGCATAACTGCTAAACTAAGTGATTTGCGTGCCCATGCCGGCACCAAAAGGCATCAAAATAATGAAGGAGGCTTTCAGCAAAAAAACAAGAAAATTCAAAAAAAAAAACGGCAGTGCAGGAGGCGGCACTTGGCTTATTTGTAGCTCAACACTCCGCAATTTCTTCAGTTGACCACTTAAGCAATTTGTGTGCGAAACAATTTGAAGACGCATCCGGAGTCCGGAAGGATATCATTGGCAAATTATATCGACATGTTGGATGACACTTTGATCACTTTTACTAAGCTGCAGCCGGACACAGATTCCATTTACCAGCAAGATAATGCACCGCTATAGCTATCTCGATCAAGTCGGCAGTGGTTTCAATCAAAGGACATTGGACTTTTAAAATGGCCAGCACGTTTTTCTGGCGTGAGTCCAATTGAGAATATGTGGTTCAATTTTACAAGACGTAATAACGTTAGTGAGAGGAAATTTCAGACGCTTAACGAGTTAGGGAGTGCTTTAATTAATTCCCCAAGCTAAGTTCCACAAAGTAGTCGAATCGATGCCAAACAGCATTTTTCAAATTGTTTCTAGAAGATCGGTTCATTATTAAGCATCGATTAATCGTACAAAGCAGTCCGATTCTTTTTTTTTGTTTTCACGATTTTTCTAATACTGCCTTTAATTGAATTTCGCACTGATTTAACGAAAAAAATTGTTGACATAATGTTAAAATTTTTTTAAATAAAATATTTGATTTTCTAAAGAAATATAAAAGAACTAAGTTATATTTAAAACAACAAAAAATTACCCAAATTTTTTTACACAAAATACGCAAGAAAAATAGGGTGCCTTATATTGAACTTCGCAGAGTGTATTTGCATTTGCAGAGCTTTCTCGCTCATTGTCGCTCAATATTATCGCATCGCTTATCGCGGCCACTCTGACATCAGCCTTGAGGTATAAGAGGAATCCGTAGTATTAAAATAATTTCGCTTCGGAACTTGCTGTGTAAATGCTGGCTTTGATATTTGATATTATTTGTTATTTTCCTTCATTAATATGTATACATACATGTGTATCAGTAGTCGGCCAACGTACAAGGAAAATCAGTCGGTATCAACAAATCTCAGTTGCATATACACTACATATGCGGGCGGTCGGCAATGCATAAGCATAGCCGAACCCGAATCTGCCATGTACATATATGTTCAAGTATAGTATATTCAAGCAATATTTACTAGGAGGTGCAATGTTGGTGTAAATATCTTAATAACAGTACACAAAAAGTTTTATTTAAAACTTATCTTTCAAAGACCATAAATGTGACCTCGGGGGTGCCACGAGGTAGCCATCTAGGACCATTGCTTTTTACGCTTTTCATTAATGACCTTCCGTCAGTTGTAACTCACTCTCGTGTGCTTATGTACGCTGATGATGTTAAACTTTGTGCTTCTGTTTGTGTGTGTGTATGTATTTTTTTTTTTTTAATTCATTTATTACTCAGTAATTATATATGTATTTAACAGCAGAATGATATAACATGGTGAATGGGGGGGTAGGTCGGCAAGTCCTTGTGGAACTTCCCAGGGGGAATTGCGTCACAGGGACGTATAACTGCGTTGCTCTACTCCGGTGTGCTTCTGTTCGCGCTGTGTAGCTCGTCTGCTATGTAGTGGGTGAACCTGCTGACAGCATCCCACGTCGCTGGATCATCAACCATTGATACCACGAGGTTTGCTTCCGTTATGATGAAGCCGATTCTCTTTTGTAGTCGGTTCCTCTCGGCGCTGAACCGGCTGCAAATGAAAAGAGCGTGATGCACATCCTCCTCTGGGCCTTCTTCGCATCTGGTGCATAGGGGAAAGGTATTGTGGCCAAACCTCGCCAGGTATTTTTTGAAACACCCGTGGCCGCTCAGGAATTGGGTCAGGAGAAAGTTGACCTGCCCATGGGTACGAAGAAAACATCTCCTGATGTCGGGAATTAGATTGTGTGTCCACCTGCCTTTGGGTGAGCCATCCCATCTGGCTTGCCATGTATTCAGGATTCGTTCCCTCGCAGTCTTCTTTGCTTGTGATTTTGGTATTCCATTACCTATTGCCTCTGCTATGGACTTGGCCTCCTCCACCAGTAGGTCAATGGGTACAGTGCCGGCGATTACCAAAGCAGCTTCATCGGATACTGTTCTAAATGCACAGCAGACTCGGAGAGCGCCTAGCCTGTAGGTGGCTTTGATGCCTCTGGCGTAGCTTGGGATCACGATGGCTGGTGCCCAGATTTTCACTGCGTACATTATTGTAGATTTTGCCGCATTGTAGAGCAGTAGTCTCCTCTCCTGTTTTGGACCCCGCGTGTTGAGCATGATCCTCGATAGCGCTCTGCTTGCCTCCGCTGCCCTCGCTTGCGTGTGTGCCAGATGCTCCCTGAAGCAGAGCCTGGTGTCCAGCCATACTCCAATATACCGGATGGCTCGCTTTGAGGTGATTCTCGTTCCTGCCACGTGAACATGTGCCAGTTCGACGGCCTTCCTGCTGCTGATTAGGACAGCCTCCGTCTTGTGCGACGCGAGGGTCAGACCGACTGAGTTGAGCCAGTTTTCTAATGCCGCTATGGAGGCATCGGCGGTTTCCTCGACTGTGCGCAAATCCTTGGCTTCCGAGACAACGGCGACGTCGTCAACATATCCGATAAGTACACATCCGCTCGGAAGAGGCACTCGGAAAATACCGTCGTGAAGGTGTTAACGAACGCCTCGGTTCGGAGCGCAATTGCCAGTTTCAATGCTCGATTAGGCACTGCGTCTGGACCTGGGGCTTTACGGCTTTTTAGCGTTCTTGAGACCATTAGTAGTTCCTCTGGAGAGACCGGGTCTATCTCATATGGAGCGTCAGGTTGCGGCTGCCTGGCGGACAGGAAGTCATCTCGGTGTGGGAAGAGATCGTCCACGATTCGTGCAAGCTCTTGTTCATCATTGGGGGGGCCTGCCGGTTGGCGTAGATCCTTTTGACCACCGTTTTGTATGCTCTTCCCCAGGGGTCGTGGTCGGCCGAGTCACACAATTGTAAGAAGACTTCCTTTTTGGAGGATAGTATCGCGAGCTTTAGGGACTTCCTTTTTGCACAGTTATCGGCGTGGAGTGCCTCCCAGCCGGTAGTGCCACGTTTCCTAGCGCGCTGGTATTTTCTCCTGGCCGATAGACAGTGCTTCCTTAGGTTGGATATATTTCCGTTCCACCAGAATGCGGGTTTATGATGTCCTTTGTAGCGACGACTTTCCGCCATGCTTGCATCACACGCTGTTGTAACCATGCGAATTAGGTTGCTGGCCATCCTTGGAGCTGTGTCTGAGTCGCAGTGTGCTGTATTCAGGGCTGTTGTGAATAAAGATGTGTTCAGGGTGTCCACTTTGTACGTCTTTGCATTTTGTGTCGCTGCAGGGGGCGTCGTTGGATGTTTGCCAATGGTGAAAATTATTGCCTCGTGATCACTGGCAGTGTAGATGTTTGCAAGTCTCCAGTAGGTTGTCCTAAACAAGCTGCTGCTCACGAAGGTGAGGTCTATTGTAGACCCACGGCCTGCGCGATTGAAGGTGTTTTGTGAACCTGTGTTGGCGAGAACGATGTCCAATTGAGAGAAATTCTCTAAAAGAGCTCTGCCTCTGGCGTTGGTGGAGCTGCCCCATTCCAAGGCCCACGCGTTAAAGTCGCCCGCGATGATAGAAGGAGAGTGTTCACGCGCGTTTTGCATCAGCGCATCCAGGGCGTTGCAGTAGCTCGTGAGGTCCAAGCTTGGTGGCAGGTAGCAACTGTACAACCATTTGCCTTTTATATGGGCTCTAACAAAATGCTCGTGATGCAGAGAGCTCCGAAGCGGAATGGCTGGAGAGCTGCATGCCCATATTGCTGCTTTGCCGGAGGAGCTGTATATTCAAAGGTTGTCGTCCTTGCGCCTAAAGCGCTCGCTGATTATTGCTATCTCAGATTTTTTTTCTGCGACTGTCTGCTGAAGTAGATTTTGTGCTGCTTCACAGTGGTTCAGATTAATTTGTGTGAACCTGATCATTATGTTTTTCGTTTGGCATCCTTCCTGCACCCGCTGTGGCTGATGGGCAACTATGTCCACCGGCTCTGTGTGCTCGCTCTTTCATTCCACTGGCCTCGCACAGGAAGCAGTAAATAGGGTTATTACATTCGGTCGCCTTGTGGTTCTTTTCTCCACATTTCAGACACCAGTTGCTCCTATCTATTGGATCGGCGCATCTGGTTGCTATGTACCCGGTTCTGAGGCACCTATAGCATCTGGTTGGGGCAGAAATTTCCCTGATCCTGCAAACCGTCCAACCGATCTTAACTTTCTCTGCCGACAAAATAGTTTTTGCTGGCTCGGGTGGGACAAGGATGGTGGCTTTCTGGGTGTCAAAATATGCTGGGCGCAAATTTTTTATTGCGTTTTCGCCTACGTTTTAGTTCAATTGTGACGAGAGAGCGGCCAGGATATCTTCCTTTAATGTCATCTCGTCCAAATCTCTGATTTCCAGCTTCACCAGGTTTGTGAATGCCTTTGTCTCCGCTAGGTTGCCGAGAACCGATCCGATGTCATCCTTCCATTTTTGGATGTTGTTTTCTCCTGGTTTTAGTTTGAGGAGAAGATCTCCTTTCGCTGTTTTTCGTACCAGCTGGACTTTCTCTCCAAGCGCCTTGAGATTGTCGTCATCGCTTCTGGTTACCTTCCGTAGCATTTCGCTATGTGTGATATTCCCTGTGCTGTGGACTAGGATTGCATCGGAGCGTCGTCTCATGGGAGGAGCAAGTGTTGTGTGCTGCTGCTGCTTCTTCTTCTTTGGTTCCACCTTTTTCCAGCTGGCGGCGGTATTGGGATCGTCCTCCTTCTGTTGTGGTGGTGGTTTTGGTCTTCTTGGAGTTAATGGTGCTGCTGCTGGTACTCTGCCCGTTTGGGTATGGGCGTTTTTGTTTGTCCTTTGGGGGGTGGACTTCAGATCCGTCTGTTGGGACTTGTTTTCCGTATGTGGGGCTGCCGTTGCGATTATAGTGATGTCGCCGCCGCTCTCGAGATTTTCCCAGTGTGTGGAAACAGACTCTATCATTGATTTTAGCTGAGTGAATTGGCCCCTCATTTTATTGTTAATATGGCGGACTTTGGAGTCGCCACCGACTGACGTTGCGTCTATGATCTCTTGTATGAGTTGGTTCATTTCGGCTAATTCCCTGCCGATTCCTCCTCTAATTTCAGGGATTTCTCCTCCTCTGATTCTTTTTGGTGGAACGTCTCCGTCTCTAGCTCCGCCGTCGGCGCTGGACATCTCCCTCCATCTCGGTGAGTTGGACATCTCCCTGCCACGTTTTGGCATCGATGTTCCTAATACGCCGCCTCCATCAGGAGTCGCCACAAGTCGCTGATTATTGGTGGTGGTGGTGCCACGGGGTGGTGGTCTCTTTTCGGCCGAGGCGGGCTCTGGGGTTGCCCATTTCTGCTGAACAAGTTGCGGCGGGGTTCTTGGGAGCGAACTGCGCCGGCCGAACACCACCTGGAAGTCGTCGCCCTCCAGTGCGTTAGTAGGGGGATTCAGACTTTTTATATACTGATGAATTCGTGTTGTTATGTACGAAAGTAAGTTGGTGGAGTTGTATGTTTGGGGTTTATTTTGGTTATTTTTATTTGTTCGTAGTTATTGCAGTGTGGAACGAAATTAATTTCAATGTTAATTCAAATTTGCAATTATAAATAAAAGACCAAAGAATAAAACACCGAAATTCGATCTTGTCTTCGGCGAGATTTGAACCACGGCCTGGTGGATCAATGGCCGCCAATTAGCCGGCGGTACTACCGCTTGATGGTGCTTGTGTTCGGCTAGATGTAAAATAATAGCGACACGAGCTTCCAAAGCTTTATTGCGCCAACGGCATGGGTTTTGGGCCGAGCTTTTAAGTATAAGCTTACTCACTCTGAATTGAGCTTGTATCGATCAGCTGTTGGCGCAGGTTCAATTTTTGGTAATCTGGTCACTCTGCCGGGCAGCTGTTTAGCAGGTGGCAAGATTACTGCCCGTGTGTGAAAGGAGAAAATTGGAGAAATTAGAAAGTTGCTCTCTCCGTGGTGCCGCCAGTGAGAGCGATGGGCTCACGCACACCAGGACGGGCCCCTCAGGATTTACCGCTTCCCTCTCGCTTGTCGCCAAGTCAAGGTGGCGTCAGCCACGACAATGATGGATACACGACGCGCCGGGACTGCTTGGACGAACCGTGAGTAGTTTGATCTGCCGGACGTCAGGCTAAAAGGCACTGTTTGATTTCAGACTATTTCACACCGGATTTACTGGGGAAAACGCCGCTTCAAGGGAGTAGCTTTAATGGCACGTCTCTGTACTTGGAGATTTGTGTGTGTATGTGTTTTTTTTTTTTTTTAATTCATTTATTTACTTGATAGAAACATAAAGTAGGAGAAAGGAGTAACAAAATGAAGCAAAAGGTATTTACAAGAAAGTATATGAGGTGATAGAAAGTGGTAGGCGGGGATAATGGAGGAATGAATGCCAATGGAAATCCTGCGGGACCACTTGGGAGTATTGCATCGCAGGACCATGGCGGGCGGCTTATGCCCCTCCTACTGTGCGCTGCTTTTCCAGTGCTCGCAGTTTGGCCATCACCTGAGCTGCAAAGCTGCACACTGCCGACCAGTGCTTTTGGTTGGCCGTCATTATCGCCACAAAGTTATTGATAGTTAGAGCTTCACCACAAGCCATATGAACCGCCAATCTCTCTGCCTGGAACATGGGGCAGACAAAAATTACATGCTCGGGGCTCTCCGCTACTCCATTTTCGCAGTTTTTTCATTCCGGGCTAGATTGATGGTTGAACCTGAAGAGATACTCCCCAAAACAGCCGTGGCCACTTATCATCTGAGTTAATTCAAATGTAACATCTCCGTGTTTCCGTTCAAGCCACGTCCGAAGATCGGGAATAGTTTGGAAGGTCCAACGACCTTTCAAGAAGTTTTCCCAGCGAATCTGCCACGCTTGCCAACTTTCTCCACGCGCTGCAGCTTTGATTTCGCTTTTTTGAGAGGGAGACATCAATGGGTCCCTGGTTTGGGTGTATACCTTTTTCGCTTCCTGGGCTAGCAGGTCAATTGGCGTCATTCCCGCAATGACTAAAGCAGCATCATCCGAGATAGTGCGGAAGCCACAGCATACTCGCAGCGCAGACAAGCGATATATACTCTCCAGTGGCCTTCTATAGGATTTGCACTCCATCGCATTGGCCCAGGCTGGTGCCCCGTAGAGAATGGTTGACCGCATCACATTCATAAGCAGAAGTTGACGCCCTTGCTTTGGTCCTCTGAAGTTCAACATAATCCGATTAAGAGACATTCCAAGTTCAGCTGCTCTGACGCCTACATGTTCAAGATGCTCCTTGAAACTAAGGCGAGTATCGAACATAACGCCCAAGTACCTTATTGCCCGAGAAGATGATATTGTGCAAGTGTCTAGAGTGATATTTGCTACCTCGACAACTTTCCTACTACTTATTAGCACTGCCTCAGTTTTCTGGTCAGCCAGTTGTAGTCCAGCAGAGAAAAGCCATTGCTTTACCATTTTAATTGCTGTCGCTGTTGTGCTCTCGGCTTCATGAAGGTGTTTCGCCACAACCACGAGTGCCACATCGTCGGCGAAGCCTATAAGTTTCGCCTCGTTTGGCAATTGTATACGAAGAATGCCGTCATACATGACATTCCATAGTAAAGGGCCAAGTATGGATCCCTGTGGAACACCCCCACGTACTATATGTTTACGAAGGCCGCTTTCGGTGATGTATTGCAGGATTCTGCCTCGAAAGTAGTCCTCTACCAACAGAATTAAGTATTCCGGAACTTTAAAAGCCTTAAGTGCCTGAAGGATACAGCTTCAGTTTGCCGTGTTAAAGGCGTTCTTGACGTCTAATGTAGTGACTAGACAGTACTTTTTATGACCTTTCTTCCAACGTTGGCCCTCTATAGCCTTGGCAGCAATATCGAGCACTGTTGTTAGGGCGCTAATAGTCGACTTGCCTTTACGGAATCCAAATTGCATTGGCGAAAGGTCGCCAGCAATTTTTAGGGCACATTCGAGTCTGATACTTATTAATTTTTCGAACAACTTGGCTGCCGAATCCAGCAGGCATATCGGCCTGTACGATGATGCGTCACCTGGCTCTTTGTTTGGCTTCGGAATCAGAGTTAAATTTTGCTTTTTCCACCTGACCGGAAAGATGGCTTCCTTTAGGCAAGCATTGAATGTTTCGGCGAATTTTTCTGGCTGAAGCGCAACTGCTAATTTCAGAGCTCTATTGGGAATAGAGTCAGGGCCTGGTGCCTTGTTATCTTTTAGGAGAGCAGCTGCGTTTTTAACCTCCTCTGCTGTAATTAAGCTGTCGACCGGTGGTAAATTTAACGTAGGTTGCCTTTCCGCTATAGACGACGTATCCGGAAAGAGTGTTTCCACAATGTTGACAATACGAAATTCCTCTGGCATGGCCGGCTTTGCTGCTCTGAGCTTCTTTAAGGCGACTTTATAAGCTAATCCCCAGGGGTCGCTATCAGCGGAATCGCAGAGTTCAAGGAAACATGCTTTCTTGCTCTCCTTGATTGCAATTTTTAATGCTCTCCTCCATTTTGAGAATTCGTGCTGTAGTTGCAAAAACTCAGGTTTTCCACGAGCTCTCTGATAGTGTCTTCTAGCTCTCAAGCATTTTCTTCTCACGTCCGCGATGTCATCATTCCACCAGTAGACCGGAGTTCGGTGGCGACTATGCCGTCTGCGCACTCTCATGCTTGCGTCACATGCCCTTGTGACTGCGTCCATAAGTGTCTCTGTGGCATTAGTTGCATTGCAAGACAGTGCCGGAATTGCAAGTGCAGAAGCGAAGTTAGACGGACTGAAAGTATCGATCCGATAAATCTTGCCTGTTCGTAGGGAATCAGATGAATATAATTTTGAGTTGGTTATGGCGCACGAAATGGCGAAGTGATCGCTACCTGTGTAGTGGTCGCATAATTTCCAGTGGCAGTGTGGAAAAAGGCGGCTGCTGGCAAATAAGACGTCAATGACTGAGCCATATCCGTTTTTGCTAAACGTATGTTTGTTTCCCTCGTTTAGGATAGCGAGGTCCAAAGATGCCAGTGCCTCAAGCGGGGCCCTGCCCCTGGCATTAGTTGACTTACTGCCCCATTCCTCTGACCAAGCGTTAAAATCTCCTGCAACTATTATATTTGACTTCCCCTTTGAGTCGGTTGCAATGTTGTCGACCACAGTTTCGAACTCTGCTATGTTAAGGCTAGAAAGGTCAACTGCCCAAAGGCTGTTTTTGGATACTTTGTAGGGCTCGCTTATGATAGCAATATCTGCCTTAAGTTCCCGCACAGATTGTGCCAACAAATCTTGCGCGGCGGCGCAATGATTTAGATTGAGCTGAAGAAACTTCATAAAAATGTTGTTTGCAACTCACCAGCATTGACCAGCGGGCATCTTTTGCTGCCAGCATAGTGATTTGTCTCTGATCGGTTTACTGCTGCACAATTAAAACATTTGGCTTCATTTGAGCAATTTGCAGCTTTATAATCGGATTGGCCGTATCGCAAGCACCAGTTTGTGCGATCAACTGAGCTGTTGCATCTTGATGAAATGTGGCCGAAGTTGAGGCATCTGTAACATCTCTGTTTGACTGCTCTTGCTGTGATTCGGCATCTTGACCAACCTACACGTAGAACTTTCTTCTGGAGTAGTGCCGTCGCTTGATGTTGCGGCAAGCATACTACAGCCATCTGGGTATCGCCGAATGTTAGCCTCAACGCCTTGACGGAGACTTCAAACGAATCCTTATCCATCTCCTTGGTAATGGCCGCTTTTATGTCGGATTCAGTAGCCAGACAGTCAAGGTCTCGAATTTCGAGATGCGCCAAGTCAGAGACTGACCGTACTGAGGCTTTTTGTCCCAGAACTTGGCATAACTCCTCTTGCAGCTTGTTGGATTTAGTTTTGCCATATAGCTCCAACAACAATTCGCCCTTTTGACTTTTTCTCGCCCGGGCTACGCTGTCCTTCATCCCATTGAGCCGGCCGTCCTCACGTCTAGTGACCATGCGCAGCAATTGGGCATAAGTTATGCCCTCTTCTGACTTGATGATGATGGCATCGGGTCTGCCTCTGCGCATCTGAGGATTAGTTTTTCGCTTATGGGTCGCCAGTTTCCATTCCTGAGGCGATTCGCTAATGCTGGTAGGTTGTCGAGCTGGCGCGGGACTTGCTGCTAAGCTACTGACGTTTGACTCTGAAATATGTATATTAGTACATATGTATTGATTGTTTCCATTTATTCCAATATTTATTAAAGGTTTTTGTTAATGAGCACGTCTGTGCTCTTAGTCAACTTTTATTCGAATGAGTCATTTTGTGTGTTAACTTATGCTGCTTGTTGGCAGCTACAAAATAAGTGGGGTGAGACGCGAGAGTGAACTCACATGATCGAATTGCAAGCTAGCTCAGCATAATTGGGCTGGCTTGCCAGCACAATTCGTTTGCGTAAGCTTATATACAGAACGAAATGTATGCATGCAAGTTTGCGTACATACATACAATTGTTCTTATATATAAACTTATTACTATTATTTCCTGCTTGCAACAGAATGTTACAAGCTGTGCTGAAGTCATTTAAAACCGACATGTGAATTCACTACACCTCCCCTTTTCAAAGAATAACGTAATCTAATGAAGTTATTATATATGTATGTGTATATGAAGTAAATGACGTTATAAAGTAATTCGTGTTATTTAAAAAAAAAATTTGACGTCCGTCAATGAATATATATATTTTTCCCTTACATGTATGCATTTTTTTTTTTTTTAGCAAAGTTTTAAAATAATTTTTTTTTCTTCGCTCCTTTCCTTTATATATATAAAAATAAAAATTTGTATATATGCAAATAACTTTCCTTATTTTCAATGTATACACTTTAGATTTTGTAAGTACTAGAGAAAAATTTTTCTTTTTGTTATTTAAAAATTTTTAACCTATCCTTATGCACTCTTTGTGCTTTATTTCTTTTATCTCTTATTAAAATATTATCCTTATCTTCTATTGCTTCTACTCTATATGGGCCTAGATACTTAGATTCTAACTTATGGCCCGTTTCATTCTTAACAAGAACCTTATCTCCTATTTCTATTTCAAAGTTATTTATGTTCCTATCGTATAATTCCTTATTCTTTACCTTATGCTCTTCTAGCATAAGCCTTGCCCTTTTATAGGCTTGCTCTAATCTAAACTTAGCTTCTCTAGCGTAATCATCTACATTATATAATGGATTAATATTAGTTATAGAATTAAATTGTTTTGGCAAATTGCTTTGTTTGCCAAAAACTAGCTCATATGGACAATAACCATGTGCCATAGAGGGGGTCGTGTTGAAGCAATATGTAAAATATTGGAGCCAAACATCCCAGTCAGTTTTATCGAGTGATATATATGAACGGATGTATTCATTGAAAGTTCTATGACTTCTTTCCACTGTTCCCACGGTTTGGTGGTGATGTGCAGTAGACGTTATGTTGTCTATTTTTAGATATTTGCACAGATCGCTTATTATTGAATTTTTATATTCAGTGCCCATGTCCGAAATGAACGTCTTCATTGGACCGTACTTTAATATAAAAAATTCAAATATTGCTTTCGCAATGGTATTTGCGTTCTTATTTTGAACAGGGATGGCTACCAAATAATTTGTTAGGTCACAGATCAGGGTAACTGCGTATTCGTTACCGTATTCAGATTTCGGTAGTGGACCTATAGTATCCACTATTACTCTGTCAAAGGCACTCATAGGCGTTTCTGTTATTGTTAGTGGGGTCTTTGTATGTTTTGTCGTTTTCGACTTTTGGCATTTTGGACAACTACGTATGTATTCTTTTATTTGACGCGTCTTATTTTTCCAATAGTAGTGTCTTTTTATTTTTATTAAAGATTTTGTTATGCCATTATGACCTCCTTGTATTGGATCATCATGATTTTCAGACAAAATTGCTTCTTTTTCTATTTCATTATTTATTATGGTCACCGGGTTGAGTAGCGCTACTCTTAATGATTTCAATTTATCATTGCCCATTTCTTTAAAAGTATCTATTGAAATAAATTCAAAGATCTTTTCCCACGGTGCCGTTTTGATATGGCTTATTTTTAATATACCGGCTTGCTTTTCAAGCCTTTGAAAGAACTGACCTAAGTCAAGTTTTTCATTAGTATATAGGTCGCCAATATCAATTCTTGCAATAACTTTATTTCCGTGTTTCAAGTAACACAGTTTATTTGTTATATGCAAGGCCACTACTTTTCGTACCTCGTCATTATTTATAACTTGGTAAACGTTGGGCATAGAAGCACTTGGAGTATTTTGCCTTGGCAAAGTCTCTTCTTCTTTTCCTGCGCAGGATTTATTTTGTTCTTACTGTTGCCTGGTACTGACTTTCAGGACTTTATTTTGAATGTCTTTTAACTCGGTTATTGTTATCCGAGATAGGGCATCTGCCACGAAATTGTCTTTTCCCTTTAGATACTCAACGGTGAAGTCGTATTCTTCCAGTTCAAGCCGCATGTGAGTCAATTTTGAGCTAGGATTTACCATGGAAAATAAATATGTTAAAGGTCTGTGATCTGTTTTTATCGTGAAATGCTTGCCATAAATATATGGTCGAAAATGCGTAATGGCCCAATGAATGGCTGCTAGTTCTTGTTCCGTTGTGCTCTTATTACTTTCACCTTTGGTGAATGAACGGGATGCATAAGCGATTGGAAGTTGGAGTCCATCTCGGTTTTGGGTTAAAACCGCTCCACACGCTTGTTTGCTTGCATCTGTGATTATGCAAAATTCTTTGCTAAAATCAGGATATTGTCATATGGTTGGCCGCATTAAATTTTCTTTAAGATATTGGAATGCATTTTGGCATTCAACTGTCCACTCAAAGGGAACATTCTTTTTACATAATCGAGTTATGTGCCGGGAATAGTCGGCGAAATTTTTAATAAAAAAATTTTAATAATAGTTGCAAAATGCAACGAACCGTCTAGCGCTGTCCGCATCATGTGGGACTGGATAATTCTTAATGACATTATATTTTGTGTCATCAAGTAAAATTCCTTTATCTGTGCACTTATGACCTAGAAAAGTCACTTCGCGCATAAAAAATGAACATTTTTCTGGATGTAATTTCAGGTTGTGTTTCCGACATGTATTGAAGACATCGTTAAGATTTTTTAGCATGTTGTAACGATCCTTTTTCGTCCTGTTATTCGGCAGAGCCGGATTTCAGGTGTCGAGGTTCGGCACAACAAATTTATATGTGCGCTGGTGAAATAATAAGATTTGTTTGCTGAAATTTCGGATATGCAAATCAATGATGTTTATTAATAGTTTGGCTTATATTAAACAATTATTTTATGAGTATTATTTATGTGATTTCTTGGCTGGCGGTGGCGAGGATAAATTTGAATATTTGCTGCTGTTGATGCACGTCCAATGTTTTTTGGGAAACTCGATGATCAAGCAAGAATACGAGTTAGCAGATACTTTGGTTGAGCTGCCAGGAATACTCCAGGTCTTGCCTTTCTATCCTAACGACTGCTATTCTCCTATAATTTGCTAGGAATATCTCCTAGTCTTCCCCCACTATGCCAGGAATACTCCTGGTCTTCCCTAATCTGTGCTAGGAATACTCCTAGTCGATCCTGCCTGTGCCAGGAATACTCCTGGTCTTCCTACCTGTGCTAGGAATACTCCTAGTCTTTCCTAAAGTGCTAGGAATAGCTCCTAGTCTTTGCCTGGCTGCTAGGAATGACTCCTAGTCTTTGCTACTGGCGCTAGGAATAACTCCTAGTCTTATCCACTGATGCTAGGAATACTCCTAGTCTTTGTATTGCTGCTAGGAATAACTCCTAGTCTTGTTTGCTGACGCTAGGAATACTCCTAGTCTTTGTATTGATGCTAGGAATAACTCCTAGTCTTGCTTGCTGCTGCTAGGAATACTCCTAGTCTTTTCTAAATCGCTAGGAATAACTCCTAGTCTTTTCCTCTATGCTAACAATTGCCCTTGACTTGGTCGTAGACTTTCCCGTACACTTGAACTTTTAATCTTACAGCCGTGCCTTTACTTAATAACTTCGCCTGTTACTTCACTTGCTGACTTCACTTGTTGACTTCACTTGTTGACTTCACTTTTTTTAATCTTCACTCACGAACTAATAATCCTCTGGTCTCAGCCGTGCGTATTTATAGGCATCTTGACCCAATCAGGATGCGTGGTGAACTCCTGACCCGTTACGGGTATTTTTCCATCAGTTTTCGTTTTGTCTTGAAAACTTTCCATTGCTTGTTTCTTTTGATCGGCTTTCTCTGCCGCTAATTTTTTTGTTGCTATGCATGGTGAAATTCTTTCACCTTGTATGCGTCGCCTGTTATTCTGCTGAACTCCCAGCCTCGGTTGCCAACGGCGTCTCCTTTTCGGCTCTCTCCTGGTCTCGTGCTGGCCCCGCGATTTCCGCCATCGCCACCCCTTTTATCCACCATGCATCTCTCTTTTCTAAGATTAAGAGTAATAATACAATTCCTACTGAAATACATGTAAATTATAAACTAAATGCCTACATAAACAGATTAACACATGATTTAAATGGTTATAAAAAAATATAAGAGATTATACTAATAATAATAATAAATTTAAATATTAATGATGGTATAAATGTACAATCTGAAATAACAAATAATAATAACCCCCCGACTAACATTAATCATCCCCCTTTTTGCTTATGAATATATTCAAATTAAACCGCCTTTATACATTTCTCTTTGTTTTGGGTTATTGCTAATTCATTATGGTTATTGCAGCCACTTCTCAGTGGCTGTTAAACTTTCTCTTAACTTGCCGCTGAAACACCCACACATGTTAAGCGGTACGCTCACCTTCCACAAAACTCACTAATACACCCATCGCAACTCTCTCTCGGCTTTACTTTCGCGCTCATGAGCCGATCATACGCCCTGAGCGCAGCTTCCGATTTTGTTTGTGTGTATGGGTGAGTAATTATCATTCCAGCAATGCTTATGCATTGCTGCTTCATATCATACGCTGTTCCGAATGTTGCTCTCTGAGCATAGCTTTCGTTTCCGTTCGTGTGTGGGAGCAGATAATTATTGTTTCGGCACTGCTTACGCATTGCCGCTAGATTCTCACGCTTAAGTGTGCGGGAGAACTTTCCGTTTCTTTTGCCTTTTTCTTATTTCGGCAATGCTGATGCATTCCTCTGACGTCATCACAACAAAGTCCGATGACATTTCTATTCGTCGTTGCATTATTTGTTTACGATCATATGTTCGATGTTTATTTACGAGCATATGATCGTTTGGTTCGGCTCTCCCATATTCTCTCTCTCTCGTTTTGTTCTGTCTTCATATGCATGCGTGTTCTATATATTTTGTTCGTATGCATGCATATATGCATATTTGCGTACATGAATATTTTCTGTTTCTCGTTTGTGTTGCTGGCGCTCAGCTTATGTTGCCAACACTTGCGATGTTGCTTAGCTTGTAATGTTGCTAAGCTCTCGCCATGTTGCTAACACATGATATGTTGCTAACTTACGTTTGCACATATTGGCTGGACGAGCAACATTATGTGTATCATGTACACTTACATTTTACATAAAATGCGAGGGGGTGATTTATACATGATATAGCTTATGTGTTTCATGTGTTTGTATTATTAAGCATACATTCTGTATTTCGTGTATTTGTGTGGTAAGATATAATATATCTTTCCTCACATTCCCCCCTTTCTTCGGGAGACCAAAGCCTCCCCTCCCTCATCATTTAGGTTTATGTATGTTTATTAATTCCGTTGTATTATTCATTAATTTTGTTTTTAGTTTGTTTCAAAGATTTTTTTTTTTTTTTTTGTTTGGCTCGGCTCGCATCTTTTTTTTTTTTGTTGGCCATTGTAGGCATCTTTTTAAACTGGCGATACATCGAAGCTTCTTTTCGGATCCCCTTTTTTTTTGTTTGTGGCAGTTATTGAGCATCTTTTCATTTAAAACATGTATTATTTATACACATGTTTGGCTCATTCTGCATCTTTTCTTGGGGTTTTTTTTTTTTTTTTTTTTTTTTTTTACTATTCCCTACACTATACTTCATTAATCTCTCCTACACCTAGCTTATTCCCTATAATTCATGTTTTCCTCTTAAGCCTAACTTATTCTAAACTTCATATTTTCCCCCTAACCTAACCTATTCTATTTCCATCCAACTACATCACCTCCTCCATCACCCGCGCTCGTCCCCTCGCCATCCGGATTCTGTAGCGCACCGGACCGACCCACATCAATCGGGACTGACGATTTCCCCCGCCCATCGCCTGCACCGCGACGACAACTGCGAGTGGCCATTGTACATCCTCGAGTTCCCGCCATCGTTGTTGCCTCGTAGGCAATGGCGCCGATCTTTGTCGCTGTAAAATGGGTCTTTGTGGAGCTTGCCGCCCCTCAGGCGCCGACATTTGCCGTGCCAGTCGCCGTGGGTCTCGCGTAGCTGTTCCCGTGTGCCCTTTTTGGCCCTGGGAGGCTATCGGCTGCTGCTGTTGCTGTTGTTGTTGCTGCGGCTGCTCTTGGGGCCCTTTTTGGCCCTGGAAGGCCCCAGACTGCTGTTGCGGCTGCTGTGGATTCATTGGCTCCACCCACTGGTACACCGTGGTGGCCCGGTGTACCCACGTATCGCCTTGGCGCACCGACTCCATCCACTGGTCACGCCTTGGTGGCCCAGGGATGTCGTCGGTAGCCGCCTCATCCTCCATAGGCTCATTCGTGGCCTCCTGCCACTGGTCATACTCCTCGGGCTCTCCGTCACTGCTGTGCGGTTGGCAAAATTCCTCCCAGAATGCCGGGTTTACTTCCGGTTCAGGCGAGGATTCGCCATCCGGCCTACAAAATTCGGCGTAGAACGCCGGGTGTACACGCGCATGTGGAGTCGGTGGCCTCGCTGGCTGCCACTGCCCCTCTTCCTCTTCCTCTTCTGAGATTAAATCAATTATCTCGTCGGCCTCCATTTGTGGTGCCGGTTCCACTGGCTCTTCATTAATTTGAGCCCCCATCCGTCTCAGCTCTTCTTCAATCTCGTCAAACAGCCCCACCAAGCTGTCGGCGACAATGCCCTCATCCTCCTCTTCCTCTTCTTCAACTACCATTTCATCCTCTTCCTCTTCCTCACTCTCCACGTCCTCTTCCTCTCCCTCGTCGGAAGAGATGACGATGACCGGCCCATCTGGTACCGGCTCATCGCCATCGGACTCCTCTTCCGACACATACGGCGATGCCAGTAATTGCAAAGCCTCATCTTCGTTGTTCCTCCTGTTGTGCATATTGCGTCCGCTCATATTGAATAATTTCCTGAAAGTGAATTATGTTTCTGGCTGCGTTGATCGCGAAACCTCGCATTGCTCTGCTCAAGCGCTGCTTACGCATTTCGGTTCTTGTTGCACTTCGTGTGTATTATCGCCCACGCATTGCTTGCACTTCGTATGTACTCACACTTATACTGTGCGTGTGAGTGCTCTCTCGTAAATTTGTGTGATAATGCACTTTCTTATGCTTTCGATGTTGCGAATGCAATTTCTCTTTTACTAGTTATGCCTCCATTGATTACGTGCGTGCATCTCACACCTACACTATGCGTGTGAGTGCTCTCTCGCGAATTCGCCGCACTCTATTATATTGATATTGCGGATGCAATTTCTCTTTCTTTATTTTATGCGTATTCGTGTCAATTGACCAATCGCTGATCTTGGCCTTATTAATTTCTCTTCCTTTTTTTTTTTTTTATTAGCTCCAGAGTGCGTGTGATTACTACAGTTTTAGAGCCACTGTTCTGAATTCCTCATATGCTGATGTTGCTGTGCCTTTCTGATTTTGTGGTGTTTTATATATGTATACCTATTTTTTTTGTTTCTCCCTTTTTTGAATTACATATATAGGTATTGTGTCTATAGCATACTTGCTATTTTGATATTCTTAAACAAATGTATATATATGTATGTATTGTATGTATAGCATAATTTGATATTTTGATATTATTCTGTATATCTCTAATTTCATATGCCAATGTGTTTAACAAAGAAAAGTATACATGTATAAAATTTATCTGTGTGGCATTTTCTCCTTGTCTTTTTCCAGCACAAGTCTGCCATGCCTTAACTTCCTCGTTGTCCGGCCGGTCCAACTCGTACGTCTCGGCTTAGCTGAAAAATGCTGAAATTGGATTTGGAGACTCATATTTCTTGTTGGTCATCTGTTTGTGCCTCTGGCATTGCCTGCGCTTTTAATTCGCTTATGTGGGCCGTTCTTATTTTTCCGCTTGATATGTGTGTCAATTTACATATTACAGGTGATGTAAATCCTTTTATCTTATACGGCCCCACGTTGGGCGCCAGTTGTAACGATCCTTTTTCGTCCTGTTATTCGGCAGAGCCGGATTTCAGGTGTCGAGGTTCGGCACAACAAATTTATATGTGCGCTGGTGAAATAATAAGATTTGTTTGCTGAAATTTCGGATATGCAAATCAATGATGTTTATTAATAGTTTGGCTTATATTAAACAATTATTTTATGAGTATTATTTATGTGATTTCTTGGCTGGCGGTGGCGAGGATAAATTTGAATATTTGCTGCTGTTGATGCACGTCCAATGTTTTTTGGGAAACTCGATGATCAAGCAAGAATACGAGTTAGCAGATACTTTGGTTGAGCTGCCAGGAATACTCCAGGTCTTGCCTTTCTATCCTAACGACTGCTATTCTCCTATAATTTGCTAGGAATATCTCCTAGTCTTCCCCCACTATGCCAGGAATACTCCTGGTCTTCCCTAATCTGTGCTAGGAATACTCCTAGTCGATCCTGCCTGTGCCAGGAATACTCCTGGTCTTCCTACCTGTGCTAGGAATACTCCTAGTCTTTCCTAAAGTGCTAGGAATAGCTCCTAGTCTTTGCCTGGCTGCTAGGAATGACTCCTAGTCTTTGCTACTGGCGCTAGGAATAACTCCTAGTCTTATCCACTGATGCTAGGAATACTCCTAGTCTTTGTATTGCTGCTAGGAATAACTCCTAGTCTTGTTTGCTGACGCTAGTGCCTTTACTTAATAACTTCGCCTGTTACTTCACTTGCTGACTTCACTTGTTGACTTCACTTGTTGACTTCACTTTTTTTAATCTTCACTCACGAACTAATAATCCTCTGGTCTCAGCCGTGCGTATTTATAGGCATCTTGACCCAATCAGGATGCGTGGTGAACTCCTGACCCGTTACGGGTATTTTTCCATCAGTTTTCGTTTTGTCTTGAAAACTTTCCATTGCTTGTTTCTTTTGATCGGCTTTCTCTGCCGCTAATCCAGCATAGCTTTCTTGTTGCTATGCATGGTGAAATTCTTTCACCTTGTATGCGTCGCCTGTTATTCTGCTGAACTCCCAGCCTCGGTTGCCAACGGCGTCTCCTTTTCGGCTCTCTCCTGGTCTCGTGCTGGCCCCGCGATTTCCGCCATCGCCACCCCTTTTATCCACCATGCATCTCTCTTTTCTAAGATTAAGAGTAATAATACAATTCCTACTGAAATACATGTAAATTATAAACTAAATGCCTACATAAACAGATTAACACATGATTTAAATGGTTATAAAAAAATATAAGAGATTATACTAATAATAATAATAAATTTAAATATTAATGATGGTATAAATGTACAATCTGAAATAACAAATAATAATAACCCCCCGACTAACATTAATCATCCCCCTTTTTGCTTATGAATATATTCAAATTAAACCGCCTTTATACATTTCTCTTTGTTTTGGGTTATTGCTAATTCATTATGGTTATTGCAGCCACTTCTCAGTGGCTGTTAAACTTTCTCTTAACTTGCCGCTGAAACACCCACACATGTTAAGCGGTACGCTCACCTTCCACAAAACTCACTAATACACCCATCGCAACTCTCTCTCGGCTTTACTTTCGCGCTCATGAGCCGATCATACGCCCTGAGCGCAGCTTCCGATTTTGTTTGTGTGTATGGGTGAGTAATTATCATTCCAGCAATGCTTATGCATTGCTGCTTCATATCATACGCTGTTCCGAATGTTGCTCTCTGAGCATAGCTTTCGTTTCCGTTCGTGTGTGGGAGCAGATAATTATTGTTTCGGCACTGCTTACGCATTGCCGCTAGATTCTCACGCTTAAGTGTGCGGGAGAACTTTCCGTTTCTTTTGCCTTTTTCTTATTTCGGCAATGCTGATGCATTCCTCTGACGTCATCACAACAAAGTCCGATGACATTTCTATTCGTCGTTGCATTATTTGTTTACGATCATATGTTCGATGTTTATTTACGAGCATATGATCGTTTGGTTCGGCTCTCCCATATTCTCTCTCTCTCGTTTTGTTCTGTCTTCATATGCATGCGTGTTCTATATATTTTGTTCGTATGCATGCATATATGCATATTTGCGTACATGAATATTTTCTGTTTCTCGTTTGTGTTGCTGGCGCTCAGCTTATGTTGCCAACACTTGCGATGTTGCTTAGCTTGTAATGTTGCTAAGCTCTCGCCATGTTGCTAACACATGATATGTTGCTAACTTACGTTTGCACATATTGGCTGGACGAGCAACATTATGTGTATCATGTACACTTACATTTTACATAAAATGCGAGGGGGTGATTTATACATGATATAGCTTATGTGTTTCATGTGTTTGTATTATTAAGCATACATTCTGTATTTCGTGTATTTGTGTGGTAAGATATAATATATCTTTCCTCACAATGTGTTTTTCGGAACAACCAATAACTATTAAATCATCCATATAAAGGAATGCTTGGGACGGATCTAGTCCCGAGAATGCGATAGTCATCATTCTCTGAAATGAATTAGGCGCTAACTTTAGACCAAATGGTAATCGCGTGAAGCGATAAGAGCCGTTGCTCGTTGAAAATGACGTTATATTTCTTGAACTTTTTTCAAGTTCGATTTGGTGGAAGCCTGACATTAAGTCAAGACATGAGAAGTATTTAGCTCGGCCTAGTTGGTCTAGTATGTCCTCAATTCGAGGAAGAGGAAATTTGTCGGCCAATAATTTTTTATTGATTTGACGATAGTCAATAACTAATCGCCATTTCTTGTCTTCTGAGCCAGGTAATGATTTTTTCGGAACAAGTAGCACTGGGCTATTATATTCAGACACAGATGGTTCAACTATATTGTTGACTATTAGTTTTCCAACCTGCTTTTGGATTTCTTCCTTTTGACTATGCGGGCTCCGGTAGTTTTTGATATATACCGGTTCTTCGTCTTTTAATCTCAATTTTTGTTTATAAAAATTATTTGTTGTAATTGATTCGGTCTCAAGGCCAAATACATCACTATATCTGGTGCATAGTTGGTTTAATTGTTCTTTAAATTGGAGCGGAAAATTTTTAGTTAGCTGGGACATTACCATATTTTCCCTAGCTTTAGGAGTGGTTGGAACTACATCGTAGTTCGAAAATGGTTCTGACTTAAAAGTGTTTATCTTTATTATTTTGTCAGAATTGGTTGCATTTAGCAAACGGACAACTGTATTTCCATTTGTTGCCAATGTATTTGCAACGAAAATACCTGGTTGAATTTCCTGATTGGGAATCAACACAACGTCTTCACTCAAGGTGAGATTAATTTGTCTGACTACTTGGGATCTTGCTGGTATGAAAATTGAGGTGTTACCAGAATTGTATGTTATTGGAACATAAATAGGAAATTTTAAATTATCTGGTCTTAGTATTAACCAGTCTTCGGACGTTTTGCAGTCGATTTGGCAGTTGAATCTTTTGATGAAATCAATGCCAATTATACCATCACTTGGTATTGAAAATTCAGACTGTACAACATGAAAACCGTGTGGGATTATGTATTTAGAGGTTTGAATCTCTAAGGATGCTAGGCCTATGGACTTTATTGCTCCTTTACCAATGCCTTGAATGTTAATTTTGTGATTCGTGTCGATGTCATTTAGAACATCTGAATCTTCTTTGAGAATTGAAATATCTGCACCAGTGTCGATTAAAAATGTTAATTTTTTATTTGTTTCGACATTAAAAAATGAAACAAATATATTGAGATTAAAATTAATTGCATGCACATGTTTTGTGCTTACTCTTCTGTATCTAAAGGGTTTTGCGTGTTTCCCGTTTCATTGTGGGATACGCGAATATTTCTGCTAGGTATGTTTCTTCTAGCGTTATTATTATATTGGTATTGGGACTGTCCCCTGTTATGGGACTGTCCTCTGTTTGACCGGTAATTGTTGGAATTATAGTTGGCATTGTAGTTACCCTGGCTGTTGCCTCTACCACGTTGATCGTTAGAGTAATACCTGCCTCTATTATTTCTCCCACGCTGGTACAATATGGTACTGGGACTCCCAGTCGTTTCGGTCATGAGACGGATATATTTACCCATAGCATCACTAAAACGACTAAAGTGTCCAGCTTCCAATATAATACGAACTCGCTCATGCTGACATTGGAGGATTAGCGCCTCCATAGCTTCTTTTGTGGCGAATTCCTCAGCGTTGTCGGGATCTAAACCACGGTCAATGAAAGCGGCTTCAAGTTGCTTCCGCAAATTGTCAAGCTCCATAGCATACTCTGATGCTGTTTTACCCTTTTGTTGGGCGTTCATAAGTTTTGCTAACATCTGAATCTTCTTTGAGAATTGAAATATCTGCACCAGTGTCGATTAAAAATGTTAATTTTTTATTTGTTTCGACATTAAAAAATGAAACAAATATATTGAGATTAAAATTAATTGCATGCACATGTTTTGTGCTTACTCTTCTGTATCTAAAGGGTTTTGCGTGTTTCCCGTTTCATTGTGGGATACGCGAATATTTCTGCTAGGTATGTTTCTTCTAGCGTTATTATTATATTGGTATTGGGACTGTCCCCTGTTATGGGACTGTCCTCTGTTTGACCGGTAATTGTTGGAATTATATTTGGCATTGTAGTTACCCTGGCTGTTGCCTCTACCACGTTGGTCGTTAGAGTAATACCTGCCTCTATTATTTCTCCCACGCTGGTACAATATGGTACTGGGACTCCCAGTCGTTTGGGTCATGAGACGGATATATTTACCCATAGCATCACTAAAACGACTAAAGTGTCCAGCTTTCAATATAGTACGAACTCGCTCATGCTGACATTGGAGGATTAGCGCCTCCATAGCTTCTTTTGTGGCGAATTCCTCAGCGTTGTCGGGATCTAAACCACGGTCAATGAAAGCGGCAAGTTGCTTCCGCAAATTGTCAAGCTCCATAGCATACTCTGAAGCTGTTTTACCCTTTTGTTGGGCGTTCATAAGTTTTGCTATTATAACGTCGGTTGATTCACCTCTAACGTTATATTTTAGTTTTTCTATTATGCCCATTATTGTAGTCTCGTTTTGGACTTTGTGGGCAATGGAGCCGGTGATCTTGGATTTTATGGCTTCAATGGCCAAATCCTCCTGGTCTCCTTTACTTCGTTCGACCAATTTTAATGCCGTAACGAAACGGGTGAGTGAGGTCTTTTGACCATCAAACTCAGGGACTGAAGACATAACTTGTCTCACATATTCCCTATCGGCAGCTATTTTTTCCGCCATTGTAAAATTTATGCTCTTCCTGTTATATTCGTTATCTTCGTTGAGAACTATCGTTGTATTTAGGTCAGATACTCTGGCGAACTGAATATTGTGTTTTGCCAACGCCGAGACAGATTTGTCTCTACACTCGTTATAGAATGCTTTGGCGGCACACTTATGACCTTCTGTAAGGGAATCGAAATGTTTTTTCAAAAGCAAACGAATTTGCTGAAGAGTGGTTTGAATTATGTCAACGGACTAATTGTCCTATCTTGACTGATACACTTTATTGATTTTAACAGTTCCTCTTTCAGAATTCTGGCTTGTGCGACAATCACTTGCCAGTCGGTCATTTTTTAAGTGTTAGAAGGAGAGAAAAAAAAAATTCATCTCACTTTTCTATATATATTTTTTTTTTTTTAATGTCGTGCTTCATCCATTAAATAAAAGCGAAAAGTACCTGCTGCGTTTGTATAACAGCATATGCCAGGTACTGTGAGGATGAAACACATTGCTACTCTGGTATTTCCTTGGATTGGGAAATTTTCTTCCGTTATATCCAAGTATGTTGTATTAATAGTAGCTAGATCTAATGCCCGTTGAGGTGAGCTACTTTGTTCACTCTTAAAAACCTCTAGTAAATCGCTTTCTATATTTGGGTTCCTATCTCTAATTTTCGCAAAATATTCGTCTAACGACATTTTTCCTTTCCTTTTTTTTTTTAAAAAAAAACAAAAACTTTTTCTTCTTCTCTTTTTTTTTCTTTACTCCTAATCTTCTATCATTGTGACTTCCTCGTCTGAGTTCTCTATTTCTATTGTTTCTGTTGTGAACATATCATGTACCCACTTGGGTGCATCCTTGTTCTTTTGCTGTATAGCTATCAACCTATTGTATGCTGTCTTAATGGATATTTCCATAAGATCTACTATTTTCGGGTTAAATCTATGATTATTATAAATCCAATACCGAATTTCCTTGTACTTGTAATTGGTTTCACCTGAGTTTATCAGGTAATCAAGGAACGGTAGGTATTTCTGTAGACGTTTAGTCTCTACTTTTTCCATTTGGAATAAAAAAAAAATTTTTTTCAATTGCTTATTATTATCTTTTTTTTTTTTGTACCTAGACTCTATCTAGATCATTCGCCTTACTCAAATATTTCTTTTTCAAGCACCTATTGTGCATTCCGTAAACTTTAATTAGCATGTTTATGCTCATTATTATTATTATTACGATCAGTAAAATCGTAACAGTTGTAAGACTTTGTTGTTCTAATTCTACTCTATTGATCACATTGGCAGTGGAATCCACTGTTTTCGTGTCAATTAAACCCATTTTGGGTTTTAGGGAAGCTAATTTGAAGAAATTCGAAATTTCGTCTGTAATCAATATGTTTAAAATTTTTCGAAAATCTACCTTCTTTTCAAAATTATCCATAAAAAGTTATGAGACGCTAATCATACCTAAAAATCGCTCATACCTAAAACGTATACATGATAAAAATAAAGAAAAATTTTTTTTTGAAATTTCATCGAATTAAATATTTTTAATTTATTTTTAAAAGGAATGTAATTAGAAATTACATTAAATATTTTTATATATAAAAAAAGAGTGTGATATCAATTAGTGATATCCACTAAAAGTGATCAATAGATCATGAAAAAAATTAATTGATTAAATGATTCATTGCATTGCATATATGAAAAAAAATATATATATTCAACTGCTAGTAGCAGTGACAGAGACGTGGAAAGTAGAAGGGATAGTGCATGTGGTTGGCTCACAATTCAGGTTTACATTTCATTAAAAATTTTTACAATGGATACTCCAACCACATGTGTTAGTAATAGCCTATCAATTTGTTAGTGTTTTTCAAGCTGCGTTTGCACGCATCGCTTGAGAGTTATAGTTAAAAGTAAATGTATTTAATGGGTAGTTATATAAACATAATTTTTTTTAAATGCGTGAATTTTAATGAAATTTTAAGATTAAAGGCAATATCGGAAATCCGATTTGCTTTACTTCGCACCAGTGCGAAGTTTTCGGTTTAGCTCCTGTAGACTCTCTGTGTAGAGTTGTCGGTCTTCCTCGGAGATTGTGGTTGTTTTTAACATATCCTGCACCAATCGTCTCTGGCGCAGGAGGGCAGTTATTTTTCCGCCCCGTTTCTTCCTTCTTTGAGTCGTATTTTTGTGTTGTCGAGCCCGATACTCAGCTATGGTGAGTGGGCGTGGTCCATCGTTTGGATACACCACTAGAGCCTCTTCTAGTGTAGGTGCATTCCTCGACAGGAGCAGCACTTTCAAAAGTTGGTTCCTGCTGGTGGTCCGCCATACACCACGTCAGCCATTTATATTAATGTTATATTTTTTTTGTTGTTGTTGTTATGGTTGTTGTTGCACTTTCTTTGGTTAACTGTTTAATATTTGCATAGTCAAAAAGACAACATCTTTTGTTTTTGTTTGTTGTTGTATATTTTTTTTTAATTATTTCCGAGTTACAATATTTTGGCTGTGACGTGTCCTGTCACGGTCGCCATGAAATGAGTTTATTCCGATTTGTTCATTGGCACGTCTGTGCTCTGGTGTTACTTTATTTAGATTGATTCATATTGTATTTTAACTTATGCTGCTTGTTGGCAGCTACAAAATAAGAGGGGTGAGACGCGAGAGTGAACTCACATGATCGAATTGCAAGCTCAGCATAATTGGACTGGCTTGCCAGCACAATTCGTTTGCGTAAGCTTATATACAGAACGAAATGTATGCATGCAAGTTTGCGTACATACATACAATTGTTCTTATATATAAACTTATTACTATTATTTCCTGCTTGCAACAGAATGTTACAAGCTGTGCTGAAGTCATTTAAAACCGACATGTGAATTCACTACACCGGTACTTATTTACAATAAATCTGGCCTGTGTTCAAACGAGTTTAACGCGCGTTTTAATTTCCTTCCACTTGGGTAATAAGTCTGGGCTCTCAGATCAGAAGCTTCGCCCCTCTACAAACATTGGTCCTTCGAGCCGGATATCCTTCCACGCCCCAGCTTCGTATCGGTGGAGAATCTGATAAGTAGAACCATTCTTATTGCAATTCCGTTTATTTACATACACATACATATGTACATACATACCTGTAGTGAAAAGTTTTCCACTCTTCTCCATAGCGACTTTTCACTCTAATTTGTGTGGACATTCCATTGTATTTAATTCTTCTATCCTGATTTAGTAGCTTATCCTAGCAATTCCAATCCATTCCTTTCGATTTTTTATTGTTTCCAAGTCCAAAAAATCATCTACACATATACATACATATCCATGCATACGTGAGTGCAAGTGCAAGCTGAAATTAAAAAGTGCTTTAGTTTTCGTGTTTGGCCCAAGATCACCAACAAACTCACCTGTAATTGACTTGGCCATAATTCCGACCAGTGTTCCGTCGTTCCAAAAACTCAAAAAAAAGAATCCAATCGAAAGTTTTATTTACAACACACATTTGTATATGCATATGCGCCCACACATGCATATGTACTTATGTATGTATAGCCATACGTGCACCGGCATTTGAATACATCTGTGTATATGCATACATATGCCTTTCGGCATCGGCATTTGTTCTTTTTCTTTGGTTTTCCGCACTAACTTCACAAATTTCTGACTTGCATTTCACTTGCATTTTAATTCAACACATTAAACTAATAAAAATTTGCGTAATCCCAAAAGTAAACAAACCACCAATTGGCAGCACAGCTGATGTCCATTAGTGGTGGCCCGTGACAATCACAAATCACGACTTCGATCACTGTCACGATAGTTGTTTCTCCAGCAAATAATAAAATAAAAATTAACTTTCTCAAGTGAAAATAATTAAAATTCAGAATAAATATTTAAAAAAAAAAAAATTCCATTTCCGAATTAATAATTTCGGCATTTTCGTGTGCGTGTGAATAATAATTTCCGTCAATAAAATTTAATTTTGTTGACAAATTTCCACAAAAAGTTTGCGCCCTTTCCCGTTTCGTATTTCCAGCGAAATCGATTCGAAATATTCCGGTTTTTTATTTTTGAAATTAATTTTCCTAAATTTTAAATTTAATAAAATACCGTGCAATATAAAGCACAGGGCATTCCAGCCACGGACAAATCTTAGCGGCTTTTCGATCCGCTTGCAGCAAATAAAATCATCTGAACGAATAAATCCGAAAAGCTGCAATCGAAATAGCGCTTAATGGTTTTGGACCGTTTCCACTGGACCACATAAAATACAGTCACCACACAAATCACATTTTAAAAAATTATTTAAAATTTTATAAAATTATTTATTTTTATTTTTGCTGGTATTTCATCTACATAAAGATATATTTTTATTCATTGTTATTCTACTCATCGATTTGACGACGCATCCGTTCGGTTTCCAAATTCGATATATATTACAGTCCACTACGGTCAAATTCGTTGACCAACACGATATTCTTCGTGACTCGTTCTAGCTCAATCTAGCTATGCCCACAGATCCTGCTAAAAGCAGCCACAAAACCGATCGTCTAGCAGTGCCTCGTCGATCCACGTCGCCATCCACTCCGCTATCCAATTCCAAGGTATCCCGCAATACCGACACCGTCAAGCGTTCCTCCAACGCTCAATCAGCACCAGGCCTTTCCGGCACTACGCCCAAAAGAGCATTCGTACATTCACATTCACATTCCCTCGTCCGCGCACTCCGACTCTAGCTCCCAATCGATTCCACGCGTCACGGTTTCCGCTCCCACCTCAAAAGCAACAACCCGATCCGAGTCCCAGCGACTGTCCGAAGCAGCTGACATGTCCGTAAACCACTTTATCGCCGCTTGTGACGGTCTGACCGATTTCGAGGTCAACTTAATGGGCACCCTCGAGGGTGATGTGCCATTGTTTTCAATGAAAATGCACTTGGAGCAGACAAAGGTCCTATGGAGCAGAGTCGAATCCGAGTACTTATCATGTACCAGAGCCCTTACGGCTGACGCGAGCGAAGAAAGCAAGACCAATTTGGTGACGGTGCAATCCAAATATGCATACGTATATATGGTGTACGTACGGTGCGGAAGCACCTTAGGAGAACGCATAGAGCGACTCCAGTCGTCCACTACAACTCCTGCGTCCCAGAACGCCCCCGAAATCCGAGAACAGCACGTCCATGCTGGCTATCGGCTACCTCCGTGTGAGGTGGACGTTTTCACGGGCGACTATAATCAGTGGCCCTCTTTCCGCGACCTGTTCACTGCCATGTACGTGAACAATCCACGATTGGCACAAGTTGAGAAGCTGTATCATCTGGTGTCCTAAACGCGCGGCGAGGCAAAGGCGATCGTTTCCAGCTCCCCATTGACCAACGACGGTTTTCATGCGGCTTGGGAGAATCTTAAAGCTCGGTTTGAAAACAATAGACAGCTTGTTGCCAGCCAGATGAAAATTCTCTTTAACCTTCCAGCAGTCGTTCCCGAGACTTGCGCCGCCCTGAAAGATATTCAGATTACCATCCAAGGGTGCTTAACCACGCTCACGCGATCCGGTGTTAGCACGGAGAACTGGGACGTCTTGTTGGTCGCGCTGTGTACATCCAAACTGCCCAACGCCTCCATCGCATTATGGGAACAATCCATCCCAAACAAGACTGACCTCTCATCCTGGTCCGACCTGAACAACTTTCTAATAGATCGGTATCGCGTTCTAGAAATGTTGGAAGGTCGAAAGGCCACGCCTGCGCTACAAGTAATCCCAGCAGCCGTCCGCAAATCCGGGCCTCCGACTAGATTCCAATCTTTGACCACTACCGTCACTGTCAATAAGGTCTCCTGTCAATTGTGTGGCAGAGAGAACCATCCGGTCCGCGTCTGTCCAAAATTCGCAGATATGCCCGTGCAAGAACGAGTGGCGGCAATTAAACATTTGAATTTATGTCTTAATTGCTTTGCACTTGGCCATCAATTGCGAGAGTGTCCCAGTCTTCATTCTTGCCGCATATGCCAGGAGCGGCACCACACACTCTTGCATCGCCTTAATAGTTCCACAGTGACGACTTCCAGTGTGCAGCCACCAAAAACAAATCCTCGGCGACAACTAACAAATTCTCTCCCTGCAGAGTCAGTTAAGCGCTCAAATCCAAGCCATGGCCTCGTAAAGGTTTGCTGGGTACGGCCATGGTAACTATACAATATCAAGGTGCCGAATTCCATGCATGCGCCTTGATAGACACTGGATCTGAGGGAACATTCCTATCCAAGAGGATGTTCGATCTGGTGAGACCCCGGTTCCGTGTCACTGACGCTGAAATAAGTGGCATCTCCAATCGTGTTGCCACCAACTCTCACAAAGTTTTCGAACTAGAAATCTCTTCTCCTAGAGATCCTTCCAGACACGTGGAAGCGCACGCATTCGTCTTGCCCAACCTTCCTAGCGCGATTCCGTCCTGCCCGGTTCCCACAACGTTAAAGGAGAGCATTCCGCGTCTTCCTTTGGCAGATCCACATTTCCACGAAAGTTCTCCAGTAGACTTAATCATCGGTGTGGATCTTCGCCCCCGCGTTTTAGGAAAGCGCATCGAAAAGGGCATCTGCGGGTCCCTCCTGGCTCTAGAGACGATATTCGGGTGGATTCTGTGCGGTCCCACAGTTGAGCCGACCACTGGGTCCACGTCTGCAGCTCAAATTTCCGCGTCTCCAAGCCGTCGTCCCAGCCTCGAAGGAAGCGATGGACTTCATCGAGAGAACTCCTACCTGTGCAAGGTCTGCGGAGGACATCATGAGCTCCGGAAATGTCGGCAGTTCCTCAATCTCTGCGCGACAAGGCGACTACAGGCAGTATTAGAGCACAAATACTGTCCTAACTGCCTCGCCCACGAGCACTCCACTGGATTATGTAGAAGTAAGTCGGGCTGTCACCGGTGTGGTTAGAAACACCATACCCTCCTCCATCCCACGGCTTCCGTAGCACGACGATGTGCTTCACAGAGGAATCTACCGCAACGAGTCTCGTCCAACTCCAAATGCTTACCCCGAGCGCCCACGAGGCATACCTCTATCCTGAGGTCATCCAATTCCATTATGTGTCCAGTTCGGGCGGAACTCCTTTAGTTCGGCGCTCCAGAGCGTTGCTGCTCCCCATCCTTACCAGTCCACCCGGGCTATTGCAACTTGTTGCAAGGGGGGCGGTATGTTCACGCCAGAAAGGGTGACCAGCGGGGAATGAAGAGGGCTTTTGCCATTATCCTCGAACGGGCACACTAGTATAATTACTAGGCAAGTTCCATGGAAAACTCCATCTTGGCAAGTTGATTTTTCCATCCCCGGCAACTATAAACGTCTCCCGATATTATTCTCGGCCACTTAGTTCTACAAAAACACCTTTATTCGTAAACGCCTTAACACTGTGAATCGGTCCGGTACTTATTTACAATAAATCTGGCCTGTGTTCAAACGAGTTTAACGCGCGTTTTAATTTCCTTCCACTTGGGTAATAAGTCTGGGCTCTCTAATCAGAAGCTTCGCCCCGCTACAAACACATGTATTGCTCAAATTTTTGTAAAGATGTACCACCTATTAGTTTTAAGTATTGTTTTTGTTTGAAGGATTAAATATATATGAATTAAACAAAAAAAAAAAAAAAAACACACACACACATATATAGCAAGCGGTACACATACAAGAAATCACTTGAGGGTGCCTCAAACCCATAAATATATATACATACATACACATATATGTATACAGTGCGTCATAGTCGGTTGCGTTCTTAAAGCGGCTCCCAAATTAACTGAGTTTTCATCAACATCCCGGTACTGCCCTCTGCGGATTGGCGATACACCATTGGTTTGGCTGTCCTTGCAGGAGTGTCTACTCACGGCTTAGGTTTCCGACGGCCCAGAGTGCCAGGTTTTGACGCTCGCACAGAGGCTGTTTGCCCTGGGAACGCGGCGGCTTGGTGACATCGGAGAGGGGAGAGGCGTGTCCAGTAAGTTCCCGCGCTTTGGCCGACTTTTGCCTGTGTGGGTGCCCACCAGCAACAAAGTTATCCGTGTTTTTCCTGGTTTCCATCACTTATCGCTTTCACGTGTAGTCTTGCCACCAGTTAATCAGCTGTCACACTGTGTGGCCAGATCAGCTGCCCGTATCTGGAAGTAAATCAGCTGCGTGGATCGAAAGCTCTAAGTGGGTGGATCGAGAAGTATAAAGCCTGCAATTACATAGCTTTTAATACACTCATCGGATAGAAGCCGCTTATTTATTATTTGGACTCGACCCCACAACGGTGGGTGGTGGTACTGATAGCTAAACGGCTTGTGGAAGCAACGACCCAACGACCCAACGACCCGGGGTTCAAATCACAGTCGAAACTGCGTTTTCAATTTTGAGTTGTTTCGTTTTTATTTGCTTTTTATTACGCTGCGAGCAGAATTAATTATTTATTTTGCTGCTTCGTAATTATATATTGTAAATTTAATAAGCCTTCAAAGCGTTCGGTCGGCGCGGCGCGCTGCAAAGAACACCGCCACAGCAACAGATGTGGGCGACGCCGGGTAATCTCCAGCTGGGGACGAGGACCCAGTTGTGCCATCTACTTCAGTTCCTTCTTCGAAAGAAGTGGCTCCAACAGTCCCATAAAGGGCCAGGAGAGAGTCATCATCCAGCCCTAATCCAGGACGAGAGGATATGTTGCCACCAAAGAGGGCAAAGGGAGTACGTTGCAATAGAGGAAAGACCTGTTGCCAGGAGTTGCCCCAGATGGGTGAGCTACTGCAAGATATTATTGAAGCCACAACGTTGGGAGGAGACTCGAAGGTGCGGCACATTAACAATAAGATGCGCGCACAATTCGCTCAATAAAAGTCGCTGTTTGAAGCTGTCAGTGCGTTCTACGGTGATGCGCAGCCAGAAATGGATGCTGACAAAACAATTAGAGAGCAACGCAAGTCTGAAAATCGCTACCAGCAAACGGAGGAGGCACGCGTCATAGATGCCTCCACTCAGACGTCCAAAGTGGCTACGAAGGTAAATGTCAGTAAGCAGCAGACGAGCCAGCAACAAACTGCAGGCAACTTGCCAGGTTACAAATGGCAAAAAGTAGTAGGTAAAAGATCTGCAGACCGTGACCACAAGCCACCGCCGTCTCCTAGACACCGACCTGATGCTATTTTGGTACGCAGCGAGTCCTTTTCGTACAGCGACATGCTGAGAAAGGTGACGCGGAGCACGGATGAGAACCTGAAGATCTTAGGGTAAAATGTGCGTAGGGTCAAACGGACTGCGAAGGGAGAACTACTATTGGAATTGAAGCCATTGCAAAGCAGTGATATGGAAAAACTAAAAAGTGATATTGGAGCTGCACTCGGTGGTAATGTCGAAACAAGAACACTCACCCAACAAACGAGGCTGGAAATTCGTGATCTGGACGAGGTGACTACCTCAGATGACATCTTGCAGGCATTCTCGGCCCAGATTACTCTGGTACCCAAAAAGCAATGCTCACACAAAGTAAGGGAGTGCAGGAACAATCCCTTCTGCTTCCTTTACGACGTCAGCGGGGAGGTGGTATGCGTTGCCAGGCGCCTCCGGCGGGAAACAAATCTCAGAGGTTACCACAGCACACAGGTAATGATTAAGTTAATACAAACTAACTTAAATCATTGCGAGGCGGCTCATGACTTGCTGTCGCAAGTTGTGAGGGAGACGGGTGTTAACGTAGCCCTTATTAGTGAGCCCTTTCGTCCAAGGACATCCAGTCCATAGGTTAGCAGCGCCTCCAGCAAAGCGGCGATCTGGACCTGCAGCTTCCCAGCGCTGCAACTACGAGACATTAGACATTAGGTGAGGATTTCGTGAGAGCACACGTGGAGGGAAAGTGGATCTACAGCTGCTATTTACCCCCAGCCTGTCATACGAAAGCTATTGTAATTCACTGGACGAATTAATTGCAGACGCTAGGATTCATTCTCCTTGCGTAATAGCAGGCGATTTTAACGCGTGGGCAATTGACTGGGGCAGCGTTTACACCAATGCCAGAGGACGCGCACTATTAGAAGCCATGGCTTCAATTGACGTAATCTTGCTTAATATAGGCACAAGGAACACGTTCAGCAGGGCGGGAAGAGGATCCATAATCGACCTCACCTTCGTTAGTACAAATCTGTTCACGAGCACCTCTTGGCGGTTAGGTGAATCATACACGGCCAGCGATCACGAGGCAAACTTCGTGACGATAGGAAGGCAATTGGATCAGCCAGCTTTCAACAATACCATTGATGCGAGTAAGAATGGATACAAGGCAGACACCTTCAACTTGTAAGTTTTACGCAGAGACGCTGTGCAGTCAAGAGTGAAATCAAGATTCGGCGCTTTCTTCTTTCAGCGGTAACTACAGCCTGCGACACGAGCATGCAACCAAAACGGGGCTATAGACATCATCATCGAGCAGTCTACTGGTGGGACGACGAGATCAGCAACTTTCGCAGGATATGCCTCGATGCACGGAGGAGGTACCAGAGGGCAAGGAAGAGAGACGCGCCCAATTGGCCACATCTACATGGATGCTACCGCATCAATAGAAAGTTACTGAAAGATGCCATAGCCTCTGCAAAAAGGAAATCTTTCTTAATCTCTGTGATTCTGCAGATGATGACCCCTGGGGTAAGGCATACAAACTTCTGGTGAAGAGGATCTATGCCAACAGACAGGCTGCTCCGACTGAGGCGGTAGAGCTGAATGGGATTGTAAATGAGTTGTTCCCATATCACGCGGATACATTACACTCCAGATGTTCATTGCCAGACCCACCGTATGAGGTAGAGGAAATTGTTGTGGAGGAGATCCTTGCTGCGGCAAATGCGCTCAAGCCGAATAAGTCCCCTGGACCAGACGGAATTCCTAACAGGGCGATAAAACTTGCGATGATGCTCCAGCCAGCCCTTTTCGCAGTAACGTTTAATCAGTGTCTGGTTGAAGGCTACTTTCCTGCCCAATGAAAGGCGCAAAGGCTAGTTCTAATTCCCAAGCCCGGGAAAACTTCGGGTGAAGCGCCGTCTTACAGTATGTATGGTAGATGCCATGGGAAAGGTCTTGGAAAGGCTAATCAGTGTAAGACTAAACGAAGCAATTAACGAGGGAGGCGGCCTCTCAGCTAATCAATTCGGTTTCCGTAAGGCTAGGTTAACAATAGATGCCATCAGTCGGGTGGTGGACATTGCCACAAGTGCAATCAGCGTCTCGAGGTGGAGAGGAGGTTCGAAGGAATATTGCCTTGTAGTTACTTTGGATGTCCGTAACGCATTTAATACCGCGGACTGGGGTAGCATCCTTGACGCCATCCAAAGTTTTGTGTCCGCCGGAGTTCCTCAGGGCTCCGTCCTGGGGCCACTTTTGCGGAATATGGTTTATCAATGGCTTCGGGTACCGAACTTGTTGGATACGCTGACGACGTGGCGGTTGTAATCGTTGCTCAGGAGCTGGATACCGCAGAGGCTGCGGCGAACGATGCGATATCTTCAATTACAAGCTGGTTGCGCTCTGTAGGGCTTGAGCTGGCGGCACATAAGACTGAGGCAGTCCTAATCAGCTCCAGGAAATTGGTTGAGCAGGCCAATGTAATGGTGGAGGGATCACCTGTAGCCTCAAAGAGGGCCATCAAATACGTGGGGGTTTGGCTTGACTCCAGGTTGAGTTTCCGCGAGCATTTGGAGCAGGTGCAAATAAAGAAGATTCTGGGAGAGCTTTATCCAGAATTATGCTCAATACCCGTGGGCCAAAGCAGGAGCGCAGACTACTACTTATGAGCGTGGTACTTGCAATTATCCTGTACGCAGCTGAAATTTGGTATTCAGCAATGAAGAAGAAAAGATACAGCAGAGGCATTAATACCGGCTATGTGCTCTCAGGGTCTGTTGCGGTTTTAGAACTTTATCTGATAATGCGGCGCTGGTCAATGGTTCCCATTCATCTGCTGGCTTCCGAGGCAAAGCTGGTATCTGATGCAATTAAGGATGGCACACCGAAAAATCAAGCTCGTGCAAGGGCTAGAAGTATAGAGATCTGGCAGACACGGTGGGACTCATCCACCAAAGGCAGGTGGACACACAGGCTTATCCGGGGGATTGACGTGTGGATAAGCAGGAGCCATGGTCAAGTTAATTTTGCCATGACACAACTACTAAGTGGCCACGGGTGTCTTAGGCATTACCTCCATAGATTTGGCCACGTTACATGCAGCCACTGCCCGGCATGTGGCGACGGCGCTATAGAAGATGCAGGCCACGTTATCTTCGATTGCAGCAGGTTTAATAACGAGAGGCTACATATGGAGGCGGCGGCAGGGTGCAGGCTTACCGCTGACAATCTGGTGGAGCGCATTCTGGCTGATGCTAGTATTTGGGCGGCGGTCAGCAAATTTGCAGGATCTGTGACGTCGGAACTGCAAAGGGCAGAAAGAGAGAGGGCGACATAAAGGATGCGAAGGCTTCTGCGATGCAATTCCCCCAAGGACGTCCCGCAGAGTCCCGCATCTTAAACTATGCTGGCTGCTCTTTTCCTTTTTGATCTACAATACCTATGACTTCATTTTTGTTGTTTGTTTTTCCCTATTCATTGTTGAATTCCTGATTGTTATTGTTATATTGATGTAAATAAATGAATTAAAAAAAAAAAATACATATATACATATATCTAGTATATTTATGTGTGTATATATACCCAGATTCATATTTCCCTAAAGCATTTTGAAAGGTTTTCCTTTTTTTTCGTTAGTTTGAGTTTCGAGTTGTTCTTTTTGCTGCGCATTTATAAATAATAAGGAATATCGATTTAATTTCTTCTGTATTTTTTTTTTTATATGTACTTATATATACTATGTACACATGCATATATGTATATATGTATATATGTATATATGTATATATGTATATATGTATATATGTATATATGTATATATGTATATATGTATATATGTATATATGTATATATGTATATATGTATATATGTATATATGTATATATGTATATATGTATATATGTATATATGTATATATGTATATATGTATATATGTATATATGTATATATGTATATATGTATATATGTATATATGTATATATGTATATATGTATATATGTATATATGTATATATGTATATATGTATATATGTATATATGTATATATGTATATATGTATATATGTATATATGTATATATGTATATATGTATATATGTATATATGTATATATGTATATATGTATATATGTATATATGTATATATGTATATATGTATATATGTATATATGTATATATGTATATATGTATATATGTATATATGTATATATGTATATATGTATATATGTATATATGTATATATGTATATATGTATATATGTATATATGTATATATGTATATATGTATATATGTATATATGTATATATGTATATATGTATATATGTATATATGTATATATGTATATATGTATATATGTATATATGTATATATGTATATATGTATATATGTATATATGTATATATGTATATATGTATATATGTATATATGTATATATGTATATATGTATATATGTATATATGTATATATGTATATATGTATATATGTATATATGTATATATGTATATATGTATATATGTATATATGTATATATGTATATATGTATATATGTATATATGTATATATGTATATATGTATATATGTATATATGTATATATGTATATATGTATATATGTATATATGTATATATGTATATATGTATATATGTATATATGTATATATGTATATATGTATATATGTATATATGTATATATGTATATATGTATATATGTATATATGTATATATGTATATATGTATATATGTATATATGTATATATGTATATATGTATATATGTATATATGTATATATGTATATATGTATATATGTATATATGTATATATGTATATATGTATATATGTATATATGTATATATGTATATATGTATATATGTATATATGTATATATGTATATATGTATATATGTATATATGTATATATGTATATATGTATATATGTATATATGTATATATGTATATATGTATATATGTATATATGTATATATGTATATATGTATATATGTATATATGTATATATGTATATATGTATATATGTATATATGTATATATGTATATATGTATATATGTATATATGTATATATGTATATATGTATATATGTATATATGTATATATGTATATATGTATATATGTATATATGTATATATGTATATATGTATATATGTATATATGTATATATGTATATATGTATATATGTAAATATGTAAATATGTAAATATGTATATATGTATATTATATACTTGTAAATCGAAAAAAATGGGGTCATGGTTGAGGCTGCCAAACAGAGTTGGCACAAAAACTCAACAGATTGAATGGAATGATGGAACATGATGGTAAATATATCTATTATATATAAGTCAAAGGGATACATTAAGAGAGAAAAATAGGCAAATAAGGCCGACTTTTGCATACACTTTGAAAACGTGAAGAATTCTCTTTTATTATATAGTGAAATCTTTGGTTTTTTAAGACTAATAACCATCCATTTATATGTACTTCTTATTTCTGTTGTATCAAACACTCAGCAACCATCGATCTTTTGGCTTTTCAATCATTTTACTATAGAGGAATAGTATTTACCCACTTGACAAAAAGAGTATTGAAATTCTCGTAACGATTCTGAATCTAAGTCAAAATGAAGTTAAAAGTATAAAAAACTAATTGGAATAATGACTACAATTCTGCTTATTACTTAAAATCATCTTTATATTATACAATACAATAAAATATTACTCATACGCAATGTATGCAAATCTGCCTAAGACCATTAACTAAGAAGATAGAACAATTCATCAATTAGAACTATAAAAAACTATATCTAAGCATAACTCAATCGACTAACTATTGACCCAAATCACATAATAACATGACATAGATAAATTATTACTCATACGTAATGTAGTACGAGAAATTATAATACGCATAAGAAAAAAAGTATCAGAATCAAATTGAATTATCTTTAACTGTAAATAGTTAAGCTAAACTAATTGATTTAGCAAATTAGATATTTGAACAAAATTGGAATATATACTATATATATATTGCTTAGGAACATATTCATAGTCTACTTATTGGGTAAATTCTATAAAAAATCAATTTTTACATCTCTTCAGAAAGTATATGTCTAGAATAATTTTCAATGTTGCGTATCAGTCAATAGCAACAATGACAACAACAAAAACAAATGACAGAGACACTTGAACAATTTTGATTTAATGCTATTGGCACTGTGCATATTGCAGCATTGCATATTAAGAAGCCTAACTCACCACTCCACCCCATCTACCCACCCCTCTCTCTTTATGCCCAAGTCTGCTCCTCCTCTCTATAGCCAGAGCCCCACAATTATCAGGGTCAACGAATATCATCATCATAAACACTTGTACACAATGTTTTAAACAACAACACAACAATTGAGGGTCAAAATGAGGGAACAACGTGATGAATTGACTAGTTTTCTGTTTTTCTCTCTTCTCTCTTCTTTGTTTTTTTTTTCAATCGAATCGTCAGCAGGTTCTTCCTGCTTTAAAATTCTAATATTATTAGATTTAACGACTTCAGTTCCCCACGTCTGCTTCAATATGATCTTAATAACTTTCAAACTTGGTGTGAAATTAACTTATTAAAACTCAATGTTTCGAAATGTAACGTCATGTCATTTCATAGATCCTCTTTCCAATTAGTGGTGTATTATCTTAATAATACCCCACTTGAACATTTGAACGAGATTAATGATTTGGGTGTACTCATGGACCACAAATTAAATTTTACTGCCATGAGTGTTCTTGGTTTTGTTAAGCGATGGTCGAAAGAATTTGACGATCCTTACACAACCAAAACTCTTTTTATTTCACTGGTCCGCCCCAATTTGGAGTCTCCACAATATGGATCACACCAAGTTAAAATTGAATCTGTTCAAAAACAGTTTTTAAATTTTGCTCTTCGTGGCTTAAACTGGGATCGAAATGTTAACTTGCCCTTCTATTCTAAAAGACTTCTTTTAATTATCCTTCCCTCCTTAACTAATCGTAGAGTAGTGCTTGGTACTTTGTTTATCCACAAGCTTTTGAATGGACAAATAGACTGTCCTAATTTACTCAATCAGTTCAATCTATCTGTACCTTGTAGACTAACCCGAAATTATGTCAATTTATCTTTAACACGTTGTACTTTCAACTATTCTTTTGCATGAACCTTTTTGAGTTCTCTGTTCCGAATACAACCGCCTTTATTCTGTAATCGGATCAGAGTTCTCTATATGTATTCAAAAAACTACTATTTTAAGTTATCTATCTAGTAGTTAGTTATTATTTTAGTTGTCGTCCGTTGTCCACGCGACTTCGTTTTTGCATGCTGTCTGATAGGGTTCGCGCATAACAGGCTTTGTCCTGGTGTCGCTTGGACCACTTGAACGTACTGCGCATTGTACGCGTCAACGTCCAGAAGAACGAAAAATTTCAGCATGGATTAAAGCGGCAATAATTCTTTCCTGCATAAAACCAAATAACACTGCATCTTAAATTAATGCAGATTTGCAGTTACCAATATCTACCTGTCGGCTGCAACATATTTTGTTAACCAGTTAACGACTAAAGTGAACGAACATGAAGTCGGAGCAAAAGTGCATAAAGTAGCAAGATTGCGCTTTGCCGGAAAACAAATGTCTTGAACCGAACATTGGAAAAGTTTATTTTTTTCGGAAGAAAAAATATTCAATTTAGATGGCCCAGATGATTTTAATTACTATTGACATGATTTAAGGTGATCTACACCATTTTTTATAAAATGAAATTGTGGGGGTGGTTCCCTCATGTTTTGGGGTGGTTCCCTTAGCTTTTTTTCCGCTTTTTAATTTTCTAAGAAATTTATAATATTTTAGCGATAAATCAGCTAACAATAATAGTTGTTCATTGTGGTAGAATTAAATCCATATATTTCAGTAGTTCAATTTTTAATAAGCGAAGTTATCGATAATAGAGTAGATCCAACTGAACTAGAATATGATTAGTTGAACTAGAATAAGGAACTTAGTTCGTTCAAATAGACCAATTGATCTTATTGTGAACGAAACGATTATTGAACTTTGTGATTTCCAAATTTTGCCATTAAGTCCAATAAGTCTGCAAAATGCCAAAAGAATATAAACAAAAGTGCTTTGAAGTATGGCTTAATAGCGACGAATTTAAGACTTGACTCCGTAGGGACATAGATGACACTAAAAGAGTGTTTTGCAGTTATTGCAAATGTAGCATAACTGCTAAACTAAGTGACTTGCGTGCCCATGCCGGCACCAAAAGGCATCAAAATAATGAAGGAGGCTTTCAGCAAAAAAACAAGAAAATTCAAGAAAAAAACGGCAGTGCAGGAACAGTGCTCAACACTCCGCAATTTCTTCAGTTGACCACTTAAGCAATTTGTGTGTGAAACAATTTGAAGACGCATCCGGAGTCCGGAAGGATATCATTGGCAAATTATATCGACATGTTGGATGACACTTTGATCACTTTTACTAAGCTACAGCCGGACACAGATTCCATTTACCAGCAAGATAATGCACCGCTATAGCTATCTCGATCAAGTCGGCAGTGGTTTCAATCAAAGGACATTGGACTTTTAAAATGGCCAGCACGTTTTTCTGGCGTGAGTCCAATTGAGAATATGTGGTTCAATTTTACAAGACGTAATAACGTTAGTGAGAGGAAATTTCAGACGCTTAACGAGTTAGGGAGTGCTATAATTAATTCCCCAAGCTAAGTTCCACAAAGTAGTCGAATCGATGCCAAACAGCATTTTTCAACTTGTTTCTAGAAGATCGGTTCATTATTAAGCATCGATTAATCGTACAAAGCAGTCCGATTCTTTTTTTTTGTTTTCACGATTTTTCTAATACTGCCTTTAATTGAATTTCGCACTGATTTAACGAAAAAAATTGTTGACATAATGTTAAAATTTTTTTAAATAAAATATTTGATTTTCTAAAGAAATATAAAAGAACTAAGTTATATTTAAAACAACAAAAAATTACCCAAATTTTTTTACACAAAATACGCAAGAAAAATAGGGTGCCTTATATTGAACTTCGCAGAGTGTATTTGCATTTGCAGAGCTTTCTCGCTCATTGTCGCTCAATATTATCGCATCGCTTATCGCGGCCACTCTGACATCAGCCTTGAGGTATAAGAGGAATCCGTAGTATTAAAATAATTTCGCTTCGGAACTTGCTGTGTAAATGCTGGCTTTGATATTTGATATTATTTGTTATTTTCCTTCATTAATATGTATATATACATGTGTATCAGTAGTCGGCCAACGTACAAAGAAAATCAGTCGGTATCAACAAATCTCAGTTGCATATATACTACATATGCGCTCTGTCGGCAATGCATAAGCATAGCCGAATCCGAATCTGCCATGTACATATATGTTCAAGTATAGTATATTCAAGTAATATTTACTAGGAGGTGAAATGTTGTACAATTTTATATACATATATAGGTAATATATGTGTTCATATGTATGAACATATTTACATTTATAATAAGCTGTGACGAAGTGTTAGTCTGACGCTTCGCCACAATAACATGATATATTCTTTCTCTCCTAATCAATAGGGAATAATAATTTCTGTTATGAAATCGAAATGCTCTGACTTGTTTGTTAGTGTAGTAATTAGTTTTCCCATCTCTAGGTACATTCGCAGCATCGCCAAAGCCCTCCGCATACATACACACTAGACATCTGCATGAATGCATCCAAAAGGGCAAATGAATCATTCATTCTAAAAACGTGTACGCTTTTGTTCTGTTAAGTTTTTTATGGGTGCAAGTGAATACGGTACAAACTTTTTGGATCGACAGCTAGTCTTCTCACTCACTTTCATGTTGTACAGCAGTTAATAACAGCAAAATAACAAATTTCTTTGTATTTTAACTTTAATAAATAATATATAATTTTATTTTTGCAAAAACTTACGCTTTCATTCGCATTTATTGCGTTTGCGTCATTTTCTTTGGCAGCCATGCCTTCGTTGTTCAAAATATTATACTCATCTGTACAAATGAATGAGAACACATACTCACATGAGGAGAGAGACAGAACGGAGTGCGGTCGGGTTATATTGTCGCTCCGTATTCCAGTGTGCAAATTGAAGTGTATTCCCTAAAAAACGGTGCAACAAGATTCTCAGTTGAGGCTCACAGAGGCAGGGCCACTCACCGTCAGGTGAAAGGCTGGGCACTTGCGCCCTTTTGTTGACAGACGTGCCGTCGGCCACGGGAGGGTTGCTGGATGCGCGGGAGAGAGCACATCGTTCCGCGTTTTCTCCTGGTGGAGGAATAGTGGGACTTTCTCTATCGTCCACTTTTACTGCTTTTCATCCGGAGAACTAATCAAGTTGTGCGGACCAACAGCTGGCAAATAACAGCTGATTGCCAGCGATGCACAGCGGGGCTACCGATAGATAGAAACGAATTCACGTAGCCGAAACTGCTGCCTACTTTGGGGCAGAACAAGTCCATTGCCCTCTTATAGGCAGCACATACAAACAAGATAAATAGTTCCTTGGCAATTAAATACCCCTCGCACAATTGACTGGACAACCCAAGTAAGTACGTCAAACCTATCCAGTAGTAAACCGAAATCCACAGCGCGTCTGTACTCACATTGAGCGGCCTGTGGTCTGCGTCTGGGCCGAATCGGCCGGCAGCATTATTAACAACCTGGCAGCAGGTATAAAATGCAACATTAATCTTATAAAAATGAGGAAAAAACAAAATTACTCTAGGTGTCACGGCTGGGGCAAGGATTCTGGAGGCCCCTACAACCATTTTGAATAAGAAAATAAGATAATAAACTTCGTCGTTGCAAGCGACAAGCAACAGCAGCAGCAACAGCAGCGACAACAGCAACATCGTTTGACACAGCAAAAATATAAATGCGAATCCTTTCGCAAAGTGTGCAAAATTGACAACTGCACACCGATCGGCGCCACCAGCGACATACATTGAAACAATAGCAGGACCCTCATTTGCTGCAATTACTGCCGAAACGACACGCCAAAATGAGGCAGAGATAACAGCCCCCAAAGTGTGACTTTGGAATCATCATCCAAAACGCAGAAAGCCACCAGGGCTCCGTTAGAAGAACAAATTGGCGAACTTGGCCAGATCATGGAAAATTTTGCCTACTTGGTGCTTGATATGGAGTCAAAACCGGTACGTCACATAAACCAGGCCATGAAGGACGATATAACTAAGATGCGGGACATTATAACTGGCATACTTGCCCAACTGACTGCCCAGAAAAAGTGTTCAGCAAATGAGCAAGTTAACACTAACAAGCCGATCAAGGAGAAAACTGGTAAGCAAAAGGCTAAAGCAGGCTTTGAAACTAGACAGCAATCACAGAGCCATTCTGAAGTAATCAAGGAACACTTGAGCAACAAAAGGAAACAAGTCGAACCAGCTTGGCAAAATGTGAAGGTAAAGCACAGAGCCCCAAAGATGAGGAGACCGGATGCAATCATGGTCAAGTGCAGCGACCCGGCGAACTATGCGAAGGTGCTAAGCTCAGTGCAATCAGACAGTACGCTTCAGAAATATAAGGAAAATGTTTGCGGAGTAAGGCGCATTGCGGCAGGAGAAATATTGCTACAAATGAGCAAGACTCATGATGAGGCAACACCGATATTGCAGCAAGCATTCCGACAGGCTATTGTTGAAACGGTGGAAGTGAAAATGATCTCAGTAAAGGTCATACTGGAGATAAGGGACATACCCGAATGGACAACCGCAGATCAGGTTCTTCAATCAGCGTTTACGCTTATTGAAGAAGACCTGCCATCAGAGTCATTCCCAAAGATGCGCAAGTCATACAGAGGCAGCCAAATTGCTACAATGATGCTGCCAACCAACTTGGCAGAAAAACTAATAATCGTTGAAAAAATACGAATAGGATGGGCAGTCTGTCGTACTAGAAAGAAAGTGGAGCCAAGACGATGCTTCCGTTGCTTCGACTTTGGACACACGGCGTCCAGGTGCAGGAGCAAGTATTATGGATCCAAATTATGTTTCAACTGCGGGGCAGGCAACCACGCCTCCAAATCATATACCGCTACCGCACGCTGTATTCCTGCCACAGATATCAGGCACCAAACACAGCACACAACGCATTAAGTAGAATGTGCCCAGTGTACCAGAAGGCATCCAAATCCATTTGGCAAGATTCGGCTCCTACAACTTAATCTTAACCATTGCAGAGCTGCCCAGGACTTGCTAAAACAGACAGTCAGGCAGATGGGCGTTGACATAGCAATCCTCTCCCAGCCACATAGGGACGGTCAGGGTATGCAATGGGTCCAAAATGCGAGATACGAAGCCACAATTTGGAGCTGCAGGCGGACGTCGCTACAACTAGAGGAGACCAGCAAAAGAAGAGGCTACGTAAGAGCAAAGGTCAACGGCGTGTACATTTACAGCTGCTACATTGCTCCAAATGAATTGGAACAAATGAATTTACTGCCATCATAGATGAATTTTTGGATGATGCTAGAGCACGCTCCAAAATAATAATTGCGAGTGATTTTAATGCCACGACAGAGTGGGGAAGCTCTAGGAGCTCAAGTAGAGGAAGAGTAATATTGGACGCTTTCGCCTCTCTAACCTGTGCCTACTGAATGTGGGGAACACACACACATACAGCAAGGCAGGAAGGTGCTCTATAATAGACCTAACTTTCGCAACTGCAAATCTAGCACGATACGCCAAATGGGAAGTAATGGATGAATACACGCATAGCGACCACCAAGCAAAAGGAATCAAACTTGGGAACATGCCATATAGGGCAACCAAATCTAAATTCCAGTGCTGGAACACTAAATTACTGATCCCAGATGCTCTGATTTTTGGGATTGGCAATGCTCATCAACGGGCATGCTTAGACGCTAACATCCTTGCAAACAATAGTTTCAACATCCTTCGGGAAGCCTGTGATGCATCAATGATACGCAAGATGCATCGAGGAAATGCACGTAAGCCTGTATATGGGTGGAATCCAAGAATAGCCGAAGCGAGACATCAATGTCATCGAGCGAGACGCCGGCAACAACGGGCACGCGGTAGGGACACATTCGCTCAACTATTGGAGGAATATAAAAATAAAAAGGCCGAACTAAACAAGGAGATAAAGCAAAGCAAGGCTAGTTGCTGGAAAGAACTTTGCGCAGATGCGGATGCCCAACCTTTTGAACAGCGTAAAAGTTGGTAATGGGAAAGCTGGCAAGACGACTAATGCCAACTGATCCCGACAAATTAGCCAATATTATTTCGACACTGCTGCCAACTTATCCGACTGTCAATTTCGAGCCGGAGGCTTTTGTCTCAAGGCCACAATACACTGATGTCCCAGAAATCTTAGCACTGACTAAGAGGATTAAAATAAATAAAGCACCTGGCCCGGATGCAATACCAGCAGTCGCAGTAAAAATTGCAGCCAAACACCATCCAACAATGTTTGCAGAGCTGTTTAACGCATGCATACGGAGATGGAAAATCCAACGGTTGCACAGTGGTCGGTACTGTATGAAATTAGCGGCCAAAAATGTTTCCACTGACTATATCAAAGTGATATTTTTATATTAGCTTTATAAAATTATAATAAGTAGTAAACAATTGTATTGTCATAAATAAACCACTTCAAACCCCTTTCATTGCACTTTTAGGCTATCAAAAAATAACTTTTAGCTTTTCTGTTTTTCCTTCAAAATACTATCATAACAGGGTAAGAAGTTAATATCCAGTTTATTATTAACAAAGCTTCTAATAAGCAAATACTGATGTTTCGTTAAATTTGCATCAGTTATAAGTGATATTGCTTCACACGTCTTTGCAGGAAAGATCGATGAATTCGGTTGTCTACAAGCATTTCGCAAATCATCAGCTGCGGATTCATCAAATTCTGCTATATCTGCTATCCGTCGCCGCTTAGTTCTTTCTGAGCACTCAAAAAGACTTAATCTTGGACGACCTCGATTTTGCTGTAACGGTGATGATTTCAGATTTAATAATATTAATTCATTTTGAGCAAACCAAACCGCATTTTTTTCGACAACTTTATATTTTATTCTGTAGCTTTTAGTCCACATTTCTCCAAACTTTTTAAAGATATAATCCAGTCTTGACACCACACTATTGCCACTGAATTCATAACCATCAGATTCAAATGTATGTTCCAGGTTTCCAAATACTTGTTTAGCTTTATCAGCAAATGAACCTGTTTCCAAACACCACATATCAAAAATATATATGCGTGGGAGCTGACATTGATAAGATGTTCCTGTATATACAGTGCCGCTCAACTGAATAGGTTTGACTTTTTTTTAATGTTCAACATGTTATATCTCTATAACTAGCATTCCGATTTACACAAAATAAATTTTATTTTACAAATAAATGTATCATTTATGAAATAGAAAAATTTCAGTTGTATACGTTTTGTTTTTATATATTTTTTTTACATTTTTTCAAAAACATAACAAAAAATCTCCTTTTTTTTGGCTCAACTGAATAGGTTTGATTACTAAAACTAAGAAAAAAACTTATATTTACCAAAATTTCAAGGCTCTGGGTGACTTAAACAATAAAGGATACTTATTTAGTTTTATTTAGTATTTTGTATGTCCACCCTTATTCTTTATAATTTCGAACATACGATTTGGTAGGGAATCGTACAATTTTTCAATTTCATTTAAGGAAATTGTTGCCCAGTCTTTTTTAATTGCTTCTACCAGGGTCCCAGAGTCATTAAACTGTCTTCCCTCTTCATAAAGTCTTCTTTTTAAAAGTCCCCAAATGTTTTCGATAATATTTATGTCCGGGGAGTATGGTGGCCATCCGAGCAATTTAACATTTTGTTCTTTTATCCACTGTTTTACAACACGGGCAGTGTGGATGGGGGCGTTGTCATGTTGGTAAGTCCATGGAATACGACCAAAAATTTCCGAAAACTGGGGAAAAGCCTTTTGGAGCACTATCTTATACACATTAGAGTTCATCTTTGACGTTACAAACTGCAGCTCGCAAGTCCCACAAAACGGTACGGCTCCCCATACCATTACTCCTCCAGCACAAGTGTGATGACGACTTAAAAAGCATTCCTTCTTTCGCATGTCATGAAAATAAAAGTTATATCCATCTGGTCCATCGAGGGTGAACTTTTTTTCGTCGGAAAAGACCACAGCCTTCCACTCCTTGTTCCAGGTCATGTGTTCCCGGGCAAATCGAAGTCGTGCTTCTTTACGGATACCATTCAGAGGGGTTTTTTCTTTATTTTTAACCTCTTTAAGTATTTAACACTCTGAATAATTCGTTTGACAGTTGCCAAACTAGCATTTACATTGCTTTTTTCACTGATTTTGCTGGCAGAGAGGCAAAAATTTGACGCAGTTCGAAGAATAAATCGTCTCTCCGATGCTGTTGTTGCATATTTTTTTACTCCATTCATATTTTTCCTCTAATTTGCCTCATTACGTAGAAAATTACTAATAGCGCTTTGATTTCGACCAATTTTCGTTGCTATTTCATTATGTTTTTGGCCAGATTCAATATAGCCCTTTATTAGCCCTTTTTCAAAATCGGTAAAAGGTTTTTCGCGACCCATTTTACAAAATTCTAACAGTAAATACTTAAAATTTTAGAAAACCAAAAGGTTTACGTCTTTTTATTTACACAGTCAATGAAAAAGTGAATTCAAAGTTTTCAAACCTAATCCGATGAGCCAAAAGTAGACCACACATTTAGCGAATTTCACGGGAAAAGCAATATTCTGATTTACCGTTACGTAGATCCCGTTACTTCACTTTTGCATGATGCGTGTAAATAAATGAAGGTTCAAAACAAAAAACATTGATGAAAAAAAATGCAAAAGGAACCAAGATAGAAGAAAAAATGTAAGAAAATTTTTTCAAACCTATTCAGTTGAGCGGCACTGTACATATGTATGTATGTATATAAATTAAACGAATGCTTGATTAAAATTAAGAAAATAAAAATATTGAAACCAAAGAACAATTAAGTATGACGATCAAAACAAAAACAAAATATACACTTAAGAAAGTGCAGTGTGAATACGAAGACAACACAAGAGAATAACACAGATAACAACAACACAGTAGTGTACGCGTACAGGAACAACACAATAGAATAACACGAATAACACAGAAAGTTGCAAAAAGTAGCAGCTGAAAAAAAGAACATAAACTAAGAAAATAATGAATAAAAAAAGCAAACAAGATTTATTTGAGCGTGAGACGGGGATCACAACTTTTTCTTTAATTAAAGTCACAAAACATAGTAAAATTCACCTTCCACACAGGTCACTTATAAAACGTTAGTTATAAAACATTAGGTCAATATAATTTTACACAAAAATCTTTAAATATATACTATTAACCTTTTTTCTCAATATTCATTATTAAATTTGGCGATTTAGCGCAATTATATATTAAATATTAATTTTTTCCCTCAGATCTAACTTTTAAGCTCCGTTCACTGCACAGCTTGCGTGGTTTTTTTCCTCTCTTTTCAAGCTGTTCTTAGCACGTACCAACGAAATAACGGAAAAACAAATTCTCCAATTGTTTTGTTGTTTTATTATGAATTAGTTTTCATACACAGAGTTCTAAATTTCAGTTTTTTTTTTTTTATTTTTGGCCTATGAAACCGACCACTGTGGGTTGGTCCTTCTACCCAAAGGAGGAGACGGCGAAGACCCATCAGCATACAGACCACTGTGTATGTTAGACGTAGTGGGGAAGCTATTCGAAAGGATAATCTCCGAAAGTCTGGAGAAAGAATTGGAGGAGCGGCGTGGACTGTCAGACTGGCAGTTCGGATTTAGAAAGGGACGCAATGTAACTGACGCTATACAAGCCGTAAAGGAGGAAGCAAGCAACATTGCTTAATAACGACGCTGGATATGCGAAATGGGTTTAACTCTGCTAGCTGGTCAGCCATCATCCAATCGCTGCAGGCACTACACATATCGGAGTATCTTATTAATCTGGTAAAGAGCTGCTTTTCCGACAGGGTATTGCTGTACCTCTAGTGGAAGGAAGCAGCACACAATCACCGGAGGTGTACCCCAAGGCTCGGTTCTGGGGCCTACCTTATGGAACGTCACGTATGGCGCCGTGCTGCATTTACAAATACCAGAAAATTGCCGCGTCGTGGCATTTGCCGATGACATAGCAGTTGTAACGGTGCGAAGAACATTCAAGATGCGCAAATTAACACCAAGGAAGCCATTCACAAAATAATGCAATGGATGAGCAGTATTTTGCTTTCTCTAGCTGTGCATAAAACAGAACCCGTCTTAATAAGCAGTAGGAAGAAAGTGGAATCAGCCACAATCAAAGTCAATGGAAGCACGATCCCATTCAAACCAGCACTAAAATACCTCGGAGTACTCTTGGCCCACAGGCTTAACTTCAAGCACCACTTGCAATACGTCGCTTATAAAGCTGCAAAGGCGACCTCAGCTCTGATTCGAATTATAAGTAATTTCGGAGGGCCGCGCCAGAAAAGCAGACGGCTGATCACATTGGTAGTAATATCCACAAGGTCGCTCGATCGGTCGATCTCGAGGTCGAGTTTGTGGGCAGAGGGACGCACAAGCAACTGAGGGACGCACATTTATAACCTTTCCTCGAGCTCGCGATCGAGACCTTTTACCCTCTACTTACGAACTCGCACATTTATGACTACGTTCTCGAACTGGCGATCGCGACCTTTTTTCCTTTTTCCCCTCCCGCATATACTTGTGCGTCCCTCTGCCAATAAACTCGCACATTTAGGACCCTTTCTCGAGCTCGAAATTTCGTCTTGTGCGTCCCGAATTCACTTGTGCGTCCCTCAGTTGCTTGTGCGCCCCCTACAAACTCGAGCTCGCGATTGCGACCTTTCCCCCCCCCCCCCCCCCGCATTTAAGCCGCTCCCCCTCGCGAAGTAGTACTTCATGCGTTGGTTTCGCGAGACAGAGGGACACGGAGAATAAAAAGGGGTTTAGCGGGTGAGGTGAATTAACCGATTCTACACCAAGTCCTGAACTTTTCGGCTTTCAATGCTTCCCCCCCTTTATCAAAAAAAAAAAAAAAAACATATTCACTTTCCCAGTGGTGTACAACATGAAAAAAAAGGACATGTGCTGTACTTACTTACAAATAGTACATTTATTACTGCACTCACTCTAAGTGAGTACATTTACAAAGAGTACATTTATTACTGCACTCACCCTAAGTGAGTACAGTAAAAATATTGTACTCGGTTTTTCTAGCTACTCGAATATACTGTACAGCAAAGAATGAGTACAGTATTTTTGAAAACACTTAACTACTGTACAGTATTATGGTGTCGGAAGTGAATGCATTCATGCAGACCTCTAATACACACATTCACCCGGCGCAGTACATACATACACACTCAATGGCAAGCCCATCGGGACTTGCACGAAATTGTCGAAGTTGCTTTTGCGCAGTTTCGCTTTTCTATGCTTCATCCAGACAGCGGTGCCGAGAAAAGTGCGTACGTGACATATTCTGGCAGCAATTAAGCTAGTGAAAAGTGCAAGCAAATTAACATAGAAAAAAGTATGTACAAAGAGAAGTCACGGAAGTACAATAAAAGAATAGTGTGAATAAAAGGACAGCGTGCATAAGAAAAGGATTGAATATAAGAGTGTATGACATGGATTGCCGGGTGAGTCGGCCACGAGGCCCCCCTCCTCCCTTTCTAGGAATTTCTAATCAGATAAAGTGTGGTTAGGGACTTAAAACAACTGTAATCAATAAAGTTATAAAATGCTATGAATCTAGTCAAAAATTTATTGGTGGGAGATTAGGACAAATCTAACTCCTCAGTCCCTTCTCACAATGCCTAATCCTACGTGCATATCTAGTAGTTAGTGCATGTTTCTCCCTAGGCATCAGCATCCGGGTTATACCCTACCCAATGACAAAGGAAATGTTTCGTGTATATGTAGTGTGCCAAGGTACGGGATAGGTTTCTCAGTCAACGTCCGGGTTACGCCCTTGTTGGCTGGTACAGTATCCTGCATCTATTGACATGCGACCAGGAATTCACAGAGTGTAATTGATCGCGCTGTTATTCCTGGCCCATCCTATTGTAGCGTCGTTACAAGTCGGTGTACGGGTTACACCCTAACCGACTTGTATGCCTATACCCCTTGTACAATCGTTCCTCTCCTTGCCGTGTGTATGTACATATGTTTCTTTCCCCTTTCCCCCTCTTCTTTTCCCTTCGGGCAATCGCCCTCGATACGTAATTACTGCAATATTAACTACCAAGTTACCGCTCATACAAATCTCTGATAAGACTGAGAGTTTTTTACACCAGCTGGAAAAAAAACTTCCGTACCGATGGCGCCCGAGCAGGGACCCGAGATTTGAAGAGTATTTATATATCTATATTTTGGGAGTTTTCGCCCAATTTCGTGATACTACAACATCAAGACATAGTTTTCGAGTTTCAAGTATTTTTGTGATATACAAACTTTTCTGAATGCATACATATATGCCCAAGGAGTTTTCGTTTAGCAGTTTGGAAAGCAAGAATATTTTTTAAACCCACAGAAAAATTAGTTTCTTTTTTTTTTTACGCGCGAATCCCAACGGGAGCACTAATTGCCCACATCTCCCGTCCAACCGACCGAGGGGCGCAAGCCGCACACAAAATACAGACAAAAAGCGAAACTATAGCTAATTACGTGCTAAATGGGAAAGGATAGAAGTTTTTAGTAAAGGAATAGAGAGCTCTGAACTGATAACATGATAAAGACGATTATAATCAGAACAAAGAACTCGAAAAGGTTCATGCATTAGGTAGTTAGTAGTACATCGTGGAAGTAATAGAGGAATATAGTTTCTAGTAGGTCTACGAGGAATTGTTAAATTTACTCGGTTCAATAGCTCGGGTGAGTCTATATCCCCATTAAGAAGCTTGTGCATAAATATGACGCCAAGCATTAATCTACGATTAGTAAGAGAAAGAAGGTCAAGTAAAAGGAGTCTACTAGAGTACGAAGGCAAGTTGATATTACGATCCCAGTTCAGACCACGAAGAGCCAAAGAAGGAACTGTTTTTGAACTGATTCCATTCTTGCTTTATGTGAATCGTATTGGGGTGACCATATGCAGGTTGCATATTCTAGAATTGGACGAACCAATGAGGTGTAAAGAACCTTGGTAGTATATGGATCATCAAATTCCTTTGACCACCTTTTTACGAATCCAAGAACACCCATGGCTTTGCCGACGGTAGTAGATATATGGGACTTAAAAGTCACTTAATGGTCCATAAGTACTCCCAAGTCGATCTTCTCGTTAAGTCTAGTTAATGGAATGTTATTAAGAGAATAGGTAATCAACTGAGGAGTATTTCTGAAAAAAGTCATGACCTTGTGTTTAAGTATAATAAGTTGTGTCGACACCAAGATTCAAAGTTTTGGAGGTCAGAATAAAACCGTGAAGGTGGTAGCGAAGACCAAGCTTAACATCATCTGCATACATGAGGACACGAGAATGTATTATAACGGATGGAAGATCGTTAATAAAAAGGGTAAATAGCAGTGGTCCCAGATGACTACCCTGAGGCACCCCCGGAGTTACTTGGATGTTCTTTGAACTTGAAGACTTGAATAGAACTTTCTGTGTTCTGTCTGTCAAGTATTCATGAATCCAACAAATTAAAGGGCTTGGGAAGCCAATTTTGTTTAATTTTAAAAGAAGAAGTGTATGATTAACAGAATCAAAAGCCTTACTGAAATCAGTATAAATGACATCAGTTTGTCTTGCATTCCTAAATCCTTCGATCGTTAAAGATGTAAATTCTAATAGGTTAGTGGTAGTAGATCTACGTTTCACAAACCCATGCTGAGATGGTGAAATAATAGATCTAGAAAAATGTTGCAATTGAGAAGTGATTAACTTTTCAAATGCTTTAGGGATGGCGGACAATTTAGAAATACCCCTGTATTTAGACGCTTCAGATTTTTTACCGTTCTTATGAAGAGGAATTATATAAGATTCCTTCCATATAGACGAGAAATGACAAGCTTTAACGGACAACAAAAAAAGTTTTTGAAGTAGCTTACATAGAGCCTCAGCACAAAATCTGAGTACACAACCAGGTATTCCATCAGGACCAGGTGTGTACACAGGTTTTACTAAATTAAGCACGCTAAGAAGCGAACTTTCATCGATCGAAGGACTACAAATACAAATAGACCTTTTTATCTAATAAGGATACGGAATATTCGCTCGGTATTCCATTGTGGAGTATGTTGTTGTAAAGGAATCAGCGAACAAATCAGCAATCGCTTGATCAGAGTCCCCTATTTTATTTTTAAACGATAACATTGATGGGTGGACATCCATCTTACGTTTAGAACTAACAAAGCTATAAAACTGTTTAGGATCACGGTAAAACTCAAGCTTACAACGCTTGAGGTAATTATTATAGCAGTGCTTGTTAACCAACATAAAATTGGAGCGAGCAACTGCGTAAAGAGCAAAGTCCGAAGAACGTCCCGATTTCTTGTATTTTTTAATAATATCTGCATTTGACATTTTTTAAGTTGGATAGCTGACGAGAAAACCAGGGAGGTCGGTGAGACGACACTGGAGTCCTCAGTGGGACACAAATCTTAAAAAGCGAACCAAGAGTATCATAAAACAACGAGATAGCAAGATCCATGTCTGAGGAACTGTATAAGGATGACCAATCAGTTCTCAAAATTAGCTCATTTAGTTTAATGAAGTTAGTCTTGCGAAAATTACGAGATTTAACCACAGGACTGACACCAACAATCGGTGTTCGTTATGTTCTTGCTCAAAACGAAATTGAAAGAGCAAGATGCAATGCGTTTCCTATATACATATGTCGTACTGGCTGGAGTAAGCTAAGTGAGGAGGTGGCGCAGTCTGTAGAGATCGGTCGCTCTGTGGCTCGATTGTTGGTGGTTCAATTCTCGGTGAAGACGTGAAAATTTTTAGATGCGTTTTTTTTTCTTTATATTCTTTACATTTATACAATTATTTTATAATTTTTGTTTTTGAAATTAAATAATAATACAGTGAAGATGCAAGGTTATACAAACTTGTGCAAAGCCGAAGTTAGCTTCTTTGATATTTTTGCAATATTTCAATATCTTGAAAAAAATTAATATATAATTTTTTCACCTTACATTTTTGTCTTGCATACATACATACATATATACCCACTGTATTTCCATAATTTTCCTATATACCCACTGTATTTCCATAATTTTCCTATATACCCGCATACACCCTCTATCCCAAGTAAATTACAGCTATTGCATGGCGAGATATATATTAACAGTTAATCCAATAGGTACAAAGCAAAGGGAAAAAAGAAACGCAGAACTGGCACACACATAAATATAATTAGAATCAACGTCACAAAGTAACTTCAAATAAATCAGCGATAAAACTGGCTACAGAGTCACCGTTAGAGCTAATATACCCAGCAAAATCACTATAGGGTAGACAGTTTTTTTAAGTCAGCGATAGAACGCTATACATAACCACCGACATAGCTAAGCGATGCAGCAGAGTCACTGTAGAGTATACGTATAATCAGCGACAGAAAGTTCCAGTCAATTAGTCAGCGATAGAACTGTTCACATAGCCGATGACAAAGCCAAGGGACTCGGCAAAGTTACCGCAGATAAAGTAATACAATCAGCAACAGAAAGCACCGTTAAGAGATTTAGATAAAAGAGAAACAACGAAAGTTTATTGCGAACCAGCAAGGAGTAGATAAAAGTAGATAAAAGGCGACCAACATCATCACTAGGAAGACAGTGTACCATGAACCAGCAGAGAGTCAACATTAAAAGGAACGAACGGGAATCAGAACAACAAGAAAGTTTACCGCGAACCAGCAAGGATATTCAACTACGATCAAGGATCAACCAAGCCAACGTTCACTTACAAGGATATTCAACTAAGATCAAGAATCATCTAAGACAACGTTCACTGATAAGGATATCCACCTACGCTTAAACCCAACAAGGACCAATAGATTGATTAAGCCTAACAAGGATAAAGGATTAAATCAAGAAAAGTTCAACTATCAGGATATTCATCTACCAGGGATTAAAGATTAAACTAAGCAACGTTCAACTATAAGGATATCCAACTACGATTAAACCCAACAAGGACCAAAGGATTGTGTACGGTTTAAAAAGATACACATATGCAATAGGTTTTGTTAGGTGTCCATAACTCAGACTGATTTTATTATTCAAGTCACCTAACAAAACCTATTGCATATGTGTATCTTTTTAAACCGTACACAATCCTTTGGTCCTTGTTGGGTTTAATCGTAGTTGGATATCCTTATAGTTGAACGTTGCTTAGTTTAATCTTTAATCCCTGGTAGATGAATATCCTGATAGTTAAACTTTTCTTGATTTAATCCTAGGATTATATATATATTATATATATATATATATATATATTATATATATATATATAATATATATATATATAGCTCCTCCGACCAATGTCCGCCAGCTTGGACGATGCTTGGGTATCGCTTCTTGGTATCGTCGCTTTGTTCCAGAGTTTTCCAGCAACATACAGCCTATCAACGAATTGTTGAGGAAAAACGCTAAATGGAAAAGGGATGCAGAAGAACAACAGGCTTTTGACAAATTGAAATTATGATTGACAACAGCCCCTATCTAAGTTCTACTTACAGACAGATGCCAGCGATTATGGATCGGGCCATCTTACCCAGTATCAAGAAGGAACAAAAAGAGTTATCGCCTATGCCAATAGAAGTTTCCTTGCGCCGGAAAAAAATTACTCGCCATCGTTTGGGCAATTCGCAAACTACGTCGCTCTTTGGAAGGATATAAATTTAAAGTCATCACAGATCATCAAGCGTTTAAGTGACTCAATTCTATTGTCTCGACAACCATTAGAGGTGCTGAGCTCAATACTTCTGTCCCATGGAAGCTTTGTGTACCAAAGAAAGTTTGCCAACGGGTACTTTACGAATGTCACAACGAGCCTACCGCAGGACATATGGGAATCTGGAAAACGGAGCTCAGAGTCTCCCAAAAATAGTATTGGCCTCGATTTTTCCACGACGTAAAGCGACACGTGCGCAACTGCCTTCAATGTCAAAAATATAAAGTGGACCAAATAAAACCAGCTGGAAAAATGTTTACTCATCAAGTTAAAGAACCACTCAACAACGTGTGCGCTGACTTTGTCGGAACTCTCCCAAGATCGAAGCAAGGTAATACTGTTCTATTAGTTTTTCTAGACGCATACAGTATATGGCAGTATATGGTAACCGACTTTTGTTCAAGTCTCCTTTTTGTTATCGTTCATATTGTAGTGTAGTTATAAGTCGGTGTCGGGTTACACCCTAACCGATTTGTATGTCTATGCCCTTTGTACAATCGTTCCTTTGCTTTCCGTATGCATGTTTCTTTCCCCTTTCCCCCTCTTCTTTTCCCTTCGGGCAATCGTCCGTGATACATAATTACAGGAATATTAACAACCAAATTGCCGCTCATACGAATCTCTGGTCTCGGCAATTCTTTAAAAATGTTCTGTAATGGAAGACCCTGGGGAGACTGAGTGTAATATATTCTATAGTGTATTAAATAGATTATTCGACACTCATTCATTATGAATGAATACACATAAACAATAAAATATAAATGTATGAAGCAACCACATATAGAAATAAACAAAACTAGCACACTCAAAACTCGATCGGCTATCGCAATGCTGACCTACAGAGTAAATGCTGAGCATGCACTTTGCAAGCCAGAACAAATGATTGCTCGTACATACATACACTAACACCAAAATAGCTGACTAAGAGATTTGTATTTTACCTTAAGCAAAACTTAGAATTAAATAAAGAGAATGACATCTGACTTCCAACAGAGCGCAGGCTCTGATCGGAAACTCCGTGTTTTCTTTTCAATAATTCTAAAAAGGAGTAACAAAATAATTATAACCCCAGCTGAAAAACATCTTCCTTACAGATGGCGCCCGACAACCTACCCCAGATTTGAAGAGGATTTATATATATATTTTACAAGTTTTCGCCCAATTTTGTAATATTACAAAGAAAGAACTACTTTTTTCTATATAAATACATATATATGCACGAATCTGTTTGTTTTATGAGCATGTCATCTGCGTGGCGTAAAGAACCACCATAACCCATATCGCGGGAATGTATATATGCCCAAGGAATTTTCGTTTACCCTTTTGTAAAACCCAAAATATTATTTTTTTACAATATTTTAATATTCTGAAAAAAATAATATATAATTTTCTGTGTATTACCTTTCATTTTACCCATATACCCACTGTATTCCCATATTTACCCGTATACTATACCAAGTCGCTGACATAGCTAATATACCCAGCAGAGTCTTGATATTGTAATAGTAGAATTACCGACAGAATCAGCGATAGGACTGGCTACATAATCCCCGATAGAGCTGATATACCCAGCAGAATCACGATAGAGTAGACAGTGGAATCAGCGACAGAAAAGTTTTTTTTTTTTTGAGTCAGCGATAGAACGCTATACATAACCACCGACATAGCTAAGCGATGCAGCAAAGTCTCGGTGGAGTATATGTATAATAAGCGATAGAAAAGACCGATCAATTAGTCAACGCGTTCGGACGTATCAAATTCGCTTACACCTGAAGTGGTAATTGGGTCATTAGGTTCGCCGACCGCCGTCAGCGCGCTCACAATTAAAACAATTGCACCTAGTGCTTCAACAACAACTGTAACAGCCGCAAAATCTGCAACAGCTTCAATTACCGTCCAGCGAACTACCTTAACATAAACTCCCCAAGTGACGGTGAATCCGAATTCACCTGTTCAGACTGGTATGGACAGATATATTAATATAAACAAGCGAAAGGTTAGCTTTCAGACAAAAAGAGGCAACACTCCCAAAGTGTCGAAAAACAAGAATGTTGAACGAAAAGCTTTGGAAAGCAATAGATTCCAAATATTGGTAAATCACCCGGAATCTCAAGAAGGAGTTTCCCAAGTTAAGCCCTTTGGTGCCAAAATTGGTAGCTCTAGTTGGTCAAAACAACTTAATAGGGGTAACATAAAAGAGATCAAAGTGCAAGCCAAAAGTGAAGAATTCTATCGTACTATGGAAAAGTACTTTAGAAAGGAAAGTGTGAATTTCTACACATTCCAACTAAAGAGTGCCAAAGGCCTTCAAGCGGCGATCAAAGGCATTGAACCAACGGTTCCGACTCAGGAAATAGTTGAAGCATTGGAAGAGACGGGCTTTGAGGTAAAGTCCGTCTCAAACATACTGAACAGAAATAAAGTGCCGCAACCATGTGAAGAAAATCGAACCTTTACACAGTGCACCCTATATTCAATCTTCAACTTCTGCTACATCGCAGAATTACTGTCGAAGAGCCGCATAAGAGGACACATCCGGTACAATGCACTAATTGCCAGGAGTTTGGGCACACAAAGTCCTTCTGCAGCTTTGCCCAGTTTGTGTTGTCCTGTGTGTAAGGAACTCAAGGTGCGCTTCAACGCGAAGAAATCAATGGCTCGTATCCAGGGCTCGAGAGTAATTCCCTCTGAAACCACACCGGGAATATTTTTCTCAAGAGCTGTAAGGTCATCAGCGACTCCAACAACAACTACTTCTGGAGTAACTTTTGCAAGCGTGCTACGCAATGGAAATGCACAGCCCACGCAAACAGTAGATCCCGCTACCATTCAATCTAACGCGGCCCCAAGTCCATCCGTACTTGGCCAGAACCCCAACGGGATCAAAAAGTTGTTAATCTCGCTCAAACAAAAGAAGACAAATGTCATAACGTTCATGCAAAACTACATGCAGGAACTGATGCGGAATCAGAACTTGTTTATTCAAAAGCTTATGGACAATAACAAATAATGTCAGCACTACATATAGGCCTCACTGTCAACACTGTCTGCACAATGGATTTGCCAAACAATACCTACAAGCAACTTCAATAAGTGTCCAAACCACTTTCGGCAGTACAACCGTGGCTGCACACTACTGTCCACCACGATTGTCAATCTCTGAAAAAGAGTTTACTGATTTCTTCAATATACTCGGAGTACGACTTATTGCTGCAGGAGACTACAACGCCAAGCACCCTCATTGGGGATCCCACCTGGTAAATCCAAAAGGCAAACAGCTGTATAACACAAACATCAACCCAGTAAACAAAATGGGCTATGCCTCACCTAATAAGCCCACGTGCTGGCCAGCAGATCCACGCAAGCTCCCAAATCTAAAAGACTTTGTAATCATCAGGGGAATTTCGCACAATTTGATAACGGCAGAGACACTAGCAGAATTGTTATCGGACCCCTCGCCAATAGTTTTCACTATATTAACACAGCCACAAATAATAAAGCACCCACTCGGGCAAACAAATTGTAAAACAAACTCGCTCAAATTTAAAAAATACATAAGCACCCATATCAAGCTAAATCCCAAACTGGACGACGAAGAAGACATCGAGCTTTGCACCTCTGCACTAGAGTCTACGCTTATTGAAGCCGCAGATATCTCCACCCCGATTATCAGCCACACGCAGGAAAAACACAAGTCCAACAACCGACTAATTGAACTACTTCTAGCAGACAAAAGACGGCTCAGGCGAGAATGGCAAATGTCTCGATCTCCGGCAGCAAAACAACGGCTAAAGGCAGCTTCGCCAACTCTAGCAAAAACGCTTAGGCAAGAAGAAGCAAGGACACAGCGGCTATACATCGAGAAGCTCACCCCTACCAGCATCAAATATCCGCTGTGGAAAGCATATCCAACCATAACTGCTCCAGCCGATATAATTTCACCTTGACGATGCCCAACTGGCAAATGGGCCTGTTCAGACGAAGAAAGAGCACTCATCTTTGCAGCTCATCTAAAAACGGTCTTTCTGTCAAATCCGTCAGCAAACTCTGTTTAGCTCCTCACCTGGAAAGTGAGCCACCGAAATTCCAAGCGGAGGAAATTTTTGCAATTATTAAAAAGTATCTTAACCCAAGAAAGTCGCCCGGCCATGACAAAATAACCCCGAAAATGATCCCAAAACCCGGAAAAGACAAAACACAGCCATCATCGTACAGACCCATCAGTTTATTGCCAAGTCTTTCAAAACTATTTGAAAAGGTCTAACAACTCCGTATAATATTGGTAAACCAAAATATAATCCCACATCATCAGTTTGGCTTCCGTGAAAAGCATGGCACAATTGAGCAAGTCAACCGTATCACCTCAGAGATCCGTACAGCATTCGAGCAAAAAGAATATTGTACAGCAATTTTTCTCGACGTCGCCCAAGCCTTTGACCGAGTTTGGCTTGACGGCCTAATATACAAAATAAAAGCGTCGCTTCCAAAATATACACACAGGCTAATGGAATCTTATCTATTCAACAGAAAATTCGCTGTACGTTGTAATAGCTTCACCTCTGATGACTTCGAATCAAAAGCAGGTGTACCTCAAGGCAGCGTGTTGGGTCCAACACTATATATTTTATACACAGCGGATATACCAACAAGCCCCACACTCATCATATCCATTTTCGCCGATGACACGGCTATCCTCAGCGGCTTCAAATGTCCGATCAAGGCCGCTGAGCAACTTGCAACCCACTTAAAGGAGGTAGAAAAGTGGCTAGCAGATTGGCGCATCCGTGTAAATGAACAGAAATGCAAGCACGTTACGCTTACCCTCAATAGAAGAAACTGCCCATTGACACTGTACAACGTGCCAGTGCCTCAGTCCTACGATGTTGTATATCTTGGAATTCACTTCGACAGAGAATTAAATTGGCTGAAGCATATCGAAGCATAAAACAAACAACTGAAGCTTAAAGCAACCGGATTACATTGGCTCATCAATGCAAGATCTTCCCTATGTCTGGAATTCAAAGTTCTTCTCTACAACTCGGTATTAATACCCATCTGTAAAAACGGCTCTGCACTGTGGGGAAACGCAAGCAAGAGCAATATCGAAACCATGCAAAGGGCACAATTTAAGGTTCTCAGAACTATCACGGGAGCACCTAAGAAAATGTACAGAAAACCCTACACATTCCTAGCGTAATAACCGAATTAAAGGTACAACAGCTAAAGTACACCGCTAAACTGCAGGCACACCCGAATTTTCTGTCCAAATCATAACGTACCCACGTACTCGAGTACTTAAAAGAACTAGTCTTTAACAAAACGTCCTCCCAACCCTCTAGCAATTAATCACGGCCATAGATCAATGTAGCATCTTTTAGATGTTAGGTTATGTGTTAGATTAAGATAAACCTAGAAACCTGTTTGCGCCGACTTTGCCGGACCCCTCCCAAGATCGAAGCAAGGTAATACTGTTCTATTCGTTTTTCGAGATGCATACAGTAGATGGATTGAGTTCGTACCTCTGCGTAAAGCTACAGGGACTTCATTAGAACACGTGTTTCTGGAACGAATCATCAGACGCTTTGGAGCACCACGTACGTTGGTCTGCGATAATGGAACACAGCTCTGCACTCGTGCGTGGAAAGAACTTTGTCAACGAGCTGGAGTAGAGCTTCAGTATACCGCACCATATATACCTCGACAAAAACGTACCGAATGGGCAAATCGCACTGTAAAGACAATGATAGCCCAGTACTTGGTAGAAAAGCAAAATAACTGGGATCATCTTGTTCCCGAATTTTCATTGGCCATCAATTTCAGCGTGTGCGACTTAACAGCGTTTACAGCAGCATTCTTCGTGCTGGGTAAACAACCCCGCATTCCTGTAGCCTTATATGATGAGGTTACGCCTGGATTATGCACTAGATCCTGGTCCAGAAACATCGTCCGACTACAAGAAGCCAACGGCAGACGTCGACGCACGGCGAGTGCAGACGACCTGAAGTCTATACAACCAGAAGAACTAAGCACCCGAGATAAAGAACGAGTTGAACCTACTGCAGACTTGACGCAGCACTGGGCCCAAATGACCGCCGTGATGATCCGACTGGAGACGAATTAATTCGAAGGGGCCACTTGTTGGAAGGTGTGCCTTCCCAACGGCCCTGTCCTCCGCTGGGGGGTCTCAAAATCACGTCAGATCGGCCATATTCACCAGCAGTCGTATGATGTCACGTCACCTCAGTGTGGCTGAGATCGTGGGCGTCATTGAAACCGGCGTAGCTTCCTGGGGGTTAGAGTTCGACATCTCATTTTCGACAAGCGAGCCCACTCCAGTTTGCGACCAGCCAACGCCACCTACATCGGCTTCACACTCTTATCTCTTATATCTCTTTAATCAATAAAATTATAGTGTACTATTGTAGTACATATATGCAACCTAATAAGAATAATAACCGACACAATATAGAGTATTCTCTTGTTGCAAACGGTCATATAGCCGATACATGTTAGTGTATGCTATATGTGGTGCATATACATAAACATAAGCAAGCTCGAAACATGATCAGCCACTTACGTAGACTGACCATGCGGACGACATGTACATACTACACACTCTCTCTCTTTCTTAGAATAATATATATTTTTTATATACTTATATACTTAAGAGTTCTTAGGCTAAGCTCATGAACTTCTTTAGAAATAAAATTCATTCGGTTTTCCACCGTCAACGAAATACAACGATCTATGTTTTACATGGCGACCGTGTCAAGTGTCACGAGTGTGTTTAGTAAATAATATATTAAAAAAAAAATAATAATAAAACACACTGCAACACTGCAACAACAGCCGCTGATGACGCCAGCAAAAACCATGTGTGGTAGGCAGACCGCCCACTACACCTACGAGGGAATCGATGTGGCTAAAGGGATCCGAAGCTAAAGGTTTCTTCTGTGAAAAAAATTATTAAAAAAAAGCCATAAAGGCAACCAAATCTACTCCATCGGCAGCATCTAAAATAAAATTAATCAATACAAAAAAAAAAAAATGCAAGTGCTGAAGCTGGTGCTGTTGATAAGAAACCAAAGGCCAGAAAGGGTGTCGCAACCAAAAAGACAGCCGAGAAAAAGAAAAATTGAAAAGGCATAAGTAAAGGATGCCAAGAAAAGAAAAAGTTAAAAACAACAGTAAGTAGAGTGATGGGAAGAAAATCTGGTGTGACAAACAAACTAAAAGCTAGAAAGGCTGAAATTTTGAGGCTACTAAACAGCCCAAATAAAATTAACTGGAATACCTCGGTGAAATTACATGCCGAGGTAGAATTCATAAAATGCCAATTGGCTGAAAGGAAGAATAAAGCCACATCTTACACCCCATCAACATACTCTACAATACACAACTTGGCAAAGCCAAAAATAAAAACAACGCCACAACCCGCAAGGGAAATCTCAAAGCTAAGAAAAGCCTGCCCAAACGACTGCGAGGGACCACTATACTCGCCTTTCTGCGAGTATACCTGTGCCGCCTGCACCGGTACCCCAACACAGAAGCCTGTGACGCCCCCACCAGCAACGTCTGAACCGACAGCGCTACAAAGAGCGCCCACCACAACAATAATTTAAACAACTATGCGCTGCGCCGCAAATTTTTTTTAATGCACTGCGATGCATATTTTTTTTATAATTATACAAATTTATGTAAAATTGTGCGGCATTAAAGCTGTTCAGTCAGAGTGAGGCCTGAAAACCACACACAAAAATAGGAAGGGATACAGTAAAAAAAAAAATTATAAAAAAAAAATATCTTGAAAGAACAAATTTTTATTAAATTGATAGAAAGAAAAAATAAATTTTCCTTTTACCTTTAAAAAAAAAAAAAAAAAAAACAAATTTTTCAAAAAAACCCATCAATAAATATTAATTTAAATATAATAATTTTCACACAATAAATGATAAATTAATTAAATTAATTCAAGAATAATTTTTATGAAAACCTTAATAAAAAAAAAAAACTTACAAAATTTCTTATAAATATGAAAACTTTAACAGAATAATAAATTTTTTCAAACTCTAATTATAAATTAACAAACTTCGCAAAATTTAAGATTACATTTTTTTTATGAAACTCGTTATTAGATTCAAAAATGGGAGGAAAATCTTCAAAAATTAAGGATAGTACAGCCAACGAGCAGAACGTAATAGAGTTCGTAGATCCAACTACCCACCTAGAGTCCCAGCTACTCATCCTCTCACTCTTGCTAGTAGTCTCAGTAATAAATTTACTTATGAAAATTTATTTAATGTATAAAAGAACATTGAGAAAAAGGTACATGAGCCGTGCCAACGATTTAGACAAAGTCTAAAAAAAAAAAAAAAAAAAAAATTTTTTTTTCATACCTTCTCGGTATCAAAATATTATTATTCATAACAACAAAATGGATTGGTGGTTAATGACAAAAAAGCAAAGAGAATTGCAAATCATAATTAAAGAAAGGGAAGTGATTCTTCAAAATCACCCTAGCTTTATTGCTAATTCTATAAATATTCTTAGAGAACAAGAAGGCTACATTTCCATATACGAAATCGAATACCTTTACATGGACAGGTATAACTTGTATTTCAGTCCACTTATACATTGCCACTCATGTGTAAACAAAGTAAAAGCAATGTCTATGTTACCATATGTTAAAATTCGAGTTTTCGAAGATGATGGTCTCATAGTATGTAAATTCGAACTTTTCAAATAACGTACCCCATGGAATGACCAAAAATTGTTCAGATAGTGAAAGAACATAGGATAGAATTCAAAAAATATTTTAAATGCCTCAATAAGAGCATCCAAATAAAAAACAAAACAAAGCTGAAACATTCAGTCGTTTAAATAATTTGCACTTGCTACAAGCAAGGGAGAATCTTGACCGACTAAGAACTCAACTTAGAACAATATCGGATAGGCATAATCTTCATATTTTCGTTCCAAACGCATTAAATGCGGATGCTAAATTTAACGAGTCAATTCTAGTGTAGTGAATTCACATGTCGGTTTTAAATGACTTCAGGACAGCTTGTAACATTCTGTTGCAAGCAGGAAATAATAGTAATAAGTTTATATATAAGAACAATTGTATGTATGTACGCAAACTTGCATGCATACATTTCGTTCTGTATATAAGCTTACGCAAACGAATTGTGCTGGCAAGCCAGCCCAATTATGCTGAGCTTGCAATTTGATCATGTGAGTTCACTCGCGCGCCTCACCCCTCTTATTTTTGTAGCTGCCAACAAGCAGCATAAGTTAACACACAAAATGATTCATTCGAATAAAAGTTGACTAAGAGCACAGACGTGCTCATTAACAAAAACCTTTAATAAATATTGGAATAAATTGAAACAATCAATATGTACTAATATACATATTTCATGGCGACCGTGACAGGACAGTCACCTTGCAGAACCCTTTGATTGGAATTGTGTGTGAAATGTGGAAACAACAAAAAGTGCCCGATTATACAATAAAAAAAAAAAGAATTTTTTTTGATTCGACTGAGATAATCTGCATTTGCTCAGTACAGTCGTACCTCGCATCGTTTAGCACACACTCGCTAACCAATTTCCCAACAACAAAATATGTTCACATACATACTGCCAAGTGAATGGCCAATACAGAAGTGACGTTCGAAAGTGCTGCTCCTGTCGAGCAAAGGGATGCACCCACAGTAGAAGAGGCTCTAGTGGTGTATCCAAACGATGGACCACGCCCACTCACCATTGCTGAGTACCGGGCTCGAAGACAACTAAATAAATCTACGCAAAGAAGGAAGAAGCGGGGCGGAAAAAGAATCGCCCTCCTGCGCCAGAGACGATTGGTGCAGGATATGTTGAAAACCACAACATTGCCTGAGGAAGACCGACAACTCTACCAAGAGAGTCTAAAGAATCTAGAAGAAGAACTTTGCCGTGGTGCAAAGTAACGCAAATCGGATTTCCGATATTGCCACTAATTTTAAAAATTTATCATTCATTCACTCATTTAAAAAAAAATTTTTCTCTACTATGTTTATATAACAAATCATCTCAATCATTTAATTTTAATTAAACCCTCAAGTCGATGCGTGCAAACGCTGCTTGAAAAATACTAACGAAAAAAATTAGGCTATTACTAACACATGTGGTTGGAGAATCTACTGTAAAATTTAATGAAATGTAAACCTGAATTGTGAGCCAACCACATGCACTATCTCTTCTAACTTCCACGTCTCTGTCACTGCTATAAGCAGTTGAATATATACGTTCATTTCTGCATGTATGCTTATACAATGTAATGAATCATTCTTCGATGATCTATTGATCACTTAAAGTGGATATCAATAACTGATATCACACTCCTTTTTTTATATATATACAATTTTTTTGTGAATCCAATTACAGTTTTTAAATTTAAATTTCTCTTTAGAACATATTACTTAAACATTTCAAAATATTAAATGCAATGAAATAAAAAAAAAAAAAATATTTTCTATGTATACGCTTCAGACTTAGATTCTTTCAACTTTTATGGGTAGTTTAGAGAAAAAGGTAGATTTTGGAAAAATTTTAAATAAAGTAATTATAGATGAAATATCAAATTTCTTTAAAGTAGCTTCCCCAGAACCAAAAATGGGTTTAATTGACACGAAAACGGTGGATTCCACTGCCAATGTGATCAATAGAGTAGAAGTAGAACAACAAGGGCTTACAACTGTTACGATCTTATTGATCGTAATAGTAATAATAATGAGCATCAACATGCTAATTAAAATTTACGGAATGCACAATAGGTGCTTGAAAAGGAAATATTTGAGCAGGGCAAATGATTTAGACAAGGTCTAAGAAAAAAAAAGAGAAAGGAAAAATGTCGCTAGACGAATATTTTGCGAAAATTAGAGATAGGAACCCAAATATAGAAACCGATTTACTAGAGGTTTTTAAGAGTGAACAAAGTAGCTCACCTCAACGTGCATTAGATCTAGCTACCATCAATATAACATACTTGGATATAACGGGAGAAAATTTCCCAATCCAAGGAAACAGTAGAGTAGCCATGTGCTTCATCCTTACAGTACCTAGCATATGCTGTTATACAAACGCAGCAGGTACTTTTTGCTTTTATCTAATGGATGAAGTACAACATTAAAAAAAAAGAAGAAAGAGAGAAAAAAAAATATATATAAGAACTTAGACAAGGAAGGTGTAATAAAATAACACTACATATATGTATGTACACATATTTAAAGAATGACCGACTGGCAAGTGATTGTCGCACAAGACAGAATTCTGAAAGAGGAACTGTTAAAATCAATAAAGTGTATCAGTCAAGATAGGACAATTAGTCCGTTGACATAATTCAAACCACTCTTCAGCAAATTCGTTTGCTTTTGAAAAAACATTTCGATTCCCTTACAGAAGGTCATAAGTGTGCCGCCAAAGCATTCTATAACGAGTGTAGAGACAAATCTGTCTCGGCGTTGGCAAAACACAATATTCAGTTCGCCAGAGTATCTGACCTAGATACAACGATAATTCTCAACGAAGATAACGAATATAACAGAAAGAACATAAATTTTACAATGGCGGAAAAAATAGCTGCCGATAGGGAATATGTGAGACAAGTTATGTCTTCAGTCCCTGAGTTTGATGGTCAAAAGACCTCACTCACCCGTTTCTTTACGGCACTAAAGTTGGTCGAACGAACTAAAGGAGACCAGGAGGATTTGGCCATTGAAGCCATAAAATCCAAGATCACCGGCTCCATTGCCCACGTGGTAGAGGCAACAGCCAGGGTTACTACAATGCCAACTATAATTCCAACAATTACCGGTCAAACAGAGGACAGTCCCATAACAGGGGACAGTCCCAATACCAATATAATAATAACGCTAGAAGAAACATACCTAGCAGAAATATTCGCGTATCCCACAATGAAACGGGAAACACGCAAAACCCTTTAGATACAGAAGAGTAAGCACAAAACATGTGCATGCAATTAATTTTAATCTCAATATATTTGTTTCATTTTTTAATGTCGAAACAAATAAAAAATTAACATTTTTAATCGACACTGGTGCAGATATTTCAATTCTCAAAGAAGATTCAGATGTTCTAAATGACATCGACACGAATCACAAAATTAACATTCAAGGCATTGGTAAAGGAGCAATAAAGTCCAAAGGCCTAGCATCCTTAGAGATTCAAACCTCTAAATACATAATCCCACACGACTTTCATGTTGTACAGTCTGAATTTTCAATACCAAGTGATGGTATAATTGGCATTGATTTCATCAAAAGATTCAACTGCCAAATCGACTGCAAAGCGTCCGAAGACTGGTTAATACTAAGACCAGATAATTTAAAATTTCCTATTTATGTTCCAATAACATACAATTCTGGTAACACCTCAATTTTCATACCAGCAAGATCCCAAGTAGTCCGACAAATTAATCTCACCTTGAGTGAAGACGTTGTGTTGATTCCCAATCAGGAAATTCAACCAGGTATTTTCGTTGCAAATACATTGGCAACAAATGGAAATACAGTTGTCCGTTTGCTAAATGTAACCAATTCTGACAAAATAATAAATATAAACACTTTAAAGTCAGAACCATTTTCGAACTACGATGTAGTTCCAACTACTCCTAAAGCTAGGAATAATATGGTAATGTCCCAGCTAACTAAAAATTTTCCACTCCAATTTAAAGAACAATTAACCCAACTATGCACCAGATATAGTGATGTATTTGGCCTTGAGACCGAATCAATCACAACAAATAATTTTTATAAACAAAAATTGAGATTAAAAGACGAAGAACCGGTATATATCAAAAACTACCGTAGCCCGCATAGTCAAAAGGAAGAAATCCAAAAGCAGGTTGGAAAACTAATAGTCAACAATATAGTTGAACCATCTGTGTCTGAACATAATAGCCCACTGCTACTTGTTCCGAAAAAATCATTACCTGGCTCAGAAGACAAGAAATGGCGATTAGTTATTGACTATCGTCAAATTAATAAAAAATTGTTGGCCGACAAATTTCCTCTTCCTCGAATTGAGGACATACTAGACCAACTAGGTCGAGCTAAATACTTCTCATGTCTTGACTTAATGTCAGGCTTCCACCAAATCGAACTTGAAGAAAGTTCAAGAAATATAACGTCGTTTTCAACGCGCAACGGCTCTTATCGCTTCACGCGATTACCATTTGGTCTAAAGATAGCGCCTAATTCATTTCAGAGAATGATGACTATCGCATTCTCGGGACTAGATCCGTCCCAAGCATTCCTTTATATGGATGATTTAATTGTGATTAGTTGTTCCGAAAAGCACATGCTAAAAAATCTTAACGATGTCTTCAATACATTTCGGAAACACAACCTTAAATTACATCCAGAAAAATGTTCATTTTTTATGCGCGAAGTGACTTTTCTAGGTCATAAGTGCACAGATAAAGGAATTTTACCTGATGACACAAAATATAATGTCATTAAGAATTATCCAGTCCCACATGATGCGGACAGAGCTAGACGGTTCGTTGCATTTGGCAACTATTATAGACGTTTTATTAAAAATTTCGCCGACTATTCCCGGCACATAACTCGATTATGTAAAAAGAATGTTCCCTTTGAGTGGACAATTGAATGCCAAAATGCATTCCAATATCTCAAGAAAAATTTAATGCGGCCAACCATATTACAATATCCTGATTTTAGCAAAGAATTTTGCATAATCACAGACGCAAGCAAACAAGCGTGTGGAGCGGTTTTAATCCAAAACCGAGATGGACTCCAACTTCCAATCGTTTATGCATCGCGTTCATTCACCAAAGGTGAAAGTAATAAGAGCACAACAGAACAAGAACTAGCAGCCATTCATTGGGCCATTACGCATTTTCGACCATATATTTATGGCAAGCATTTCACGATAAAAACAGACCACAGACCTTTAACATATTTATTTTCCATGGTAAATCCTAGCTCAAAATTGACTCGCATGCGGCTTGAACTGGAAGAATACGACTTCACTGTTGAGTATCTAAAGGGAAAAGACAATTTCGTGGCAGATGCCCTATCTCGGATCACAATAACCGAGTTAAAAGACATTCAAAATAAAGTCCTGAAAGTCAGTACCAGGCAACAGTACAGACAAAATAAATCCTGCGCAGGAAAAGAAAAAGAGACTTTGCCAAGGCAAAGTACTCCAAATGCTTCTATGCCCAACGTTTACCAAGTTATAAATAATGACAAGGTACGAAAAGTAGTGGCCTTGCATATAACAAATAAACTGTGTTACTTGAAACACGGAAATAAAGTTATTGCAAGAATTGATATTGGCGACCTATATACTAATGAAAAACTTGACTTAGGTCAGTTCTTTCAAAGGCTTGAAAAGCAAGCCGGTATATTAAAAATAAGCCATATCAAAACGGCACCGTGGGAAAAGATCTTTGAATTTATTTCAATAGATACTTTTAAAGAAATGGGCAATGATAAATTGAAATCATTAAGAGTAGCGCTACTCAACCCGGTGACCATAATAAGCAATGAAAAAGAAAAAGAAGCAATTTTGTCTGAAAATCATGATGATCCAATACAAGGTGGTCATAATGGCATAACAAAAACTTTAATGAAAATAAAAAGACACTACTATTGGAAAAATATGACGCGTCAAATAAAAGAGTACATACGTAGTTGTCCAAAATGCCAAAAGTCGAAAACGACTAAACATACAAAGACCCCACTAACAATAACAGAAACGCCTATGAGTGCCTTTGACAGAGTAATAGTGGATACTATAGGTATAGGTAACGAATACGCAGTAACCCTGATCTGTGACCTAACAAAGTATTTGGTAGCCATCCCTGTTCAAAATAAGAACGCTAATACCATTGCGAAAGCAATATTTGAATTTTTTATATTAAAGTACGGTCCAATGAAGACGTTCAATTCGGACATGGGCACTGAATATAAAAATTCAATAATAAGCGATCTGTGCAAATATCTAAAAATAGACAACATAACGTCTACTGCACATCACCACCAAACCGTGGGAACAGTGGAAAGAAGTCATAGAACTTTCAATGAATGCATCCGTTCATATATATCACTCGATAAAACTGACTGGGATGTTTGGCTCCAATATTTTATATATTGTTTTAACACGACTCTCCCTATGGCAAATGCTTATTGTCCATATGAGCTAGTTTTTGGCAAACAAAACAATTTGCCAAAACAATTTAATTCTATAACTAATATTAATCCATTATATAATGTAGATGATTACGCTAGAGAAGCTAAGTTTAGAGTAGAGCAAGCCTATAAAAGGCCAAGGCTTATGCTAGAAGAGCATAAGGTAAAGAATAAGGAATTATACGATAGGAACATAAATAACTTTGAAATAGAAATAGGAGATAAGGTTCTTGTTAAGAATGAAACGGGCCATAAGTTAGAATCTAAGTATCTAGGCCCATATAGAGTAGAATCAATAGAAGATAGGGATAATATTTTAATAAGAGATAAAAGAAATAAAGCACAAAGAGTGCATAAGGATAGGTTAAAAATTTTTAAATAACAAAAAGAAAAATTTTTCTCTAGTACTTACAAAATCTAAAGTGTATACATTGAAAATAAGGAAAGTTATTTGCATATATACAAATTTTTATTTTTATACCCTGTACCCAAAGGGTAAAAGGGTATATTAAAGTCGCTAAAATGTATGTAACAGGCAGAAGGAAGCGTTTCCGACCCCATAAAGTATATATATTCTTGATCAGCATCAACAGCCGAGTCGATTGAGACATGTCCGTCTGTCCGTCTGTCCGTATGAGCCACTCGATCTCAGAGACTATAAGAGCTAGAGCTACCAAATTTGGTGTGAGCATCCGTCTAATGTCAAAGCAGTTCAAGTTTGTTTCAAATTTTAGCCACGCCCACTTCCGCCCCCGCAATTTGAAAAAAACTATAGCTAGGGCTGCCTTCAAGATATCGTATTCCTACTTGGTACACCTAATTATATACCCAAACTGGCCCAGCTGAGCAAATTTTTTTAAAATCGGACAATAAACATCGGAGATATGGCTATATCCGTTTTGTACTGAATTGCCAAGGCGGCATTGGCAGATAAGAAAGAGCGAGATAGCATGCGTTCGCTGCTGCTGCATGTAAAGGGGAATTTTGTTTTGAATTGATTGCGATTTTGAGGTTGTTCGATCATTTGTCTAGTGACTACGAAGATCAAGAGAGTTTAAAATTTTTGCCACGCCCACTTCCGCCCCGCAATTCAGAAAAAACAAATTATTAGAGCAGTTTTTAAGGAATCACATTCTTATTTGGCACACCTAATAATGTGGCTAATATGCATCATCTGACCAATTTTAGTTGAAATCGGACAACAAATATCGGAGATATACTAATGTGCATTTTGAACTGAATTGCCAAGGCGACACTAGCTGGAAAGAGTGAGCGAGATAGCATGCGTTCGCTGTTGCGGCATGCTAAAGAAATTTTTTTATGAAATTAATCGCTATTTCGAGGGTGTTTGACTTTATTCAATATAATAACTAGTAGGTACAGGGTATACTCAATGTCGGCAGGGACGACTTGCTTGCTTCATTATATATATAAAGGAAAGGAGCGAAGAAAAAAAATTTATTTTAAAACTTTGCTAAAAAAAAAAAAAAATGCATACATGTAAGGGAAAAATATATATTATATAATATTATATAATATTCATTAGATTACGTTATTTTTTAAAAAGGGGAGGTGTAGTGAATTCACATGTCGGTTTTAAATGACTTCAGCACAGCTTGTAACATTCTGTTGCAAGCAGGAAATAATAGTAATAAGTTTATATATAAGAACAATTGTATGTATGTACGCAAACTTACATGCATACATTTCGTTCTGTATATAAGCTTACGCAAACGAATTGTGCTGGCAAGCCAGCCCAATTATGCTGAGCTTGCAATTTGATCATGTGAGTTCACTCGCGCGCCTCACCCCTCTTATTTTTGTAGCTGCCAACAAGCAGCATAAGTTAACACACAAAATGATTCATTCGAATAAAAGTTGACTAAGAGCACAGACGTGCTCATTAACAAAAACCTTTAATAAATATTGGAATAAATTGAAACAATCAATATGTACTAATATACATATTTCACTAGCCACAAATAGTCCAGAGGAATCTGAACAAATGAGCGAAGAATCTGACATCGAGAATAAATTAAAAACGCAAGAAGTTGAAGTGCCGTCAGTAGCAACACCTACGCTGCAACCACTCTCGGACAATCCGATAATGGCAAATGAACAATCTGTGCCTGAGTTTTTAAAACCCGCATCAACTCTAATACCAGAGTTTGATGGAAATACTGAAAACCTCCAAAGTTTCCTAGATGGTCTCGACATGGTTGACACCATGAAAGGTACTCACGAAGCAATTGCAGTAAGAATAATAAAAACAAAATTAAAAGGTCATGCTAGAAAGCTAATTACAAATGAGCAAACAATAGTTGCAATTAGTAAAAAACTTACCGAAAATGTTATAGGAGAATCTGTAGAGGTAATCTCTGCAAAATTATTAAATCTCCAACAAAAAAACAAGACCGCCAGCCAATACACCCAAGAGGTGGAAACATTGATAAAAACTCTTAAAGGAGCTTACATCGATAATGGCATGTCTACAGAACTAGCAAACAAATACAGCACAACACTTGCTGTAAAGGCCATGACTAAAATTTCACTTTAACTGAAGTAAAACATGCTATGCTGACCGCATAGAAATTCAAAAATATGAATGAAGCCATTTCGAAATTCGTGGACATTTCTACGGACGCCACTGAAGAGGCAAACTCCGTTCGATACTTTCGTCAAAGACAGACCCAAAACCAAAACTATCAGTTCCAAAACCAACGAGGAAACCGAGGTAACCTCCGTGGAAGAGGCTTTTACCAATACAACGGGTTCCGTAATACTAGAAATAATAGATCCTATTATAGAGGACAAGGCCAAACTAGAGGAAACTCTAGAGGCCGTGGCAATTCAAATAGAAGCCACAACAATAACAATTCAAATGTACGGGTTGCGCAAAGTGATCCGGAAAAACAGTAATTCCCTTAAGACATTCAAAACCTCTTTGGTCCGTCCTATTTTGGAGTACGGATCATGCATATGGTCACCTCAATATGAGTCACACCAAATTAGAATTGAATCTATTCAAAAACAATTTCTGCTTTTTGCTCTTCGTAGTCTTATCTGGGATCGCAATGTCAACCTGCCATCGTACTCTAGTAGACTTCTTTTAATTAACCTTCCTTCTCTTACTAACCGTAGAATAATGCTTGGTGTTATCTTTATGCACAAGCTCCTAATTGGTGATGTTGACTCGCCTGAGTTATTACACCAAGTAGATCTTTTTGTACCATCTAGACCTACTAGAAACTATATTCCCTTATCCCTTGCACACTGTACTACTAACTATGCATTGCATAATCCATTTCGAGTCCTGTCGGCTGATTATAATCGAATCGGTTGTGGGCACTTAGTGCACCCGATAGGATTCGCGCGAAAAAAAAAAAAAAGTACACAATATTAACCTTAATTTAAACATATTTGTGAAATTAAAAAATGAAAATTCAGGTAAGGAATTCACCTTACTAATTGATACTGGTGCAGACATTTCACTATTAAAAGAAAATGTCGATATTTTTGAGAATGTTAATACTAACATAACAACAAAAATCTCAGGAATAGGGGAAGGATCAATTTTTTCAATCGGTTTGTCATTTGTAGAATTAAATACAGGAAAATATATAATTCCTCACAACTTCCATTTAGTCGAACACAATTTTCCGATTCCAAGCGATGGTATAATTGGCATAGACTTCATTAAAAAATTCAACTGCCAATTAGAGTTTACACATTCCAGTGATACTCTAATACTTCGGCCAAACAATCTCAACTATCCAATACATATACCAATTACACATACATGTGATAATAACGCTATAGTACTTCTAGCTCATGCTGAAGTCGTCCGTCAAATTAAACTAAATTTTGTTGAACATACCATTTTGATTCCAAATCAAGAAATTGATAAAGGAATATTCATTGGAAATACAATTTCCAATAAAGATAATATTTTTGTCCGAATAGTGAATACAACAAGTTCAACCAAAATTATAAATTTAAATGAAATCCAAACCGAATCATTAAGTGACTATGACATAGCCCAAGATATCAAAAATGATAGACACAACGAAGTAATGAAAAAACTTGAAAAGAATTTCCCACAATTATTCAAAGCCAAGCTTACAGAGCTATGCACTCAGTATACAGACATTTTCGGAATTGAAACCGAATCTATTTCAACAAATAATTTTTACAAGCAAGAATTAAGGTTAAAGGATACAGAACCAGTGTACATAAAAAACTATAGAATACCGCATGGTCATAAAGACTTAATAAATAAAAAGGTCGAAAAACTCATTCCGGATAAAGTCGTTGAACCATAAATTTCGGAGTACAATAGTCCAATACTACTTGTACCCAAAAACGGTCTCCCAGGTAATGAAAATAAAACATGGCGTTTAGTTGTAGATTACCGCCAAATAAACAAAAAAATATTGTCTGACAAATTCCCACTTCCAAGAATAGACGATATTCTTGACCAATTAGGCAGAGCCAAATATTTTTCATGCCTCGACTTAATGTCGGGATTCCATCAAATAGAGCTAAAACAACAGTCTAGAGAAATCACTTCATTTTCAACAAACAATGGCTCATATCAATTCACAAGATTACCTTATGGTCTCAAAAAAGCGCCAAATTCTTTTCAAAGAATGATGACCATAGCATTTTCTGACTGGATGACTTAATTGTCATCGGTTGTTCCGAAAATCACATGATCAAAAATCTAACAAACATTTTTGACTTATGTAGGAAATGCAACCTAAAATTACATCCGGAAAAATGTAGATTCTTCATGCACGAAGTGACGTTTTTGGGTCACAAGTGTACTGATCAAGGTATTTTGCCTGATGACAACAAATATGATGTCATGGAGAAATACCCAGTCCCTACAGACGCAGACAGCGCTAGAAGATTCGTTGCATATTGCAATTATTAGAGACGTTTTATTAAAAACTTCGCAGAATATGCACGTCACATAACAAGATTATGTAAGAAGTCTGTAAAATTTGAATTGCCAGAACGCAGTTGAATATTTTAAAAAAGCTCTAATAAAACCAACTTTATTAAAATACCCAGATTTCAGCAAAGAATTTTGTATAATAACAGACGCAAGTAAACACGCGTGTGGAGCTGTTTTAACACAAAAATAAGGAGATAAACAACTCCCAGTTGCATACGCTTCACGCTCATTCACTACCTGTGAAAGCAACAAATCAATAACAGAACAAGAGCTAGCAGCAATCCACTGGGCCATAACACACTTTTGACCATACATATATGGTCAACATTTCACTTTTAAAACAGATCACAGACCACTTACTTATTTATTTTCAATGACAAATCCCAGTTCAAAATTAACTAGAATGAGTCTAGATCTTAAAGAATACGACTTCACGATAGAATACCTTAAGGGGAAAGACAACTTTGTGGCAGATGCCCTTTTGCGGATATCAGTATCCGAATTAAAAGAAATGTTCAACAAAGTCCTGAAAGTCACTACCAGGCAACAAAGTAGACAAAAAGACTGCGCAGTTAATAACGAAGAACTTTTGCCAAGGCAAAGTATCCAAAATGCTTCTAAGCCCAAGGTACATGAAATCATTTGTAATGATGAAGTGCGAAAAGTAGTGACCTTGCGTATAACGGATTCAAAATGTTTATTAAAGCATGGAAATAAAGTTATAGCAAGAGTTGATGTTACTGATTTGTATACCAATGGGATCTTCTACTTAGGTCAGTTTTTCCAAAGGCATGAAATGCAAGCCGTTATACACAATATCATCAAACTCAAATTGGCACCGAGCGAAAAAATCTTTGAACTAGTTTCAATTGATTCATTTAAAAATATGGGCAACAAATATTTAAAATCTTTGAGAGTAGCGCTACTCAGGCCGGTGACCGTAATAAATAATAAAAATGATCAAGAAGCAATACTGTCTACATTTCATTAACATCCAATACAAGGAGGTCATACAGGCATTACAAGAACGCTAGCGAAAATCAAACGACATTACTACTGGAAAAACATGACTCGATTTGTTAAAGAGTACATACGTAAATGTCAAATGTCAAATGCCAAACATCAAAAACTACAATTCATGTAAAAACTCCCATGATTGTAACTGACACTCCAACAAACGCTTTCGACACAGTAATTGTTGACACAATAGGACCACTTTCAAAATCAGACCAAGGCAATGAGTATATCGTCACACTCACATGTGATTTGACTAAATACCTAGTAGCCATTCCTATTTCAACAAAAAGTGCAAACAATGTCGCTAAAGCAATATTTGAAAATTTCATACTTAAGTACGGTCCAATGAAGACGTTTATTACGGACATGGGTACTGAGTATAAGAACCAACTTTTGACAGAGATATGCAAGTATATGAAAATAGAAAATCTAACGTCTACAGCAAGGGTGGGCAGCCAAATTTGGCGTCGGAACCCGACAACAACATTTACAACAAACAACAATCCGGGCAGGGAAAAAGTCTTCGCGTCGAGTCCGAGCAGAGGTCATAAATGTGCGATTTTGTGGGCAGAGGGACGCACAAGCAACTGCGGGACACATACTCAACTGAGGGACGCACAAGCAACGATCGCGAGCTCGAGAAAGGGTCATAAATGTGCGAGTTCGTGGATAGAGGGACGCACAAGTAAATGCGGGGGAGGGAAAAGGTCGCGATCGCGAGCTCGAGTTTGTAGGTAGAGGGACGCACAAGCAACTGAGGGACGCACAAGTAAATTCGGGACGCACATTTATGACCCTTTCTCGAGCTCGCGATATTTTTCCCCCTCCCGCATTTACTTGTGCGTCCCTCTGCCCACAAACTCGAGCTCGCGATCGTTGCTTGTGCGTACCTCAGTTGAGTGTGCGTCCCTCAGTTGAGTGTGCGTCCCTCAGTTGCCTGTGCGTCCCTCTACCTACAAACTCGAACTCGCGATCTCGACCTTTTTTTTCCTTTTTCCCCTCCCGCAGTTGCTTGTGCGTCCCTCTGCCTACAAACTCGCACATTTATGACCTCTGCTCGGAATCGCGACTGAGACCTTTTTCTCTGCTTGCCGGAGCTCGCGGAGCTCCCGGAGCCACTACGTGCCCACCCTTGGTCTACAGCATATCATCACCAAACATTAGGAAGTCACAGAACTTTCAATGAATATGTTCGTTCCTATATTTCCAATGACAAGTCAGATTGGGATCTCTGGACTCAATATTTTACATATTGTTTCAATACCGCCCCAATAATTACTCACGGATATTGTCCATTTGAATAAGTTTTTGGAAGATTACCAAATCAATTCATAAATTTTAATAAAAATATCAAAGAAGCTAACTTCGGCTCTGCCGAAGTTTGTATACCCTTGCAGCAAAATAATTGGTATAAATGTTTAACAAAATCAGAAAAAAAAAAACAAAAAAAAAGAAAAAACACATTCAAAAATTTTCACTTTTTCACCGAGCATCGAACCTTCAAACACCGCGCCCACCGTGCCACCGATCTCTACATACTACGCCACCGTCCTTTTTTACCAAGCATAAGCTATTTCGACATATATGCAAACCCATTGCATCTCGCTCTTTCAATTTCGTTCTGTGTAAGAACACAACTAAAATATTTCTGTCTCTCTCACACACCGCGTGGTGAAGAATTTTTGCATATGTATGTGTGTGCGTAAGCATTAAAATAAAGTTAATTTCATTTAAATTCGATTATTGATTTGTTACCTTAATAATTATCCGATCTTGTTCAAACTTGGTGTAGGCTGTATGGGTAAAAATTAAATTTAAATGCAGCAACAAAAAAACATAAATTTTATATATTTTTTATTTGGTGCCGCGCGGATTCGAACACGGGTCTTTTGTGTTTGTACGGCAGATTTCTTGGAATTTGTTTTTGTTTCATTGCTGCCATAGAAAATTGCTTATTTTACTCGAGGTACCTCCACGTTTTAGTTAATAGCTCCGGTGATAATTATGCGATCCGACTAATTTTCAAACTCACCATACTTGCTAGACCAAGGAACTTAACTTTTTATGTTTCAATCATGTAGCTTGAAATTTGAGGCTGTCATCGTGATTCAAACAGACAGAAGGACAGACGGACATGTCTCAATCGACTCGTCTATTGATGCTGATCAAGAATATATATACTATATGGGGTCGGAAACGTATATTTCTATGCGTTACATCTGACCAATTTTATAATACCCTCTGCAAGGGTATAATAATTAACATAGATCCAATATACAATATAGATGATTACGCTAAGGAAATAAAATTTAGACTAGAAATTGCCTATAAAAGAGCAAGAATAATGTTAGAAAACCATAAGAGAAAAAATAAGAAATATTATGACAGGTCAATAACAGAAATAAATATAGAAGTAGGAGACAAAGTTTTACTAAAAAACGAAGTAGGACATAAGCTAGACCCTAACTATTTAGGTTCATTTGTTGTAGAAACTATAGAAAGTAATGACAATATAGTAGTAAATGATAGTAAAAATAAAAAACAAACAGTGCATAAGAATAGATTAAAAAGGTACAATGATTAAAAATAAAAAAAAAATAATAATCATATAATTAAAGTTTTCATGCAAAATGTACAATAAAAAAAAAAAAAACATTTCTATTAAAAATAATAAACAATCAAATATTTTTGTGAAAATTATTCTGTTTAAAATTTTATTGATAAGCAAAATAAAATAAAAAAAGAAAAATTACAAGTTTAAAAAAAAAAAAATAACTAATTAACTAAATTTAAACCAAAAACAAATCTCAACTAAACAATCTCAACTATCCAATACATATACCAATTACACATACATGTGATAATAACGCTATAGTACTTCTAGCTCATGCTGAAGTCGTCCGTCAAATTAAACTAAATTTTGTTGAACATACCATTTTGATTCCAAATCAAGAAATTGATAAAGGAATATTCATTGGAAATACAATTTCCAATAAAGATAATATTTTTGTCCGAATAGTGAATACAACAAGTTCAACCAAAATTATAAATTTAAATGAAATCCAAACCGAATCATTAAGTGACTATGACATAGCCCAAGATATCAAAAATGATAGACACAACGAAGTAATGAAAAAACTTGAAAAGAATTTCCCACAATTATTCAAAGCCAAGCTTACAGAGCTATGCACTCAGTATACAGACATTTTCGGAATTGAAACCGAATCTATTTCAACAAATAATTTTTACAAGCAAGAATTAAGGTTAAAGGATACAGAACCAGTGTACATAAAAAACTATAGAATACCGCATGGTCATAAAGACTTAATAAATAAAAAGGTCGAAAAACTCATTCCGGATAAAGTCGTTGAACCATAAATTTCGGAGTACAATAGTCCAATACTACTTGTACCCAAAAACGGTCTCCCAGGTAATGAAAATAAAACATGGCGTTTAGTTGTAGATTACCGCCAAATAAACAAAAAAATATTGTCTGACAAATTCCCACTTCCAAGAATAGACGATATTCTTGACCAATTAGGCAGAGCCAAATATTTTTCATGCCTCGACTTAATGTCGGGATTCCATCAAATAGAGCTAAAACAACAGTCTAGAGAAATCACTTCATTTTCAACAAACAATGGCTCATATCAATTCACAAGATTACCTTATGGTCTCAAAAAAGCGCCAAATTCTTTTCAAAGAATGATGACCATAGCATTTTCTGACTGGATGACTTAATTGTCATCGGTTGTTCCGAAAATCACATGATCAAAAATCTAACAAACATTTTTGACTTATGTAGGAAATGCAACCTAAAATTACATCCGGAAAAATGTAGATTCTTCATGCACGAAGTGACGTTTTTGGGTCACAAGTGTACTGATCAAGGTATTTTGCCTGATGACAACAAATATGATGTCATGGAGAAATACCCAGTCCCTACAGACGCAGACAGCGCTAGAAGATTCGTTGCATATTGCAATTATTAGAGACGTTTTATTAAAAACTTCGCAGAATATGCACGTCACATAACAAGATTATGTAAGAAGTCTGTAAAATTTGAATTGCCAGAACGCAGTTGAATATTTTAAAAAAGCTCTAATAAAACACACTTTATTAAAATACCCAGATTTCAGCAAAGAATTTTGTATAATAACAGACGCAAGTAAACACGCGTGTGGAGCTGTTTTAACACAAAAATAAGGAGATAAACAACTCCCAGTTGCATACGCTTCACGCTCATTCACTACCTGTGAAAGCAACAAATCAATAACAGAACAAGAGCTAGCAGCAATCCACTGGGCCATAACACACTTTTGACCATACATATATGGTCAACATTTCACTTTTAAAACAGATCACAGACCACTTACTTATTTATTTTCAATGACAAATCCCAGTTCAAAATTAACTAGAATGAGTCTAGATCTTAAAGAATACGACTTCACGATAGAATACCTTAAGGGGAAAGACAACTTTGTGGCAGATGCCCTATCGCGGATATCAGTATCCGAATTAAAAGAAATGTTCAACAAAGTCCTGAAAGTCACTACCAGGCAACAAAGTAGACAAAAAGACTGCGCAGTTAATAACGAAGAACTTTTGCCAAGGCAAAGTATCCAAAATGCTTCTAAGCCCAAGGTACATGAAATCATTTGTAATGATGAAGTGCGAAAAGTAGTGACCTTGCGTATAACGGATTCAAAATGTTTATTAAAGCATGGAAATAAAGTTATAGCAAGAGTTGATGTTACTGATTTGTATACCAATGGGATCTTCTACTTAGGTCAGTTTTTCCAAAGGCTTGAAATGCAAGCCGTTATACACAATATCATCAAACTCAAATTGGCACCGAGCGAAAAAATCTTTGAACTAGTTTCAATTGATTCATTTAAAAATATGGGCAACAAATATTTAAAATCTTTGAGAGTAGCGCTACTCAGGCCGGTGACCGTAATAAATAATAAAAATGATCAAGAAGCAATACTGTCTACATTTCATTAACATCCAATACAAGGAGGTCATACAGGCATTACAAGAATGCTAGCGAAAATCAAACGACATTACTACTGGAAAAACATGACTCGATTTGTTAAAGAGTACATACGTAAATGTCAAATGTCAAATGCCAAACATCAAAAACTACAATTCATGTAAAAACTCCCATGATTGTAACTGACACTCCAACAAACGCTTTCGACACAGTAATTGTTGACACAATAGGACCACTTTCAAAATCAGACCAAGGCAATGAGTATATCGTCACACTCACATGTGATTTGACTAAATACCTAGTAGCCATTCCTATTTCAACAAAAAGTGCAAACAATGTCGCTAAAGCAATATTTGAAAATTTCATACTTAAGTACGGTCCAATGAAGACGTTTATTACGGACATGGGTACTGAGTATAAGAACCAACTTTTGACAGAGATATGCAAGTATATGAAAATAGAAAATCTAACGTCTACAGCAAGGGTGGGCAGCCAAATTTGGCGTCGGAACCCGACAACAACATTTACAACAAACAACAATCCGGGCAGAGAAAAAGTCTTCGCGTCGAGTCCGAGCAGAGGTCATAAATGTGCGATTTTGTGGGCAGAGGGACGCACAAGCAACTGCGGGACACATACTCAACTGAGGGACGCACAAGCAACGATCGCGAGCTCGAGAAAGGGTCATAAATGTGCGAGTTCGTGGATAGAGGGACGCACAAGTAAATGCGGGGGAGGGAAAAGGTCGCGATCGCGAGCTCGAGTTTGTAGGTAGAGGGACGCACAAGCAACTGAGGGACGCACAAGTAAATTCGGGACGCACATTTATGACCCTTTCTCGAGCTCGCGATATTTTTCCCCCTCCCGCATTTACTTGTGCGTCCCTCTGCCCACAAACTCGAGCTCGCGATCGTTGCTTGTGCGTACCTCAGTTGAGTGTGCGTCCCTCAGTTGAGTGTGCGTCCCTCAGTTGCCTGTGCGTCCCTCTACCTACAAACTCGAACTCGCGATCTCGACCTTTTTTTTCCTTTTTCCCCTCCCGCAGTTGCTTGTGCGTCCCTCTGCCTACAAACTCGCACATTTATGACCTCTGCTCGGAATCGCGACTGAGACCTTTTTCTCTGCTTGCCGGAGCTCGCGGAGCTCCCGGAGCCACTACGTGCCCACCCTTGGTCTACAGCATATCATCACCAAACATTAGGAAGTCACAGAACTTTCAATGAATATGTTCGTTCCTATATTTCCAATGACAAGTCAGATTGGGATCTCTGGACTCAATATTTTACATATTGTTTCAATACCGCCCCAATAATTACTCACGGATATTGTCCATTTGAATAAGTTTTTGGAAGATTACCAAATCAATTCATAAATTTTAATAAAAATATCAAAGAAGCTAACTTCGGCTCTGCCGAAGTTTGTATACCCTTGCAGCAAAATAATTGGTATAAATGTTTAACAAAATCAGAAAAAAAAAAACAAAAAAAAAGAAAAAACACATTCAAAAATTTTCACTTTTTCACCGAGCATCGAACCTTCAAACACCGCGCCCACCGTGCCACCGATCTCTACATACTACGCCACCGTCCTTTTTTACCAAGCATAAGCTATTTCGACATATATGCAAACCCATTGCATCTCGCTCTTTCAATTTCGTTCTGTGTAAGAACACAACTAAAATATTTCTGTCTCTCTCACACACCGCGTGGTGAAGAATTTTTGCATATGTATGTGTGTGCGTAAGCATTAAAATAAAGTTAATTTCATTTAAATTCGATTATTGATTTGTTACCTTAATAATTATCCGATCTTGTTCAAACTTGGTGTAGGCTGTATGGGTAAAAATTAAATTTAAATGCAGCAACAAAAAAACATAAATTTTATATATTTTTTATTTGGTGCCGCGCGGATTCGAACACGGGTCTTTTGTGTTTGTACGGCAGATTTCTTGGAATTTGTTTTTGTTTCATTGCTGCCATAGAAAATTGCTTATTTTACTCGAGGTACCTCCACGTTTTAGTTAATAGCTCCGGTGATAATTATGCGATCCGACTAATTTTCAAACTCACCATACTTGCTAGACCAAGGAACTTAACTTTTTATGTTTCAATCATGTAGCTTGAAATTTGAGGCTGTCATCGTGATTCAAACAGACAGAAGGACAGACGGACATGTCTCAATCGACTCGTCTATTGATGCTGATGAAGAATATATATACTATATGGGGTCGGAAACGTATATTTCTATGCGTTACATCTGACCAATTTTATAATACCCTCTGCAAGGGTATAATAATTAACATAGATCCAATATACAATATAGATGATTACGCTAAGGAAATAAAATTTAGACTAGAAATTGCCTATAAAAGAGCAAGAATAATGTTAGAAAACCATAAGAGAAAAAATAAGAAATATTATGACAGGTCAATAACAGAAATAAATATAGAAGTAGGAGACAAAGTTTTACTAAAAAACGAAGTAGGACATAAGCTAGACCCTAACTATTTAGGTCCATTTGTTGTAGAAACTATAGAAAGTAATGACAATATAGTAGTAAATGATAGTAAAAATAAAAAACAAACAGTGCATAAGAATAGATTAAAAAGGTACAATGATTAAAAATAAAAAAAAATAATAATCATATAATTAAAGTTTTCATGCAAAATGTACAATAAAAAAAAAAAACATTTCTATTAAAAATAATAAACAATCAAATATTTTTGTGAAAATTATTCTGTTTAAAATTTTATTGATAAGCAAAATAAAATAAAAAAAGAAAAATTACAAGTTAAAAAAAAAAAAAATAACTAATTAACTAAATTTAAACCAAAAACAAATCTCAACTAAACAATCTCAACTATCCAATACATATACCAATTACACATACATGTGATAATAACGCTATAGTACTTCTAGCTCATGCTGAAGTCGTCCGTCAAATTAAACTAAATTTTGTTGAACATACCATTTTGATTCCAAATCAAGAAATTGATAAAGGAATATTCATTGGAAATACAATTTCCAATAAAGATAATATTTTTGTCCGAATAGTGAATACAACAAGTTCAACCAAAATTATAAATTTAAATGAAATCCAAACCGAATCATTAAGTGACTATGACATAGCCCAAGATATCAAAAATGATAGACACAACGAAGTAATGAAAAAACTTGAAAAGAATTTCCCACAATTATTCAAAGCCAAGCTTACAGAGCTATGCACTCAGTATACAGACATTTTCGGAATTGAAACCGAATCTATTTCAACAAATAATTTTTACAAGCAAGAATTAAGGTTAAAGGATACAGAACCAGTGTACATAAAAAACTATAGAATACCGCATGGTCATAAAGACTTAATAAATAAAAAGGTCGAAAAACTCATTCCGGATAAAGTCGTTGAACCATAAATTTCGGAGTACAATAGTCCAATACTACTTGTACCCAAAAACGGTCTCCCAGGTAATGAAAATAAAACATGGCGTTTAGTTGTAGATTACCGCCAAATAAACAAAAAAATATTGTCTGACAAATTCCCACTTCCAAGAATAGACGATATTCTTGACCAATTAGGCAGAGCCAAATATTTTTCATGCCTCGACTTAATGTCGGGATTCCATCAAATAGAGCTAAAACAACAGTCTAGAGAAATCACTTCATTTTCAACAAACAATGGCTCATATCAATTCACAAGATTACCTTATGGTCTCAAAAAAGCGCCAAATTCTTTTCAAAGAATGATGACCATAGCATTTTCTGACTGGATGACTTAATTGTCATCGGTTGTTCCGAAAATCACATGATCAAAAATCTAACAAACATTTTTGACTTATGTAGGAAATGCAACCTAAAATTACATCCGGAAAAATGTAGATTCTTCATGCACGAAGTGACGTTTTTGGGTCACAAGTGTACTGATCAAGGTATTTTGCCTGATGACAACAAATATGATGTCATGGAGAAATACCCAGTCCCTACAGACGCAGACAGCGCTAGAAGATTCGTTGCATATTGCAATTATTAGAGACGTTTTATTAAAAACTTCGCAGAATATGCACGTCACATAACAAGATTATGTAAGAAGTCTGTAAAATTTGAATTGCCAGAACGCAGTTGAATATTTTAAAAAAGCTCTAATAAAACACACTTTATTAAAATACCCAGATTTCAGCAAAGAATTTTGTATAATAACAGACGCAAGTAAACACGCGTGTGGAGCTGTTTTAACACAAAAATAAGGAGATAAACAACTCCCAGTTGCATACGCTTCACGCTCATTCACTACCTGTGAAAGCAACAAATCAATAACAGAACAAGAGCTAGCAGCAATCCACTGGGCCATAACACACTTTTGACCATACATATATGGTCAACATTTCACTTTTAAAACAGATCACAGACCACTTACTTATTTATTTTCAATGACAAATCCCAGTTCAAAATTAACTAGAATGAGTCTAGATCTTAAAGAATACGACTTCACGATAGAATACCTTAAGGGGAAAGACAACTTTGTGGCAGATGCCCTATCGCGGATATCAGTATCCGAATTAAAAGAAATGTTCAACAAAGTCCTGAAAGTCACTACCAGGCAACAAAGTAGACAAAAAGACTGCGCAGTTAATAACGAAGAACTTTTGCCAAGGCAAAGTATCCAAAATGCTTCTAAGCCCAAGGTACATGAAATCATTTGTAATGATGAAGTGCGAAAAGTAGTGACCTTGCGTATAACGGATTCAAAATGTTTATTAAAGCATGGAAATAAAGTTATAGCAAGAGTTGATGTTACTGATTTGTATACCAATGGGATCTTCTACTTAGGTCAGTTTTTCCAAAGGCTTGAAATGCAAGCCGTTATACACAATATCATCAAACTCAAATTGGCACCGAGCGAAAAAATCTTTGAACTAGTTTCAATTGATTCATTTAAAAATATGGGCAACAAATATTTAAAATCTTTGAGAGTAGCGCTACTCAGGCCGGTGACCGTAATAAATAATAAAAATGATCAAGAAGCAATACTGTCTACATTTCATTAACATCCAATACAAGGAGGTCATACAGGCATTACAAGAATGCTAGCGAAAATCAAACGACATTACTACTGGAAAAACATGACTCGATTTGTTAAAGAGTACATACGTAAATGTCAAATGTCAAATGCCAAACATCAAAAACTACAATTCATGTAAAAACTCCCATGATTGTAACTGACACTCCAACAAACGCTTTCGACACAGTAATTGTTGACACAATAGGACCACTTTCAAAATCAGACCAAGGCAATGAGTATATCGTCACACTCACATGTGATTTGACTAAATACCTAGTAGCCATTCCTATTTCAACAAAAAGTGCAAACAATGTCGCTAAAGCAATATTTGAAAATTTCATACTTAAGTACGGTCCAATGAAGACGTTTATTACGGACATGGGTACTGAGTATAAGAACCAACTTTTGACAGAGATATGCAAGTATATGAAAATAGAAAATCTAACGTCTACAGCAAGGGTGGGCAGCCAAATTTGGCGTCGGAACCCGACAACAACATTTACAACAAACAACAATCCGGGCAGAGAAAAAGTCTTCGCGTCGAGTCCGAGCAGAGGTCATAAATGTGCGATTTTGTGGGCAGAGGGACGCACAAGCAACTGCGGGACACATACTCAACTGAGGGACGCACAAGCAACGATCGCGAGCTCGAGAAAGGGTCATAAATGTGCGAGTTCGTGGATAGAGGGACGCACAAGTAAATGCGGGGGAGGGAAAAGGTCGCGATCGCGAGCTCGAGTTTGTAGGTAGAGGGACGCACAAGCAACTGAGGGACGCACAAGTAAATTCGGGACGCACATTTATGACCCTTTCTCGAGCTCGCGATATTTTTCCCCCTCCCGCATTTACTTGTGCGTCCCTCTGCCCACAAACTCGAGCTCGCGATCGTTGCTTGTGCGTACCTCAGTTGAGTGTGCGTCCCTCAGTTGAGTGTGCGTCCCTCAGTTGCCTGTGCGTCCCTCTACCTACAAACTCGAACTCGCGATCTCGACCTTTTTTTTCCTTTTTCCCCTCCCGCAGTTGCTTGTGCGTCCCTCTGCCTACAAACTCGCACATTTATGACCTCTGCTCGGAATCGCGACTGAGACCTTTTTCTCTGCTTGCCGGAGCTCGCGGAGCTCCCGGAGCCACTACGTGCCCACCCTTGGTCTACAGCATATCATCACCAAACATTAGGAAGTCACAGAACTTTCAATGAATATGTTCCTTCCTATATTTCCAATGACAAGTCAGATTGGGATCTCTGGACTCAATATTTTACATATTGTTTCAATACCGCCCCAATAATTACTCACGGATATTGTCCATTTGAATAAGTTTTTGGAAGATTACCAAATCAATTCATAAATTTTAATAAAAATATCAAAGAAGCTAACTTCGGCTCTGCCGAAGTTTGTATACCCTTGCAGCAAAATAATTGGTATAAATGTTTAACAAAATCAGAAAAAAAAAAACAAAAAAAAAGAAAAAACACATTCAAAAATTTTCACTTTTTCACCGAGCATCGAACCTTCAAACACCGCGCCCACCGTGCCACCGATCTCTACATACTACGCCACCGTCCTTTTTTACCAAGCATAAGCTATTTCGACATATATGCAAACCCATTGCATCTCGCTCTTTCAATTTCGTTCTGTGTAAGAACACAACTAAAATATTTCTGTCTCTCTCACACACCGCGTGGTGAAGAATTTTTGCATATGTATGTGTGTGCGTAAGCATTAAAATAAAGTTAATTTCATTTAAATTCGATTATTGATTTGTTACCTTAATAATTATCCGATCTTGTTCAAACTTGGTGTAGGCTGTATGGGTAAAAATTAAATTTAAATGCAGCAACAAAAAAACATAAATTTTATATATTTTTTATTTGGTGCCGCGCGGATTCGAACACGGGTCTTTTGTGTTTGTACGGCAGATTTCTTGGAATTTGTTTTTGTTTCATTGCTGCCATAGAAAATTGCTTATTTTACTCGAGGTACCTCCACGTTTTAGTTAATAGCTCCGGTGATAATTATGCGATCCGACTAATTTTCAAACTCACCATACTTGCTAGACCAAGGAACTTAACTTTTTATGTTTCAATCATGTAGCTTGAAATTTGAGGCTGGTATCGTGATTCAAACAGACAGAAGGACAGACGGACATGTCTCAATCGACTCGTCTATTGATGCTGATCAAGAATATATATACTATATGGGGTCGGAAACGTATATTTCTATGCGTTACATCTGACCAATTTTATAATACCCTCTGCAAGGGTATAATAATTAACATAGATCCAATATACAATATAGATGATTACGCTAAGGAAATAAAATTTAGACTAGAAATTGCCTATAAAAGAGCAAAAATAATGTTAGAAAACCATAAGAGAAAAAATAAGAAATATTATGACAGGTCAATAACAGAAATAAATATAGAAGTAGGAGACAAAGTTTTACTAAAAAACGAAGTAGGACATAAGCTAGACCCTAACTATTTAGGTCCATTTGTTGTAGAAACTATAGAAAGTAATAACAATATAGTAGTAAATGATAGTAAAAATAAAAAACAAACAGTGCATAAGAATAGATTAAAAAGGTACAATGATTAAAAATAAAAAAAAAATAATAATCATATAATTAAAGTTTTCATGCAAAATGTACAATAAAAAAAAAAAAAAACATTTCTATTAAAAATAATAAACAATCAAATATTTTTGTGAAAATTATTCTGTTTAAAATTTTATTGATAAGCAAAATAAAATAAAAAAAGAAAAATTACAAGTTTAAAAAAAAAAAAATAACTAATTAACTAAATTTAAACCAAAAACAAATCTCAACTAAACAATCTCAACTATCCAATACATATACCAATTACACATACATGTGATAATAACGCTATAGTACTTCTAGCTCATGCTGAAGTCGTCCGTCAAATTAAACTAAATTTTGTTGAACATACCATTTTGATTCCAAATCAAGAAATTGATAAAGGAATATTCATTGGAAATACAATTTCCAATAAAGATAATATTTTTGTCCGAATAGTGAATACAACAAGTTCAACCAAAATTATAAATTTAAATGAAATCCAAACCGAATCATTAAGTGACTATGACATAGCCCAAGATATCAAAAATGATAGACACAACGAAGTAATGAAAAAACTTGAAAAGAATTTCCCACAATTATTCAAAGCCAAGCTTACAGAGCTATGCACTCAGTATACAGACATTTTCGGAATTGAAACCGAATCTATTTCAACAAATAATTTTTACAAGCAAGAATTAAGGTTAAAGGATACAGAACCAGTGTACATAAAAAACTATAGAATACCGCATGGTCATAAAGACTTAATAAATAAAAAGGTCGAAAAACTCATTCCGGATAAAGTCGTTGAACCATAAATTTCGGAGTACAATAGTCCAATACTACTTGTACCCAAAAACGGTCTCCCAGGTAATGAAAATAAAACATGGCGTTTAGTTGTAGATTACCGCCAAATAAACAAAAAAATATTGTCTGACAAATTCCCACTTCCAAGAATAGACGATATTCTTGACCAATTAGGCAGAGCCAAATATTTTTCATGCCTCGACTTAATGTCGGGATTCCATCAAATAGAGCTAAAACAACAGTCTAGAGAAATCACTTCATTTTCAACAAACAATGGCTCATATCAATTCACAAGATTACCTTATGGTCTCAAAATAGCGCCAAATTCTTTTCAAAGAATGATGACCATAGCATTTTCTGACTGGATGACTTAATTGTCATCGGTTGTTCCGAAAATCACATGATCAAAAATCTAACAAACATTTTTGACTTATGCAGGAAATGCAACCTAAAATTACATCCGGAAAAATGTAGATTCTTCATGCACGAAGTGACGTTTTTGGGTCACAAGTGTACTGATCAAGGTATTTTGCCTGATGACAACAAATATGATGTCATGGAGAAATACCCAGTCCCTACAGACGCAGACAGCGCTAGAAGATTCGTTGCATATTGCAATTATTAGAGACGTTTTATTAAAAACTTCGCAGAATATGCACGTCACATAACAAGATTATGTAAGAAGTCTGTAAAATTTGAATTGCCAGAACGCAGTTGAATATTTTAAAAAAGCTCTAATAAAACCAACTTTATTAAAATACCCAGATTTCAGCAAAGAATTTTGTATAATAACAGACGCAAGTAAACACGCGTGTGGAGCTGTTTTAACACAAAAATAAGGAGATAAACAACTCCCAGTTGCATACGCTTCACGCTCATTCACTACCTGTGAAAGCAACAAATCAATAACAGAACAAGAGCTAGCAGCAATCCACTGGGCCATAACACACTTTTGACCATACATATATGGTCAACATTTCACTTTTAAAACAGATCACAGACCACTTACTTATTTATTTTCAATGACAAATCCCAGTTCAAAATTAACTAGAATGAGTCTAGATCTTAAAGAATACGACTTCACGATAGAATACCTTAAGGGGAAAGACAACTTTGTGGCAGATGCCCTATCGCGGATATCAGTATCCGAATTAAAAGAAATGTTCAACAAAGTCCTGAAAGTCACTACCAGGCAACAAAGTAGACAAAAAGACTGCGCAGTTAATAACGAAGAACTTTTGCCAAGGCAAAGTATCCAAAATGCTTCTAAGCCCAAGGTACATGAAATCATTTGTAATGATGAAGTGCGAAAAGTAGTGACCTTGCGTATAACGGATTCAAAATGTTTATTAAAGCATGGAAATAAAGTTATAGCAAGAGTTGATGTTACTGATTTGTATACCAATGGGATCTTCTACTTAGGTCAGTTTTTCCAAAGGCTTGAAATGCAAGCCGTTATACACAATATCATCAAACTCAAATTGGCACCGAGCGAAAAAATCTTTGAACTAGTTTCAATTGATTCATTTAAAAATATGGGCAACAAATATTTAAAATCTTTGAGAGTAGCGCTACTCAGGCCGGTGACCGTAATAAATAATAAAAATGATCAAGAAGCAATACTGTCTACATTTCATTAACATCCAATACAAGGAGGTCATACAGGCATTACAAGAATGCTAGCGAAAATCAAACGACATTACTACTGGAAAAACATGACTCGATTTGTTAAAGAGTACATACGTAAATGTCAAATGTCAAATGCCAAACATCAAAAACTACAATTCATGTAAAAACTCCCATGATTGTAACTGACACTCCAACAAACGCTTTCGACACAGTAATTGTTGACACAATAGGACCACTTTCAAAATCAGAACAAGGCAATGAGTATATCGTCACACTCACATGTGATTTGACTAAATACCTAGTAGCCATTCCTATTTCAACAAAAAGTGCAAACAATGTCGCTAAAGCAATATTTGAAAATTTCATACTTAAGTACGGTCCAATGAAGACGTTTATTACGGACATGGGTACTGAGTATAAGAACCAACTTTTGACAGAGATATGCAAGTATATGAAAATAGAAAATCTAACGTCTACAGCAAGGGTGGGCAGCCAAATTTGGCGTCGGAACCCGACAACAACATTTACAACAAACAACAATCCGGGCAGAGAAAAAGTCTTCGCGTCGAGTCCGAGCAGAGGTCATAAATGTGCGATTTTGTGGGCAGAGGGACGCACAAGCAACTGCGGGACACATACTCAACTGAGGGACGCACAAGCAACGATCGCGAGCTCGAGAAAGGGTCATAAATGTGCGAGTTCGTGGATAGAGGGACGCACAAGTAAATGCGGGGGAGGGAAAAGGTCGCGATCGCGAGCTCGAGTTTGTAGGTAGAGGGACGCACAAGCAACTGAGGGACGCACAAGTAAATTCGGGACGCACATTTATGACCCTTTCTCGAGCTCGCGATATTTTTCCCCCTCCCGCATTTACTTGTGCGTCCCTCTGCCCACAAACTCGAGCTCGCGATCGTTGCTTGTGCGTACCTCAGTTGAGTGTGCGTCCCTCAGTTGAGTGTGCGTCCCTCAGTTGCCTGTGCGTCCCTCTACCTACAAACTCGAACTCGCGATCTCGACCTTTTTTTCCTTTTTCCCCTCCCGCAGTTGCTTGTGCGTCCCTTTGCCTACAAACTCGCACATTTATGACCTCTGCTCGGAATCGCAACTGAGACCTTTTTCTCTGCTTGCCGGAGCTCGCGGAGCTCCCGGAGCCACTACGTGCCCACCCTTGGTCTACAGCATATCATCACCAAACATTAGGAAGTCACAGAACTTTCAATGAATATGTTCGTTCCTATATTTCCAATGACAAGTCAGATTGGGATCTCTGGACTCAATATTTTACATATTGTTTCAATACCGCCCCAATAATTACTCACGGATATTGTCCATTTGAATAAGTTTTTGGAAGATTACCAAATCAATTCATAAATTTTAATAAAAATATCAAAGAAGCTAACTTCGGCTCTGCCGAAGTTTGTATACCCTTGCAGCAAAATAATTGGTATAAATGTTTAACAAAATCAGAAAAAAAAAACAAAAAAAAAGAAAAAACACATTCAAAAATTTTCACTTTTTCACCGAGCATCGAACCTTCAAACACCGCGCCCACCGTGCCACCGATCTCTACATACTACGCCACCGTCCTTTTTTACCAAGCATAAGCTATTTCGACATATATGCAAACCCATTGCATCTCGCTCTTTCAATTTCGTTCTGTGTAAGAACACAACTAAAATATTTCTGTCTCTCTCACACATCGCGTGGTGAAGAATTTTTGCATATGTATGTGTGTGCGTAAGCATTAAAATAAAGTTAATTTCATTTAAATTCGATTATTGATTTGTTACCTTAATAATTATCCGATCTTGTTCAAACTTGGTGTAGGCTGTATGGGTAAAAATTAAATTTAAATGCAGCAACAAAAAAACATAAATTTTATATATTTTTTATTTGGTGCCGCGCGGATTCGAACACGGGTCTTTTGTGTTTGTACGGCAGATTTCTTGGAATTTGTTTTTGTTTCATTGCTGCCATAGAAAATTGCTTATTTTACTCGAGGTACCTCCACGTTTTAGTTAATAGCTCCGGTGATAATTATGCGATCCGACTAATTTTCAAACTCACCATACTTGCTAGACCAAGGAACTTAACTTTTTATGTTTCAATCATGTAGCTTGAAATTTGAGGCTGTCATCGTGATTCAAACAGACAGAAGGACAGACGGACATGTCTCAATCGACTCGTCTATTGATGCTGATCAAGAATATATATACTATATGGGGTCGGAAACGTATATTTCTATGCGTTACAAACATCTGACCAATTTTATAATACCCTCTGCAAGGGTATAATAATTAACATAGATCCAATATACAATATAGATGATTACGCTAAGGAAATAAAATTTAGACTAGAAATTGCCTATAAAAGAGCAAGAATAATGTTAGAAAACCATAAGAGAAAAAATAAGAAATATTATGACAGGTCAATAACAGAAATAAATATAGAAGTAGGAGACAAAGTTTTACTAAAAAACGAAGTAGGACATAAGCTAGACCCTAACTATTTAGGTCCATTTGTTGTAGAAACTATAGAAAGTAATGACAATATAGTAGTAAATGATAGTAAAAATAAAAAACAAACAGTGCATAAGAATAGATTAAAAAGGTACAATGATTAAAAATAAAAAAAAAATAATAATCATATAATTAAAGTTTTCATGCAAAATGTACAATAAAAAAAAAAAAAACATTTCTATTAAAAATAATAAACAATCAAATATTTTTGTGAAAATTATTCTGTTTAAAATTTTATTGATAAGCAAAATAAAATAAAAAAAGAAAAATTACAAGTTTAAAAAAAAAAAAATAACTAATTAACTAAATTTAAACCAAAAAAAAAAATCAAACTTAATTAAATAACTATGTATAAATACTACGTTATTTCTTAAAAAAGGGAGGTGTAGTATATGCAACCTAATAAGAATAATAACCGACACAATATAGAGTATTCTCTTATTGCAAACGGTCATATAGCCGATACATGTTAGTGTATGCAATATGTGGTGCATATACATAAACATAAGCAAGCTCGAAACATGATCAGCCACTTACGTAGACTGACCATGCGGACGAATTGCAACGTCTGCATAATCGAGCGTGTGAATGATTATTGTGTAACATATATGTACATACTACACACTCTCTCTCTTTCTTAGAATAATATATATTTTTTATATACTTATATACTTAAGAGTTCTTAGGCTAAGCTCATGAACTTCTTTTAAAATTAAATTCATTCGGTTTTGTACCGTCAACGAAATACATCGATCTATCTTTTACACTATAATTTGATTCTATAATTTATTGGTTGGACAGTAGGGCTAACCCAACTAATACTCTATCCCTTCTCCTATCCCTAAACTACACGTCTAGTGCATGTTCTTCCTTCGGCATCGTCATTGGGGTTACACCCTACCCGATGCCTAAGAGAGGTTCTCGTGTATATGTAGTGCCCTTGTAGTATCCTTGTTGGCTGGTACAGTGTCCCGTATCTATCGGCATACGACCAGGAATTCACAAAGCAATCGATGTCCTGGACCATCCTATTGTAGTGTCGTTATAAGTCAGTGTTGAGGTTACACCCTAACCGACTTATATTCATGTCTCCTTTTTGTTTTCGTTCATATTGTAGTGTAGTTATAAGTCGGTGTCCGGGTTACATCCTAACCGACTTGTATGACTATGCCCTTCGTACTATCGTTTCTGTCCTTTCCGTGTGTATGCATGTTTCTTTCCCTTTTCCCCCTCTTCATTTCCCTTCGGGCAATCGTCCGCGATACATTATTACAGGAATATTAACAACCAAATTGCCGCTCATACGAATCTCTATTCTCGGCATTCATTTTCAAATATTCTGTAATGGAAGACCCTGGGGAGACTGAGATTTGTACCCCAGCTGGAAAAAAAACTTCCTTACGAAGCTATTAATATTTATTAATTATTTCAACTTTATATTTAAGTCTTGCTATTTTATATTAATTCACGAGGGGTAAATACTTATATATTGTTATTGATAATAAATCAAGGTCGGAGCAGCAGTTCGGTTTCGACGTATTTATTTATTTATTATTATACAGCAATAATATTATATTTTAATATTTAATTAGGATGAGGATATTAGATGTCAAGTGGGGAAGGCGCGTGGTAAACGAGAAAGTAAGAGAAAGTAAGAGAGAGGGGCGCTGTTGGCAAGCGAGGATGGGAGTCTAGCTACACTAGAGGCAGCGAATACTAGTGCTACGTTAAGTGAGGTAAACAAGTGAAAATCAACAAGCGAAGACCTGAAGCGATGGTGAAGCAGTCAAATCGGAGTCCTGGCTGAGTCTAAAGGGCAGTTTAAAGCAGTAAATTAAGACTAGATGTTATTCCTAGCACAGAATTAAAGAGTTATTTCTAGCAACAAAAAGAAGACTAGAAGATATTCGTAGCGCAGTCAGGGAAGACCAGGAGTATTCCTGATAGAGTGGGGAGTTGCTCCTAGCATAATTAATGAGAATAGTAGTGGACAGGTAAGAGAGGCGAGTCCAGGAGTATTCTTGGCAAAACAAAAAAAAGAAAAAAAAACTGCCAATATTACCACAAGTTAGCTACTGGGTCATCAGGACAATGAAATACAATAGCAATTTTCTTCTTCTGGACGTTGACGCGTACAATGCGCAGTACGTTCAAGTGGTCCAAGCGACACCAGGACAAAGCCTGTTACGCGCGAACCCTATCAGACAGCATGCAAAAACGAAGTCGCGTGGACAACGGACGACAACTTAAATAATAATTAAGACTAACTACTAGATAGATAACTTAAAATAGTAGTTTTTAGAATAGATATAGAGAACTCTGATCCGATTACAGAATAAAGGCGGTTGTAGTCGGAACAGAGAACTCGAAAAGGTTCATGTAAAGAATAGTTGGAAGTACAGCGTGTTAAAGTTAAAGGGACATAATTTCGGGTTAATCTACAAGGTACAGATAGATTGACCTGATTAAGTAAATTAGGACAATCTATTTGTCCATTTAGAAGCTTATGAATAAACAAAGTACCAAGCATTACTCTACGATTAAGTAAGGAGGGTAGGTTAATTAGAAGAAGTCTTTTAGAATAAGAGGGCAAGTTAACATTTCGATCCCAGTTAAAACCACGAAGAGCAAAAATTAGAAACTGTTTTTGAACAGATTCAATTTTAACTTGGTGTGATCCATATTGTGGAGACCAAACACATGATCCATACTCCAAAATGGGGCGGACCAGTGAAATAAAAAGAGTTTTGGTTGTGTAAGGATCGTTAAATTCTTTCGACCAGCGCTTAACAAAACCAAGAACACTCATGGCTTTATTGACAGTGATATTAATATGACGAGTAAAATTTAATTTGTGGTCCATGAGTACACCCAAATCACTAATCTCGTTCAAACGTTCAAGTGGGGTATTATTGAGATAATACACCACTAATTGAAAAGAGGATCTATGAAATGACATGACATTACATTTTGAAACATTAAGGTTTAATAAGTTAATTTCACACCAAGTTTGAAAGTTATTAAGATCGACTTGAAGCAGACGTGGAGAACTTAAGTCTTTAAAACTAATAGAAAGTTTAACATCATCAGCGTACATAAGCACGCGAGAGTGAGTTACAACTGACGGAAGGTCATTAATGAAAAGTGTAAAAAGCAATGGTCCTAGATGGCTACCTTGTGGCACCCCCGAGGTCACATTGATGGTCTTCGAAAGATAAGTTTTAAATAAAACTTTTTGTGTACGGTTATTAAGATATTGAGAAATCCAATTAAGCAAAAGGGTTGGAATCCCAAGTTCGTTCAGCTTGAACAAAAGCAGTGTATGATTGACAGAATCAAAAGCCTTACTGAAGTCAGTATAAATGACATCAGTTTGCAATGCATTCCTGAATCCTTCGATCGCTAAGGAAGTAAACTCTAAAAGGTTAGTGGTAGTAGATCTACGTTTCATAAACCCATGTTGAGAAGATGAAAGAATAGAACTACAGAAATGTTGCAGTTGAGAAGTTATAATTTTCTCAAATGCCTTGGGAATAGCGGACAATTTGGAAATACCCCTGTAATTAGAAGCTACGGATTTATTACCCTTTTTATGCAAAGGAATAATAAAAGATTCTTTCCAAATGGTTGGAAAAGAGGAAGTTTCAACGGACAAAGTAAATAACTTAAGAATCGGGGAAATCAAAGTCTCAGCGCAAAACCTGAGTACACAACCAGGTATCCCATCAGGTCCTGGTGAGTACACGGGCTTCACTAAAGTAAGCACGCTGAGAAGCGAATCTTCATCGATCACAGGATTAAAGACGCAATTAGACCTTTTCAACTGATAGGGATATGAAAAGTTAGCTCGATGATCTTTGGAGGAATAGGTCGTTTTGAAAAAATCAGCAAACATATCGGCAATGGCCTGATCATCGTTTGCTTTATTATTTTCAAAACATAAATAGGACGGGTGCACTGCCACCTTTCGTTTGGCGTTAACGAAGTTATAAAATTGCTTAGGATCACGGGAGAACTGAAGTTTATAACGCCTAATGTAATCCTTATAGCATAGTGTATTAAGCACTGAAAAATTCGATCGAGCAACAGCATAAAGAGAGAAATCAGACGGTCGACCCGATTTTTTAAACTTTCTATAATATCTAGACTTTACATTTTTCAAATTAGTTAACTCACGTGTAAACCATGGCGGTTTGTTAGACAACACATGGATCACACGTGGAACACAGGCATCAAAAAGTGAAAACATAGTATTATAGAAAAAACAAATGGCAGCATTCATATCATTACAGGAGTACAGATAAGACCAGTCTGTGGCAAGAATTAGCTCATTGAGCTTGAAAAGGTTAGTTTTACGTAAGCAACGGGTACGAGACGTCGAACTGGTACCAGCATTTGATAACCGAAAAGGTAGATCAATAGTCAAGTCCAAAGTTGGATGGAAACTGTCTTCGGGGACGACTAAGGGATCAATCCTCAGTAAACAGTACAGTTAGAAGAATCTAACATAAATATAAGATCTAGTGATCTCTCATTTTTGTTACGAACAGGATTAACTTGGGTTAGGGATAACTCAAGGAGACCGTCAACAAAGCAATGTGAGGAGGAGGGCATCAACAAGGAAGACTCACCTGATGGAAGCCATGAAACGTCAGGTAGATTAAAATCTCCCAGAACAATAAATATGTCTGCATCCGAAAGAAGTGAAGAGACAAAGCGAATAGCTTCTAAATGGCTAGCATATACCGTCATGTCAGAATTCGGTGGAATATACGAGCAAGTTAGAAATACAGAATATGATTTCAAACAAATTTTGACACTAACAAATTTAATGTCAAGAACAGCAGGTGGCAGAACTATTTCTGAAGGAAGAGATGAATTTACGGCAATCAAAACTCCACCACCATTTTTGGAGATTCGATCGCATCTATAGGTTGAAAAAATTGTGGGAAAAACAGAGGCATCAGAAATGTCTGGCTTTAACCACGTTTCTGTAAAGACCAAGATGTGAAAGTCAAAAGATTGACTATCTACAAAAAGCTTAGAAAGTTTAGATTTTAGTCCTCTAACATTCTGATAGGCCAGAATAAGGGACGAAATTAGTTTTTTGACCCGCCAGCTACTGACGAGCCAGAGGGTAGGGAAGGATTAATTGTGTTAGGCAGACGAATCGGAGGCCGATTTTTCTTTTTCTTAGCCGTATACTCCTTTATAACTAAATGTTCCGGCCAAAAATCTTTGTGACAAATTTGGTCAAAGACATTTGGTGGGACACTGATTTTAAATGACGAAATGTAACGAGTGTATGAAAACCTAAACTTTTCCACCACAATGTTTGGGGCCACGACTTTTGCAGGGATATGGGCTATGACATCATCTGATGTAGTATTGGGGTCGAGCCGCGAAACAAAGATTTGCTTTTTTGGTGGAATGGCTACAAGAGATCTCAATGCGCCAGTCGCAACCGCAGCAACAGCATTTTGCACTGGAACTACTGAGGCAGATGACGCTTTGAGAGCTCTTCTTGTTAAAATTTTATTGGGAATATCCCTGGGAGAGGATATTCGTCCGGACACATCGGAAACTACAACCGATATCGAGTCAGCTTGCGGGGCACAATTACCAGGGGAAATGTCAATCGTCCCCGCAACTGCAGCTACTGCTGGACTCCTAAATGATATCAGTTGCTGAGCATTTGGAGTTAATGGGTCAATCAACGATGCCGGAGCCGGAGGAAGCAGAGATGCCGGCGGATCGGGAGAGAAATTCCGAGGGATAGTCTTCTTCCGCTTCGGTGACTCGTTTAATAGTTTATAACTATTAAACTGAGTTTCCAGAGACAAAAACTCATCGCGAAGTTTCAGAAAACCAGCCGACAGGGATTTAAATCCCTCTCTCGTCCGCCGCATAAATAGACGCATATCCATTTCTACGTCGCGGCACGCTTCACAACTCCATTTTAGGCCCCCACCGTTTCCAATACTATCCCTTATTCTGGCTGTGTAACCAGCACATTTAACATGCATAATGTTATCGCACAGCCAGCACAAAAGATAATCATCTTGGATTTTTTGGGGATGGGGGCACTTTTTTGAAGAGCAGACAACCATTGTAAGTTAAATTAATCAAAAAAATTAAAATAACAACAAATAAATAAATAAATTAAAAAGTTTATAAAGAGAGGCAATTTAAAATGAGTAATATAAAATATAAGGGCTATACGCACTAAGAAATAGAACAAGTGTTAAAGTTTATTATGCACAAGAAGAAAAAACTGAAGAGACAGAAGTTAAGAGAGTTAAAAAACACACAACAACAAAGACGGGTACAATCGCGAGAGTAACGGTCGCGATCGCGGGCAACGTAAAAACGCGAGAGCAAGCACCACACAAACAACAACACTAATGTGTCGCGAGAACGCGAATGCAATTAAAAGGGATCAAAAACACAAAATCAAAGGCTATTTAGACAAAACAACAAAACTTAGAGTTTTGTTATTAAATAAAGCAATAAGTAATAATAGCTTTGAGTCAGTGTTTAAGAACAAGTTACAACTTTTAAATCGCGTAATTTATTAATTCGGCACTAGATTCCACGAAATAGAATTTATTATATGCGGGATTAAATAAAAAGTTAGATAAAAGCGAGAGCGCAAAAAAAACACGACCGACTTCGTTGAAGTGAAGAAAAAATATATATACATCCAATTCTAACCCCAAAAGCCGCCACTACCAACAAAAAATTCGAAGCATTCAAAATACCAACTGAACATTCAAAGCATTCCAAAAAAGTTAACAATTTTATCCTTAAAGTTAGCAAAAGCGATACTATCATTTCACCAGCCCACAAATAAATTTGTTGTGCAGAACCTAGACTGGCTCTAACGAAAACAGGACGGAAAAGAATCGTTGCAATGTTTCTCATTAATTTTTGAACGACAAATAGCGTTCCGTTGGATAGCCGCAGCAGGTTCAAATAACGAACAATAATCGAAAATCTAACCTTCTCTTTTAAACTATGCCGTTTCATTCCTAGCTAATCGAGTGAGTTCAAAAACTTTGTGGGAAAATTAACACCTTCGCTGGCATCGCAAACTGTATCAATGGATTTGTATGATATCAATTTCTCTGGCAACAACTGCTTTATGTTCACATATAAATTGTTAACGTTTACGTTTTTTCTGCTAAAATTGCCCATTCTTGAAGCCACTCATGATTTATGTACTGAGAGTATTGTAAGGAAGTTTTCCGGCTGGCGTACAACTCTCAGTCACCCCAGGGTCTTCTTTAACAGAGAATTTACAAAGGAATACTGAGACACGAGTTTGGCATAAGCAGCAGAGAGATTGATTTTTTTTTTTCGCTATAGGTGAGGCAAATGGGTAGAGGAGGAGAGAAAGAAATACACACGCAAATTCAAGTCGAGAAGGGTATTACCCGGACTTTGACTTCGAAAAGAAGTGACCAACAATTACATCTAGACGGTGGCTAGGGTATCACCAGGAAGCCAATGTCTAGAAGAAAAGATGCACTATCTACTAGTCACACACATAGAACTAATTTATCACTTAGTGGGAAAGGATGGTAGGAAGGGAATTTGTAACTCAAAGACCCCAATTACTGACAGCACTAAAACAATAATTGATTTAATGTTGCCTGACCACACTTGTTTTCATCACCGATATCAAAGAGTTGTTTTGAGGATGTTTAGTGTGCCATGGTACAATCATCCCAGATGATAATTACATACTGGTTCAACACAGTTGCCACGGATGATTGTGGTTTTATGATGCACACTGCCTCAGAGTTATTTTGAATATTATATTTATTTATAATGCAGTTTCATTTTATGATTGTTTTTCAGCAAGAATAATCAAAAATTTGGAATGTTTTGCCATTTGCACCTGTCGTATCAAAAAGACAAACCCATCTTGTCCAACTAAAACTTCGAGTATAATGTGGCCATAAAGTGTTCTTTGTTTCCCATTCATTAGTCGGACATTCCGTACTGCAGATCACGATATATTTCAGTTTTCATTAAATCAGATGTACTTCAATTTGTCGAATTTATACAGAAATGACTAAGAGATAAGTGAGCAATGACAATGCAAAGATGGTCAATAGCCATAAGTGCTGAATCGTTTGATCGTTGCACCGTGTACGATGTTGGTACTATGTAATATCAGTTATTGAAATTTAGTGATTATCACACAATATCTGTGCTCCGGTTATTCGTATACGTATACCTATGTATTTAAGACAGGCACCAACATACTCCCAGCCGTTAAACACCTTTTCAACGCTAGTCTAATTTGATCTTAATTCCAAGGGACCGGGAGCCGGTAATCTATTAGTTTCCCTTCCTTCTTTGCGTCGAGTTATCTCATTTAGGTCTGCTTATGTTTTGACGGGTCTCTGGGTGTCCCATAGCTGTATTCCCCATGCTACCAGTAGAAATAAGGATTTTGTCTGCGCGGCATATGAATAGTGGTGATGGTGGGGAACTTCAAATTCATTTGGTAACCTATAATTGGTAGAGGCTAACAATTGATTGTTTATACTTTCTAGTTCCTGAGAGCCAAGTTGCAGTGTGCTGTTCGTCAAGGTGGCTTTTGTTAAATTGGGTGTTACGCCAGATATCATACCAAACCATGACGGTGACCAGATATTTGAAGTGCGAGGTCTTTTAGGATGCACCCAGCACTCCATGGCTGATGGTGACACTGATCCTGTTGTAATCGCATACTGCTGATAGTTTCATTGGTGATTTTTTCGGAAAGATGTATCGATTCTTGTAATGCAAATCATGTCATCCAAACAGCTTCTGTAGCGCTGGCTGATGGTTATGAGAGTAGGTTGCCTACTTTTAGGCTGAAAGGTTATGGATGTTGCCGGCAAACAAAGGGTTAGCAACAGAAGCGAGCTGATCCGAGCCTAAAAAGAAATGTTGCCAACAGATCTCTCGGTTACCGAAAATGGAGGTTTTTCGCATAGCATTTCCAGGAAGGTCACCTGCTAAGTTAGAAGCAATCGGTCCCTGAGTAGAAGTCAGAAGCTTGTAAAGGCCAGTTGAATTAGTGGCTAGTGGAAAAATTTCCGCGAAAGAAAAACATATAAAATCAGTTGTGCTAAAAACCGGCCAATATTAAAGTGGTTCGAAAAAAAAAAGGAAAAAAAAAGAGGAATAAAATCAAATATTTGAAACCTCAACTTTCCAGCGACCCTGTATTATTCTATTTTATTGGAAAAGTAAAGTCGGAAAGAATAAAATAAATCAAATCAAATATTCACTGGCAACGAGCGCTTATCTAGGGTAAGTGCTGAAAGGCGATATGATTTTTTTTTTTTTGGTATAAAAATGGCAAAGCTAGCCAACTTAGAGCGGCAGTTTAAACTTTGGCATTGATTTTCTCCTTTTCCTGTTTTTTTTGTACGCTCATCCATAGAGGCAGCCGCTGTGCTGAGTTTTATCGTACAGAGTTACGACGACCAGCGGCCCCAGAAGAGGGGAATATCAAAGTCGAAGCAAGCGAGAGGGGAAGAATTGAGTTGAAGCGCTACAGACTGCGACGATCGGCCTGGGCCCTCTCAGTGTAGCTTGCGTAGGCGGTCGGGAGTGAGCGGTCTCCGTCGGAAGAAAGAGGGAGAGGAAACACCGAAAAAAATGAAAAAAAAATTAGCCGGCCTACGATGTGCCTAAAATTCTAGTTCGTAAAATAAGTTTTCGAAATCGGGTAAAGACTATGATGGTGGCAGATTTTTAATCAAAAGTAAATTTCAGTTTGCATTTCAAAAAAATCAAGAAAAAAAAATGCTCCAGTAATCTAGCAAAAAAACAAAAAAAAAAAAAAGAAAAAAAAACCTTTTCCCTCTCTCCGTTCTTTTGGCGCGATTTTTTTTTGTGTCTCCTTCTTTTATGATATCTCTCCAGCATCTTTTCCAGTGAAAGAAAAAGAAAAGAAATATGTTAACACCGATCCAGAATGGAAGCGCTTTCATCGTTGGATTTGGAGAAAAAGGGGTGAGTCAACTTTTTTTATAATTTTTATCTGCCATGAAACATGACCCCCCTTGTTGCCCACAAAAAAATATTAAAGAAGAAATAAAGCCCAAAAAAAAAAAAAAAAGAGTAAAAAAAAAAGGCGGGTTAAATGTGAGAGAGATCCCATATAAATGAGAGAGGATCAAAAAAAAAATAAAGAAAGTCAAAGAAAGGAAACAGGAACAAAAGGAAATTTTATGGAAGAGAGTAATAGAGAGTTTGATTGGAAGTAAAGAGAAAAGCCGCCATCATCGAAAATACCCTAGTAAAGAATAGAAAAAAAAAAATGATTTAATTGTGGTAAAAGAGAATTTAGTACAAATTGCCATAGCTTCAAAGCTCGGAATTTAATAATATATATGAAGATCAATATTAAGTCACTCTATGCAATTTAAATCTCTCTAGTTTTTATGATATTAATTAGGTAGTAACAAATTATTCAGTGTTATAGCAATTATTGATAATAGACAACTCAATCTAATGAAAATGTCCACTAGAGATAATTTATTTAATAATTAATTTTTTTTGATTTATAATGTATAATTAAACGTTTTTATTTATGGGACTCCCGTGGGCCATGTAGCTGTTAGTTTAAGCTTTGTAAAGGGGCCATCTCATTTGTTTTAATTTTTTTTTGACGAATTGGTCCGAGATGGCCTAGGCAGGGAGGGCAAATCGATCCCCAACTACATCAGAGGATCGAGTCTAGTCGACTAGACGATGTCAAGGCAAGCTAATTTTAAAATTCATTTGGTTATGCATTTTCTCCTTCCGGTTTAACATTTTGTCTTGCACGCTTATGTAATATTTTTTTTTGAATAAGAGAGGTAAAGGAGGCCCATCTGATCGAGGGCAAGGCCACCATGACCAACTAGCCGACGAGCAAGAGCCGGAAAAAAATAAAGCGTGCGCCCTCGATTGGTTTTATACACCCTGGCCAAAACTGAAAACATTACAGTTATAATTATTTATCTTATATCTCATCTTATTTAAATGGCGCCCAACGTGGGGCCACAATTTTGTGGCTCGCGAAATACAAAACCAAATGAATTTTTATTATCTTCTTTCAATTTTTCATTTTCCTTTAATTTGATTTCAAATCTGAGGTGGGGATGGTCTGATAGCTAGAAATTTCGTAAATGCTACCAGAGTCTTTATCACAGCGGCGAATGATAATTATGTCTTTAGTGGGTTTTAGTTTTGGTGTTCCGCAACTGCATTGGAACTGCAGTGCTTTTCTTTGTTAAAGGAAAAGTCTGACCACAGTGGCAGAATTTACCATTAAAAAAATCCACAAAAATCTTTTCTGTTGTCTACACATTTCTTGGGCGAAAAATTATTTTTCTTATATGCATAGGAATTGGAGTTAGTTAAGTTATCAGTAACTTGCACTCAAACCACATTGGAGAAATTATAATATATGCTCAAATCTAAAAGAAAAAAAAAATCCAAACACAAAGATATCCACGTTCATTTCGCTTGGACTAGCAGCGGGTAACTTTCAGAAGCAATCAGCTGACCACTAATGACGTAGATATCGTGGGTGGAAGAATTCTATTTTTTCTACTTCTGTTGTCAGAGCCGCCGATACGAATAGGAAAACATAAGAGGATGGTTTAAAAACCGCATTATGGCCACGGATCAGCAGTTCAGCTACAGAAGCTACGCCACTGGCTGCGGATTAGCTCGCAGTAAGACGGTGCGAGAATGAGTCACCGTTACAAGTCAGCCAGCCAGTCGGCAAGTCTTTTTTGTTACTTTTTCTTTTGCATTGACACGCGTAAGTCGGCAGACTTAAAACAAAGCAGACGATAGGTGCACCGGCGGTGCGGGAGCCCATATGTTACATTTTGATAAATTTTGTGTTTTAGCTCATTACCTTTTTATATACTTTTTTTATATTTTTATATTTTCACATTTTTATATGTTGATCATTTCATATTTTCATATTTTCATAGTTTCATATTTTCATATTTTCATATTTTCATATTTTCATATTTTCATATTTTTATATTTTCATATTTTTATATTTTTATATTTTTATATTTTTATATTTTTACATTTTTATATTTTTATTTTATGTTTATTTGTTTTGATTAATTAGTTCAGTCTTTGGTTTCTTTTGGAGGCAAAGTAGCACATTTAGATTAGAAATAAAATAAGAAAATTTTACGACCTCGATTTTAGGAATTTTGATTTATTAGGAAAATTTAATTTAAAGAACTAAAAGAAACAACAATGCCTCTCAGCCACTCAGATAATGAAGGTGAGGCCGAAGTTCAGCGATATTGTCCGCTTTGTCAGAGACTATTATCATTAGCTGAAGAGCATACAACCAAGTGCGGTCATAGTTTTCACAAAAAGTGTATAATGAGCCATGCTGTTACAAACAATTTTTGTCCGACGTGTAAAAAAATTTGTTTCGACAATTCCGTGGCACAAAACACTAGGTCACAAAAGCAGGCCCAGTCCACAGGTGAAGAAGCAAGCACCAGTCAAGGTGCTAGAACGCCGAGGAGTCAGCAAAAGGGACCAGATCCCTCGAGTATTCCAGTGCAAAGACAGGAGGCAGCTCAAAGAGAATGCACAGCAAACACAGCTGGCCAGCAAGTCACTTTGCAAAATATTCAGGCAATGATAGGGCAATCAGTGCGAACTATGCAGCAGGAGCTGATGGCTCAAATGGCTGCTCAAATGTCACAGCTAATGCAGGAAAACTTTAACCAACATAGAACAACAAGAGCTGATGTTCCATCAGCTGATAGCGGGAGACAATTTCATGTTGATCCGGAGCCAAATTTTCCAAGAGAGCGCAATCAAGAAAGGCAAGGTTTGACCCAAACGCCAAGAAGTTTTAGCTCAGAATTGCTTCAGAGGCCTGATAAAGTTGGGCACATCATGAACAGCTGGAAACTGAGATACAATGGTAGTTCAGATGGTCTTAGTGTAGATAATTTTATATATCGGGTAGAATCCCTCACCAGACAAATGTTAGATGGCGATTTCACTGTCCTTTGCAGCAACGCAAGTTTAATATTTGATGGAAAAGCTAGGGAATTTTATTGGCGTTTCCACAAAAGTCGAAATCCGTTCAACTGGGATGACCTATGTAGGGCATTAAGAAAACAATTTCGAGACACATTGACGGATGTTGACATTAGAGAAACCATAAGGGATCGAAAGCAGCGAGAAAAAGAAAATTTTGATTCTTTTTATGAAGCGGTGGTTTTGCTGATGGATAGTTTGGAAGAACCTCTTGCCGAAGGCACCATTGTGGAAATATTAAAACGCAATCTTAGGGCAGAAATTCGTCACGAAATATTAAACATTCGTATAGACACTGTAGAAGAGTTGCGAAAAATTTGCCGTCGCCGAGAGCGATTCTTAGAAGACCTTAAAAGAGAGTCAGCCTATCAAAAGCCAACTTATTACAAAAAGCAGATTGCAGAAATAGTCGATGTAAATCAAATGCAGGATGCCGAAGAATTTTTAACTACCGAAAGTGAGACCGAAATAGGAGCCATTGCATTAGTATGTTGGAATTGTCGAAAGGAAGGACACCGATATCAGGATTGCGCAGCTATTCGTAAAATCTTTTGTTTCGGTTGCGGGTCGCCAAATATTTATAAACCATCTTGCCCGAAATGTTTAAAAAACGGAAAGGTGAACACACAGCCTCGTCAACTCCAGTGTGTTCAACCCAGTGGCAGGACGAACCCCGAAACGAAGCATTAAAAGTAAATTTAATTAATAAACCCGAAATCTTAATTGAAGAAAGAATTCCCGAATTAGTTTGTACAAAGGATGAAACAGTTTGCGATCAGAATAGTCATAAGAATATATCACGTAGCACCAAACGAATGCGACAATATTGGCAGGCAAATAAAGAAATCGAGGAGATTCGCTATAAGCCGAACGACCAGCGTCCATTTGCCGAAGTTCGGCTATTAAATCAAGTGGTACTAGGCCTTTTGGACACTGGAGCAGCGGTCAGCTGTTTGGGTGGACAGTTAGCTAAGCAATTTATTCGCAGTAAAACTCCCTTTGAAAGAGTTTATAGAACCATAAGTACAGCAAATGGCCAAAGGCAAAATATTTTAGGTCAAGTCAGCACTCAAATAGAATATCAGGGTCACACAGAAATCATAAAATTATTTATCATACCAGCATTAACCCAAGATTTATATTTAGGAATCGATTTCTGGACATTATTCAATTTACTACCTACTGCTGGGCAAGTCTCCGAACTAACCTCAGATTTACATGAATTATCTGCGAACGACAGGCACAAGTTGAAAAAAGTAGTGGATCTATTTCCTTCATTTGCCATATCAGGTCTAGGAAAGACTTCCCTGGTAACGCATATCATTGATGTGGGAGATGCAATTCCAGTAAAACAGCGACATTTCCCTCTTTCACCGGCAAAAGAAAAGATCTTGTACGCCGAAATCGATCGAATGCTAAGTTTAGGTGTAATTGAAGAATCAGAGAGTGCATGGTCTTCACCAGTAGTAATGGTTGAAAAACCGGGTAAAACTCGAGTTTGTCTTGATAGCAGAAAAGTAAATTCGGTAACCCGCAAGGACGCGTATCCTCTGCCCCAAATTGATGGTATACTTAGCCGTTTACCAACAGCCTGTTTTATTTCAAGTTTGGATTTAAAAGATGCCTATTGGCAAGTACCATTGGACCCAAAGTCCAGAGACAAGACTGCATTTACCGTTCCTGGCAGACCATTGTACCAATATAAAGTAATGCCATTTGGTTTAACCAACGCATCCCAAACAATGACAAGGCTCATGGATAAGGTGATTCCTCCAGCGCTCCGCAATGAAGTTTTTGTATATTTAGATGATTTGTTGGTGGTGTCTGATAGTTTTGAGTCCCATTTAAAGGTGTTAAGTCAAGTTGCATCCCATGTGAAATTGGCTGGTTTAACACTCAATGTGGAAAAAAGTCAATTTTGCAGACGCTCGGTAAAATATTTAGGGCACATTGTTGGTGGGGGTTGCATAAAAACAGATCCCGAAAAGATTGCAGCCGTAGCAAATTTTCCAGTGCCGAAAACACTTAGAGCATTAAGGAGTTTCTTGGGAATGGCCGGTTGGTATAGAAAGTTCATAGAAAATTTCGCAGATGTAGCCGCGCCCCTCACAGATTTGCTAAAACAGAAATCTAAGTTTGCTATGTCCCTAGCGGGTGAAGAAGCATTCATAAAATTAAAGGAGAAATTGTGCTCAGCACCTGTACTGCGCAGCCCAGATTTTGGAAAACCGTTTTACATTCACTGTGATGCCAGCAAAACGGGCGTCGGAGGCGTACTGATGCAGAAAACGGAGCAGGGCGATGAATATCCCATTAGTTTTATGTCTAAAAAGCTAAACAAGGCACAAAAAAATTATACTGTTACCGAATTAGAATGTCTGGCAGCAGTATTATGTGTTAAAAGATTTCGAGGATATGTTGAGGGACACGATTTTACTATAATAACCGATCACGCATCTTTGAAATGGTTGATGTCACAATCGGATCTCCATAGTAGGTTAGCTCGTTGGGCTTTGAAGTTACAGTGTTTCCGTTTTAAGATCGAACATCGAAGTGGGAAATTAAACCTAGTGCCAGATGCTCTTTCCAGAGTGAATGAAGAGCAAATAGCAGAAATAGAAGTAGTGGACCTCAAATCTCCTTATTTTGACTCAGCGGAATACAAAAGTTTAGTTCAGGATGTACAGGCTAACCAGGATAAATTGCCAGATTTGAAAGTGGTTGATAGCAGGGTATATCGTCGCATGGAACACAGTACCGGTGATCCCCTAAATGATTGCATGGCATGGAAGTTATGGATTCCTAAAGAGATGATTCCTGAGGTGTTACAGAATTCCCATGACCATCCATTAGCTTCTCATGGAGGTATACATAAGACACTGGAGAAGATACGCAGGCATTTTTATTGGCCGCTTTTAGTCAATGACGTAAAAGCCTATATCGCTGACTGCGAAGTTTGTAAAACAACCAAGGCACCAAATCATTCATTACGACCCCCTATGGGAAAAGCGCCGGAGTCGCAACGTTTTTTTCAGAGGTTGTATATTGATTTTTTGGGTCCATACCCGCGCTCTCGCAGTGGAAATATCGCAATATTTATAGTTCTTGACCACTTTTCAAAGTTTGTGTTTCTTAAGGCGGTAAAAAAATTAACCGCAGAGAAAGTATTAGAATATTTAGAAGGCGAGTTATTCCATTTGTTCGGGGTACCTGAAACAATAGTTTCGGATAATGGATCGCAATTTAAGTCCCATGCTTTCGAAAAATTATTAGGTGAATATAAAATTACTCATGTAACTACTGCTGTTCATGCGCCTCAGGCGAATGCCTCAGAACGAGTAAATCGATCTGTCATATCAGCCATACGGTCATACATAAAGCCTGATCAGAAAAATTGGGATAGTAATCTGAGTCACATCAGTTGCGCACTGCGGTCGGCGGTACATTCGAGTCTAGGTACTTCTCCTTATTACATGGTTTTTGGACAGCATTTCATTTCCTCTGGATCGACGTATAAATTACTAAGAACATTGAAATTGTTAGAAGATCGAGGCATTGAGTTTTCCAGGGAAGATTCTAGGGAAATAATGGCGGGACGAGCTAAAGTGTTGGCCAATGTTATGCAGGAGAGGAATCAGCGCCACTACAATTTACGGTCGCAGCTAGTGAGCTATCAGGTAGGCCAGGAAGTTTATCGCCGTAATTTCAAGCAAAGCGATTTCCAAGCCGGTTATAATGCAAAGCTGGGACCAGCGTTTATTAAAGCTCGAGTTAGGCAAAAATGTGGAAATGCATGTTACGAGCTAGAAGACTTAAACGGGCGATCAATTGGTCGGTTCCATGCCAAGGATATCCGTCAGTAGCACCTGCCAGCTTTTGTTGGATCTGTCTTGTGACTTCAGGCCCCAAGTCAGATTCTTTTGGGGGGGCTATTGTAGCGCTGGCTGATGGTTATGAGAGTAGGTTGCCTACTTTTAGGCTGAAAGGTTATGGATGTTGCCGGCAAACAAAGGGTTAGCAACAGAAGCGAGCTGATCCGAGCCTAAAAAGAAATGTTGCCAACAGATCTCTCGGTTACCGAAAATGGAGGTTTTTCGCATAGCATTTCCAGGAAGGTCACCTGCTAAGTTAGAAGCAATCGGTCCCTGAGTAGAAGTCAGAAGCTTGTAAAGGCCAGTTGAATTAGTGGCTAGTGGAAAAATTTCCGCGAAAGAAAAACATATAAAATCAGTTGTGCTAAAAACCGGCCAATATTAAAGTGGTTCGAAAAAAAAAAGGAAAAAAAAAGAGGAATAAAATCAAATATTTGAAACCTCAACTTTCCAGCGACCCTGTATTATTCTATTTTATTGGAAAAGTAAAGTCGGAAAGAATAAAATAAATCAAATCGAATATTCACTGGCAACGAGCGCTTATCTAGGGTAAGTGCTGAAAGGCGATATGATTTTTTTTTTTTGGTATAAAAATGGCAAAGCTAGCCAACTTAGAGCGGCAGTTTAAACTTTGGCATTGATTTTCTCCTTTTCCTGTTTTTTTTGTACGCTCATCCATAGAGGCAGCCGCTGTGCTGAGTTTTATCGTACAGAGTTACGACGACCAGCGGCCCCAGAAGAGGGGAATATCAAAGTCGAAGCAAGCGAGAGGGGAAGAATTGAGTTGAAGCGCTACAGACTGCGACGATCGGCCTGGGCCCTCTCAGTGTAGCTTGCGTAGGCGGTCGGGAGTGAGCGGTCTCCGTCGGAAGAAAGAGGGAGAGGAAACACCGAAAAAAATGAAAAAAAAATTAGCCGGCCTACGATGTGCCTAAAATTCTAGTTCGTAAAATAAGTTTTCGAAATCGGGTAAAGACTATGATGGTGGCAGATTTTTAATCAAAAGTAAATTTCAGTTTGCATTTCAAAAAAATCAAGAAAAAAAAATGCTCCAGTAATCTAGCAAAAAAACAAAAAAAAAAAAGAAAAAAAAACCTTTTCCCTCTCTCCGTTCTTTTGGCGCGATTTTTTTTTGTGTCTCCTTCTTTTATGATATCTCTCCAGCATCTTTTCCAGTGAAAGAAAAAGAAAAGAAATATGTTAACACCGATCCAGAATGGAAGCGCTTTCATCGTTGGATTTGGAGAAAAAGGGGTGAGTCAACTTTTTTTATAATTTTTATCTGCCATGAAACATGACCCCCCTTGTTGCCCACAAAAAAATATTAAAGAAGAAATAAAGCCCAAAAAAAAAAAAAAAGAGTAAAAAAAAAAGGCGGGTTAAATGTGAGAGAGATCCCATATAAATGAGAGAGGATCAAAAAAAAAATAAAGAAAGTCAAAGAAAGGAAACAGGAACAAAAGGAAATTTTATGGAAGAGAGTAATAGAGAGTTTGATTGGAAGTAAAGAGAAAAGCCGCCATCATCGAAAATACCCTAGTAAAGAATAGAAAAAAAAAAAAATGATTTAATTGTGGTAAAAGAGAATTTAGTACAAATTGCCATAGCTTCAAAGCTCGGAATTTAATAATATATATGAAGATCAATATTAAGTCACTCTATGCAATTTAAATCTCTCTAGTTTTTATGATATTAATTAGGTAGTAACAAATTATTCAGTGTTATAGCAATTATTGATAATAGACAACTCAATCTAATGAAAATGTCCACTAGAGATAATTTATTTAATAATTAATTTTTTTTGATTTATAATGTATAATTAAACGTTTTTATTTATGGGACTCCCGTGGGCCATGTAGCTGTTAGTTTAAGCTTTGTAAAGGGGCCATCTCATTTGTTTTAATTTTTTTTTGACGAATTGGTCCGAGATGGCCTAGGCAGGGAGGGCAAATCGATCCCCAACTACATCAGAGGATCGAGTCTAGTCGACTAGACGATGTCAAGGCAAGCTAATTTTAAAATTCATTTGGTTATGCATTTTCTCCTTCCGGTTTAACATTTTGTCTTGCACGCTTATGTAATATTTTTTTTTGAATAAGAGAGGTAAAGGAGGCCCATCTGATCGAGGGCAAGGCCACCATGACCAACTAGCCGACGAGCAAGAGCCGGAAAAAAATAAAGCGTGCGCCCTCGATTGGTTTTATACACCCTGGCCAAAACTGAAAACATTACACTTCTTTGTTTCTTTGATCTGGCACATTGTATAATTTTTTTTTCTGATCTCACTTTATAATGTGGCATGACGTCTGTGTCCGAGCCTGGTAATGCCAATGCAGTTGGAAGATAAGTTTCGGGAAGAGCATCAGCGGGCTAATCTTGTTGTGGAGTACATCGGTTACCACATGGGTAAACTCTGCCTGTCTTCATTGTAGATTTGCTGGGATCAAGGATAGTTGAGCGCGTACAGTAATGTACTGCTAGAGAAATTTGATTATAATGCAATTGATAGGTCACTCCCTTGTTGATCCTTTTTTTTCAATCAATTCCCGATTGCTTCCTCATATCGTTAGGTCATTAATTGATGTCTGGTTTCGCATCTATGTCTTTTTATATACTTCATTGACCTTTAGTAGCTATTATGACAAAGTGTCGAATATTCCTTTGGCGATAGAACCGACTATTTTCAATCCTTTGATCCGCCTGATGTACAGAAAGTTGTTTTCATTCATAATTTTATCAAAAATGTAGTAAAAGTGTCGCTGCATCGCAAAACATAATTCCGCTGGAGATAGTTTGGAAGATATATCTCCTTTTCCTTTTACATCGATGGCATATTACTCGACTTCTACCAAGTACGTATTTCAATCGTAACATATACAGTCTAATGGCTAGAGTTGGTAGCATTGTGGCAACGCGTTTTGTCTTTGGTTGGCCATGTTGTTTTTTTTGCCATTATATTCCTCAGGATTGTACAACTTTCGTTTGTTGCCTGGCTCTGAGTTCGGAAGTAGTGGGGCTAGTTTGTGTATCAGTCGTTTAAAGATTTCTTTAGTAAATTTCACATCAACTACTCTTACATATCCATCGAGACCAGGGTATATATTGATGACCCATTCAATTGGCCATTGCAGCATTGGCACGTTGTCTTCTTTTAGAACAATCATTCCTTGCTTGACATATTTATATATTTTCCTCCATTTGTAGTCATTCTGGAGTTCCTGTAAGTACTCTTTCGATAATCGTGTCCAGAAGGTGTGCTTTAGCCGTGAATTAATCACTACTTTGATATTTTCTATAGTTGTCTACAACTGCTCGAATGTTAAGTTCGCAGTTGACACGTTTTAAAAAAAAATTAAATGTTTTGCTGATTTCACTGCTGCCTCTCAAAACACTTCCAAATGTGAGGAGCGTGGCGGAAATGAACTTAAACTGTAATGCTTTTTTATTGCAAAACTTAAAAACTGCACTTTACGCATTTTCGGAGTAGATCACCACTGTGAGTTCTGTTATCTTATTGTGAGCAATGGTTCTTATGTAAGGAAAGTGCGCCGGTTGTGGGCACAGTTTTGTTTTTGCCTTATTACTTTTGACCAAATGCATATTATGCAAACGTGTCTGTACAAATTAAAAGGTAAAAGGCTTAAGTAACTGCCAGTAAAGGAACTTAATTGTTTCCTTCAAATAAAAAAAAATTTATTAAGAATTTAGTGAAATGACAATTCAATTCAAAGACCTTTAGTAGCATAAATAATAAAAAAATTGCACTTTTTCACATTACTCATCGCCCTCTTCATTTTCATTTTTTGAACAAAGTCAGAATCGCTGAATATGTCTGGGTCAAAAGGAGAGATTCCAGTAGCTTTGAAGCCAGATTTGATGATATTGGGTGTCAACACCAAATCGAGAGTCTTACGGACTAATTCAGGAATGTGACGAATGACGTCATGACGGTGCCCACAAGCGGGAATGACAAACATTTTTTCAAGAGAACAAAAAATTAGGAAATAACTAAATTTTGATTAAACACGACATTAAATTACAAAATACAATGAAAACAATGCAAATTAAATGAAACACTTACCAGTTTTTGAAAGAATTAACATAAATATATCGCACTTCAAAAATAATATAAATTACTTTTCTGTTAATTTATTTCGAAATTACACAAATTCGTGCATTCGCTTTGTATTATAACAGAAACTTCGTACTGTAAATACACATGACTTACAATACTCAGATCAGTAGTCTATAATTGCTGTCAAAGTTTACGTATGCTCAGAGCGTGCCCACTACCGGCACACTTACCCTATATATTTATAATTATTTATTACTTGCAACAGAGTGTTACAAGCTGTCCTGAGTGGTTTTAATTATAATATGTGAATACACTACATAATTGGATTTCTCAATATCTAAAAATCCGTACACAAAAAGTTTTATTTAACACTTATCTTTCAAAGACTACAAATTAAATTTTACTCGTCATATTAATATAACTGTCAATAAAGCCATGTGTTGTCTTGGTTTCGTTAAGCGATGGTCTAAAGAATTTGACGATCCTTACACAACCAAAACTCTTTTTATTTCACTGGTCCGTCCCATTTTGGAGTAAGGTTCATGTGTTTGGTCTCCGCAATATAAATCACACCAAGTTAAAATTGAATCTGTTTAAAAACAGTTTTTAATTTTTGCTCTTCGTGGTTTAAACTGGGATCGAAATGTTAACTTGCCCTCCTATTCTTAAAGACTTCTTTTAATTAACCCTTCCTCCTTGTTAAACCGTAGAATAATGCTTTGTACTTTGTTTATTCACAAGCTTTTGAATGGACAAATAGATTGTCCTAATTTACTCCATCAAATCAATCTATCTGTACCTTGTAGACTAACCCGAAATTATGTCCCTTTATCTTTAACACTCTGTACTTCTAACTATTCTTTACATGAACCTTTTCGAGTTCTCCGTTCCGACTATAACCGCCTTTATTCTGTAATCGGATCAGAGTTCTCTATATCTATTCTAAAAACTACTATTTTAAGTTATCTATCTTGTAGTTAGCCTTTATTATTATTTTAGTTGTCGTCCGTTGTTCGCGCGACTTCGTTTTTTCATGCTGACTGCTGGGGTTCTCGCGTAACAGGCATTGTGCTGGTGTCGCTTGGGCCACTTACACGTACTGTGCATTGTGCGCGTCAACGTCTAAAATGCAATAGAGCGTCTGGTATTTTCCACTTCTTCCGATAAAGTGCTGCAATATTTCCAAATAAATAAATTTCCCACAAGCTCAAAGTGTATAGATCTTGCTGCAAAACACTTGAACACCACGCTGTATGCCTTGTCTGGCCTCATTCCTCTTACTTTGTGATGAATCCAGATCGGTCCACAAGAGTCAACACCTGCATTAAGGAATGGTCGACTTTGTGAGACTGGATGCTCGGGTAGATCTTCCATAACCTGTTTAAATAACTGTGACCGAAATCTTGCGCTGATGACGCAACTTGAATCACATTCCTAATCATTGATTTTATTAATAACGTGCTATTTTTGCCAAACAATACCACGAAGGGCCTCTTGCTCGCAATGCATATTTTCTATATGTAACTTCCGAAAAAATCATGTTAAATTTTTGCTAATCGCTTAGCCACCAAAAAGTAAAAAAGTGACATGACAGCACTACTGTTAAATTTGACCACAGGAGCGAGTTGACGAGTTCTGGCTACAATTTTAAGTCTACTTGGACTCTGTCTTTAAATTCCGCACCAAGTATTGTCGCGCACATCTCTAAACGGGGCTTTTCCTTATTTCGCGAATATTATGTACGAAGTTATGCATCTACCTCGTACATGGTACTTTGCCATATCTTCGATTTTGCATGGTGTTTTATGCTTCCCATTGCCTTCACCAGTACGGTGGTAAGTCGGCATCCATTTCAATTTCACAATTGGAGTGAATAAGCATAACGGGTCAAATATGGTTATTCCGCGGCTTTGCTTTTGTGCTCGTTCGAACAACTTATCTTTTTTGAACAACCAAATGATTTCTTGTGTCCCAACATAGTCTTGCTCGATTAAGTTATGTAGGTCAATGTTGGCCATTATGTTTTCCTTTGGCATTTCTTGTTGAAGTGCGTTGCTACTCGAGCACCACTTCCGTAGATTAAATCCAGTCGGTTTCAAAATTTGCTTCATGGATGCTGTCTGCACCTGCTAGGTAATCATCAACGTAGAACTCTTTTTCAAACAGAAGCTCCGGCGACAATTTTTTTCCTGTTTTTATTTACCAAAGACGTTCTGAATGTTACCTTTTGAGTCTATAATACTGCAACTTTTGACTCATTTCAATCAGGTGATTGAATTTCTCCAGAAAATGCATCTACATTTTGTGAGGAAATGTATACCTACATAATACATTGTTTTCATAAATATATAAAATGAAGCAAGCAAGTCGTCCCTGCCGACATTGAGTATACCCTGTACCTACTAGTTATTATATTGAATAAAGTCAAACACCCTCGAAAAAGCGATTAATTTCATAAAAAAATTTCTTTAGCATGCCGCAACAGCGAACGCATGCTATCTCGCTCACTCTTTCCAGCTAGTGTCGCCTTGGCAATTCAGTTCAAAATGCACATTAGTATATCTCCGATATTTATTGTCCGATTTCAACTAAAATTGCTCAGATGATGCATATTAGCCACATTATTAGGTGTGTCAAATAAGAATGTGATTCCTTAAAAACTGCTCTAATAATTTGTTTTTTCTGAATTGCGGGGGCGGAAGTAGGCGTGGCAAAAATTTTAAACTCTCTTGATCTGCGTAGTCACTAGACAAATGATCGAACAACCTCAAAATCGCAATCAATTCAAAACAAAATTCCCCTTTACATGCAGCAGCAGCGAACGCATGCTATCTCGCTCTTTCTTATCTGCCAATACCGCCTTGGCAATTCAGTACAAACGGATATAGCCATATCTCCGATGTTTATTGTCCGATTTTAACAAAATTTGCTCAGCTGGGCCAGTTTGGGTATATAATTAGGTGTACCAAGTAGGAATACGATATCTTGAAGGCAGCCCTAGCTATAGTTTTTTTCAAATTGCGGGGGCGGAAGTGAGCGTGGCTAAAATTTGAAACAAACTTGAACTGCTTTGACATTAGACGGATGCTCACACCAAATTTGGTAGCTCTAGCTCTTATAGTCTCTGAGATCGAGTGGCTCATACGGACAGACGGACAGACGGACATGTCTCAATCGACTCGGCTGTTGATGCTGATCAAGAATATATATACTTTATGGGGTCGGAAACGCTTCCTTCTGCCTGTTACATACATTTTAGCGACTTTAATATATCCTTTTACCCTTTGGGTAAAGGGTATAAAAATATATATCGAAGAACAAAACTGAGACAACTTACGCACAAATTCGAACTGTGGCAACAAATTTAAAAAGTTAGGCGTCAGCAACAAAAACGAAATATGTAAAATGCACCTGCACACAAACAAAACATAAAAAAGACGCAAACTTAAGAACGAAATATCCAAAACACAGATATGTGCAAGTCAGCATCCATGTATGTTTTATATGATCCTCTAATATAAAACATACATGCACTTCTTGTGCACGGAAAAAAACCGCATGAGCAAAAAAAAGAAGAGAACAAAGACGGAATCAAATGATCTTATGCATAAACAATACTTACATAGAACATATGATCGTAAGCAAATAAGGCAACTTCAAAGCCGGTGCAAAAGAAGTCGTTTGACTTTGAGCGTGATGGCGTCAGAGCGCTTGGTCGCACAAATGTAAAAGCACGTGTACAAATGTAATGTAAAGCTAGGCTCAGGAAGTAGAAAATCGGATCTCGTCGCTGGGCCCAAGTGTGGCCCCGTGAGGAAGGGGAGGCGATACAAGTGCGACAACGGCCGTTATTTAGAGAGTAAGAAGACGAGAGATCGCTTATGGGCATGTGTGCGTAGTTTAAGCTGAGCGCAGGAGCGGACGTTGTTTACGTATGCGTGCATTTAATTTATTATTCAATTTATAAAAAAAAAATTTTTATTTATTTGCTCCAGATGGGTTCATAAATATATGAGTATACATATAAACTGTAGTGTATTCACATGTCATAATTAAAACCATTCAGCACAGCTTGTAACACTCTGTTGCAAGCAATAAATAATTATAAATATACATTTATATATAAGAACAATTGTATGTATGTACGCAAACTTGCATGCATACATTCCGTTCTGTATATATATGTTCACATAAATGAACTGTGCTGGCAAGCCAGCCTAAATATGCTGAGCTTGCATTTTGGTCCCACCAAGAATGAGTGACCAAACATGTGAGTACACTCTCGCCTCACACATACATATATATACATTTTGTAGCTGCCAGTAAGCAGCATAAGCATTTTAAGTACAAGATTGAATTATTAAAAATAAAGAACCAAGAGAGCACAGACGTGCCTCCCATCCAAATAATACTATTGACTCTTTGGGGACATATTATATGGCGACCGTGACAGGACCGTCACATTGAAGGACGTTACCTGTATGAACCTCATATAGAATGGAATCCTCAATTTCCATTTGAAATTAAAATATGGAGCTGCCGAGTTGAAAGAAAAAAAAAAACCCATCTACGCTATAAAAAAAAAAAAAACGACAAAGAAAGACCACGTAATTATATCAATTGGAAATGTGTGCACACAAGCGGCGCAATTTGAAAATATGCATACATGTGACGTGGTAACAGCATAAGTGCTTGAATATACCATAAAAAAAAAAAAATAATATCCACAATTGTGTTAAGCTCTATCACCTATTCACACGTCAACAAGTAAAAAAAAAAAATACAAATATATATGAACACACTGTTACGCGTATGGCCGACCCCCAAGAATTAACATTCGAAAGTGCTGCTCCTGTCGAGCAAATGGATCCACCCACACTAGAAGAGGCTCTAGTGGTGTATCCCACCGATGGACCACGCCCACTCACAATAGCTGAGTACCGGGCTCGCCAGAACAAAGATACAACGCAAAGAAGGAAGAAGCGGGGCGGAAAAAGAATTGCCCTCCTGCGCCAGAGACGATTGGTGCAGGATATGTTGAAAACTGCAACATTGCCTGAGGAAGACCGACAACTCTACACAGAGAGTCTGCAGGAGATTAACCACAAGCTCCGCACTGGTGCGAAGTAACGCAAATCGGATTTCCGATATTGCCTCAAATTATAAAAAAAAAAATTTTTCATTTCACTCATTTTAAAAAAAAAAAATTTATGTTTATATAACTTCCCATTTCATACATTTACTTTTAACTATAACTCTCAAGTCGATGCATGAAAATGCTGCTTGAAAACTACTAACGAAAAACAATAGGCTATTACTAACACATGTGGTTGGAGTAAATATTGTAAAAATTTTTATGAAATGTAAACCTGAATTGTGAGCCAACCGCATGAACTATCCCCCCTTCTACTTTCCAAGTCTCTGTCACTGCTACTAGCAGTTGAAAATAAATTTTTATATGCATAAAACTTCATGACTAATTACTTGATCACTTGATCACAAATCAATATTTTTGATATCACTCTCTCTTTTCATTGTAATAGAAGAATAGAATATTTCACGTAATGTCCATTGCGTTTGAAAAGTTCACAAAATAATTTCAATTTTTCTTTTCAAAATAAAATTAAATTAACTAAACTCAAATTTATACGCTTGAAAGCTTTTTGATAGGACTAAATTTTTTTTTGTTTTATGGATAGTAAACAAAAAGATCTTCATGAATCTATAAATACGTTAATAATAGACAGGATATCGACTTTCTTTAAATTAGCTTCCCCAAACCCAAAAATGGGTTTAATTGACACGAAAACAGTGGATTCCACTGCCAATGTGATCAATAAAGTAGAAGTAGAACAACAAGGGCTTACAACTGTTACGATTTTACTGATCGTAATAGTAATACTAATGAGCATCAACATGCTAATTAAAATTCACAGAATGCACAATAGGTGCTTAAAGAAAAAGTATACTAGCAGGGCAAACGATTTAGATAAAGTTTAAAAAAAAAAAGGAGAGGAAAAATTTTGCTTTGCAATAACAAAAAAAAAAGAAAAAATATGTCGTTAGATGAATATTTCGCGAAGATTAAAGATAGGAACCCGGGTATAGAAACTAATTTACTAGAGGTTTTTAAGAGCGAACAAAGTAGCTCACCTCATCGCGCACTAGATCTAGCTACTATTAATATAACATACCTGGATATAACGGGAGAAAATTTCCCAATCCAGGGAAATAGCAGAGTAGCAATGTGCTTTATCCTTAGAGTACCTAACATATGCTGTTATACAAACGCAGCAGGTACTTTTCGCTTTTATCTAATGGATGAAGCACAACACAAGGAATAAAAATATAAAACGCATATTTAGAGAATGACCGACTGGCAAGTGATCGTTGCACAAGCCAGAATTCTGAAAGAGGAACTGTTAAAATCGATCAAGTGTATAAGTCAAGATAGGGCAATTAGTCCGAATACACTTGACAAGCACGTCGATATAATTCAAACCACGCTTCAGCAAATTCGTTTGCTACTGAAAAAACATTTCGATTCCCTTACAGAAGGTCATAAGTGTGCCGCCAAAGCATTCTATAACGAGTGTAGAGACAAATCTGTCTCGGCGTTGGCAAAACACAATATTCAGTTCGCCAGAGTATCTGACCTAGATACAACGATAGTTCTCCACGAAGATAGCGAATATAACAGGAAGAACATAAATTTTACAATGGCGGAAAAAATAGCTGCTGAGAGGGACTACGTGAGACAAGTTATGTCTTCAGTCCCTGAGTTTGATGGTCAAAAGACCTCACTCACCCGTTTCGTTACGGCATTAAAATTGGTCGAACGAACTAAAGGAGACCAGGAGGATTTGGCCATTGAAGCCATAAAGTCCAAGATCACCGGCTCCATTGCCCACAAAGTCCAAAACGAGACTACAATAATGGGCATAATAGAAAAACTAAAATATAACGTTAGAGGTGAATCAACTGACGTTATAATAGCAAAACTTATGAACGCCCAACAAAAGGGTAAAACAGCTTCAGAGTACGCTATGGAACTTGACAATTTGCGGAAGCAACTTGAAGCCGCTTATATTGACCGTGGAATAGATTCCGACAACGCTGAGGAATTCGCTTCAAAAGAAGCTATGCAGGCAATGATCAAGCAATGCCAGCATGAGCGAATTCGCACAATATTAGAAGCCGGTTACTTTAGTCATTTTAATGACGCAATGGGTAAGTATATCCGTTGTGTCACCGAAATGACTGGAAGTCCCAGTACAATATTGTACCAGCGTGGGAGAAATAATAGAGGCAGGTATTATCCTAACCACCAACGTGGTAGAGGCAACGGCCAGGGTAACTACAATGCCAACTATAACCGCGGCAATGGTAATTATCAAAATAATAATTACCAATCAAATTACAGAGGACCAAGCCAATATAGAAACAATAATAATAACAATAATAATGCTAGAAGAAACATACCTAGCAGAAATATTCGCGTATCCCACAACGAAACGGGAAACACGCAAAACCCTTTAGATACGGAAGAGTAAGCACAAAAAATGTGCATACAATTAACTTCAATCTCAATATATTTGTTTCATTTTTTAATGTCGAAACAAATAAAAAATTAACATTTTTAATCGACACTGGTGCAGATATTTCAATTCTCAAAGAAGATTCAGATGTTCTAAATGACATCGACACGAATCACAAAATTAACATTCAAGGCATTGGTAAAGGAGCAATAAAGTCCAAAGGCCTAGCATCCTTAGAGATTCAAACCTCTAAATACATAATCCCACACGACTTTCATGTTATACAGTCTGATTTTTCAATACCAAGTGATGGTATAATTGGCATTGATTTCATCAAAAGATTCAACTGCCAAATCGACTGCAGAGCGTCTGAAGACTGGTTAATACTAAGACCAGATAATTTAAAATTTCCTATTTATGTTCCAATAACATACAATTCTGGTAACACCTCAATTTTCATACCAGCAAGATCCCAAGTAGTCCGACAAATTAATCTCACCTTGAGTGAAGAAGTTGTGTTGATTCCCAATCAGGAAATTCAACCAGGTATTTTCGTTGCAAATACATTGGCAACAAATGGAAATACAGTTGTCCGTTTGCTCAATGCAACCAATTCTGACAAAATAATAAAGATAAACACTTTAAAGTTAGAACCATTTTCGAACTACGATGTAGTTCCAACCACTCCTAAAGCTAGGGAAAATATGGTAATGTCCCAGCTAACTAAAAGTTTTCCGCTCCAGTTTAAAGAACAACTAACCCAACTATGCACCAGATATAGTGATGTATTCGGACTTGAGACCGAATCAATCACAACAAATAATTTTTATAAACAAAAATTGAGATTAAAAGACGAAGAACCGGTATATATCAAAAATTACCGGAGCCCGCATAGTCAAAAGGAAGAAATTCAAAAGCAGGTTGGAAAACTAATAATCAACAATATAGTTGAACCATCTGTGTCTGAATATAATAGCCCTCTGCTACTTGTTCCAAAAAAATCATTACCTGGCTCGGAAGACAAGAAATGGCGATTAGTTATTGACTATCGTCAGATCAATAAAAAATTATTGGCCGACAAATTTCCTCTTCCTCGAATAGAGGACATACTGGACCAACTAGGTCGAGCAAAATATTTTTCATGTCTTGACTTAATGTCAGGCTTCCACCAAATCGAACTTGAAGAAAGTTCAAGAAATATAACGTCATTTTCAACAAGCAACGGCTCATATCGCTTCACGCGATTACCATTTGGTCTAAAGATAGCGCCTAATTCATTTCAGAGAATGATGACTATCGCATTCTCGGGACTAGATCCGTCCCAAGCATTCCTTTATATGGATGATTTAATAGTTATTGGTTGTTCCGAAAAACACATGCTAAAAAATCTTAACGATGTCTTCAATACATGTCGGAAACACAACCTTAAATTACATCCAGAAAAATGTTCATTTTTTATGCGCGAAGTGACTTTTCTAGGTCATAAGTGCACAGATAAAGGAATTTTACCTGATGACACAAAATATAATGTCATTAAGAATTATCCAGTCCCACATGATGCGGACAGCGCTAGACGATTCGTTGCATTTTGCAACTACTATAGACGTTTTATTAAAAATTTCGCCGACTATTCCCGGCACATAACTCGATTATGTAAAAAGAATGTTCCCTTTGAGTGGACAGTTGAATGCCAAAATGCATTCCAATATCTTAAAGAAAATTTAATGCGGCCAACCATATTACAATATCCTGATTTTAGCAAAGAATTTTGCATAATCACAGATGCAAGCAAACAAGCGTGTGGAGCGGTTTTAACCCAAAACCGAGATGGACTCCAACTTCCAATCGCTTATGCATCGCGTTCATTCACCAAAGGTGAAAGTAACAAGAGCACAACGGAACAAGAGCTAGCAGCAATTCACTGGGCCATTACGCATTTTCGGCCATATATTTATGGCAAACATTTCACAATAAAAACAGACCACAGACCGTTAACATATTTGTTTTCCATGTTAAATCCTAGCTCCAAATTGACTCGCATGCGGCTTGAACTGGAAGAATACGACTTCACAGTTGAGTATCTAAAGGGAAAAGACAATTTCGTGGCAGATGCCCTATCTCGGATAACAATAACCGAGTTAAAAGATATACAAAATAAAGTCCTGAAAGTCACTACCAGGCAGCAATACAGACAAAATAAATCCTGCGCAGGAAATGAAAAAGAGACTTTGCCAAGACAAAGTACTCCAAATGCTTCAATGCCCAACGTTTACCAAGTTATAAATAATGACGAGGTACGAAAAGTAGTGGCCTTGCATATAACAAATAAATTGTGTTACTTGAAACACGGAAATAAAGTTATTGCAAGAATTGATATTGGCGACCTAGATACTAATGAAAAACTTGACTTAGGTCAGTTCTTTCAAAGGCTTGAAAAGCAAGCCGGTATATTAAAAATAAGCCATATCAAAACGGCACCGTGGGAAAAGATCTTTGAATTTATTTCAATAGATACTTTTAAAGAAATGGGCAATGATATATTGAAATCATTAAGAGTAGCGCTACTCAACCCGGTGACCATAATAAATAATGAAAAAGAAAAAGAAGCAATTTTGTCTGAAAATCATGATGATCCAATACAAGGAGGTCATAATGGCATAACAAAAACTTTAATTAAAATAAAAAGACACTACTATTGGAAAAATATGACGCGTCAAATAAAAGAGTACATACGTAGTTGTCCAAAATGCCAAAAGTCGAAAACGACTAAACATACAAAGACCCCATTAACTATAACAGAAACGCCTATGAGTGCCTTTGACAGAGTAATAGTGGATACTATAGGTCCACTACCGAAATCTGAAAATGGTAACGAATACGCAGTAACCCTGATCTGTGACCTTACAAAGTATTTGGTAGCCATCCCTGTTCAAAATAAGAACGCAAATACTATTGCGAAAGCGATATTTGAATATTTTATATTAAAGTACGGTCCAATGAAGACGTTCATTTCGGACATGGGTACTGAATATAAAAATTCAATAATAAGCGATCTGTGCAAATATCTAAAAATAGACAACATAACGTCTACTGCACATCACCACCAAACAGTGAGAACAGTGGAAAGAAGTCATAGAACTTTTAATGAATACATCCGTTCATATATATCAGTTGATAAAACTGACTGGGATGTTTGGCTCCAATATTTTACATATTGTTTCAACACGACCCCCTCTATGGCACATGGTTATTGTCCATATGAGTTAGTTTTTGGCAAACAAAACAATTTGCCAAAACAATTTAATTCTATAAATAATATAAATCCATTATATAATGTAGATGATTATGCTAGAGAAGCTAAGTTTAGATTAGAGCAAGCCTACAAAAGGGCAAGGCTTATGCTAGAAGAGCATAAGGTAAAGAATAAGGAATTATACGATAAGAACATAAACAACTTTAAAATAAAAATAGGAGATAAGGTTCTTGTTAAGAATGAAACGGGCCATAAGTTAGAAGCTAAGTATCTAGGCCCATATAGAGTAGAATCAATAGAAGATAGGGACAATATATTAATTAGGGATAAAAGAAATAAAGCACAAAGAGTGCATAAGGATAGGTTAAAAATTTTTAAATAAATTAAAAAAAAAAGATATATATATAAATTTTTATAGATCTAAAGCGTATACATTTGAAAGTAGATAAAAAAAAAAAAAAGACAAAAAAAAAAAATATTATACATATATTAATTTTTCAAAAAAAAAAAGAGTGAAAATCAAAAAACAAAAAAAAAAAAAAATTTTTAAATAAAAAAAAAAAAAACCAAACATATAAGAATATATATTCAACGACAGACGTAATTTTTTTTTAAAATAACTTCATTATATTTCGTTATTCTTTAAAAAGGGGAGGTGTAGTGTATTCACATGTCATAATTAAAACCATTCAGCACAGCTTGTAACACTCTGTTGCAAGCAATAAATAATTATAAATATACATTTATATATAAGAACAATTGTATGTATGTACGCAAACTTGCATGCATACATTCCGTTCTGTATATATATGTTCACATAAATGAACTGTGCTGGCAAGCCAGCCTAAATATGCTGAGCTTGCATTTTGGTCCCACCAAGAATGAGTGACCAAACATGTGAGTACACTCTCGCCTCACACATACATATATATACATTTTGTAGCTGCCAGTAAGCAGCATAAGCATTTTAAGTACAAGATTGAATTATTAAAAATAAAGAACCAAGAGAGCACAGACGTGCCTCCCATCCAAATAATACTATTGACTCTTTGGGGACATATTATAAAACAAAAAGTTGGAACCAAAAAAAAAAAAATATACTAACCACCGGAGAACAAGTTTTTAAAACAAAAGAATTGTGACTACTCATGCCATGGAGTCAAACCATCTACACATTTGTGTGAGCTCTAGAGTATGAGGGTTTCCGTTGGAGACAAAAATGGTAAGATTTGTGCATCGTGGCCGCGGGTGGCTGTTTCCCGTCGTGGCTGTTTCCAAAGAAATGTGAGAAGGGAACACCTATAAGTTTTAGAAAAAATATAAAAAATAAATCAAATTCAATAAAAAATAATTGCCAACAGTGTAAAGTTAACCTGTATTAAAAGGCAATAATGTGTAGATGTGTGCAAATTTTGAGCAATACCTCTCTGATTGGCGTTCCGAAATATTTCCGAACAACCGGAGCCGGCTGTTTCTTTTAAGAAAGGTGAAAAAAGAGAAAATTCATAATTTTGACCACTGCGGTATCAAGAATTTGGTGGCAAGTGGCAAATATTTTTGTAAGAAAATAAAAACTAAAGTAAAGAACAAAAATTAAAACAAAAAATTAAAATAAAAAAATTTTAGAAACAAAAAAGAAATATCGAAGAAGCTAACTAAAGCTAAACCGAAGTTTGTATACCCTTGCAGCAAAATAATTGGTATAAATGTTTAACAAAATCAAAAAAAAACAAAAAAGAAGAAAAAAACACATTTAAAAATTTTCACTTCTTCACCGAGCATTGAACCATCAAAAAACCACCGTCCTTTGCTAACGTAAGCTAATTCGACATACATATATGGCAAACGCATGGCATCTCGCTCTTTCAATTTCGTTCTGTGTAAGAACACAACACAAATATTTCAAATATGATTATTTGTAACCTTAATAATTATCCGATCTTGTTCAAACTTGGTGTAGGGTGTATGGGGAAAAATTAAATTTAAGTGCAACAACAAAAAAACAATAACTTTACATTTGGTGCCGCGCGGATTCGAGCACCGGTCTTTTGTGTTTATACGACAGATTTTTTTGGAATTTGTTTTTGTTTATTTGCTGCCAAAGAAAATTGCTTATTTTACTCGAGGTACCTCCACGTTTTGGTTAATAGCTCCAATTATCACCGGATCCGAATAATTTTCACAATTTTCATACTTGATAGATTAAGGAACTTAACTTTTCATGTTTCAACCATGTAGCTTAAAATTTGAGGCCGTCATCGTGATGTATATGGACGGATATGTCTCAATCGACTCAGCTATTGATGCTGATCAAGAATATATATACTTTATGGGGTCGGCAACGTATATTTCTATGCGTTACAAACATCTGACTGCTTTTATAATACCCTCTGCAAGGGTATAAAATAGTATCCTCTGGAGGGAGGATGTGGAGTCATTCACAAAAACGTAGGTCCTTAACAGAACAAAAAGGAAAATGGGAACTCCCCACAACCAGCATGGCATGGCATCAGGCAGCTCTCGCGAAAATTAACTGTGACAATACCAAGTCCACGATCGCTTGGGTGGTAGTATTGTTGTTTACCAGAAAAACCATCCACTATAGCTTTGACGCTTTGTAGTATTGTTCACTAGAAATATCATCCGCTGTGGCTTTGACGCTTTAACGTCGCCCTCTTTAACACATTATCAAGAAATAGGATCATTTGGTTGCCGTTAGTATTGGTGTTCATCAGAAGAAGTCATCCACTGTCGCATTAAAGTCGGGTGTAAGGGAGTTTTTTTTAGGATTTATACATACATGCGAAATATACATGTTGACAAGCAACATGTTTCAAAACTAAGAACGACTGGTGAAGATATAAGAAGTCCGAGAAGCGATACTATTGTCAGTTGGATTTCAACATTCTGTAAAGTGAAATGGAAGTTCCTTAGAACATAAATGTGTTTTTGATATAAAATGAAGCAAGCAAGTCGTCCCTGGCGACATTGAGTTTACCCTGTACCAACTAGTTATATTAAATCAAGATTCGCATCAACTTAATTCAAAATTCCTTTTAACATGCATTAACAGCTACCGAGTGGTATCTCGCTCACTTTTTCCAGCTAGTATCACCTTGGCAATTCAGTTCAAAATGCACATTCGTATATCTTCGATATTCATTGTACGATTTGGACTAAATTTGGTCAGATGGTGCATTTTGGCCATATTGTTGGGTGTGCCAAATAAGAATGTGATTGCTTTAAAACTTCTCTAGTAAATAGTTTTTTCTAAATTGCGGGGGCGGAAGTGGGCGTGGAAAAAAATTTAAACTATCTTAATTTGCGTAGGCACGTAGGCACTAAACAAAAGTTCGAACACCCTCGAAATCGCAATCAATTCAAAACAAAATTTCCTTTAACATGCAGCTGCAGCGAACGCATGCTATCTCACTCTTTCTTACTTGCCAATGTCGCCTTGGCAGTTCAGTACAAAATGCATATGGCTATATCTCCGATGTTTATTATCCGATTTGAAATTTGGTCAGTTAGTGCAGTTTGACTATATAATTATGTCTTCCAAATAAGAATTCGATATCTTTAATACAGCTCTAGTAAATTCAATTTAAAATTTTATTTTTTCATTTGAGGGGGCGAAAGTGATCTGAAAGTGATCTTGATCTGCCTAAACACCAAATTTGGTAGCTCTAGCTCTTATAGTCTCCGAGATATAGGTGTTCATACGGACAGACGGACATGTCTCAATCGACTCGGCTGTTGATGCTGATCAATTATATATATAATTTATGGGGTCGGAAACGCTTCCTTCTGCCTGTTACATACATTTTAGCGACTGTACCCTTTTACCCTATGAGTACAGGGTATGAAAAGGGTTACGAAAATGATAATTCGTGGCAAATTTGGAAGTTCCCCAAAATAATATTAATAAAGTTAAGAAAAGGATAATTTGTGATACATTTGGAAGTTCATGAAAAACATAAATTTGTTTCTAATATAAAAAAAAGGAAAATAAAGGATTATTTCGGACACATTTGAAAGTTTCTTAAAAACATGAATGTGTTTTTAATAAAAAAAAAGAGAGAAGAAAAGGATAATTTCTGACACTCCCAGGAAGGTAACTTGTTTCTTTAAAATACTTATCCCTAATCCCTGTATATCTCACCTTTCGCACACTTGCATTGTAAGGAGGGAATGATCACACAACTTTGCCAAAATTTTACAACTCAAAAGAAGCAAAGACAACAAAAATTCATCTCGGTCAGTGAAGAGTGCCAACTTGCATAAAGAAATAATACATACAATAAAAAGTAACAATTTAAAAGTTTTTTTGTTTTTAATTTAAAAATTCCCATGTTAAAATTTAAATTAAAAATTAGCCTTTTATGAAAAACAAAAATAAAATGAATATATAATAATTTTCTTTCAATTTTGATAAAAAAAATTCTTCTGTTTAAAAATTAAACCCTAGAAAGTAAGAAATTCCCTTGTTAGAATTAAGGTAACGCAAAGAAATCTTGACCGGCACAGGTCATGTCATGTAGTTTTCATTCAAATTAAAAAATGAAAAATTTAAGAATATAAAAAAAAAAAAACGTTGATTAACCGGAAAAGTAAAAAAGTAATAGAAGATGGTGAAGAGGGGGAAGTTATTCAACAAATCTCACTTGAAGTCTAAACAAAAAATTAATTAAAAGAATTAATGAAATCCTATTATTTGCACTGGAATTAGTTGGGGATTCTTATTCTGTTTTATTCTTTAAAACATTAAAAGGCACTCTTCACAAACCTACAACGTTAAATATTTTATAAATTAAGAAAAATTTTGTGATATCTGTGAATCACCATTTTGTATTAATATAATGTTACAAACAGAAAGAATGCCGATGGCCTAAAAGGTACGTACTACTCGCTTCTTCAAGTTTGATCCCCCTGTTGTTCCCTTGCAGAAGGATTCGTATGACGGGTCAGCGGAGTGTTCAGACTAACACAACATTGAGGCGACATCGCTTTGCTCATCGAACAACAGTTTGCTATGATTATTATGATATGGTTGTAACTGACAACAACAAACGCATTCGACACGGTAATTGTTGACACAATAGGACCACTTCCAGAATCAGAACAAGGCAATGAGTATATCGTCACACTCATATGTGAATTAACTAAATATCTAGTACCCATTCCTATTGCAACTAAAAGTGCAAGCAATGTCGCTAAAGCAATATTTGAAACCCTCATACTCAAGTACGGTCCAATACAAGCAACAAACTTTTAACAGAGATATGCAAGTATATGAAAACAGAAAATCTCACATATACAGCATATCATCAACACACATTAGGAACGATTGAGCGAAATTAAAGAACTTTCAATGAATATATTCGTTCTTATATTTCCACTGACAAGTCAGATTGGGATGTCTGGACTCAATATTTTACATATTGTTTAAACACCACCCCAACATTTGCTCACGGATATTGTGGAAGATTACCATATCGATTCATAAATTTCAATTAAATAAATAGGATAGATCCAATAAACAATATAGATGATTACGAAAACGAAATAAAATTTAGACTAGAAATAGCCTATAATAGAACAAAAAAAATTGTAAGAAAACCATTGGTGTAAAAATAAGACATATTATAATAGGTAAATTTCAGACATATATATAGAAGTACAGAAAAAAATTAAAAAATGAGGTGGGAGATAACCATTTAGGTCCATATGTAGTAGAAACTATTAAAAGTATATTAACTAAAAATAGAAATAATTAGAATAGAACAGGCACAACGATAAAAACAAATAATATAATCAAACTAATAATTAAAGTTTTCATGAAGAATTAAAGATTAAAAAATAAGAAGAAAATAATTATAATAAACAAACAAAAATCTTTACGAAAGTTATTCTGTTTAAAATTTAATTGATAAGCAAAAAAAAATAAATATTTTAATATAAAATCAACTTTCTTCACTTCAACGAAGTCGGTCGTGTTTTCTTTTTTGCGCTTTTATCGTCTTTATCAAATCTTTTCATTTAATCCCGCAAATAAAAATTATTTTCCGCGGAATCTGTGCAGAAATTACCTATTACGCGATTAACTTTTTGTAACTTTTCTTAAACATTTACTCAAAGCTATTATTACTTATTGTTTCACTAAATAACAAAACTTACAGTTTTGTTGTTTTGCCTGCATAGCCTTTGACTTTGTGTTTTTGATCTCTTTTTCTTGCATTCGCGCTCTAACGTACACATTAGTGTTGTTGTTTGTATAGTACTTGCTCTCGCGTTTCTACTCTCGCGATTGTACCCGTCTTTGTTGTTGTGTGTTTACTAAATGTCTTAACTTCTGTCTCTTCAGTTTTTTATCTTGTGCATATTAAAACATTAACACTTGTGTTATTTTTTGGTGCGTATAGCCCTTATATTATATTAAATTGCTCATTTTTAAATTGCCCCTCTTTTTAAACTATTTGTTTATTTATTGTTATTTTTATTTTTTTATTAATTAAATTTACAATGGTTGTCTGCTCTTCTAAAAAGAGCCCTCATCCCCAAAAAATCCAAGATGACTATCTTTTGTGCTAGCTGTGCGATAACATTATGCATGTTGAATGCGCTGGTTACACAGCTAAAGTAAAGGATAGTATTGGAAACGGTGGGGGCCTAAAGTGGAGTTGTGAAACGTGCCGGGACGTAGAAATGGATATGCGTCTATTTATGCGGCGGACGAGAGAGGGATTTAAATCCCTGTCGGCTGATTTTTTGAAACTTCTTGATGAGTTCTCGTCTCTGGAAACTCAGTTTAATAGTTATAAACTATTGAACGAGTCACCTAAGCGAAAGAAGACTATCCCTCGGAATTTCTCTCCCGATCCGGCTCCCAGGGATATTCCAAATAAAATTTTAACAAGAAGAGCTCTCAAAGCGTCATCTGCCTCAGCAGTTCCAGTGCAAAATGTTGTTGCTGCGGTTGCGGCTGGCGCATCGAGATCTCTTGTAGCCATTCCACCAAAAAAGCAAATCTTTGTTTCGCGGCTCGACCCCAATACTTCATCAGATGATGTCATAGCCCATATCCGGGCAAAAGTCGTGGCGCCAAACATTGTGGTGGAAAAGTTTAGGTTTTCATACACCCGTGACATCTCGTCATTTAAACTCAGCGTCCCACCAAATGACTTTGACCAAATTTTTCACAAAGATTTTTGGCCGGAACATTTAGTTATAAAGGAGTATACGGCAAAAAATAAGAAAAATCGGCCTCTGATTCGTCTGCTTAACACAACTGATCCTTCCGTACCTTCTGGCTCGTAAGTAGCTGGCGGATCAAAAAACTAATTTCGTCCCTTACTCTGGCCTATCAGAATGTTAGAGGACTAAAATCTAAACTTTCTAAGCTTTTTGTAGATAGTCAATCTTTTGACTTTCATATCTTGGTCCTTACAGAAAAGTGGTTAAAGCCTGACATTTCCGATGCTTCTGTTTTTCCCACAATATTTTCTACTTATAGATGCTATCGAGTATGCAGAAAAGGTGGTGGAGTTTTGATTTCTGTAAGCTCATCTCTTCCTTTAGAAATAGTTCTACCACCTACTGTTCTAGACATTGAATTTATTAGTGTCAAAATTTGTTTAAAATCATATTCTGTATTTCTAACTTGCTCGACATGACGAGTTCTGACATGACGGTATACGCTAGCCATTTAGAAGCTATTCGCTTTGTCTCTTTACTTCTTTCGGATGAAGACATATTTATCGTTCTGGGAGATTTTAATCAACCTATTTTAATCTCTACGTTTCATGGCGTCCATCAGGTGAGTCTTTCTTGTTGATGCCCTCCTCCTCACATTGCTTTGTTGATGGTCTCCTTTAGTTATCCTTAACCCAAGTTAATCCTATGCGTAACAAAAATTAGAGATCACTAGATCTTATATTTATGTAAGATTCATCTAACTGTAATGTTTCGAGGATTGATCCCTTAGTCGTCCCTGAAGACAGTTTCCATCCAACTTTAGACTTAACCATTGATCTACCTTTTCGGTTACCAAATGCTGGTACCAGTTCGACGTCTCTTACCCAAAGTGTATACTCAAAGTGTTACTCAAAGTGTATAGATTTTGCTGCAAAACACTTGAACACCACGCTGTATGCCTTGTCTGGCCTCATTCCTCTTACTTTGTGATGAATCCAGATCGGTCCACAAGAGTCAACACCTGCATTAAGGAATGGTCGACTTTGTGAGACTGGATGCTCGGGTAGATCTTCCATAACCTGTTTAAATAACTGTGACCGAAATCTTGCGCTGATGACGCAACTTGAATCACATTCCTAATCATTGATTTTATTAATAACGTGCTATTTTTGCCAAACAATACCACGAAGGGCCTCTTGCTCGCAATGCATATTTTCTATATGTAATTTCCGAAAAAATCATGTTAAATTTTTGCTAATCGCTTAGCCACCAAAAAGTAAAAAAGTGACATGACAGCACTACTGTTAAATTTGACCACAGGAGCGAGTTGACGAGTTCTGGCTACAATTTTAAGTCTACTTGGACTCTGTCTTTAAATTCCGCACCAAGTATTGTCGCGCACATCTCTAAACGGGGCTTTTCCTTATTTCGCGAATATTAGCCTTACAGAAATTTAGCCATATTTATACATCGCTCTCAAGTACACTGTGATACCTACCGCCTTTTCTGATGCATGTACGAAGTTATGCATCTACCTCGTACATGGTACTTTGCCATATCTTCGATTTTGCATGGTGTTTTATGCCTGCAAGTCCTCACGATAAGCTTCCCATTGCCTTCACCAGTACGGTGGTAAGTCGGCATCCATTTCAATTTCACAATTGGAGTGAATAAGCATAACGGGTCAAATATGGTTATTCCGCGGCTTTGCTTTTGTGCTCGTTCGAACAACTTATCTTTTTTGAACAACCAAATGATTTCTTGTGTCCCAACATAGTCTTGCTCGATTAAGTTATGTAGGTCAATGTTGGCCATTATGTTTTCCTTTGGCATTTCTTGTTGAAGTGCGTTGCTACTCGAGCACCACTTCCGTAGATTAAATCCAGTCGGTTTCAAAATTTGCTTCATGGATGCTGTCTGCACCTGCTAGGTAATCATCAACGTAGAACTCTTTTTCAAACAGAAGCTCCGGCGACGATTTTTTTCCTGTTTTTATTTACCAAAGACGTTCTGAATGTTACCTTTTGAGTCTATAATACTGCAACTTTTGACTCATTTCAATCAGGTGATTGAATTTCTCCAGAAAATGCATCTACATTTTGTGAGGAAATATATACCTACATAATACATTGTTTTCATAAATATATATATCGAAGAACAAAACTGAGACAACTTACGCACAAATTCGAACTGTGGCAACAAATTTAAAAAGTTAGGCGTCAGCAACAAAAACGAAATATGTAAAATGCACCTGCACACAAACAAAACATAAAAAAGACGCAAACTTAAGAACGAAATATCCAAAACACAGATATGTACAAGTCAGCATCCATGTATGTTTTATATGATCCTCTAATATAAAACATACATGCACTTCTTGTGCACGGAAAAAAACCGTTACAAACAGAAAGAATGCCGATGGCCTAAAAGGTACGTACTACTCGCTTCTTCAAGTTTGATCCCCCTGTTGTTCCCTTGCAGAAGGATTCGTATGACGGGTCAGCGGAGTGTTCAGACTAACACAACATTGAGGCGACATCGCTTTGCTCATCGAACAACAGTTTGCTATGATTATTATGATATGGTTGTAACTGACAACAACAAACGCATTCGACACGGTAATTGTTGACACAATAGGACCACTTCCAGAATCAGAACAAGGCAATGAGTATATCGTCACACTCATATGTGAATTAACTAAATATCTAGTACCCATTCCTATTGCAACTAAAAGTGCAAGCAATGTCGCTAAAGCAATATTTGAAACCCTCATACTCAAGTACGGTCCAATACAAGCAACAAACTTTTAACAGAGATATGCAAGTATATGAAAACAGAAAATCTCACATATACAGCATATCATCAACACACATTAGGAACGATTAAGCGAAATTAAAGAACTTTCAATGAATATATTCGTTCTTATATTTCCACTGGCAAGTCAGATTGGGATGTCTGGACTCAATATTTTACATATTGTTTAAACACCACCCCAACATTTGCTCACGGATATTGTGGAAGATTACCATATCGATTCATAAATTTCAATTAAATAAATAGGATAGATCCAATAAACAATATAGATGATTACGAAAACGAAATAAAATTTAGACTAGAAATAGCCTATAATAGAACAAAAAAAATTGTAAGAAAACCATTGGTGTAAAAATAAGACATATTATAATAGGTAAATTTCAGACATATATATAGAAGTACAGAAAAAATTAAAAAATGAGGTGGGAGATAACCATTTAGGTCCATATGTAGTAGAAACTATTAAAAGTATATTAACTAAAAATAGATTAAACAGGCACAACGATAAAAACAAATAAAATAATCAAACTAATAATTAAAGTTTTCATGAAGAATTAAAGATTAAAAAATAAGAAGAAAATAATTATAATAAACAAACAAAAATCTTTACGAAAGTTATTCTGTTTAAAATTTAATTGATAAGCAAAAAAAAATAAATATTTTAATATAAAATCAACTTTCTTCACTTCAACGAAGTCGGTCGTGTTTTCTTTTTTGCGCTTTTATCGCCTTTATCAAATCTTTTCATTTAATCCCGCAAATAAAAATTATTTTCCGCGGAATCTGTGCAGAAATTACCTATTACGCGATTAACTTTTTGTAACTTTTCTTAAACATTTACTCAAAGCTATTATTACTTATTGTTTCACTAAATAACAAAACTTACAGTTTTGTTGTTTTGCCTGCATAGCCTTTGACTTTGTGTTTTTGATTTCTTTTTTTGCATTCGCGCTCTCGCGTACACATTAGTGTTGTTGTTTGTATAGTACTTGCTCTCGCGTTTCTACATTACCCGCGATCACGACCGTTACTCTCGCGATTGTACCCGTCTTTGTTGTTGTGTGTTTACTAAATGTCTTAACTTCTGTCTCTTCAGTTTTTTATCTTGTGCATATTAAAACATTAACACTTGTGTTATTTTTTGGTGCGTATAGCCCTTATATTATATTAAATTGCTCATTTTTAAACTGCCCCTCTTTTTAAACTATTTGTTTATTTATTGTTATTTTTATTTTTTTATTAATTAAATTTACAATGGTTGTCTGCTCTTCTAAAAAGAGCCCTCATCCCCAAAAAATCCAAGATGACTATCTTTTGTGCTGGCTGTGCGATAACATTATGCATGTTGAATGCGCTGGTTACACAGCTAAAGTAAAGGATAGTATTGGAAACGGTGGGGGCCTAAAGTGGAGTTGTGAAACGTGCCGGGACGTAGAAATGGATATGCGTCTATTTATGCGGCGGACGAGGGAGGGATTTAAATCCCTGTCGGCTGATTTTTTAAAACTTCTTGATGAGTTCTCGTCTCTGGAAACTCAGTTTAATAGTTATAAACTATTGAACGAGTCACCTAAGCGAAAGAAGACTATCCCTCGGAATTTCTCTCCCGATCCGGCTCCTAGGGATATTCCAAATAAAATTTTAACAAGAAGAGCTCTCAAAGCGTCATCTGCCTCAGCAGTTCCAGTGCAAAATGTTGTTGCTGCGGTTGCGGCTGGCGCATCGAGATCTCTTGTAGCCATTCCACCAAAAAAGCAAATCTTTGTTTCGCGGCTCGACCCCAATACTTCATCAGATGATGTCATAGCCCATATCCGGGCAAAAGTCGTGGCGCCAAACATTGTGGTGGAAAAGTTTAGGTTTTCATACACCCGTGACATCTCGTCATTTAAACTCAGCGTCCCACCAAATGACTGACCAAATTTTTCACAAAGATTTTTGGCCGGAACATTTAGTTATAAAGGAGTATACGGCAAAGAATAAGAAAAATCGGCCTCTGATTCGTCTGCTTAACACAACTGATCCTTCCGTACCTTCTGGCTCGTAAGTAGCTGGCGGATCAAAAAACTAATTTCGTCCCTTACTCTGGCCTATCAGAATGTTAGAGGACTAAAATCTAAACTTTCTAAGCTTTTTGTAGATAGTCAATCTTTTGACTTTCATATCTTGGTCCTTACAGAAAAGTGGTTAAAGCCTGACATTTCCAATGCTTCTGTTTTTCCCACAATATTTTCTACTTATAGATGCTATCGAGTATGCAGAAAAGGTGGTGGAGTTTTGATTTCTGTAAGCTCATCTCTTCCTTTAGAAATAGTTCTACCACCTACTGTTCTAGACATTGAATTTATTAGTGTCAAAATTTGTTTAAAAGCATATTCTGTATTTCTAACTTGCTCGTATATTCCACCGAGTTCTGACATGACGGTATACGCTAGCCATTTAGAAGCTATTCGCTTTGTCTCTTTACTTCTTTCGGATGAAGACATATTTATCGTTCTTGGAGATTTTAATCAACCTATTTTAATCTCTACGTTTCATGGCGTCCATCAGGTGAGTCTTTCTTGTTGATGCCCTCCTCCTCACATTGCTTTGTTGATGGTCTCCTTTAGTTATCCTTAACCCAAGTTAATCCTATGCGTAACAAAAATTAGAGATCACTAGATCTTATATTTATGTAAGATTCATCTAACTGTAATGTTTCGAGGATTGATCCCTTAGTCGTCCCTGAAGACAGTTTCCATCCAACTTTAGACTTAACCATTGATCTACCTTTTCGGTTACCAAATGCTGGTACCAGTTCGACGTCTCTTACCCAAAGTGTATACTCAAAGTGTTACTCAAAGTATATAGATTTTGCTGCAAAACACTTGAACACCACGCTGTATGCCTTGTCTGGCCTCATTCCTCTTACTTTGTGATGAATCCAGATCGGTCCACAAGAGTCAACACCTGCATTAAGGAATGGTCGACTTTGTGAGACTGGATGCTCGGGTAGATCTTCCATAACCTGTTTAAATAACTGTGACCGAAATCTTGCGCTGATGACGCAACTTAAATCACATTCCTAATCATTGATTTTATTAATAACGTGCTATTTTTGCCAAACAATACCACGAAGGGCCTCTTGCTCGCAATGCATATTTTCTATATGTAACTTCCGAAAAAATCATGTTAAATTTTTGCTAATCGCTTAGCCACCAAAAAGTAAAAAAGTGACATGACAGCACTACTGTTAAATTTGACCACAGGAGCGAGTTGACGAGTTCTGGCTACAATTTTAAGTCTACTTGGACTCTGTCTTTAAATTCCGCACCAAGTATTGTCGCGCACATCTCTAAACGGGGCTTTTCCTTATTTCGCGAATATTAGCCTTACAGAAATTTAGCCATATTTATACATCGCTCTCAAGTACACTGTGATACCTACCGCCTTTTCTGATGCATGTACGAAGTTATGCATCTACCTCGTACATGGTACTTTGCCATATCTTCGATTTTGCATGGTGTTTTATGCCTGCAAGTCCTCACGATAAGCTTCCCATTGCCTTCACCAGTACGGTGGTAAGTCGGCATCCATTTCAATTTCACAATTGGAGTGAATAAGCATAACGGGTCAAATATGGTTATTCCGCGGCTTTGCTTTTGTGCTCGTTCGAACAACTTATCTTTTTTGAACAACCAAATGATTTCTTGTGTCCCAACATAGTCTTGCTCGATTAAGTTATGTAGGTCAATGTTGGCCATTATGTTTTCCTTTGGCATTTCTTGTTGAAGTGCGTTGCTACTCGAGCACCACTTCCGTAGATTAAATCCAGTCGGTTTCAAAATTTGCTTCATGGATGCTGTCTGCACCTGCTAGGTAATCATCAACGTAGAACTCTTTTTCAAACAGAAGCTCCGGCGACGATTTTTTTCCTGTTTTTATTTACCAAAGACGTTCTGAATGTTACCTTTTGAGTCTATAATACTGCAACTTTTGACTCATTTCAATCAGGTGATTGAATTTCTCCAGAAAATGCATCTACATTTTGTGAGGAAATGTATACCTACATAATACATTGTTTTCATAAATATATATATCGAAGAACAAAACTGAGACAACTTACGCACAAATTCGAACTGTGGCAACAAATTTAAAAAGTTAGGCGTCAGCAACAAAAACGAAATATGTAAAATGCACCTGCACACAAACAAAACATAAAAAAGACGCAAACTTAAGAACGAAATATCCAAAACACAGATATGTACAAGTCAGCATCCATGTATGTTTTATATGATCCTCTAATATAAAACATACATGCACTTCTTGTGCACGGAAAAAAACCGCATGAGCAAAAAAAAAAAAAGAGAACAAAGACGGAATCAAATGATCTTATGCATAAACAATACTTACATAGAACATATGATCGTAAGCAAATAAGGCAACTTCAAAGCCGGTGCAAAAGAAGTCGTTTGACTTTGAGCGTGATGGCGTCAGAGCGCTTGGTCGCACAAATGTAAAAGCACGTGTTCAAATGTAATGTAAAGCTAGGCTCAGGAAGTAGAGAATCGGATCTCGTCGCTGGGCCCAAGTGTGGCCCCGTGAGGAAGGGGAGGCGATAAGAGTGCGACAACTGCCGTTATTTAGAGAGTAAGAAGACGAGAGATCGCTTATGGGCATGTGTGCGTAGTTTAAGCTGAGCGTAGGAGCGGACGTTGTTTACGTATGCGTGCATTTAATTTATTATTCAATTTATAAAAAAAAAATTTTTATTTATTTGCTCCAGATGGGTTCATAAATATATGGGTATACATATAAACAAAAATTTGGAACCAAAAAAAAAAAAATATACTAACCACCGGAGAACAAGTTTTTAAAACAAAAGAATTGTGACTACTCATGCCATGGAGTCAAACCATCTACACATTTGTGTGAGCTCTAGAGTATGAGGGTTTCAGAATGTTAGAGGACTAAAATCTAAACTTTCTAAGCTTTTTGTAGATAGTCAATCTTTTGACTTTCATATCTTGGTCCTTACAGAAAAGTGGTTAAAGCCTGACATTTCCGATGCTTCTGTTTTTCCCACAATATTTTCTACTTATAGATGCTATCGAGTATGCAGAAAAGGTGGTGGAGTTTTGATTTCTGTAAGCTCATCTCTTCCTTTAGAAATAGTTCTACCACCTACTGTTCTAGACATTGAATTTATTAGTGTCAAAATTTGTTTAAAAGCATATTCTGTATTTCTAACTTGCTCGTATATTCCACCGAGTTCTGACATGACGGTATACGCTAGCCATTTAGAAGCTATTCGCTTTGTCTCTTTACTTCTTTCGGATGAAGACATATTTATCGTTCTGGGAGATTTTAATCAACCTATTTTAATCTCTACGTTTCATGGCGTCCATCAGGTGAGTCTTTCTTGTTGATGCCCTCCTCCTCACATTGCTTTGTTGATGGTCTCCTTTAGTTATCCTTAACCCAAGTTAATCCTATGCGTAACAAAAATTAGAGATCACTAGATCTTATATTTATGTAAGATTCATCTAACTGTAATGTTTCGAGGATTGATCCCTTAGTCGTCCCTGAAGACAGTTTCCATCCAACTTTAGACTTAACCATTGATCTACCTTTTCGGTTACCAAATGCTGGTACCAGTTCGACGTCTCTTACCCAAAGTGTATACTCAAAGTGTTACTCAAAGTGTATAGATTTTGCTGCAAAACACTTGAACACCACGCTGTATGCCTTGTCTGGCCTCATTCCTCTTACTTTGTGATGAATCCAGATCGGTCCACAAGAGTCAACACCTGCATTAAGGAATGGTCGACTTTGTGAGACTGGATGCTCGGGTAGATCTTCCATAACCTGTTTAAATAACTGTGACCGAAATCTTGCGCTGATGACGCAACTTGAATCACATTCCTAATCATTGATTTTATTAATAACGTGCTATTTTTGCCAAACAATACCACGAAGGGCCTCTTGCTCGCAATGCATATTTTCTATATGTAATTTCCGAAAAAATCATGTTAAATTTTTGCTAATCGCTTAGCCACCAAAAAGTAAAAAAGTGACATGACAGCACTACTGTTAAATTTGACCACAGGAGCGAGTTGACGAGTTCTGGCTACAATTTTAAGTCTACTTGGACTCTGTCTTTAAATTCCGCACCAAGTATTGTCGCGCACATCTCTAAACGGGGCTTTTCCTTATTTCGCGAATATTAGCCTTACAGAAATTTAGCCATATTTATACATCGCTCTCAAGTACACTGTGATACCTACCGCCTTTTCTGATGCATGTACGAAGTTATGCATCTACCTCGTACATGGTACTTTGCCATATCTTCGATTTTGCATGGTGTTTTATGCCTGCAAGTCCTCACGATAAGCTTCCCATTGCCTTCACCAGTACGGTGGTAAGTCGGCATCCATTTCAATTTCACAATTGGAGTGAATAAGCATAACGGGTCAAATATGGTTATTCCGCGGCTTTGCTTTTGTGCTCGTTCGAACAACTTATCTTTTTTGAACAACCAAATGATTTCTTGTGTCCCAACATAGTCTTGCTCGATTAAGTTATGTAGGTCAATGTTGGCCATTATGTTTTCCTTTGGCATTTCTTGTTGAAGTGCGTTGCTACTCGAGCACCACTTCCGTAGATTAAATCCAGTCGGTTTCAAAATTTGCTTCATGGATGCTGTCTGCACCTGCTAGGTAATCATCAACGTAGAACTCTTTTTCAAACAGAAGCTCCGGCGACGATTTTTTTCCTGTTTTTATTTACCAAAGACGTTCTGAATGTTACCTTTTGAGTCTATAATACTGCAACTTTTGACTCATTTCAATCAGGTGATTGAATTTCTCCAGAAAATGCATCTACATTTTGTGAGGAAATATATACCTACATAATACATTGTTTTCATAAATATATATATCGAAGAACAAAACTGAGACAACTTACGCACAAATTCGAACTGTGGCAACAAATTTAAAAAGTTAGGCGTCAGCAACAAAAACGAAATATGTAAAATGCACCTGCACACAAACAAAACATAAAAAAGACGCAAACTTAAGAACGAAATATCCAAAACACAGATATGTACAAGTCAGCATCCATGTATGTTTTATATGATCCTCTAATATAAAACATACATGCACTTCTTGTGCACGGAAAAAAACCGTTACAAACAGAAAGAATGCCGATGGCCTAAAAGGTACGTACTACTCGCTTCTTCAAGTTTGATCCCCCTGTTGTTCCCTTGCAGAAGGATTCGTATGACGGGTCAGCGGAGTGTTCAGACTAACACAACATTGAGGCGACATCGCTTTGCTCATCGAACAACAGTTTGCTATGATTATTATGATATGGTTGTAACTGACAACAACAAACGCATTCGACACGGTAATTGTTGACACAATAGGACCACTTCCAGAATCAGAACAAGGCAATGAGTATATCGTCACACTCATATGTGAATTAACTAAATATCTAGTACCCATTCCTATTGCAACTAAAAGTGCAAGCAATGTCGCTAAAGCAATATTTGAAACCCTCATACTCAAGTACGGTCCAATACAAGCAACAAACTTTTAACAGAGATATGCAAGTATATGAAAACAGAAAATCTCACATATACAGCATATCATCAACACACATTAGGAACGATTAAGCGAAATTAAAGAACTTTCAATGAATATATTCGTTCTTATATTTCCACTGGCAAGTCAGATTGGGATGTCTGGACTCAATATTTTACATATTGTTTAAACACCACCCCAACATTTGCTCACGGATATTGTGGAAGATTACCATATCGATTCATAAATTTCAATTAAATAAATAGGATAGATCCAATAAACAATATAGATGATTACGAAAACGAAATAAAATTTAGACTAGAAATAGCCTATAATAGAACAAAAAAAATTGTAAGAAAACCATTGGTGTAAAAATAAGACATATTATAATAGGTAAATTTCAGACATATATATAGAAGTACAGAAAAAATTAAAAAATGAGGTGGGAGATAACCATTTAGGTCCATATGTAGTAGAAACTATTAAAAGTATATTAACTAAAAATAGATTAAACAGGCACAACGATAAAAACAAATAAAATAATCAAACTAATAATTAAAGTTTTCATGAAGAATTAAAGATTAAAAAATAAGAAGAAAATAATTATAATAAACAAACAAAAATCTTTACGAAAGTTATTCTGTTTAAAATTTAATTGATAAGCAAAAAAAAAATAAATATTTTAATATAAAATCAACTTTCTTCACTTCAACGAAGTCGGTCGTGTTTTCTTTTTTGCGCTTTTATCGCCTTTATCAAATCTTTTCATTTAATCCCGCAAATAAAAATTATTTTCCGCGGAATCTGTGCAGAAATTACCTATTACGCGATTAACTTTTTGTAACTTTTCTTAAACATTTACTCAAAGCTATTATTACTTATTGTTTCACTAAATAACAAAACTTACAGTTTTGTTGTTTTGCCTGCATAGCCTTTGACTTTGTGTTTTTGATTTCTTTTTTTGCATTCGCGCTCTCGCGTACACATTAGTGTTGTTGTTTGTATAGTACTTGCTCTCGCGTTTCTACATTACCCGCGATCACGACCGTTACTCTCGCGATTGTACCCGTCTTTGTTGTTGTGTGTTTACTAAATGTCTTAACTTCTGTCTCTTCAGTTTTTTATCTTGTGCATATTAAAACATTAACACTTGTGTTATTTTTTGGTGCGTATAGCCCTTATATTATATTAAATTGCTCATTTTTAAACTGCCCCTCTTTTTAAACTATTTGTTTATTTATTGTTATTTTTATTTTTTTATTAATTAAATTTACAATGGTTGTCTGCTCTTCTAAAAAGAGCCCTCATCCCCAAAAAATCCAAGATGACTATCTTTTGTGCTGGCTGTGCGATAACATTATGCATGTTGAATGCGCTGGTTACACAGCTAAAGTAAAGGATAGTATTGGAAACGGTGGGGGCCTAAAGTGGAGTTGTGAAACGTGCCGGGACGTAGAAATGGATATGCGTCTATTTATGCGGCGGACGAGGGAGGGATTTAAATCCCTGTCGGCTGATTTTTTAAAACTTCTTGATGAGTTCTCGTCTCTGGAAACTCAGTTTAATAGTTATAAACTATTGAACGAGTCACCTAAGCGAAAGAAGACTATCCCTCGGAATTTCTCTCCCGATCCGGCTCCTAGGGATATTCCAAATAAAATTTTAACAAGAAGAGCTCTCAAAGCGTCATCTGCCTCAGCAGTTCCAGTGCAAAATGTTGTTGCTGCGGTTGCGGCTGGCGCATCGAGATCTCTTGTAGCCATTCCACCAAAAAAGCAAATCTTTGTTTCGCGGCTCGACCCCAATACTTCATCAGATGATGTCATAGCCCATATCCGGGCAAAAGTCGTGGCGCCAAACATTGTGGTGGAAAAGTTTAGGTTTTCATACACCCGTGACATCTCGTCATTTAAACTCAGCGTCCCACCAAATGACTGACCAAATTTTTCACAAAGATTTTTGGCCGGAACATTTAGTTATAAAGGAGTATACGGCAAAGAATAAGAAAAATCGGCCTCTGATTCGTCTGCTTAACACAACTGATCCTTCCGTACCTTCTGGCTCGTAAGTAGCTGGCGGATCAAAAAACTAATTTCGTCCCTTACTCTGGCCTATCAGAATGTTAGAGGACTAAAATCTAAACTTTCTAAGCTTTTTGTAGATAGTCAATCTTTTGACTTTCATATCTTGGTCCTTACAGAAAAGTGGTTAAAGCCTGACATTTCCAATGCTTCTGTTTTTCCCACAATATTTTCTACTTATAGATGCTATCGAGTATGCAGAAAAGGTGGTGGAGTTTTGATTTCTGTAAGCTCATCTCTTCCTTTAGAAATAGTTCTACCACCTACTGTTCTAGACATTGAATTTATTAGTGTCAAAATTTGTTTAAAAGCATATTCTGTATTTCTAACTTGCTCGTATATTCCACCGAGTTCTGACATGACGGTATACGCTAGCCATTTAGAAGCTATTCGCTTTGTCTCTTTACTTCTTTCGGATGAAGACATATTTATCGTTCTTGGAGATTTTAATCAACCTATTTTAATCTCTACGTTTCATGGCGTCCATCAGGTGAGTCTTTCTTGTTGATGCCCTCCTCCTCACATTGCTTTGTTGATGGTCTCCTTTAGTTATCCTTAACCCAAGTTAATCCTATGCGTAACAAAAATTAGAGATCACTAGATCTTATATTTATGTAAGATTCATCTAACTGTAATGTTTCGAGGATTGATCCCTTAGTCGTCCCTGAAGACAGTTTCCATCCAACTTTAGACTTAACCATTGATCTACCTTTTCGGTTACCAAATGCTGGTACCAGTTCGACGTCTCTTACCCAAAGTGTATACTCAAAGTGTTACTCAAAGTATATAGATTTTGCTGCAAAACACTTGAACACCACGCTGTATGCCTTGTCTGGCCTCATTCCTCTTACTTTGTGATGAATCCAGATCGGTCCACAAGAGTCAACACCTGCATTAAGGAATGGTCGACTTTGTGAGACTGGATGCTCGGGTAGATCTTCCATAACCTGTTTAAATAACTGTGACCGAAATCTTGCGCTGATGACGCAACTTGAATCACATTCCTAATCATTGATTTTATTAATAACGTGCTATTTTTGCCAAACAATACCACGAAGGGCCTCTTGCTCGCAATGCATATTTTCTATATGTAACTTCCGAAAAAATCATGTTAAATTTTTGCTAATCGCTTAGCCACCAAAAAGTAAAAAAGTGACATGACAGCACTACTGTTAAATTTGACCACAGGAGCGAGTTGACGAGTTCTGGCTACAATTTTAAGTCTACTTGGACTCTGTCTTTAAATTCCGCACCAAGTATTGTCGCGCACATCTCTAAACGGGGCTTTTCCTTATTTCGCGAATATTAGCCTTACAGAAATTTAGCCATATTTATACATCGCTCTCAAGTACACTGTGATACCTACCGCCTTTTCTGATGCATGTACGAAGTTATGCATCTACCTCGTACATGGTACTTTGCCATATCTTCGATTTTGCATGGTGTTTTATGCCTGCAAGTCCTCACGATAAGCTTCCCATTGCCTTCACCAGTACGGTGGTAAGTCGGCATCCATTTCAATTTCACAATTGGAGTGAATAAGCATAACGGGTCAAATATGGTTATTCCGCGGCTTTGCTTTTGTGCTCGTTCGAACAACTTATCTTTTTTGAACAACCAAATGATTTCTTGTGTCCCAACATAGTCTTGCTCGATTAAGTTATGTAGGTCAATGTTGGCCATTATGTTTTCCTTTGGCATTTCTTGTTGAAGTGCGTTGCTACTCGAGCACCACTTCCGTAGATTAAATCCAGTCGGTTTCAAAATTTGCTTCATGGATGCTGTCTGCACCTGCTAGGTAATCATCAACGTAGAACTCTTTTTCAAACAGAAGCTCCGGCGACGATTTTTTTCCTGTTTTTATTTACCAAAGACGTTCTGAATGTTACCTTTTGAGTCTATAATACTGCAACTTTTGACTCATTTCAATCAGGTGATTGAATTTCTCCAGAAAATGCATCTACATTTTGTGAGGAAATGTATACCTACATAATACATTGTTTTCATAAATATATATATCGAAGAACAAAACTGAGACAACTTACGCACAAATTCGAACTGTGGCAACAAATTTAAAAAGTTAGGCGTCAGCAACAAAAACGAAATATGTAAAATGCACCTGCACACAAACAAAACATAAAAAAGACGCAAACTTAAGAACGAAATATCCAAAACACAGATATGTACAAGTCAGCATCCATGTATGTTTTATATGATCCTCTAATATAAAACATACATGCACTTCTTGTGCACGGAAAAAAACCGCATGAGCAAAAAAAAAAAAAGAGAACAAAGACGGAATCAAATGATCTTATGCATAAACAATACTTACATAGAACATATGATCGTAAGCAAATAAGGCAACTTCAAAGCCGGTGCAAAAGAAGTCGTTTGACTTTGAGCGTGATGGCGTCAGAGCGCTTGGTCGCACAAATGTAAAAGCACGTGTTCAAATGTAATGTAAAGCTAGGCTCAGGAAGTAGAGAATCGGATCTCGTCGCTGGGCCCAAGTGTGGCCCCGTGAGGAAGGGGAGGCGATAAGAGTGCGACAACTGCCGTTATTTAGAGAGTAAGAAGACGAGAGATCGCTTATGGGCATGTGTGCGTAGTTTAAGCTGAGCGTAGGAGCGGACGTTGTTTACGTATGCGTGCATTTAATTTATTATTCAATTTATAAAAAAAAAATTTTTATTTATTTGCTCCAGATGGGTTCATAAATATATGAGTATACATATAAACAAAAATTTGGAACCAAAAAAAAAAAAATATACTAACCACCGGAGAACAAGTTTTTAAAACAAAAGAATTGTGACTACTCATGCCATGGAGTCAAACCATCTACACATTTGTGTGAGCTCTAGAGTATGAGGGTTTCAGAATGTTAGAGGACTAAAATCTAAACTTTCTAAGCTTTTTGTAGATAGTCAATCTTTTGACTTTCATATCTTGGTCCTTACAGAAAAGTGGTTAAAGCCTGACATTTCCGATGCTTCTGTTTTTCCCACAATATTTTCTACTTATAGATGCTATCGAGTATGCAGAAAAGGTGGTGGAGTTTTGATTTCTGTAAGCTCATCTCTTCCTTTAGAAATAGTTCTACCACCTACTGTTCTAGACATTGAATTTATTAGTGTCAAAATTTGTTTAAAAGCATATTCTGTATTTCTAACTTGCTCGTATATTCCACCGAGTTCTGACATGACGGTATACGCTAGCCATTTAGAAGCTATTCGCTTTGTCTCTTTACTTCTTTCGGATGAAGACATATTTATCGTTCTTGGAGATTTTAATCAACCTATTTTAATCTCTACGTTTCATGGCGTCCATCAGGTGAGTCTTCCTTGATGATGCCCTCCTCCTCACATTGCTTTGTTGATGGTCTCCTTTAGTTATCCTTAACCCAAGTTAATCCTATGCGTAACAAAAATTAGAGATCACTAGATCTTATATTTATGTAAGATTCATCTAACTCTAATGTTTCGAGGATTGATCCCTTAGTCGTCCCTGAAGACAGTTTCCATCCAACTTTAGACTTAACCATTGATCTACCTTTTCGGTTACCAAATGCTGGTACCAGTTCGACGTCTCTTACCCAAAGTGTATACTCAAAGTGTTACTCAAAGTATATAGATTTTGCTGCAAAACACTTGAACACCACGCTGTATGCCTTGTCTGGCCTCATTCCTCTTACTTTGTGATGAATCCAGATCGGTCCACAAGAGTCAACACCTGCATTAAGGAATGGTCGACTTTGTGAGACTGGATGCTCGGGTAGATCTTCCATAACCTGTTTAAATAACTGTGACCGAAATCTTGCGCTGATGACGCAACTTGAATCACATTCCTAATCATTGATTTTATTAATAACGTGCTATTTTTGCCAAACAATACCACGAAGGGCCTCTTGCTCGCAATGCATATTTTCTATATGTAACTTCCGAAAAAATCATGTTAAATTTTTGCTAATCGCTTAGCCACCAAAAAGTAAAAAAGTGACATGACAGCACTACTGTTAAATTTGACCACAGGAGCGAGTTGACGAGTTCTGGCTACAATTTTAAGTCTACTTGGACTCTGTCTTTAAATTCCGCACCAAGTATTGTCGCGCACATCTCTAAACGGGGCTTTTCCTTATTTCGCGAATATTAGCCTTACAGAAATTTAGCCATATTTATACATCGCTCTCAAGTACACTGTGATACCTACCGCCTTTTCTGATGCATGTACGAAGTTATGCATCTACCTCGTACATGGTACTTTGCCATATCTTCGATTTTGCATGGTGTTTTATGCCTGCAAGTCCTCACGATAAGCTTCCCATTGCCTTCACCAGTACGGTGGTAAGTCGGCATCCATTTCAATTTCACAATTGGAGTGAATAAGCATAACGGGTCAAATATGGTTATTCCGCGGCTTTGCTTTTGTGCTCGTTCGAACAACTTATCTTTTTTGAACAACCAAATGATTTCTTGTGTCCCAACATAGTCTTGCTCGATTAAGTTATGTAGGTCAATGTTGGCCATTATGTTTTCCTTTGGCATTTCTTGTTGAAGTGCGTTGCTACTCGAGCACCACTTCCGTAGATTAAATCCAGTCGGTTTCAAAATTTGCTTCATGGATGCTGTCTGCACCTGCTAGGTAATCATCAACGTAGAACTCTTTTTCAAACAGAAGCTCCGGCGACGATTTTTTTCCTGTTTTTATTTACCAAAGACGTTCTGAATGTTACCTTTTGAGTCTATAATACTGCAACTTTTGACTCATTTCAATCAGGTGATTGAATTTCTCCAGAAAATGCATCTACATTTTGTGAGGAAATGTATACCTACATAATACATTGTTTTCATAAATATATATATCGAAGAACAAAACTGAGACAACTTACGCACAAATTCGAACTGTGGCAACAAATTTAAAAAGTTAGGCGTCAGCAACAAAAACGAAATATGTAAAATGCACCTGCACACAAACAAAACATAAAAAAGACGCAAACTTAAGAACGAAATATCCAAAACACAGATATGTACAAGTCAGCATCCATGTATGTTTTATATGATCCTCTAATATAAAACATACATGCACTTCTTGTGCACGGAAAAAAACCGCATGAGCAAAAAAAAAAAAGAGAACAAAGACGGAATCAAATGATCTTATGCATAAACAATACTTACATAGAACATATGATCGTAAGCAAATAAGGCAACTTCAAAGCCGGTGCAAAAGAAGTCGTTTGACTTTGAGCGTGATGGCGTCAGAGCGCTTGGTCGCACAAATGTAAAAGCACGTGTTCAAATGTAATGTAAAGCTAGGCTCAGGAAGTAGAGAATCGGATCTCGTCGCTGGGCCCAAGTGTGGCCCCGTGAGGAAGGGGAGGCGATACGAGTGCGACAACTGCCGTTATTTAGAGAGTAAGAAGACGAGAGATCGCTTATGGGCATGTGTGCGTAGTTTAAGCTGAGCGTAGGAGCGGACGTTGTTTACGTATGCGTGCATTTAATTTATTATTCAATTTATAAAAAAAAAATTTTTATTTATTTGCTCCAGATGGGTTCATAAATATATGAGTATACATATAAACAAAAATTTGGAACCAAAAAAAAAAAAAATATACTAACCACCGGAGAACAAGTTTTTAAAACAAAAGAATTGTGACTACTCATGCCATGGAGTCAAACCATCTACACATTTGTGTGAGCTCTAGAGTATGAGGGTTTCAGAATGTTAGAGGACTAAAATCTAAACTTTCTAAGCTTTTTGTAGATAGTCAATCTTTTGACTTTCATATCTTGGTCCTTACAGAAAAGTGGTTAAAGCCTGACATTTCCGATGCTTCTGTTTTTCCCACAATATTTTCTACTTATAGATGCTATCGAGTATGCAGAAAAGGTGGTGGAGTTTTGATTTCTGTAAGCTCATCTCTTCCTTTAGAAATAGTTCTACCACCTACTGTTCTAGACATTGAATTTATTAGTGTCAAAATTTGTTTAAAAGCATATTCTGTATTTCTAACTTGCTCGTATATTCCACCGAGTTCTGACATGACGGTATACGCTAGCCATTTAGAAGCTATTCGCTTTGTCTCTTTACTTCTTTCGGATGAAGACATATTTATCGTTCTTGGAGATTTTAATCAACCTATTTTAATCTCTACGTTTCATGGCGTCCATCAGGTGAGTCTTCCTTGATGATGCCCTCCTCCTCACATTGCTTTGTTGATGGTCTCCTTTAGTTATCCTTAACCCAAGTTAATCCTATGCGTAACAAAAATTAGAGATCACTAGATCTTATATTTATGTAAGATTCATCTAACTCTAATGTTTCGAGGATTGATCCCTTAGTCGTCCCTGAAGACAGTTTCCATCCAACTTTAGACTTAACCATTGATCTACCTTTTCGGTTACCAAATGCTGGTACCAGTTCGACGTCTCTTACCCAAAGTGTATACTCAAAGTGTTACTCAAAGTATATAGATTTTGCTGCAAAACACTTGAACACCACGCTGTATGCCTTGTCTGGCCTCATTCCTCTTACTTTGTGATGAATCCAGATCGGTCCACAAGAGTCAACACCTGCATTAAGGAATGGTCGACTTTGTGAGACTGGATGCTCGGGTAGATCTTCCATAACCTGTTTAAATAACTGTGACCGAAATCTTGCGCTGATGACGCAACTTGAATCACATTCCTAATCATTGATTTTATTAATAACGTGCTATTTTTGCCAAACAATACCACGAAGGGCCTCTTGCTCGCAATGCATATTTTCTATATGTAACTTCCGAAAAAATCATGTTAAATTTTTGCTAATCGCTTAGCCACCAAAAAGTAAAAAAGTGACATGACAGCACTACTGTTAAATTTGACCACAGGAGCGAGTTGACGAGTTCTGGCTACAATTTTAAGTCTACTTGGACTCTGTCTTTAAATTCCGCACCAAGTATTGTCGCGCACATCTCTAAACGGGGCTTTTCCTTATTTCGCGAATATTAGCCTTACAGAAATTTAGCCATATTTATACATCGCTCTCAAGTACACTGTGATACCTACCGCCTTTTCTGATGCATGTACGAAGTTATGCATCTACCTCGTACATGGTACTTTGCCATATCTTCGATTTTGCATGGTGTTTTATGCCTGCAAGTCCTCACGATAAGCTTCCCATTGCCTTCACCAGTACGGTGGTAAGTCGGCATCCATTTCAATTTCACAATTGGAGTGAATAAGCATAACGGGTCAAATATGGTTATTCCGCGGCTTTGCTTTTGTGCTCGTTCGAACAACTTATCTTTTTTGAACAACCAAATGATTTCTTGTGTCCCAACATAGTCTTGCTCGATTAAGTTATGTAGGTCAATGTTGGCCATTATGTTTTCCTTTGGCATTTCTTGTTGAAGTGCGTTGCTACTCGAGCACCACTTCCGTAGATTAAATCCAGTCGGTTTCAAAATTTGCTTCATGGATGCTGTCTGCACCTGCTAGGTAATCATCAACGTAGAACTCTTTTTCAAACAGAAGCTCCGGCGACGATTTTTTTCCTGTTTTTATTTACCAAAGACGTTCTGAATGTTACCTTTTGAGTCTATAATACTGCAACTTTTGACTCATTTCAATCAGGTGATTGAATTTCTCCAGAAAATGCATCTACATTTTGTGAGGAAATGTATACCTACATAATACATTGTTTTCATAAATATATATATCGAAGAACAAAACTGAGACAACTTACGCACAAATTCGAACTGTGGCAACAAATTTAAAAAGTTAGGCGTCAGCAACAAAAACGAAATATGTAAAATGCACCTGCACACAAACAAAACATAAAAAAGACGCAAACTTAAGAACGAAATATCCAAAACACAGATATGTACAAGTCAGCATCCATGTATGTTTTATATGATCCTCTAATATAAAACATACATGCACTTCTTGTGCACGGAAAAAAACCGCATGAGCAAAAAAAAAAAAAGAGAACAAAGACGGAATCAAATGATCTTATGCATAAACAATACTTACATAGAACATATGATCGTAAGCAAATAAGGCAACTTCAAAGCCGGTGCAAAAGAAGTCGTTTGACTTTGAGCGTGATGGCGTCAGAGCGCTTGGTCGCACAAATGTAAAAGCACGTGTTCAAATGTAATGTAAAGCTAGGCTCAGGAAGTAGAGAATCGGATCTCGTCGCTGGGCCCAAGTGTGGCCCCGTGAGGAAGGGGAGGCGATACGAGTGCGACAACTGCCGTTATTTAGAGAGTAAGAAGACGAGAGATCGCTTATGGGCATGTGTGCGTAGTTTAAGCTGAGCGTAGGAGCGGACGTTGTTTACGTATGCGTGCATTTAATTTATTATTCAATTTATAAAAAAAAAATTTTTATTTATTTGCTCCAGATGGGTTCATAAATATATGAGTATACATATAAACAAAAATTTGGAACCAAAAAAAAAAAATATACTAACCACCGGAGAACAAGTTTTTAAAACAAAAGAATTGTGACTACTCATGCCATGGAGTCAAACCATCTACACATTTGTGTGAGCTCTAGAGTATGAGGGTTTCAGAATGTTAGAGGACTAAAATCTAAACTTTCTAAGCTTTTTGTAGATAGTCAATCTTTTGACTTTCATATCTTGGTCCTTACAGAAAAGTGGTTAAAGCCTGACATTTCCGATGCTTCTGTTTTTCCCACAATATTTTCTACTTATAGATGCTATCGAGTATGCAGAAAAGGTGGTGGAGTTTTGATTTCTGTAAGCTCATCTCTTCCTTTAGAAATAGTTCTACCACCTACTGTTCTAGACATTGAATTTATTAGTGTCAAAATTTGTTTAAAAGCATATTCTGTATTTCTAACTTGCTCGTATATTCCACCGAGTTCTGACATGACGGTATACGCTAGCCATTTAGAAGCTATTCGCTTTGTCTCTTTACTTCTTTCGGATGAAGACATATTTATCGTTCTTGGAGATTTTAATCAACCTATTTTAATCTCTACGTTTCATGGCGTCCATCAGGTGAGTCTTCCTTGATGATGCCCTCCTCCTCACATTGCTTTGTTGATGGTCTCCTTTAGTTATCCTTAACCCAAGTTAATCCTATGCGTAACAAAAATTAGAAATCACTAGATCTTATATTTATGTAAGATTCATCTAACTCTAATGTTTCGAGGATTGATCCCTTAGTCGTCCCTGAAGACAGTTTCCATCCAACTTTAGACTTAACCATTGATCTACCTTTTCGGTTACCAAATGCTGGTACCAGTTCGACGTCTCTTACCCAAAGTGTATACTCAAAGTGTTACTCAAAGTGTATAGATTTTGCTGCAAAACACTTGAACACCACGCTGTATGCCTTGTCTGGCGTCATTCCTCTTACTTTGTGATGAATCCAGATCGGTCCACAAGAGTCAACACCTGCATTAAGGAATGGTCGACTTTGTGAGACTGGATGCTCGGGTAGATCTTCCATAACCTGTTTAAATAACTGTGACCGAAATCTTGCGCTGATGACGCAACTTGAATCACATTCCTAATCATTGATTTTATTAATAACGTGCTATTTTTGCCAAACAATACCACGAAGGGCCTCTTGCTCGCAATGCATATTTGCTATATGTAACTTCCGAAAAAATCATGTTAAATTTTTGCTAATCGCTTAGCCACCAAAAAGTAAAAAAGTGACATGACAGCACTACTGTTAAATTTGACCACAGGAGCGAGTTGACGAGTTCTGGCTACAATTTTAAGTCTACTTGGACTCTGTCTTTAAATTCCGCACCAAGTATTGTCGCGCACATCTCTAAACGGGGCTTTTCCTTATTTCGCGAATATTAGCCTTACAGAAATTTAGCCATATTTATACATCGCTCTCAAGTACACTGTGATACCTACCGCCTTTTCTGATGCATGTACGAAGTTATGCATCTACCTCGTACATGGTACTTTGCCATATCTTCGATTTTGCATGGTGTTTTATGCCTGCAAGTCCTCACGATAAGCTTCCCATTGCCTTCACCAGTACGGTGGTAAGTCGGCATCCATTTCAATTTCACAATTGGAGTGAATAAGCATAACGGGTCAAATATGGTTATTCCGCGGCTTTGCTTTTGTGCTCGTTCGAACAACTTATCTTTTTTGAACAACCAAATGATTTCTTGTGTCCCAACATAGTCTTGCTCGATTAAGTTATGTAGGTCAATGTTGGCCATTATGTTTTCCTTTGGCATTTCTTGTTGAAGTGCGTTGCTACTCGAGCACCACTTCCGTAGATTAAATCCAGTCGGTTTCAAAATTTGCTTCATGGATGCTGTCTGCACCTGCTAGGTAATCATCAACGTAGAACTCTTTTTCAAACAGAAGCTCCGGCGACGATTTTTTTCCTGTTTTTATTTACCAAAGACGTTCTGAATGTTACCTTTTGAGTCTATAATACTGCAACTTTTGACTCATTTCAATCAGGTGATTGAATTTCTCCAGAAAATGCATCTACATTTTGTGAGCAAATATATACCTACATAATACATTGTTTTCATAAATATATATATCGAAGAACAAAACTGAGACAACTTACGCACAAATTCGAACTGTGGCAACAAATTTAAAAAGTTAGGCGTCAGCAACAAAAACGAAATATGTAAAATGCACCTGCACACAAACAAAACATAAAAAAGACGCAAACTTAAGAACGAAATATCCAAAACACAGATATGTACAAGTCAGCATCCATGTATGTTTTATATGATCCTCTAATATAAAACATACATGCACTTCTTGCGCACGGAAAAAAACCGTTACAAACAGAAAGAATGCCGATGGCCTAAAAGGTACGTACTACTCGCTTCTTCAAGTTTGATCCCCCTGTTGTTCCCTTGCAGAAGGATTCGTATGACGGGTCAGCGGAGTGTTCAGACTAACACAACATTGAGGCGACATCGCTTTGCTCATCGAACAACAGTTTGCTATGATTATTATGATATGGTTGTAACTGACAACAACAAACGCATTCGACACGGTAATTGTTGACACAATAGGACCACTTCCAGAATCAGAACAAGGCAATGAGTATATCGTCACACTCATATGTGAATTAACTAAATATCTAGTACCCATTCCTATTGCAACTAAAAGTGCAAGCAATGTCGCTAAAGCAATATTTGAAACCCTCATACTCAAGTACGGTCCAATACAAGCAACAAACTTTTAACAGAGATATGCAAGTATATGAAAACAGAAAATCTCACATATACAGCATATCATCAACACACATTAGGAACGATTGAGCGAAATTAAAGAACTTTCAATGAATATATTCGTTCTTATATTTCCACTGACAAGTCAGATTGGGATGTCTGGACTCAATATTTTACATATTGTTTAAACACCACCCCAACATATTGTGGAAGATTACCATCTCCAAATCCAAATTTCAATTAAATAAATAGGATAGATCCAATAAACAATATAGATGATTACGAAAACGAAATAAAATTTAGACTAGAAATAGCCTATAATAGAACAAAAAAAATTGTAAGAAAACCATTGGTGTAAAAATAAGACATATTATAATAGGTAAATTTCAGACATATATATAGAAGTACAGAAAAAATTAAAAAATGAGGTGGGAGATAACCATTTAGGTCCATATGTAGTAGAAACTATTAAAAGTATATTAACTAAAAATAGATTAAACAGGCACAACGATAAAAACAAATAATATAATCAAACTAATAATTAAAGTTTTCATGAAGAATTAAAGATTAAAAAATAAGAAGAAAATAATTATAATAAACAAACAAAAATCTTTACGTAAGTTATTCTGTTTAAAATTTAATTGATAAGCAAAAAAAAATAAATATTTTAATATAAAATCAACTTTCTTCACTTCAACGAAGTCGGTCGTGTTTTCTTTTTTGCGCTTTTATCGCCTTTATCAAATCTTTTCATTTAATCCCGCAAATAAAAATTATTTTCCGCGGAATCTGTGCAGAAATTACCTATTACGCGATTAACTTTTTGTAACTTTTCTTAAACATTTACTCAAAGCTATTATTACTTATTGTTTCACTAAATAACAAAACTTACAGTTTTGTTGTTTTGCCTGCATAGCCTTTGACTTTGTGTTTTTGATCTCTTTTTTTGCATTCGCGCTCTCGCGTACACATTAGTGTTGTTGTTTGTATAGTACTTGCTCTCGCGTTTCTACTCTCGCGATTGTACCCGTCTTTGTTGTTGTGTGTTTACTAAATGTCTTAACTTCTGTCTCTTCAGTTTTTTATCTTGTGCATATTAAAACATTAACACTTGTTATTTTTTGGTGCGTATAGCCCTTATATTATATTAAATTGCTCATTTTTAAATTGCCCCTCTTTTTAAACTATTTGTTTATTTATTGTTATTTTTATTTTTTTATTAATTAAATTTACAATGGTTGTCTGCTCTTCTAAAAAGAGCCCTCATCCCCAAAAAATCCAAGATGACTATCTTTTGTGCTGGCTGTGCGATAACATTATGCATGTTGAATGCGCTGGTTACACAGCTAAAGTAAAGGATAGTATTGGAAACGGTGGGGGCCTAAAGTGGAGTTGTGAAACGTGCCGGGACGTAGAAATGGATATGCGTCTATTTATGCGGCGGACGAGAGAGGGATTTAAATCCCTGTCGGCTGATTTTTTGAAACTTCTTGATGAGTTCTCGTCTCTGGAAACTCAGTTTAATAGTTATAAACTATTGAACGAGTCACCTAAGCGAAAGAAGACTATCCCTCGGAATTTCTCTCCCGATCCGGCTCCCAGGGATATTCCAAATAAAATTTTAACAAGAAGAGCTCTCAAAGCGTCATCTGCCTCAGCAGTTCCAGTGCAAAATGTTGTTGCTGCGGTTGCGGCTGGCGCATCGAGATCTCTTGTAGCCATTCCACCAAAAAAGCAAATCTTTGTTTCGCGGCTCGACCCCAATACTTCATCAGATGATGTCATAGCCCATATCCGGGCAAAAGTCGTGGCGCCAAACATTGTGGTGGAAAAGTTTAGGTTTTCATACACCCGTGACATCTCGTCATTTAAACTCAGCGTCCCACCAAATGACTGACCAAATTTTTCACAAAGATTTTTGGCCGGAACATTTAGTTATAAAGGAGTATACGGCAAAGAATAAGAAAAATCGGCCACTGATTCGTCTGCTTAACACAACTGATCCTTCCGTACCTTCTGGCTCGTAAGTAGCTGGCGGATCAAAAAACTAATTTCGTCCCTTACTCTGGCCTATCAGAATGTTAGAGGACTAAAATCTAAACTTTCTAAGCTTTTTGTAGATAGTCAATCTTTTGACTTTCATATCTTGGTCCTTACAGAAAAGTGGTTAAAGCCTGACATTTCCAATGCTTCTGTTTTTCCCACAATATTTTCTACTTATAGATGCTATCGAGTATGCAGAAAAGGTGGTGGAGTTTTGATTTCTGTAAGCTCATCTCTTCCTTTAGAAATAGTTCTACCACCTACTGTTCTAGACATTGAATTTATTAGTGTCAAAATTTGTTTAAAAGCATATTCTGTATTTCTAACTTGCTCGTATATTCCACCGAGTTCTGACATGACGGTATACGCTAGCCATTTAGAAGCTATTCGCTTTGTCTCTTTACTTCTTTCGGATGAAGACATATTTATCGTTCTTGGAGATTTTAATCAACCTATTTTAATCTCTACGTTTCATGGCGTCCATCAGGTGAGTCTTTCTTGTTGATGCCCTCCTCCTCACATTGCTTTGTTGATGGTCTCCTTTAGTTATCCTTAACCCAAGTTAATCCTATGCGTAACAAAAATTAGAGATCACTAGATCTTATATTTATGTAAGATTCATCTAACTGTAATGTTTCGAGGATTGATCCCTTAGTCGTCCCTGAAGACAGTTTCCATCCAACTTTAGACTTAACCATTGATCTACCTTTTCGGTTACCAAATGCTGGTACCAGTTCGACGTCTCTTACCCAAAGTGTATACTCAAAGTGTTACTCAAAGTGTATAGATTTTGCTGCAAAACACTTGAACACCACGCTGTATGCCTTGTCTGGCCTCATTCCTCTTACTTTGTGATGAATCCAGATCGGTCCACAAGAGTCAACACCTGCATTAAGGAATGGTCGACTTTGTGAGACTGGATGCTCGGGTAGATCTTCCATAACCTGTTTAAATAACTGTGACCGAAATCTTGCGCTGATGACGCAACTTGAATCACATTCCTAATCATTGATTTTATTAATAACGTGCTATTTTTGCCAAACAATACCACGAAGGGCCTCTTGCTCGCAATGCATATTTGCTATATGTAACTTCCGAAAAAATCATGTTAAATTTTTGCTAATCGCTTAGCCACCAAAAAGTAAAAAAGTGACATGACAGCACTACTGTTAAATTTGACCACAGGAGCGAGTTGACGAGTTCTGGCTACAATTTTAAGTCTACTTGGACTCTGTCTTTAAATTCCGCACCAAGTATTGTCGCGCACATCTCTAAACGGGGCTTTTCCTTATTTCGCGAATATTAGCCTTACAGAAATTTAGCCATATTTATACATCGCTCTCAAGTACACTGTGATACCTACCGCCTTTTCTGATGCATGTACGAAGTTATGCATCTACCTCGTACATGGTACTTTGCCATATCTTCGATTTTGCATGGTGTTTTATGCCTGCAAGTCCTCACGATAAGCTTCCCATTGCCTTCACCAGTACGGTGGTAAGTCGGCATCCATTTCAATTTCACAATTGGAGTGAATAAGCATAACGGGTCAAATATGGTTATTCCGCGGCTTTGCTTTTGTGCTCGTTCGAACAACTTATCTTTTTTGAACAACCAAATGATTTCTTGTGTCCCAACATAGTCTTGCTCGATTAAGTTATGTAGGTCAATGTTGGCCATTATGTTTTCCTTTGGCATTTCTTGTTGAAGTGCGTTGCTACTCGAGCACCACTTCCGTAGATTAAATCCAGTCGGTTTCAAAATTTGCTTCATGGATGCTGTCTGCACCTGCTAGGTAATCATCAACGTAGAACTTTTTTTCAAACAGAAGCTCCGGCGACAATTTTTTTCCTGTTTTTATTTACCAAAGACGTTCTGAATGTTACCTTTTGAGTCTATAATACTGCAACTTTTGACTCATTTCAATCAGGTGATTGAATTTCTCCAGAAAATGCATCTACATTTTGTGAGCAAATATATACCTACATAATACATTGTTTTCATAAATATATATATCGAAGAACAAAACTGAGACAACTTACGCACAAATTCGAACTGTGGCAACAAATTTAAAAAGTTAGGCGTCAGCAACAAAAACGAAATATGTAAAATGCACCTGCACACAAACAAAACATAAAAAAGACGCAAACTTAAGAACGAAATATCCAAAACACAGATATGTACAAGTCAGCATCCATGTATGTTTTATATGATCCTCTAATATAAAACATACATGCACTTCTTGTGCACGGAAAAAAACCGCATGAGCAAAAAAAAAAGAGAACAAAGACGGAATCAAATGATCTTATGCATAAACAATACTTACATAGAACATATGATCGTAAGCAAATAAGGCAACTTCAAAGCCGGTGCAAAAGAAGTCGTTTGACTTTGAGCGTGATGGCGTCAGAGCGCTTGGTCGCACAAATGTAAAAGCACGTGTACAAATGTAATGTAAAGCTAGGCTCAGGAAGTAGAGAATCGGATCTCGTCGCTGGGCCCAAGTGTGGCCCCGTGAGGAAGGGGAGGCGATACGAGTGCGACAACGGCCGTTATTTAGAGAGTAAGAAGACGAGAGATCGCTTATGGGCATGTGTGCGTAGTTTAAGCTGAGCGTAGGAGCGGACGTTGTTTACGTATGCGTGCATTTAATTTATTATTCAATTTATAAAAAAAAAAATTTTATTTATTTGCTCCAGATGGGTTCATAAATATATGAGTATACATATAAACAAAAAGTTGGAACCAAAAAAAAAAAAAATATACTAACCACCGGAGAACAAGTTTTCAAAACAAAAGAATAGTGACTACTCTTGCCATGGAGTCAAACCATCTACACATTTGTGTGAGCTCTAGAGTATGAGGGTTTCAGAATGTTAGAGGACTAAAAGCTAAACTTTCTAAGCTTTTTGTAGATAGTCAATCTTTTGACTTTCATATCTTGGTCCTTACAGAAAAGTGGTTAAAGCCTGACATTTCCGATGCTTCTGTTTTTCCCACAATATTTTCTACTTATAGATGCTATCGAGTATGCAGAAAAGGTGGTGGAGTTTTGATTTCTGTTAGCTCATCTCTTCCTTTAGAAATAGTTCTACCACCTACTGTTCTAGACATTGAATTTATTAGTGTCAAAATTTGTTTAAAAGCATATTCTGTATTTCTAACTTGCTCGTATATTCCACCGAGTTCTGACATGACGGTATACGCTAGCCATTTAGAAGCTATTCGCTTTGTCTCTTTACTTCTTTCGGATGAAGACATATTTATCGTTCTTGGAGATTTTAATCAACCTATTTTAATCTCTACGTTTCATGGCGTCCATCAGGTGAGTCTTCCTTGATTATGCCCTCCTCCTCACATTGCTTTGTTGATGGTCTCCTTTAGTTATCCTTAACCCAAGTTAATCCTATGCGTAACAAAAATTAGAGATCACTAGATCTTATATTTATGTAAGATTCATCTAACTCTAATGTTTCGAGGATTGATCCCTTAGTCGTCCCTGAAGACAGTTTCCATCCAACTTTAGACTTAACCATTGATCTACCTTTTCGGTTACCAAATGCTGGTACCAGTTCGACGTCTCTTACCCAAAGTGTATACTCAAAGTGTTACTCAAAGTGTATAGATTTTGCTGCAAAACACTTGAACACCACGCTGTATGCCTTGTCTGGCCTCATTCCTCTTACTTTGTGATGAATCCAGATCGGTCCACAAGAGTCAACACCTGCATTAAGGAATGGTCGACTTTGTGAGACTGGATGCTCGGGTAGATCTTCCATAACCTGTTTAAATAACTGTGACCGAAATCTTGCGCTGATGACGCAACTTGAATCACATTCCTAATCATTGATTTTATTAATAACGTGCTATTTTTGCCAAACAATACCACGAAGGGCCTCTTGCTCGCAATGCATATTTTCTATATGTAACTTCCGAAAAAATCATGTTAAATTTTTGCTAATCGCTTAGCCACCAAAAAGTAAAAAAGTGACATGACAGCACTACTGTTAAATTTGACCACAGGAGCGAGTTGACGAGTTCTGGCTACAATTTTAAGTCTACTTGGACTCTGTCTTTAAATTCCGCACCAAGTATTGTCGCGCACATCTCTAAACGGGGCTTTTCCTTATTTCGCGAATATTAGCCTTACAGAAATTTAGCCATATTTATACATCGCTCTCAAGTACACTGTGATACCTACCGCCTTTTCTGATGCATGTACGAAGTTATGCATCTACCTCGTACATGGTACTTTGCCATATCTTCGATTTTGCATGGTGTTTTATGCCTGCAAGTCCTCACGATAAGCTTCCCATTGCCTTCACCAGTACGGTGGTAAGTCGGCATCCATTTCAATTTCACAATTGGAGTGAATAAGCATAACGGGTCAAATATGGTTATTCCGCGGCTTTGCTTTTGTGCTCGTTCGAACAACTTATCTTTTTTGAACAACCAAATGATTTCTTGTGTCCCAACATAGTCTTGCTCGATTAAGTTATGTAGGTCAATGTTGGCCATTATGTTTTCCTTTGGCATTTCTTGTTGAAGTGCGTTGCTACTCGAGCACCACTTCCGTAGATTAAATCCAGTCGATTTTTTTCCTGTTTTTATTTACCAAAGACGTTCTGAATGTTACCTTTTGAGTCTATAATACTGCAACTTTTGACTCATTTCAATCAGGTGATTGAATTTCTCCAGAAAATGCATCTACATTTTGTGAGCAAATATATACCTACATAATACATTGTTTTCATAAATATATATATCGAAGAACAAAACTGAGACAACTTACGCACAAATTCGAACTGTGGCAACAAATTTAAAAAGTTAGGCGTCAGCAACAAAAACGAAATATGTAAAATGCACCTGCACACAAACAAAACATAAAAAAGACGCAAACTTAAGAACGAAATATCCAAAACACAGATATGTACAAGTCAGCATCCATGTATGTTTTATATGATCCTCTAATATAAAACATACATGCACTTCTTGTGCACGGAAAAAAACCGCATGAGCAAAAAAAAAAGAGAACAAAGACGGAATCAAATGATCTTATGCATAAACAATACTTACATAGAACATATGATCGTAAGCAAATAAGGCAACTTCAAAGCCGGTGCAAAAGAAGTCGTTTGACTTTGAGCGTGATGGCGTCAGAGCGCTTGGTCGCACAAATGTAAAAGCACGTGTACAAATGTAATGTAAAGCTAGGCTCAGGAAGTAGAGAATCGGATCTCGTCGCTGGGCCCAAGTGTGGCCCCGTGAGGAAGGGGAGGCGATACGAGTGCGACAACGGCCGTTATTTAGAGAGTTTTTTTTTTTTTTTTTTTTTTCATTCTTTCTTTATTTAAAATCTGTCAGAGTGACAATCATTAAATATTGTAACTATGCCTTGACGGATAATTATTTAAACCTTAGCGAAAGGAACTGATGTATTTAAGCTAGTTTACGAAAGGGTAAATCCAAGGGATGTATCCTGTTTAGTCTTCTCGTGGCAGTGCTATTGTCTAGCAGATTGATGGCAAAGTTATTTGTATGGTCCGAGAGTCTACTTATGTATTTGGCGCTGGTGGAATTTATTTCTTCGGCGACGAATTTGACCTTAAATTCTTCATGAATTACTTTATTTGTTATCAGGTAATGGGCGTTTGAGATCTTGCGTAGCACTTTGCTTTGGAACTTTTGAATAGTTTCCATGTTTGTTTTGCTTGCTGTGCCCCATATTTGTAAGCCATACGTCCAGATGGGCTTTATGATGGTTTTATACAAAAGCAATTTGTATCTCAGTTTAAGACGGGACTTGTTGCCAATGAGCCATTGCATTTTTCTGTACTTCGCATTTAACTGCTTCCTTTTTGTTTGGATGTGAAATTTCCAGGTTAATCGTCTATCAAATGTTATGCCAAGGTATTTCACTTTATCGCCAGTTGGTATTAAGGTATTTTGAATAACAACAGGAGGACAACTTTCTCTCCTTAAGGTGAAGGTTATGAGAATCGATTTTTCTGGGTTAACGGCCATATTCCATCTTATTAACCAATTACTAAATGCATCAAGTTGAGATTGCAACTTTGTAGAAGCTTCTCTAGGGCAACTGGAGGTGGCGAGAAAGGCAGTGTCATCAGCATATGTGGCCACCATAATGGCTTGGTCTCTGACTATTGGCATGTCTGCGGTATATATGGTATAAAGTACAGGGCCTAATACGCTTCCTTGTGGCACGCCAGAGGAAATTGCTGTGATGGCCGACGACTCTTCTCCACATCGGACGTAAAATTTCCTTGAGTCCAAGTATGATTTTATGAATAGGAAGAATGGAGTTGGCAGGTTCGATTTTAGTTTATATAGCAGTCCATGATGCCATACGCGGTCAAATGCTTGCCTTACGTCTACAAACGTTGCTGAGCAGTATTGCTTCTCTTCAAGCGCCGTTAAAATGCATCCAGCCAGTCTGTGACATTGTTCTGGTGTTCCATGTCTACGACGAAATCCAAATTGATGGTCTGGGACTAAGTTGTTGTCCTCCACAATTGTCAAAACTCTGCGCAAGAATACTTTTTCAAATACTTTGGAGAAGATCGACAACAAGCTAATCGGACGGTATGAGGTTAATTCATTTTCTGGTTTGCCTGGTTTTTGTATAAGTATGACTTCTGCGCATTTCCATTGGGAAGGAAAATGTCCGAGTTGCAGACACTTGTTAAAAATGTTTGCGAGTAGTAAAATACAGTTTGTAGGCAGAGCTTTAATAGCTTTGGCGTCAATACCATCGCAACCTGGAGATTTAGTAATTTTCAATATTGCAACCTCATCTACAAGTTCCTGTACAGTAACTTCGGAGATGGGGAGGTCCATAGGACATGGCACATCAATAAACTGAAGAGTTTTCTCTAGATCTGATTTAGGACAAGTATTTAAAGGTTTGAATACTCCTTCCAGATGCTCTGCAAAAGCTTCAGCTTTATCTTTTTCTGTACGACAATAGACACCGTTTGTGTTTTTGACAGGAGCCATTCTGATTATAGGTCTCTTGAGGTACTTCGTGGCTGACCAGAGGTTATGGTAAGGATCACATGGTTCCGCTGCACTTAGATAGTCATCTATGCTTTGTTGCTTTAAGTCACTAAGTAGTGTTTTTATTTCCTTTGTAATTTTGTTTAGAGCTGCCTTGTCTGTGGGGTTTCGACTGAGATGCCATACTCTTCTAAGTCTTCTCTTTTCAGCAACCATGCGTGACGCATCCAGCGACCATAAGTGCAAATCTCTTTTTGGATATCCATGATTTGGTGACTTTAAATTAGGAGAGGCTATGCTAGCTGCTTTATGTATGCTTTTATTTAACTTTTCAATGACCTGCTCTATATCATCCCTCATATTTATTAATACATTGGGCTCAACATTTTTCTGCAGCCAGAAGTTGTATAGCTGGATGTTGGCGCTTCTACCAAGTATTTTCTTACAAGCCTTCTTTGTGCATGTTGGTATATTTACTACTATAGTGACTAGAGAATGGTCCGAGCTGAGATCATAATTGCTGCTGCATGATATTTTTCGGGCATCCATTCCTTTCGAGATAGCAAAATCGAGAACATCTGGTATCTTGTTAGGATCCGTTGGCCAGTATGTAGGTTCTCCAGTTGAGTGACAGTCAAGTCCTTCATCTAGAACACATGCATATAAAGATCTACCTTTCGGATTGTTGATTCTTGAGCCCCACCAAGTGTGCTTTGCGTTAAAATCTCCTCCAACAATGTATCTGCTGCCTAAATCATTAAGCAGGCTTTTGAACATAAGTTTGTTAACACTATTTCCTGGCGGAATATATGTTGCTGCTATCGTCAGGTCCCCAGTATTTGATATAATTCTGATGCTAGCGCATTGAACCCAAAATAGCTGTTTGGCTGGAAGCTCAATATGTTTGATTCCGCTTCTTATTAATATTGCCGCACCACCTCGAGCTCTGCCATTCGGATGGTTGGCAAAATAAAGTTCGTATCCGTTGATTTTGAAATAAGTTTTGTTGTTAAAGTGAGTTTCTGACACCAAAAGAATGTCCATGTGGTTGGTTTTAATGAAATGTTCAACTTCTAGTCTGTTGTTGGATAATCCATTGGCATTCCATAAACCTATGCGTAAATTTATTTGCTGCATAGTTTTTCGATGACGGTTGCAAGAAGACTGGTTAGCACTTTAAACTGAGATAGCACTATCATAGCTTCAAGTTTAGTCGATATACTTGTCTGGCTTGGCGGGTTTTGGTCTCCTCTGAGCATACTGGCATAGCTTATGTTAGGATTGGTCTGGCTAAATCCTCTCTGAGTATTGTCTTTTACAGTATCTGGCCTTGATGGTATCTTAATTGGTGGCTTGGGGCCAATCTTCTTTTTGGTCTCCTGGTACACTTTACATCCCTTGTAAGATGCTGCATGGTTATCTCCACAATGGAAACATTTTGCTGGAACATCTCTGGGTTTGTCACATATGAGGGTGCTATGTTTGCCTCCGCATTTCACGCATATATATGCTAGTTTACAGTGGCGTTTTGTGTGTCCAAAACCTTGGCATCTATGGCATTGTACTAGATCGTAAGTCTTTCTTGGAGGTTCTATTTTGACCACCGCTTTGCACAGCCTGGTTATTTCAAAGACTTTTGAGTTATTGCTTGCTGGTTCAATATTTGCAAAAAAGATAGACATTGGCGTTTTGGTTGACATGCTGATTGCATTTTTGATGTCTCGGATACGATGACCATGAATGAGTAGTTCATCAGTTATTTCACTAATAGGAGTGGTGTGATGAAGACCTTTAATTACAAATCGATATGCTCGCTCGTACTTTGGTTGGAATGTTTGGTATCGCAGGTGTTGAGCATCCAAATAATTCTTTAGAGTGCTATAAGATTCTTTATCATTCACCATTATCCTGACTTGACCTTCGCGACCCGAATTAAACGTGAATTCCTTATCATGACCGATAATTTTGGTTATATCTTTGATCATACTGTTAATGTCAGATACATCAGGGATAATAACGGGTGGTGGTTTGACTAATTTTGGGGCAGCTAAGCTCACAGGATTGTTGCTCTCCATTGCTTCAACTAAGTCATCATCATTATCAAGTATTGCGAATTGGTTAGAGGTCATGGTTGTGGTTCTGGCGTGCTTTGATGCGTGCTTCACTTCACCGGGTTCCGTTGAGTCAGTATCTGTAGAGGAATCATAGTTAGTTGGGGATTTTCGTACAGTTTTTTTTGGCATGTTTGGCGATGATCCTTTTCGTTTAGTTGTTACCGTCCTCCAGGATTCAGGTTTTTGCCACAAAGCTGAGCGCTCATAGTTTGATGTAGAATCTTTAACGGCTTGTAGATGTTCCGATATAGCAGACTTCTTATTTGTTTCGTCCATAGTGCCGTTAGCCTCCGCCACTTAGGCGTCAGCGCACAATAAAACGGTTTTTTCTTTGGAACGTACGGTGGCCGCGCTGCGGTATGTGTGTTTACGAATGTGGTTGAAAGCGAAATGCAAGAGAACTTGCACCGGTGTCGAGAAAGAATAACTGTTCTTTTCTTTTGTTACGCAGAATATAAATTTGTTCGTCCGTAGGCACGTCAGCACTCATTGAGCTTGTGATCGAGACTTGATTTAGAGAGTAAGAAGACGAGAGATCGCTTATGGGCATGTGTGCGTAGTTTAAGCTGAGCGTAGGAGCGGACGTTGTTTACGTATGCGTGCATTTAATTTATTATTCAATTTATAAAAAAAAAATTTTTATTTATTTGCTCCAGATGGGTTCATAAATATATGAGTATACATATAAACAAAAATTTGGAACCAAAAAAAAAAAAATATACTAACCACCGGAGAACAAGTTTTTAAAACAAAAGAATTGTGACTACTCATGCCATGGAGTCAAACCATCTACACATTTGTGTGAGCTCTAGAGTATGAGGGTTTCAGAATGTTAGAGGACTAAAATCTAAACTTTCTAAGCTTTTTGTAGATAGTCAATCTTTTGACTTTCATATCTTGGTCCTTACAGAAAAGTGGTTAAAGCCTGACATTTCCGATGCTTCTGTTTTTCCCACAATATTTTCTACTTATAGATGCTATCGAGTATGCAGAAAAGGTGGTGGAGTTTTGATTTCTGTAAGCTCATCTCTTCCTTTAGAAATAGTTCTACCACCTACTGTTCTAGACATTGAATTTATTAGTGTCAAAATTTGTTTAAAAGCATATTCTGTATTTCTAACTTGCTCGTATATTCCACCGAGTTCTGACATGACGGTATACGCTAGCCATTTAGAAGCTATTCGCTTTGTCTCTTTACTTCTTTCGGATGAAGACATATTTATCGTTCTTGGAGATTTTAATCAACCTATTTTAATCTCTACGTTTCATGGCGTCCATCAGGTGAGTCTTCCTTGATGATGCCCTCCTCCTCACATTGCTTTGTTGATGGTCTCCTTTAGTTATCCTTAACCCAAGTTAATCCTATGCGTAACAAAAATTAGAAATCACTAGATCTTATATTTATGTAAGATTCATCTAACTCTAATGTTTCGAGGATTGATCCCTTAGTCGTCCCTGAAGACAGTTTCCATCCAACTTTAGACTTAACCATTGATCTACCTTTTCGGTTACCAAATGCTGGTACCAGTTCGACGTCTCTTACCCAAAGTGTATACTCAAAGTGTTACTCAAAGTGTATAGATTTTGCTGCAAAACACTTGAACACCACGCTGTATGCCTTGTCTGGCGTCATTCCTCTTACTTTGTGATGAATCCAGATCGGTCCACAAGAGTCAACACCTGCATTAAGGAATGGTCGACTTTGTGAGACTGGATGCTCGGGTAGATCTTCCATAACCTGTTTAAATAACTGTGACCGAAATCTTGCGCTGATGACGCAACTTGAATCACATTCCTAATCATTGATTTTATTAATAACGTGCTATTTTTGCCAAACAATACCACGAAGGGCCTCTTGCTCGCAATGCATATTTGCTATATGTAACTTCCGAAAAAATCATGTTAAATTTTTGCTAATCGCTTAGCCACCAAAAAGTAAAAAAGTGACATGACAGCACTACTGTTAAATTTGACCACAGGAGCGAGTTGACGAGTTCTGGCTACAATTTTAAGTCTACTTGGACTCTGTCTTTAAATTCCGCACCAAGTATTGTCGCGCACATCTCTAAACGGGGCTTTTCCTTATTTCGCGAATATTAGCCTTACAGAAATTTAGCCATATTTATACATCGCTCTCAAGTACACTGTGATACCTACCGCCTTTTCTGATGCATGTACGAAGTTATGCATCTACCTCGTACATGGTACTTTGCCATATCTTCGATTTTGCATGGTGTTTTATGCCTGCAAGTCCTCACGATAAGCTTCCCATTGCCTTCACCAGTACGGTGGTAAGTCGGCATCCATTTCAATTTCACAATTGGAGTGAATAAGCATAACGGGTCAAATATGGTTATTCCGCGGCTTTGCTTTTGTGCTCGTTCGAACAACTTATCTTTTTTGAACAACCAAATGATTTCTTGTGTCCCAACATAGTCTTGCTCGATTAAGTTATGTAGGTCAATGTTGGCCATTATGTTTTCCTTTGGCATTTCTTGTTGAAGTGCGTTGCTACTCGAGCACCACTTCCGTAGATTAAATCCAAAGACAACTTACGCACAAATTTGAACTGTGGCAACAAATTTAAAAAGTTAGGCGTCAGCAACAAAAACGAAATATGTAAAATGCACCTGCACACAAACAAAACATAAAAAAGACGCAAACTTAAGAACGAAATATCTAAAACACAGATATGTACAAGTCAGCATCCATGTATGTTTTATATGATCCTCTAATATAAAACATACATGCACTTCTTGCGCACGGAAAAAAACCGTTACAAACAGAAAGAATGCCGATGGCCTAAAAGGTACGTACTACTCGCTTCTTCAAGTTTGATCCCCCTGTTGTTCCCTTGCAGAAGGATTCGTATGACGGGTCAGCGGAGTGTTCAGACTAACACAACATTGAGGCGACATCGCTTTGCTCATCGAACAACAGTTTGCTATGATTATTATGATATGGTTGTAACTGACAACAACAAACGCATTCGACACGGTAATTGTTGACACAATAGGACCACTTCCAGAATCAGAACAAGGCAATGAGTATATCGTCACACTCATATGTGAATTAACTAAATATCTAGTACCCATTCCTATTGCAACTAAAAGTGCAAGCAATGTCGCTAAAGCAATATTTGAAACCCTCATACTCAAGTACGGTCCAATACAAGCAACAAACTTTTAACAGAGATATGCAAGTATATGAAAACAGAAAATCTCACATATACAGCATATCATCAACACACATTAGGAACGATTGAGCGAAATTAAAGAACTTTCAATGAATATATTCGTTCTTATATTTCCACTGACAAGTCAGATTGGGATGTCTGGACTCAATATTTTACATATTGTTTAAACACCACCCCAACATATTGTGGAAGATTACCATCTCCAAATCCAAATTTCAATTAAATAAATAGGATAGATCCAATAAACAATATAGATGATTACGAAAACGAAATAAAATTTAGACTAGAAATAGCCTATAATAGAACAAAAAAAATTGTAAGAAAACCATTGGTGTAAAAATAAGACATATTATAATAGGTAAATTTCAGACATATATATAGAAGTACAGAAAAAATTAAAAAATGAGGTGGGAGATAACCATTTAGGTCCATATGTAGTAGAAACTATTAAAAGTATATTAACTAAAAATAGATTAAACAGGCACAACGATAAAAACAAATAATATAATCAAACTAATAATTAAAGTTTTCATGAAGAATTAAAGATTAAAAAATAAGAAGAAAATAATTATAATAAACAAACAAAAATCTTTACGTAAGTTATTCTGTTTAAAATTTAATTGATAAGCAAAAAAAAATAAATATTTTAATATAAAATCAACTTTCTTCACTTCAACGAAGTCGGTCGTGTTTTCTTTTTTGCGCTTTTATCGCCTTTATCAAATCTTTTCATTTAATCCCGCAAATAAAAATTATTTTCCGCGGAATCTGTGCAGAAATTACCTATTACGCGATTAACTTTTTGTAACTTTTCTTAAACATTTACTCAAAGCTATTATTACTTATTGTTTCACTAAATAACAAAACTTACAGTTTTGTTGTTTTGCCTGCATAGCCTTTGACTTTGTGTTTTTGATCTCTTTTTTTGCATTCGCGCTCTCGCGTACACATTAGTGTTGTTGTTTGTATAGTACTTGCTCTCGCGTTTCTACTCTCGCGATTGTACCCGTCTTTGTTGTTGTGTGTTTACTAAATGTCTTAACTTCTGTCTCTTCAGTTTTTTATCTTGTGCATATTAAAACATTAACACTTGTTATTTTTTGGTGCGTATAGCCCTTATATTATATTAAATTGCTCATTTTTAAATTGCCCCTCTTTTTAAACTATTTGTTTATTTATTGTTATTTTTATTTTTTTATTAATTAAATTTACAATGGTTGTCTGCTCTTCTAAAAAGAGCCCTCATCCCCAAAAAATCCAAGATGACTATCTTTTGTGCTGGCTGTGCGATAACATTATGCATGTTGAATGCGCTGGTTACACAGCTAAAGTAAAGGATAGTATTGGAAACGGTGGGGGCCTAAAGTGGAGTTGTGAAACGTGCCGGGACGTAGAAATGGATATGCGTCTATTTATGCGGCGGACGAGAGAGGGATTTAAATCCCTGTCGGCTGATTTTTTGAAACTTCTTGATGAGTTCTCGTCTCTGGAAACTCAGTTTAATAGTTATAAACTATTGAACGAGTCACCTAAGCGAAAGAAGACTATCCCTCGGAATTTCTCTCCCGATCCGGCTCCCAGGGATATTCCAAATAAAATTTTAACAAGAAGAGCTCTCAAAGCGTCATCTGCCTCAGCAGTTCCAGTGCAAAATGTTGTTGCTGCGGTTGCGGCTGGCGCATCGAGATCTCTTGTAGCCATTCCACCAAAAAAGCAAATCTTTGTTTCGCGGCTCGACCCCAATACTTCATCAGATGATGTCATAGCCCATATCCGGGCAAAAGTCGTGGCGCCAAACATTGTGGTGGAAAAGTTTAGGTTTTCATACACCCGTGACATCTCGTCATTTAAACTCAGCGTCCCACCAAATGACTGACCAAATTTTTCACAAAGATTTTTGGCCGGAACATTTAGTTATAAAGGAGTATACGGCAAAGAATAAGAAAAATCGGCCTCTGATTCGTCTGCTTAACACAACTGATCCTTCTGTACCTTCTGGCTCGTAAGTAGCTGGCGGATCAAAAAACTAATTTCGTCCCTTACTCTGGCCTATCAGAATGTTAGAGGACTAAAATCTAAACTTTCTAAGCTTTTTGTAGATAGTCAATCTTTTGACTTTCATATCTTGGTCCTTACAGAAAAGTGGTTAAAGCCTGACATTTCCAATGCTTCTGTTTTTCCCACAATATTTTCTACTTATAGATGCTATCGAGTATGCAGAAAAGGTGGTGGAGTTTTGATTTCTGTAAGCTCATCTCTTCCTTTAGAAATAGTTCTACCACCTACTGTTCTAGACATTGAATTTATTAGTGTCAAAATTTGTTTAAAAGCATATTCTGTATTTCTAACTTGCTCGTATATTCCACCGAGTTCTGACATGACGGTATACGCTAGCCATTTAGAAGCTATTCGCTTTGTCTCTTTACTTCTTTCGGATGAAGACATATTTATCGTTCTTGGAGATTTTAATCAACCTATTTTAATCTCTACGTTTCATGGCGTCCATCAGGTGAGTCTTTCTTGTTGATGCCCTCCTCCTCACATTGCTTTGTTGATGGTCTCCTTTAGTTATCCTTAACCCAAGTTAATCCTATGCGTAACAAAAATTAGAGATCACTAGATCTTATATTTATGTAAGATTCATCTAACTGTAATGTTTCGAGGATTGATCCCTTAGTCGTCCCTGAAGACAGTTTCCATCCAACTTTAGACTTAACCATTGATCTACCTTTTCGGTTACCAAATGCTGGTACCAGTTCGACGTCTCTTACCCAAAGTGTATACTCAAAGTGTTACTCAAAGTGTATAGATTTTGCTGCAAAACACTTGAACACCACGCTGTATGCCTTGTCTGGCGTCATTCCTCTTACTTTGTGATGAATCCAGATCGGTCCACAAGAGTCAACACCTGCATTAAGGAATGGTCGACTTTGTGAGACTGGATGCTCGGGTAGATCTTCCATAACCTGTTTAAATAACTGTGACCGAAATCTTGCGCTGATGACGCAACTTGAATCACATTCCTAATCATTGATTTTATTAATAACGTGCTATTTTTGCCAAACAATACCACGAAGGGCCTCTTGCTCGCAATGCATATTTGCTATATGTAACTTCCGAAAAAATCATGTTAAATTTTTGCTAATCGCTTAGCCACCAAAAAGTAAAAAAGTGACATGACAGCACTACTGTTAAATTTGACCACAGGAGCGAGTTGACGAGTTCTGGCTACAATTTTAAGTCTACTTGGACTCTGTCTTTAAATTCCGCACCAAGTATTGTCGCGCACATCTCTAAACGGGGCTTTTCCTTATTTCGCGAATATTAGCCTTACAGAAATTTAGCCATATTTATACATCGCTCTCAAGTACACTGTGATACCTACCGCCTTTTCTGATGCATGTACGAAGTTATGCATCTACCTCGTACATGGTACTTTGCCATATCTTCGATTTTGCATGGTGTTTTATGCCTGCAAGTCCTCACGATAAGCTTCCCATTGCCTTCACCAGTACGGTGGTAAGTCGGCATCCATTTCAATTTCACAATTGGAGTGAATAAGCATAACGGGTCAAATATGGTTATTCCGCGGCTTTGCTTTTGTGCTCGTTCGAACAACTTATCTTTTTTGAACAACCAAATGATTTCTTGTGTCCCAACATAGTCTTGCTCGATTAAGTTATGTAGGTCAATGTTGGCCATTATGTTTTCCTTTGGCATTTCTTGTTGAAGTGCGTTGCTACTCGAGCACCACTTCCGTAGATTAAATCCAGTCGGTTTCAAAATTTGCTTCATGGATGCTGTCTGCACCTGCTAGGTAATCATCAACGTAGAACTCTTTTTCAAACAGAAGCTCCGGCGACAATTTTTTTCCTGTTTTTATTTACCAAAGACGTTCTGAATGTTACCTTTTGAGTCTATAATACTGCAACTTTTGACTCATTTCAATCAGGTGATTGAATTTCTCCAGAAAATGCATCTACATTTTGTGAGCAAATATATACCTACATAATACATTGTTTTCATAAATATATATATCGAAGAACAAAACTGAGACAACTTACGCACAAATTCGAACTGTGGCAACAAATTTAAAAAGTTAGGCGTCAGCAACAAAAACGAAATATGTAAAATGCACCTGCACACAAACAAAACATAAAAAAGACGCAAACTTAAGAACGAAATATCCAAAACACAGATATGTACAAGTCAGCATCCATGTATGTTTTATATGATCCTCTAATATAAAACATACATGCACTTCTTGTGCACGGAAAAAAACCGCATGAGCAAAAAAAAAAGAGAACAAAGACGGAATCAAATGATCTTATGCATAAACAATACTTACATAGAACATATGATCGTAAGCAAATAAGGCAACTTCAAAGCCGGTGCAAAAGAAGTCGTTTGACTTTGAGCGTGATGGCGTCAGAGCGCTTGGTCGCACAAATGTAAAAGCACGTGTACAAATGTAATGTAAAGCTAGGCTCAGGAAGTAGAGAATCGGATCTCGTCGCTGGGCCCAAGTGTGGCCCCGTGAGGAAGGGGAGGCGATACGAGTGCGACAACGGCCGTTATTTAGAGAGTAAGAAGACGAGAGATCGCTTATGGGCATGTGTGCGTAGTTTAAGCTGAGCGTAGGAGCGGACGTTGTTTACGTATGCGTGCATTTAATTTATTATTCAATTTATAAAAAAAAAAATTTTATTTATTTGCTCCAGATGGGTTCATAAATATATGAGTATACATATAAACAAAAAGTTGGAACCAAAAAAAAAAAAAAATATACTAACCACCGGAGAACAAGTTTTCAAAACAAAAGAATAGTGACTACTCTTGCCATGGAGTCAAACCATCTACACATTTGTGTGAGCTCTAGAGTATGAGGGTTTCAGAATGTTAGAGGACTAAAAGCTAAACTTTCTAAGCTTTTTGTAGATAGTCAATCTTTTGACTTTCATATCTTGGTCCTTACAGAAAAGTGGTTAAAGCCTGACATTTCCGATGCTTCTGTTTTTCCCACAATATTTTCTACTTATAGATGCTATCGAGTATGCAGAAAAGGTGGTGGAGTTTTGATTTCTGTTAGCTCATCTCTTCCTTTAGAAATAGTTCTACCACCTACTGTTCTAGACATTGAATTTATTAGTGTCAAAATTTGTTTAAAAGCATATTCTGTATTTCTAACTTGCTCGTATATTCCACCGAGTTCTGACATGACGGTATACGCTAGCCATTTAGAAGCTATTCGCTTTGTCTCTTTACTTCTTTCGGATGAAGACATATTTATCGTTCTTGGAGATTTTAATCAACCTATTTTAATCTCTACGTTTCATGGCGTCCATCAGGTGAGTCTTCCTTGATTATGCCCTCCTCCTCACATTGCTTTGTTGATGGTCTCCTTTAGTTATCCTTAACCCAAGTTAATCCTATGCGTAACAAAAATTAGAGATCACTAGATCTTATATTTATGTAAGATTCATCTAACTCTAATGTTTCGAGGATTGATCCCTTAGTCGTCCCTGAAGACAGTTTCCATCCAACTTTAGACTTAACCATTGATCTACCTTTTCGGTTACCAAATGCTGGTACCAGTTCGACGTCTCTTACCCAAAGTGTATACTCAAAGTGTTACTCAAAGTGTATAGATTTTGCTGCAAAACACTTGAACACCACGCTGTATGCCTTGTCTGGCCTCATTCCTCTTACTTTGTGATGAATCCAGATCGGTCCACAAGAGTCAACACCTGCATTAAGGAATGGTCGACTTTGTGAGACTGGATGCTCGGGTAGATCTTCCATAACCTGTTTAAATAACTGTGACCGAAATCTTGCGCTGATGACGCAACTTGAATCACATTCCTAATCATTGATTTTATTAATAACGTGCTATTTTTGCCAAACAATACCACGAAGGGCCTCTTGCTCGCAATGCATATTTTCTATATGTAACTTCCGAAAAAATCATGTTAAATTTTTGCTAATCGCTTAGCCACCAAAAAGTAAAAAAGTGACATGACAGCACTACTGTTAAATTTGACCACAGGAGCGAGTTGACGAGTTCTGGCTACAATTTTAAGTCTACTTGGACTCTGTCTTTAAATTCCGCACCAAGTATTGTCGCGCACATCTCTAAACGGGGCTTTTCCTTATTTCGCGAATATTAGCCTTACAGAAATTTAGCCATATTTATACATCGCTCTCAAGTACACTGTGATACCTACCGCCTTTTCTGATGCATGTACGAAGTTATGCATCTACCTCGTACATGGTACTTTGCCATATCTTCGATTTTGCATGGTGTTTTATGCCTGCAAGTCCTCACGATAAGCTTCCCATTGCCTTCACCAGTACGGTGGTAAGTCGGCATCCATTTCAATTTCACAATTGGAGTGAATAAGCATAACGGGTCAAATATGGTTATTCCGCGGCTTTGCTTTTGTGCTCGTTCGAACAACTTATCTTTTTTGAACAACCAAATGATTTCTTGTGTCCCAACATAGTCTTGCTCGATTAAGTTATGTAGGTCAATGTTGGCCATTATGTTTTCCTTTGGCATTTCTTGTTGAAGTGCGTTGCTACTCGAGCACCACTTCCGTAGATTAAATCCAGTCGATTTTTTTCCTGTTTTTATTTACCAAAGACGTTCTGAATGTTACCTTTTGAGTCTATAATACTGCAACTTTTGACTCATTTCAATCAGGTGATTGAATTTCTCCAGAAAATGCATCTACATTTTGTGAGCAAATATATACCTACATAATACATTGTTTTCATAAATATATATATCGAAGAACAAAACTGAGACAACTTACGCACAAATTCGAACTGTGGCAACAAATTTAAAAAGTTAGGCGTCAGCAACAAAAACGAAATATGTAAAATGCACCTGCACACAAACAAAACATAAAAAAGACGCAAACTTAAGAACGAAATATCCAAAACACAGATATGTACAAGTCAGCATCCATGTATGTTTTATATGATCCTCTAATATAAAACATACATGCACTTCTTGTGCACGGAAAAAAACCGCATGAGCAAAAAAAAAAGAGAACAAAGACGGAATCAAATGATCTTATGCATAAACAATACTTACATAGAACATATGATCGTAAGCAAATAAGGCAACTTCAAAGCCGGTGCAAAAGAAGTCGTTTGACTTTGAGCGTGATGGCGTCAGAGCGCTTGGTCGCACAAATGTAAAAGCACGTGTACAAATGTAATGTAAAGCTAGGCTCAGGAAGTAGAGAATCGGATCTCGTCGCTGGGCCCAAGTGTGGCCCCGTGAGGAAGGGGAGGCGATACGAGTGCGACAACGGCCGTTATTTAGAGAGTTTTTTTTTTTTTTTTTTTTTTTCATTCTTTCTTTATTTAAAATCTGTCAGAGTGACAATCATTAAATATTGTAACTATGCCTTGACGGATAATTATTTAAACCTTAGCGAAAGGAACTGATGTATTTAAGCTAGTTTACGAAAGGGTAAATCCAAGGGATGTATCCTGTTTAGTCTTCTCGTGGCAGTGCTATTGTCTAGCAGATTGATGGCAAAGTTATTTGTATGGTCCGAGAGTCTACTTATGTATTTGGCGCTGGTGGAATTTATTTCTTCGGCGACGAATTTGACCTTAAATTCTTCATGAATTACTTTATTTGTTATCAGGTAATGGGCGTTTGAGATCTTGCGTAGCACTTTGCTTTGGAACTTTTGAATAGTTTCCATGTTTGTTTTGCTTGCTGTGCCCCATATTTGTAAGCCATACGTCCAGATGGGCTTTATGATGGTTTTATACAAAAGCAATTTGTATCTCAGTTTAAGACGGGACTTGTTGCCAATGAGCCATTGCATTTTTCTGTACTTCGCATTTAACTGCTTCCTTTTTGTTTGGATGTGAAATTTCCAGGTTAATCGTCTATCAAATGTTATGCCAAGGTATTTCACTTTATCGCCAGTTGGTATTAAGGTATTTTGAATAACAACAGGAGGACAACTTTCTCTCCTTAAGGTGAAGGTTATGAGAATCGATTTTTCTGGGTTAACGGCCATATTCCATCTTATTAACCAATTACTAAATGCATCAAGTTGAGATTGCAACTTTGTAGAAGCTTCTCTAGGGCAACTGGAGGTGGCGAGAAAGGCAGTGTCATCAGCATATGTGGCCACCATAATGGCTTGGTCTCTGACTATTGGCATGTCTGCGGTATATATGGTATAAAGTACAGGGCCTAATACGCTTCCTTGTGGCACGCCAGAGGAAATTGCTGTGATGGCCGACGACTCTTCTCCACATCGGACGTAAAATTTCCTTGAGTCCAAGTATGATTTTATGAATAGGAAGAATGGAGTTGGCAGGTTCGATTTTAGTTTATATAGCAGTCCATGATGCCATACGCGGTCAAATGCTTGCCTTACGTCTACAAACGTTGCTGAGCAGTATTGCTTCTCTTCAAGCGCCGTTAAAATGCATCCAGCCAGTCTGTGACATTGTTCTGGTGTTCCATGTCTACGACGAAATCCAAATTGATGGTCTGGGACTAAGTTGTTGTCCTCCACAATTGTCAAAACTCTGCGCAAGAATACTTTTTCAAATACTTTGGAGAAGATCGACAACAAGCTAATCGGACGGTATGAGGTTAATTCATTTTCTGGTTTGCCTGGTTTTTGTATAAGTATGACTTCTGCGCATTTCCATTGGGAAGGAAAATGTCCGAGTTGCAGACACTTGTTAAAAATGTTTGCGAGTAGTAAAATACAGTTTGTAGGCAGAGCTTTAATAGCTTTGGCGTCAATACCATCGCAACCTGGAGATTTAGTAATTTTCAATATTGCAACCTCATCTACAAGTTCCTGTACAGTAACTTCGGAGATGGGGAGGTCCATAGGACATGGCACATCAATAAACTGAAGAGTTTTCTCTAGATCTGATTTAGGACAAGTATTTAAAGGTTTGAATACTCCTTCCAGATGCTCTGCAAAAGCTTCAGCTTTATCTTTTTCTGTACGACAATAGACACCGTTTGTGTTTTTGACAGGAGTCATTCTGATTATAGGTCTCTTGAGGTACTTCGTGGCTGACCAGAGGTTATGGTAAGGATCACATGGTTCCGCTGCACTTAGATAGTCATCTATGCTTTGTTGCTTTAAGTCACTAAGTAGTGTTTTTATTTCCTTTGTAATTTTGTTTAGAGCTGCCTTGTCTGTGGGGTTTCGACTGAGATGCCATACTCTTCTAAGTCTTCTCTTTTCAGCAACCATGCGTGACGCATCCAGCGACCATAAGTGCAAATCTCTTTTTGGATATCCATGATTTGGTGACTTTAAATTAGGAGAGGCTATGCTAGCTGCTTTATGTATGCTTTTATTTAACTTTTCAATGACCTGCTCTATATCATCCCTCATATTTATTAATACATTGGGCTCAACATTTTTCTGCAGCCAGAAGTTGTATAGCTGGATGTTGGCGCTTCTACCAAGTATTTTCTTACAAGCCTTCTTTGTGCATGTTGGTATATTTACTACTATAGTGACTAGAGAATGGTCCGAGCTGAGATCATAATTGCTGCTGCATGATATTTTTCGGGCATCCACTCCTTTCGAGATAGCAAAATCGAGAACATCTGGTATCTTGTTAGGATCCGTTGGCCAGTATGTAGGTTCTCCAGTTGAGTGACAGTCAAGTCCTTCATCTAGAACACATGCATATAAAGATCTACCTTTCGGATTGTTGATTCTTGAGCCCCACCAAGTGTGCTTTGCGTTAAAATCTCCTCCAACAATGTATCTGCTGCCTAAATCATTAAGCAGGCTTTTGAACATAAGTTTGTTAACACTATTTCCTGGCGGAATATATGTTGCTGCTATCGTCAGGTCCCCAGTATTTGATATAATTCTGATGCTAGCGCATTGAACCCAAAATAGCTGTTTGGCTGGAAGCTCAATATGTTTGATTCCGCTTCTTATTAATATTGCCGCACCACCTCGAGCTCTGCCATTCGGATGGTTGGCAAAATAAAGTTCGTATCCGTTGATTTTGAAATAAGTTTTGTTGTTAAAGTGAGTTTCTGACACCAAAAGAATGTCCATGTGGTTGGTTTTAATGAAATGTTCAACTTCTAGTCTGTTGTTGGATAATCCATTGGCATTCCATAAACCTATGCGTAAATTTATTTGCTGCATAGTTTTTCGATGACGGTTGCAAGAAGACTGGTTAGCACTTTAAACTGAGATAGCACTATCATAGCTTCAAGTTTAGTCGATATACTTGTCTGGCTTGGCGGGTTTTGGTCTCCTCTGAGCATACTGGCATAGCTTATGTTAGGATTGGTCTGGCTAAATCCTCTCTGAGTATTGTCTTTTACAGTATCTGGCCTTGATGGTATCTTAATTGGTGGCTTGGGGCCAATCTTCTTTTTGGTCTCCTGGTACACTTTACATCCCTTGTAAGATGCTGCATGGTTATCTCCACAATGGAAACATTTTGCTGGAACATCTCTGGGTTTGTCACATATGAGGGTGCTATGTTTGCCTCCGCATTTCACGCATATATATGCTAGTTTACAGTGGCGTTTTGTGTGTCCAAAACCTTGGCATCTATGGCATTGTACTAGATCGTAAGTCTTTCTTGGAGGTTCTATTTTGACCACCGCTTTGCACAGCCTGGTTATTTCAAAGACTTTTGAGTTATTGCTTGCTGGTTCAATATTTGCAAAAAAGATAGACATTGGCGTTTTGGTTGACATGCTGATTGCATTTTTGATGTCTCGGATACGATGACCATGAATGAGTAGTTCATCAGTTATTTCACTAATAGGAGTGGTGTGATGAAGACCTTTAATTACAAATCGATATGCTCGCTCGTACTTTGGTTGGAATGTTTGGTATCGCAGGTGTTGAGCATCCAAATAATTCTTTAGAGTGCTATAAGATTCTTTATCATTCACCATTATCCTGACTTGACCTTCGCGACCCGAATTAAACGTGAATTCCTTATCATGACCGATAATTTTGGTTATATCTTTGATCATACTGTTAATGTCAGATACATCAGGGATAATAACGGGTGGTGGTTTGACTAATTTTGGGGCAGCTAAGCTCACAGGATTGTTGCTCTCCATTGCTTCAACTAAGTCATCATCATTATCAAGTATTGCGAATTGGTTAGAGGTCATGGTTGTGGTTCTGGCGTGCTTTGATGCGTGCTTCACTTCACCGGGTTCCGTTGAGTCAGTATCTGTAGAGGAATCATAGTTAGTTGGGGATTTTCGTACAGTTTTTTTTGGCATGTTTGGCGATGATCCTTTTCGTTTAGTTGTTACCGTCCTCCAGGATTCAGGTTTTTGCCACAAAGCTGAGCGCTCATAGTTTGATGTAGAATCTTTAACGGCTTGTAGATGTTCCGATATAGCAGACTTCTTATTTGTTTCGTCCATAGTGCCGTTAGCCTCCGCCACTTAGGCGTCAGCGCACAATAAAACGGTTTTTTCTTTGGAACGTACGGTGGCCGCGCTGCGGTATGTGTGTTTACGAATGTGGTTGAAAGCGAAATGCAAGAGAACTTGCACCGGTGTCGAGAAAGAATAACTGTTCTTTTCTTTTGTTACGCAGAATATAAATTTGTTCGTCCGTAGGCACGTCAGCACTCATTGAGCTTGTGATCGAGACTTGATTTAGAGAGTAAGAAGACGAGAGATCGCTTATGGGCATGTGTGCGTAGTTTAAGCTGAGCGTAGGAGCGGACGTTGTTTACGTATGCGTGCATTTAATTTATTATTCAATTTATAAAAAAAAAAATTTTATTTATTTGCTCCAGATGGGTTCATAAATATATGAGTATACATATAAACAAAAAGTTGGAACCAAAAAGAAAAAAATATACTAACCACCGGAGAACAAGTTTTTAAAACAAAAGAATTGTGACTACTCATGCCATGGAGTCAAACCATCTACACATTTGTGTGAGCTCTAGAGTATGAGGGTTTCCGTTGGAGACAAAAATGGTAAGATTTGTGCATCGTGGCCGCGGGTGGCTGTTTCCCGTCGTGGCTGTTTCCAAAGAAATGTGAGAAGGGAACACCTATAAGTTTTAGAAAAAATATAAAAAATAAATCAAATTCAATAAAAAATAATTGCCAACAGTGTAAAGTTAACCTGTATTAAAAGGCAATAATGTGTAGATGTGTGCAAATTTTGAGCAATACCTCTCTGATTGGCGTTCCGAAATATTTCCGAACAACCGGAGCCGGCTGTTTCTTTTAAGAAAGGTGAAAAAAGAGAAAATTCATAATTTTGACCACTGCGGTATCAAGAATTTGGTGGCAAGTGGCAAATATTTTTGTAAGAAAATAAAAACTAAAGTAAAGAACAAAAATTAAAACAAAAAATTTAAATAAAAAAATTTTAGAAACAAAAAAGAAATATCGAAGAAGCTAACTAAAGCTAAACCGAAGTTTGTATACCCTTGCAGCAAAATAATTGGTATAAATGTTTAACAAAATCAAAAAAAAACAAAAAAGAAGAAAAAAACACATTTAAAAATTTTCACTTCTTCACCGAGCATTGAACCATCAAAACACCGAGCCCATCATGCCACCGATCTCTACATACTACACCACCGTCCTTTGCTAACGTAAGCTAATTCGACATACATATATGGCAAACGCATGGCATCTCGCTCTTTCAATTTCGTTCTGTGTAAGAACACAACACAAATATTTCAAATATGATTATTTGTAACCTTAATAATTATCCGATCTTGTTCAAACTTGGTGTAGGGTGTATGGGGAAAAATTAAATTTAAGTGCAACAACAAAAAAACAATAACTTTACATTTGGTGCCGCGCGGATTCGAGCACCGGTCTTTTGTGTTTATACGACAGATTTTTTTGGAATTTGTTTTTGTTTCTTTGCTGCCAAAGAAAATTGCTTATTTTACTCGAGGTACCTCCACGTTTTGGTTAATAGCTCCAATTATCACCGGATCCGAATAATTTTCACAATTTTCATACTTGATAGATTAAGGAACTTAACTTTTCATGTTTCAACCATGTAGCTTAAAATTTGAGGCCGTCATCGTTACAAACATCTGACTGCTTTTATAATACCCTCTGCAAGGGTATAAAATAGTATCCTCTGGAGGGAGGATGTGGAGTCATTCACAAAAACGTAGGTCCTTAACAGAACAAAAAGGAAAATGGGAACTCCCCACAACCAGCATGGCATGGCATCAGGCAGCTCTCGCGAAAATTAACTGTGACAATACCAAGTCCACGATCGCTTGGGTGGTAGTATTGTTGTTTACCAGAAAAACCATCCACTATAGCTTTGACGCTTTGTAGTATTGTTCACTAGAAATATCATCCACTGTGGCTTTGACGCTTTAACGTCGCCCTCTTTAACACATTATCAAGAAATAGGATCATTTGGTTGCCGTTAGTATTGGTGTTCATCAGAAGAAGTCATCCACTGTCGCATTAAAGTCGGGTGTAAGGGAGTTTTTTTTAGGATTTATACATACATGCGAAATATACATGTTGACAAGCAACATGTTTCAAAACTAAGAACAACTGGTGAAGATATAAGAAGTCCGAGAAGCGATACTATTGTCAGTTGGATTTCAACATTCTGTAAAGTGAAATGGAAGTTCCTTAGAACATAAATGTGTTTTTGATATAAAATGAAGCAAGCAAGTCGTCCCTGGCGACATTGAGTTTACCCTGTACCAACTAGTTATATTAAATCAAGATTCGCATCAACTTAATTCAAAATTCCTTTTAACATGCATTAACAGCTACCGAGTGGTATCTCGCTCACTTTTTCCAGCTAGTATCACCTTGGCAATTCAGTTCAAAATGCACATTCGTATATCTTCGATATTCATTGTACGATTTGGACTAAATTTGGTCAGATGGTGCATTTTGGCCATATTGTTGGGTGTGCCAAATAAGAATGTGATTGCTTTAAAACTTCTCTAGTAAATAGTTTTTTCTAAATTGCGGGGGCGGAAGTGGGCGTGGAAAAAAATTTAAACTATCTTAATTTGCGTAGGCACGTAGGCACTAAACAAAAGTTCGAACACCCTCGAAATCGCAATCAATTCAAAACAAAATTTCCTTTAACATGCAGCTGCAGCGAACGCATGCTATCTCACTCTTTCTTACTTGCCAATGTCGCCTTGGCAGTTCAGTACAAAATGCATATGGCTATATCTCCGATGTTTATTATCCGATTTGAAATTTGGTCAGTTAGTGCAGTTTGACTATATAATTATGTCTTCCAAATAAGAATTCGATATCTTTAATACAGCTCTAGTAAATTCAATTTAAAATTTTATTTTTTCATTTGAGGGGCGAAAGTGATCTGAAAGTGATCTTGATCTGCCTAAACACCAAATTTGGTAGCTCTAGCTCTTATAGTCTCCGAGATATAGGTGTTCATACGGACAGACGGACATGTCTCAATCGACTCGGCTGTTGATGCTGATCAATTATATATATAATTTATGGGGTCGGAAACGCTTCCTTCTGCCTGTTACATACATTTTAGCGACTGTACCCTTTTACCCTATGAGTACAGGGTATGAAAAGGGTTACGAAAATGATAATTCGTGGCAATTTGGAAGTTCCCCAAAATAATATTAATAAAGTTAAGAAAAGGATAATTTGTGATACATTTGGAAGTTCATGAAAAACATAAATTTGTTTCTAATATAAAAAAAAGGAAAATAAAGGATTATTTCGGACACATTTGAAAGTTTCTTAAAAACATGAATGTGTTTTTAATAAAAAAAAAGAGAGAAGAAAAGGATAATTTCTGACACTCCCAGGAAGGTAACTTGTTTCTTTAAAATACTTATCCCTAATCCCTGTATATCTCACCTTTCGCACACTTGCATTGTAAGGAGGGAATGATCACACAACTTTGCCAAAATTTTACAACTCAAAAGAAGCAAAGACAACAAAAATTCATCTCGGTCAGTGAAGAGTGCCAACTTGCATAAAGAAATAATACATACAATAAAAAGTAACAATTTAAAAGTTTTTTTGTTTTTAATTTAAAAATTCCCATGTTAAAATTTAAATTAAAAATTAGCCTTTTATGAAAAACAAAAATAAAATGAATATATAATAATTTTCTTTCAATTTTGATAAAAAAATTCTTCTGTTTAAAAATTAAACCCTAGAAAGTAAGAAATTCCCTTGTTAGAATTAAGGTAACGCAAAGAAATCTTGACCGGCACAGGTCATGTCATGTAGTTTTCATTCAAATTAAAAAATGAAAAATTTAAGAATATAAAAAAAAAAAAACGTTGATTAACCGGAAAAGTAAAAAAGTAATAGAAGATGGTGAAGAGGGGGAAGTTATTCAACAAATCTCACTTGAAGTCTAAACAAAAAATTAATTAAAAGAATTAATGAAATCCTATTATTTGCACTGGAATTAGTTGGGGATTCTTATTCTGTTTTATTCTTTAAAACATTAAAAGGCACTCTTCACAAACCTACAACGTTAAATATTTTATAAATTAAGAAAAATTTTGTGATATCTGTGAATCACCATTTTGTATTAATATAATGTTACAAACAGAAAGAATGCCGATGGCCTAAAAGGTACGTACTACTCGCTTCTTCAAGTTTGATCCCCCTGTTGTTCCCTTGCAGAAGGATTCGTATGACGGGTCAGCGGAGTGTTCAGACTAACACAACATTGAGGCGACATCGCTTTGCTCATCGAACAACAGTTTGCTATGATTATTATGATATGGTTGTAACTGACAACAACAAACGCATTCGACACGGTAATTGTTGACACAATAGGACCACTTCCAGAATCAGAACAAGGCAATGAGTATATCGTCACACTCATATGTGAATTAACTAAATATCTAGTACCCATTCCTATTGCAACTAAAAGTGCAAGCAATGTCGCTAAAGCAATATTTGAAACCCTCATACTCAAGTACGGTCCAATACAAGCAACAAACTTTTAACAGAGATATGCAAGTATATGAAAACAGAAAATCTCACATATACAGCGTATCATCAACACACATTAGGAACGATTGAGCGAAATTAAAGAACTTTCAATGAATATATTCGTTCTTATATTTCCACTGACAAGTCAGATTGGGATGTCTGGACTCAATATTTTACATATTGTTTAAACACCACCCCAACATTTGCTCACGGATATTGTGGAAGATTACCATATCGATTCATAAATTTCAATTAAATAAATAGGATAGATCCAATAAACAATATAGATGATTACGAAAACGAAATAAAATTTAGACTAGAAATAGCCTATAATAGAACAAAAAAAATTGTAAGAAAACCATTGGTGTAAAAATAAGACATATTATAATAGGTAAATTTCAGACATATATATAGAAGTACAGAAAAAAATTAAAAAATGAGGTGGGAGATAACCATTTAGGTCCATATGTAGTAGAAACTATTAAAAGTATATTAACTAAAAATAGATTAAACAGGCACAACGATAAAAACAAATAATATAATCAAACTAATAATTAAAGTTTTCATGAAGAATTAAAGATTAAAAAATAAGAAGAACATAATTATAATAAACAAACAAAAATCTTTACGAAAGTTATTCTGTTTAAAATTTAATTGATAAGCAAAAAAAATAAATATTTTAATATAAAATCAACTTTCTTCACTTCAACGAAGTCGGTCGTGTTTTCTTTTTTGCGCTTTTATCGCCTTTATCAAATCTTTTCATTTAATCCCGTAAATAAAAATTATTTTCCGCGGAATCTGTGCAGAAATTACCTATTACGCGATTAACTTTTTGTAACTTTTCTTAAACATTTACTCAAAGCTATTATTACTTATTGTTTCACTAAATAACAAAACTTACAGTTTTGTTGTTTTGCCTGCATAGCCTTTGACTTTGTGTTTTTGATCTCTTTTTCTTGCATTCGCGCTCTCGCGTACACATTAGTGTTGTTGTTTGTATAGTACTTGCTCTCGCGTTTCTACATTACCCGCGATCACGACCGTTACTCTCGCGATTGTACCCGTCTTTGTTGTTGTGTGTTTACTAAATGTCTTAACTTCTGTCTCTTCAGTTTTTTATCTTGTGCATATTAAAACATTAACACTTGTGTTATTTTTTGGTGCGTATAGCCCTTATATTATATTAAATTGCTCATTTTTAAATTGCCCCTCTTTTTAAACTATTTGTTTATTTATTGTTATTTTTATTTTTTTATTAATTAAATTTACAATGGTTGCCTGCTCTTCTAAAAAGAGCCCTCATCCCCAAAAAATCCAAGATGACTATCTTTTGTGCTGGCTGTGCGATAACATTATGCATGTTGAATGCGCTGGTTACACAGCTAAAGTAAAGGATAGTATTGGAAACGGTGGGGGCCTAAAGTGGAGTTGTGAAACGTGCCGGGACGTAGAAATGGATATGCGTCTATTTATGCGGCGGACGAGGGAGGGATTTAAATCCCTGTCGGCTGATTTTTTAAAACTTCTTGATGAGTTCTCGTCTCTGGAAACTCAGTTTAATAGTTATAAACTATTGAACGAGTCACCTAAGCGAAAGAAGACTATCCCTCGGAATTTCTCTCCCGATCCGGCTCCCAGGGATATTCCAAATAAAATTTTAACAAGAAGAGCTCTCAAAGCGTCATCTGCCTCAGCAGTTCCAGTGCAAAATGTTGTTGCTGCGGTTGCGGCTGGCGCATCGAGATCTCTTGTAGCCATTCCACCAAAAAAGCAAATCTTTGTTTCGCGGCTCGACCCCAATACTTCATCAGATGATGTCATAGCCCATATCCGGGCAAAAGTCGTGGCGCCAAACATTGTGGTGGAAAAGTTTAGGTTTTCATACACCCGTGACATCTCGTCATTTAAACTCAGCGTCCCACCAAATGACTTTGACCAAATTTTTCACAAAGATTTTTGGCCGGAACATTTAGTTATAAAGGAGTATACGGCAAAGAATAAGAAAAATCGGCCTCTGATTCGTCTGCTTAACACAACTGATCCTTCCGTACCTTCTGGCTCGTAAGTAGCTGGCGGATCAAAAAACTAATTTCGTCCCTTACTCTGGCCTATCAGAATGTTAGAGGACTAAAATCTAAACTTTCTAAGCTTTTTGTAGATAGTCAATCTTTTGACTTTCATATCTTGGTCCTTACAGAAAAGTGGTTAAAGCCTGACATTTCCGATGCTTCTGTTTTTCCCACAATATTTTCTTCTTATAGATGCTATCGAGTATGCAGAAAAGGTGGTGGAGTTTTGATTTCTGTAAGCTCATCTCTTCCTTCAGAAATAGTTCTACCACCTACTGTTCTAGACATTGAATTTATTAGTGTCAAAATTTGTTTAAAATCATATTCTGTATTTCTAACTTGCTCGTATATTCCACCGAGTTCTGACATGACGGTATACGCTAGCCATTTAGAAGCTATTCGCTTTGTCTCTTTACTTCTTTCGGATGAAGACATATTTATCGTTCTGGGAGATTTTAATCTACCTGACGTTTCATGGCGTCCATCAGGTGAGTCTTCCTTGTTGATGCCCTCCTCCTCACATTGCTTTGTTGATGGTCTCCTTTAGTTATCCTTAACCCAAGTTAATCCTATGCGTAACAAAAACCTTCAGGACCTGACCCTTCAGGTCCTGGTAAGTACACGGGCTTCACTAAAGTAAGCACGCTGAGAAGCGAATCTTTACCGATCACAGGATTAAAGACTCAATTAGACCTTTTCAACTGATAGGGATATGAAAAGTTAGCTCGATGATCTTTGGAGGAATAGGTCGTTCTGAAAAAAAATTTTTTTTTAAGTACCGGGTAATCCTATACTAGTAAGTACCGGGTATCCCTATACCCGGTTGTGTACTCAGGTTTTGCGCTGAGACTTTGATTTCCCCAATCCAAATGATTGTCCGTTGAAACTTCCTCTTTTCCAACTATTTGCAAGGAATCTTTTATTATTCCTTTGCATAAAAAGAGTAATAAATTCGTAGTTTCAAACTTTAGGGGTACTTTCAAATTGTCTGCTATTTCGAAGACATTTGAGAAAATTTTAACTTCTCAACTGCAACATTTCTGCAGTTCTATTCTTTCATCTTCTCATCATGGGTTTATGAAACGTAGATCTACTACCATTAACCTTTTAGAGTTTACTTCTTTAGCGATCGAAGGATTCAGGAATGCATTGTAAACTGACGTCATTTATACTGACTTCAGTAAGGCCTTTGGTTCTGTCAATCATACTCTGCTTTTGTTCAAGCTGAACGAATTCCAAGCCTTTTGCTTAATTGGATTTTTCAATATTTTAATAACCGTACACAAAAAGTTTCATTTAAAACTTATCTTTTGAAGACCATCAATGTGACCTCGGGGGTGCCACAAGGTAGCCAACTAGGACCATTGCTTTTTACGCTCTTCATTAATGACCTTCCGTCAGTTGTAACTCACTCTCGCGTGCTTATGTACGCTGATGATGTCAAACTTTGTGTTAGTTTTAAAGACTTAAGTTCTCCACGTCTACTTCAAGTCGATCTTAATAACTTTCAAACTTGGTGTGAAATTAACTTATTAAAACTCAATGTTTCGAAATGTAACTTCATGTCCTTTCATAGATCCTCCTTGCAATAAGTGGTGTATTATCTTAATAACACCCCACTTGAACGTTTGAACGAGATTAATGATTTGGGTGTACTCATGGACCACAAATTAAATTTTACTCGTCATATTAATATCACTGTCAATAAAGCCATGAATGTTCTTGGTTTCGTTAAGCGATGGTCCCAAGAATTTTACTTTCATTGCACAACAAAAACTCTTTTTAATTCACTGGTCCGTCCCATTTTGGAGTATGGATCATGTGTTTGGTCTCCATAATATGGATCTCACCAATTATAAATTGAATCTGTTGTGAGTAAGGATATACTACATCTTACCACACAAATACATAAAACGCATAAGACAGATTTATCAACAATACTCACTCCCTCACATTGATATAGAAATATATATAACACATATATACATGTACATGATATACACAATGTTGCTCGTCCAGCCAAAATGTGCATACATGCGTTAGCAACATATCGTGTGTTAGCGACATGGCAGGAGTTCGGCAACATTAAAAATTAGCAACATCACAGGCGTTGTCATCATAAGCCAAGCGCTAGCAACACAAGGGAGAAACATAAAATATACATGTACACAGATAAACATACATGCATGCGTACAAACAAACCATATAAAACACGTATGCATACAGGCAAAAAGTATAAAACACGATCACAAACGAGAGAGAAGACCGAACGTCGCCAAGACAGAAGAGTGAGCTGAGAAAACATGAGAACAAAACCAAACGATCATATGCTCGTAAACAAATATTGAACATATGATCGTAAACAAATAATGCAACGGCGGTACAGAAATGTCATCGGACTTTGGTCGCAATGACGCGGGCGGGCGTAATGCACAAGCATTACCGAAAATATCAAGACAAGAAAAACGAAAGAATTCTCACGCACACATACGCACGAGTATTCTGAACAGCTTGTAGGCTGAAGCGGGAGGGCGGCAATGCATAAGCATTGCCGAAATAAAAATTGCACACACACACACACAAACGAAACCAAAAGCTACGCTCAGAGAACGAAGAGTCGGCTCGTGTCAGAGTGTAGAGCCGAGGGAGGGGAGGCGACGAGAATGTACGATCAGCCCATAGTGAGAGCGTGAAGGGCCGAGAGAGCGTGGGTGTGTGTGTATAAGTGAGTTTAATGAACGTGAGAGCGCCGCTTAGCATGAGTGTGTGCCAGCGGCGAATCAGAATACAGTTTGGTAGCCACTGGAAAGGGGCTGCAATAACTAAAACAAAGAAAAAATGTTAAGGGCGGTATAATTTGAATAAAATCAAATTAAATTTATATGTTTACAGCAAAAAGGGGGTTAATTAATATTGCTGTGGGGGTATTATCATTTATTTATATATATTTACATTTATATTTTCAGTATATACCATTATTTTATATTTCTTTTATATTTATTCAATATAGTTATGTATTTAATTTATTTACTCAATTATATTAAAATTGTTATTTACTCTTAAGTACAAAAAGAGAAATGCATGGTGGGTAAAAGTGGTGGCAGTGGCGGAAATCGCGGGGCCAGCGCGAGACCAGGAGAGAGCGAAAAAGGAGACGCCGTTGACAACCAAAGCTGGGAGTTCAGCTAATTAGAAGGTGACGCATGTGAAGTGAAAGAATGCTAAACGAGCGGCAGAGAAAGCCGATCAAAAGGAGCAGAGGATAGAAAGTTTTCAAGACAAAGCGAAAACGAATGGAAAAGTACCCGTAACGGGTCAGGAGTTCACCACGCGTCCTGATTGGGTCAAGATGCCTATAAATACGCACGGCTGAGAGCAGAGGGATAATTAGTTCGTGAGTGAAGTTGGTGTCGCTTGGGCCACTTGAACGTACAGCGCATTGTACGCGTCAACGTCCAGAAGAATATACATATAATAAATCTAGCCTTATTTGATTATTTGATTTCGCACCTACGCGTTCAATAGTTGAAATAATTAATGTATTAAGTTTATGGAATATTACTCATGTGGTTTATTCGCAGCAGTAAGTCCATTTTTTAATAAAAATCAACCTTCACGCGAGCTTTTGCCACTTGTTGAGCTCTTTTGAGGTTATGTTCTTAATGGTGGACAATCTACACCACTTAGGGGTGTGAAAAAAGATAGTAGCCGATTTCTAGACCTTCTGAATATGCATGTAAAATTTGGTAAAAGTTGGTAAAGCCATTTTGGAGGAGTAATGTAATAAACATATTCATTACGTATTCATTATTATATAATAGGGACTTGTATAGTTCGTGTGGTAGTTACAGAAGTACATTGAACGTTCTTACAATTTGAGATTGTCTTTCAACATAAAAACAATTTTTTTTTTTTCAAATTCGCTTATTGCACATTGAATTCTTTATCCATAAATACAAGGAAATTGGAGAACTCAAGTTTTATTAATTTTTCAATAAGCTTTTCAAAAGTCCGAAGTAAACAAAGCATTTGAGTCCATCATGCACTTAGGATGGAAAAGATGATAGACTGTTATTGGTTTGTTATGCTAACATGTCTGAATTCAGTAGAAAAATTTGTATTACGTGTAAAACGTCAAAATCACCTTTAACTAGCCTTCATTACACACCAAAAGATGAGACAATTCATCCTTGCAATGCAATCCATATGGATATATGTAACTGGAAAAAAAGTACTTTTAACTGGACGGGCTTACAAAATTTATTTATTTAAGTCATACACTTCAAATTGATGCTGAAACATTGGCTGGAGGTCCAAATCACAATATATCGGATCAAGGAAGGTGAATCGGTAATAATAAATTTAGCAAGTTTTGTTCGCAGCAAAAAAAATTCATTTGGTCGCGACATGTGCGCAAGTAGAGTTAATAACCAAGTAGGGCGTATTATGAGCACCTTGAAAAATTTATTAATGGTAGAGATGCAGTTAATTTGAAATCGTTATAAAGGGAAGCCCCTAATAGGGGCTTTTCCAATAACTGATCATCTAGAGGAAAATAAGTATATGCTCAGGTCAGTGACCAGTAATAAAAAATATAAGTATGTCAATAAAGACTTAAGAAAATTGCCGGATGGGCAAGTACCGACTGAGTTGGTACCTTGTGAAAATGACTTTACAATTAAATATAACTTGTGACGAAGCACACAACCTCATGATATTCTCTTTCTCCCCAAATGAATAGGGAATACCAATTTTCGTTATGTAATCGAAATACTCTGACTTGTTTGTTAGTGTAGCAATTAGTTTTCCCATTTTTATATACACAGAGGCATATACATATATATTTACACAGCACCGTAAAAGCCAATACGCATATATATATATACATTTACACAGCATCACCCAAGCCTACACGCATACATTGATACAATCACATCGCATCGCCAAAGCCCACCGCAAACAGTCACACATTCGCGCAGCGCAGTACATACATACATACACTCACTTCCAAGCCCAACGGGACTTGCACGAAATTCTCGAAGTTGGTTTTGCGCAGTTTCGCTTTACTATGCTTCGTCCAGACAATCGTACCGAGAAAAAATGCGTATGTAGGTGACATATTCTGGCGCCGACGCTTGACGCGTGCCGCGGCAGAATCTGCAGTCGTGACAATTTTTAATTGGTCGATTGCAGGCCGCGTCTGCCAAAAAGCAGCGATCATTGAAAATTCTCGAAAAAAGTGGACGGCGTCTGACAGAGAAAAAGACAAGCCATCATTCGTGAAATAATTCAAGTGAAAAAGTGCAAGACAATTAACATAGGAAAAATATGTATAAAGACAAGTCACGGAAGTACAAAAGTCCTCGTGTGAATAAAATAAAAGCGTACCTAAGATTAAGTATAATCGTGTGTGACAAGGATTGCCGGGTGATTAGGCCCTTTTCTAAGAATTTCTAATCAGATAAAATGTGGTTAGGGACTAAAAACATATTTAATCAATAAAGTTATATTGTGCAATGAATTTATTCTAGAATTTATCTTCAATCTCTTCCCCATTCCCTAATCCTGCGTGCATGTCTAGTAGTAAGTGTATGTTTCTCCCTAGGCATCGGCATCCGGGTTATACCCCAAAAGATGCCAAAGGAAAAAAAAAAATGTTAAAACTAATGAAAAAGACAGTAAGAGCACACCAGTAGGTGCGAAAATGTTGAAAGAGCCAATAAGAGTAATAAGAGTAAAGTAGATAGTAAAAAAAGTTAAATTGTCTAAGATGTTTTAAAAAAGCTGAAGTCTTTATAAGTTTGTTAAAAGTCATGAATGAAATACATATTGTTTATGAAAACCTATAATATTTAATTGATTAATCAATATATATTGATGGTTAAATTTGTTCAAAAGAGAGTTGAAAAATTAGAATTAGCTTGACTTAAGTTTGCAAATTTGTTAGTGATAAAAATTAGCTGTATTACAACACGAAATATGCAGTAGTCGGGATGCCTATCGGAGATTTCTTATTTCTCTTTCTGCTTAAGAGCTATATATCGCTCTCTATTTCATTCCGATTTGTCACATTTGTAATATTGTGCTTGTATCTTTGGCATACGGTCTTACAATAAGATCTATCGTGTAAGATGATAGTGATTATTGTCGTGTTACATTGTCTGTTGGACAACGTGTGAGGAAAGATATACTACATCTTACCACACAAATACATGAAACACATAATATATATGTTTATTCATACTCACTCCCTCACATTGATACCGGAATATATATGACGCAGATATGCATGTACATGAATACACAATGTTGCTCGCCCAGCCAATATGTGCATACATGCGTTAGCAACATATCGTGCTAGCAACTTCGCAGGCATTGGCAACATAAGCTTAGCGCTGGCAACACAAGAGAGAAATATGAAATGTACATGTACACAAACATACATATACGCATGCATACAAACAAAACATATAAAACACGCATGCCTGCAGTCAAAACGTATCAAAGACCGACCAAAAAACGAGAGAGCGAGCTGAGAATACATGGCAACAAAGCCAAACGATCATATGCTCGAAAACAAACATCGAACATATGATCGTAAACAAATAATGTAACGGCGGTACAGAAATGTCATCGGACTTTGGTCGCGATGACGTCAGAAGAATATGCAAGCAATTAGGTTACCATTAGGTTAGCATTACCGAAAATGACAAAACAAGAGAATTCTGAACAGCTTGAAGCCTGAAGCGGGAGGGCGGCAATGCATAAGCATTGCCGAAAAAATAAACTCACCACACACACGAACACAACCGAAGCTACGCTCAAAGAGTAGTAGTCGGCACAGCTTGTAGGCTGAAGCGGGAGGGCGGCAATGCATAAGCATTGCCGAAATAACAATTGCACACACACACATACGAAAGTAACCGAAAACTAGGCTAAAGCGGGAGGGCGGCAATGCGTAAGCATTGCCGAAATAATAATTATCCACACATACACACAAACGAAACCAAGAGCTACGCTTAGAGTTGGCTCGCGTCAGAGTATAGAGCCGAGGGGGAGGGGAGGCGATCAGAGTGTACGATCGGCTCATCAGCGAGAGAGTAGCGACCGAGAGAACGTGGTTGTGCGTGTATGGGTGATTTTAATGGACGTGAGACCGCCGATAAGCATGGGTGGGTGTATCAATGGCAAATTAGGGGATAGTTTGACAGCCACTGGAAAGTGGCTGCAACAACTAAAACGAATTCTAAATAAGCAAAACGATGAGAAATTTGAAAAGGCGATTTAATTTGAATTAATCAAAAAAATTAATTTAAATCATTTATTAATCCATTTATGTAGGCGTTTAGTTTGTAATTTACATATATTGTTTTAGGGAATGTATTATTTACTCTTAAGTACAAAAAGAGAGATGCATGGTGGGTAAAAGTGGTGGCGGTGGCGGAAATTGCGGGGCCAGCACGAGACCAGGAGAGAGCGAAAAAATGAGACGCCGTTCGCAACCAAAGCTGGGAGTTCAGCAAAGCAATAAGCGACGCATACGAAGTGAAAAAATTTCACCATGCGTAGCAACAAGCAAGCTATGCTGAACGAGAGGCAAAGAAAACCGATCAAAAGGAGCAGAAGATGGAAAGTTTTCGAGACAAAACGAAAACGGATGGAAAAGTACCCGTAACGGGTCAGGACTTCACCACGCGTCCTGATTGGGTCAAGATGCCTAGTGAAGTACCAAGTGAAGAAATCAAAAGTGAAGTCAAGAAGTGAAGTTCCAAATTAAGTGAAATTGGCAAAGAAAACCGACGTTTGCGAGATTAGCGGAATTGAGTCCTAGCGGAAATCGACGGTCAAGCGAAGGGTAATTTCAAGCAGAAATAAAGACTAGGACTTATTCCTAGCACAGAAACAAAGACTAGGAGTTATTTCTAGCACAGAAACAAAGACTAGGAGTTATTCCTAGCACAGAAACAAAGAGACTAGGAGTTATTCCTAGCATCAATAGAAAGACTAGGAGTTAATCCTAGCATTTAGCCAAAGAGTAGGAGCTATTCCTAGCAATATAGGAAGATAAGGAGTATTCCTAGCACAGATTAGGCAAGACCAGGAGTATTCCTGGCATAGTGGGGGAAGACTAGGAGTTATTCCTAGCAACTTTTAGGAGAATAGCAGTGATCAGGATAGAAAGGCAAGACCAGGAGTATTCCTGGCAACATAAATAAATCATCTGCTAAAGTTATTCTCGCTTGGTCATCAAATATTCCAAATATTGGACGCGCTTCATCAACGATAACAACTGATATCAATCTCTGCCACCGCCAGCCAAAAGCCATACGATAATACCTATAAATAATCCTGTGAACATAACCAAAAGAAATAAATGAAACCACTGATTTGCATACTCAAACTTCAACAACAAAATCTTATCATTTCACCAGCGCACATATAAATTTGTTGTGCCGAACCTCGACACCTGAAATCCGGCTCGTTACAACTGGCGCCCAACGTGCTTAACTGGTGAAAAGGATAATAAAATCAAAATTGAGGAAAGCAATACCAATCAAAAAAAAAAAAATATATATATATGTATAATAAATATATATTAGGTTATGCAAAACGACTTAATCAGTCAATAACAAAATTAATAATTATTACCGCAAAATATAAACAATTCGGAGTATAATTTTAAAACAAAAATAGTTCGTGTTTAAAACAAACAATTCAGAATATAGTTATGCTAAAAAAACAAATTTTTTTTGGTACTCAAACAACATCCATTCAAAGGATAATTTTTTTTACTGTTGCCGCAAAAAGTGCGAAATAAGAGTACAGAATGACAAAGTCATGGATATACTACATGAGGAAGGAGGATTTAATAAAAGCAGACGGCACATGCTGAATGTCAGTAGCCGGAACCGTCGAGGAAATGAGGAAACAATTCGGAGACTGGGTTGAAGCATATGAGGAAGACTCAGTGTGGCAAGGATTGATTACGAAAATGGCAGAAAAATTCTCAAAAGCAACAAAAACAATGCCGGGGATTGATATAGCGAAACTGGCTGTACCAATTCTACCACCACCAAGATGGGGAAGTGTTGGCGCATTACAGGGTCCGCAAAAACAACAACATACATTATATGTAGACTCAAAAATGCATAAGAGGAATCCACAAGACAAGAAAAACAGAGCGTCAATTTCGCTAAATGAGTACCCGAGGGTAGCCAATCAAGTAAGGGAGTGGACATTCAGATTCGACGGTAGTTCGATACCACTAGAATTCCTCGAGCAAATCGAATGGTCAGCAGATATGTACGGGCTAGACATAAATTTGATACCCAGAGCCATGCCAGAATTATTGAAGGACAAAGCCCTTAAATGGTCTTCATGGGAGGAGTTTACAATCGCATTTAAATAGTATTTCCTACCAAGGGGTTTCTTTAATAAACTAGCGGATTAAGTAAAGGCCAGAAAACAAATGTGGAACGAATGGTTTAAGGATTTCATGGTCGAAATGCAAACAATGATGCGACCATCGAAATGCGCGGAGAGCGAACAGTTGGAGATAATCATAGAAAACTGCACGCCGGACCTAAGAGTCTTCATAAGCCCACACTATATAAGAATGCAAGATAACCAAATACAGCTGGCTGATGAGTTCGAGATGTTGGAACAAGAAAGGCGTAAATTCCACCGAGAGGCTCAGAAGGAGCAAGACGACCAATTGCACAGGACAGACGAGACACAATGTGTAGGCGATGTTTGGACGAAGAACCACCGGTACCAGCACAAAGGAGAATTGCAGAGAATGCAATAACAGAAAACTGCTATTCTGTTGGGTATGCGGATGCATACCCAATGCCAAGAATAGACAACATATTGGATCAGTTGCGAGGTATATCAGCAGTATAGATCTGAAGGATGGCTACTGGCAAATCCCATTGGAAGCAAACAGCAGGAAAATGACGGCGTTTACGGTACCCGGCAAAAGCCTCAGCTACATTTCAGAGGGCTTTGGATATGGTGATAGGGCCAGAAATGATACCACATGCATTTGCTTATCAAGATGACATAATGATCGTGAGTCGAACCGTGGAGGAACTCAAGGCACACCTGCGAGAAGTGTTCAGGAGACTGAGAGAAGCAAACCTGCGGATAAATCCAGAGAAATGTCAATTCTTTCGAAAGGAACTACGATTCCTAGGCCACCGAGTAACAGAGTTGGCAATTGGTACAGATCCGGATAAGGTAGCTGCAATAGCCGAATTAAAACCTCCAAACAACACGAAAGAGCTACGGCAGTACCTAGGCGTGGCATCATGGTACAGAAGATTCGTTCCAGGATTCGCAACGCTGGTGCAACCGTTGAACTCCCTGTTAAAGAAGAAAACGAAATGGATATGGGAAGAGAAACACCAGGAGGCATTCGGTATGGTGAAAGAAAAACTAGTCGCCGACCCAGGATTGACTTGCCCAGACTATACGAAAATGTTCATACTCCAAACTGATGCAAGCAATTACGGGGTAGGGGCAATTCTGCCTTAAAATACTGACCAAGGAGAAAGAGTCATATCGTATGCCAGTAGGACGCTAAATCAGGCAGAGCAGAATTATTCAGCGGCAGAAAAAGAATGCTTGGCAATAGTATGGGCAGTTAGAAAACTAAAACCATACTTGGAGGGTTACCATTTCAAAGTAGTAACGGATCACATGGCATTAAAGTGGCTGAATAGCATTAAAAAAAAGCAAATCTGTGTTTCGCGGCTCGACCCCAATACTTCATCAGATGATGTCATAGCCCATATCCGGGCAAAAGTCGTGGCGCCAAACATTGCGGTGGAGAAGTTTAGGTTTTCATACACCTGTGACATCTCGTCATTTAAAATCAGTGTCCCACCAAATGCCTTTGACCAAATTTGTCACAAAGATTTTTGGCCGGAACATTTAGTTATAAAGGAGTATACGGCTAAGAAAAAGAAAAATCGGCCTCTGATTCGTCTGCCTAACACAATTAATCCTTCCCTACCCTCGTCAGTAGCTGGTGGGTCAAAAAACTAATTTCGTTCCTTATTCTGGCCTATCAGAATGTTAGAGGACTAAAATCTAAACTTTTTAAGCTTTTTTTAGATAATCAATCTTTCGACTTTCATACTTTAGTTTTTACAGAAACGTGGTTAAAGCCTGACATTTCTGATGCCTCTGTTTTTCCCACAATATTTTCAACCTATAGATGCGATCGAATCTCCAAAAATGGTGGTGGAGTTTTGATTCCCGTAAGCTCATCTTTTCCTTCAGAAATAGTTCTACCACCTGCTGTTCTAGACATTGAATTTGTTAGTGTCAAAATTTGTTTGAAATCATATTCTAGCCATTTAGGAGCTATTCGCTTTGTCTCTTCACTTCTTTCTGATGCAGACATATTTATCGTTCTGGGAGATTTTAATCTACCTGACGTTTCATGGCTTCCATCAGGTGAGTCTTCCTTGTTGATGCCCTTCTCCTCACATTGCTTTGTTGACGGTCTCCTTGAGTTATCCCTAACTCAAGTTAATCCTGTGCGTAACAAAAACGAGAGATCACTAGATCTTATATTTATGTTAGATTTTTCTAACTGTACTGTTTTGAGGATTGATCCCTTAGTCGTCCCCGAAGACAGTTGCCATCCAACTTTGGACTTATCTATATATATACTTCTTTCTTCATCGTGGATGGACGTGTTTTTCTGAGCTCCTGCATAATTTCTTTTATTTCGGTTTTAAATTCACCGCGCCTGCCTAAAAATTCTGCTAATAATTTAGCAATAAATATTGACATTATTCTGTCATTTAAATTTTTGTCATTGCGCTTTTTGTTTATTTTGACTATACAAAAGCAAAATCAAAGCATTGAACTTAATATTTGAAAAAAACAACAAAATTTTTTACAGCAGTTTTGTTGTTTTTGTTATTTCTTTGCTCTTGCGTTTGTACCTTTTACCGAATAATACCGCTCTCGCGCTCTCGCCAACGCATTGTTGTTGCATGTGCAGTGCTGTTGGCTCTCCCGCTCTCTTTTTTCTAATTTCTTTTATTCGCGCTCGCATCTATCTGTCTCGCGTGCAAGTGATACGTGTATTTGTGTAGTGCTTAGTTCTCTTAGTTCTTGCACTAATTTTCTCTGCGAGATTGACAACAGTGTCGAATTTGCTTAATAAATCTGAGTGAGTTTTGTCTTTGGCCTTTTCGATATTTAATTTTTTTATAAATTTTTGAGTTGTAATTAAATTTAAAAAATGTCTGTCTGCTCAAGCAAAAAGTGTTTGAACCCTCCTTCACACCATAACGCGTTTCTTTCCTGTTGACTGTGTGACAATGTCATGCCCGTTAAATGTGCTGGCTACACGGCCAGAGTAAGGGATTGTTTGGAGCAAAAAGGGGGGCTCAAATGGGGTTGTGACTCATGCCGAGAGGTTGAGATCGAAATGAGGGTGTTTATGAGGCAAACCAGGGATAGATTGAAAAAATTGTCATCTGGTTTTCGTAAACTCTGCGATGAGTTCAATGCTGTGGAGAGCGAATTTAGCAGCTATAAGCTGTTAAATGAGTCTCCAAAGCGCAAGAAAACTAGTATGCGCAATCTGTCCTTGCATTTGCCTGTGCCCAATCCCGTCTGGGCCGTAGTTCCACAATCTCCTTCACTGCTCACTGTGACAAATCCTCCGCAGCTTATTTCGTTTACCACCCCCATTTCACAAGGTGGTCGCAAGGACGAGGCTATCTCCGTTTCTCCAGGAAATGGTCTCTTTGCAGACGAATAAAGCTGTAGTTTCCGAAAAGTCCGGGCAATTATCAATAACTGTTGATATTGCCGATAGTAGTCCAGTTGGAGGTGCAATACCGGACACGCAGGCGGATTGATTTGCGGCCTGGTTCCAATAAGCCTTTAACTGGAGTTCCACCTAAGAAACATATATTTGTTTCAACGCTTGATCCCGAACATTCGTCGGATGATGTCTTAGCTTTTATTAAGACAAAAATTCAAGCTCATCACTATAACGCTAAAATAGCGGTGGAAAAATTTAAATTTAAATATTCGAGGGAGATATCCTCCTTTAAAATAATTGTCCCAGTTGAACTGTTTGACAGTATATGTCATAGCAGTTTTTGGCCGGATCAGATTTTAGTAAAAGAATACACGGCCAAAAAGAAAACTCGAGATCCGGTTAGGCTTTCTATTCCATCTAATTCCTCATCTTCCGGAATATCAGCATCGGCTGGTGTTCCAAAAAACTAATCTCGTCCCTTCATCTGGCCTATCAGAACTTGAGAGGACTTAAATCTAAGCTTCCTAGACTCTATCCACATATTCTAGCATTTGAATTTAAAATTTTAGTGTTTACTGAGACATGGTTAAAACCCGATATTAACGATGCATCTGTTCTTTCCGCAAAGTTTTCAATTTTTAGATGTGATCGGACTTCTCGTGTAGGCGGAGGAGTTCTGATTGCAGTTGACTCGGCCTTAACTTCTGGCCAAATTCATTCACCGGACATTCTGGAGATTGAGTTTGTTAGTGTTAAGGTCAGATTCAAGCCTTTCTCTGTCTACATTACTTGTTCTTATATCCCGCCACAATCCGACATGGCGGTGTACGCAAAACATTTAGATTCTATTCAATATATTTCTTCATTGCTTTCTGATAGAAATATCTTAATCGTCTTTGGTGACTTTAAATTACCAGAAATAGCATGGTCTCAATCTGATGAATCTACTTTGTTGCTTCCTTCTAAATCTCACTGCTTTGTTGATGGCCTTTTTGAGCTATCATTAGCTCAAATAAACCCTGTGCGAAATAACATAGGCAGATCCTTAGATCTGATATTTGTGTTGGATTCCACCAACTGTGAAGTTACTAGAATCGACCCTCTAGTCTTGCCTGAAGACAATTTTCATCCTACTTTGGATTTATCTGTTGATCTGTCGTTTCGTGCACCGATTGTTGGTGTCAGTCCTGCGATTACATCTCGTAATTTTCGCAAGACTAACTTTGTTAAACTGAATGAGCTCATTCTGAGAACTGACTGGTCATCCTTATACAGTTGCTCAGACATGGATCTTGCAATCTCGTTGTTTTATGATACTCTTGGTTCGCTTTTTAAGGTTTGTGTCCCACTGAGGACTCCAGTGTCGTCACACCGACCTCCCTGGTTTTCTCGTGAGCTATCTAACTTGAATAATGTTAAATTCAGATATTATAAAAAATACATCAAGTCGGGACGTTCTTCAGACTTTGCTCTTTACGCAGTTGCTCGCTCCAATTTTATGTTGCTTAACAAGCACTGCTATAATAATTACCTCAAGCGTTGTAAGCTTGAGTTTTCCCGTGATCCTAAACAGTTTTATAGCTTTGTGAATTCTAAACGTAAGATGGTTGTCCACCCATCAATGTTATAGTTTGAAAATAATATAGCGGACTCTGATCAAGCGATTGCTGATTTGTTCGCTGATTCCTTCACAACAACATATTCCTCAACGGAATACCGAGCGAATCTGTCGTATCCTTATCAGATAAAAAGGTCTAATTGTATTTGTAGTCCTTCGATCGATGAAAGTTCGTTTCTTAGCGTGCTTAATTTAGTAAAACCTGTGTACACACCTGGTCCTGATGGAATACCTGGTTGTGTACTCAGATTTTGTGCTGAGGCTCTATGTAAGCCACTTCAAAAACTTTTTTTGTTGTCCGTTAAATCTTGTCATTTCCCTTCTATATGGAAGGAATCTTGTTTACTTCCTCTTCATAAAAATGGTAAAAAGTCCGAAGCATCCATTTAGAGGGGTATTTCTAAATTGTCCGCAATTCCTAAAGCATTTGAAAAGTTAATCACTTCTCAATTGCAACATTTTTGTAGATCTATTATTTCACCATCTCAGCATGGTTTTGTGAAACGTAGATCTACAACCACTAACCTCTTAGAATTTAGATCTTTAACGATTGAAGGACTTAGGAATGCAAGGCAAACTGATGTCGTTTTTACTGATTTCAGTAAGGCTTTTGATTCTGTTAATCATACACTTCTTCTTTTAAAATTAAACAAAATTGGTTTCCCATGCAGTTTAATTAGCTGGATTTGTGAATAGCTGACAGACAGAACACAGAAAGTTCTTTTCAAGTCTTCAACTTGTAGGTCTATCCAAGTCACTTCGGGGGTGCCTCAGGGTAGTCATCTGGGACCTTTGCTATTTACCCTTTTTATTAACGATCTTCCATCCGTTATAATTCATTCTCGTGTCCTCATATACGCAGATGATGTTAAGCTTTGTCTCAGCTACAGAGACATTATATCTCCCTCACGGTTGCAGTCTGACCTCCAAGACTTTCAGTTTTGGTGTCAACACAACTTATTAAACCTAAACACATCTAAATGCAAGGTCATGACTTTTTTCAGAAATACTCCTCAGTCGATTACCTACTTTCTTAATAACGTTCCATTAACCAGACTTAATGAGATGATTGACTTGGGAGTACTTATGGACCATAAATTGACTTTTAAGTCCCATATAAGCACTACTGTCGGAAAAGCCATGGGTGTTCTTGGGTTTGTTAAAAGATGGTCAAAGGAATTTGACGATCCATATACTACCAAAGTTCTTTACTCCTCATTGGTTCGTGAAATTTTGGAATATGCATCCTGCATATGGTCACCCCAATACGATTCACATAAAGCAAGAATGGAATCAGTTCAAAAACAGTTTCTTCTTTTTGCTCTTCGTGGTCTGAACTGGGATCGTAATATCAACTTACCTTCGTACTTTAGTAGACTTCTTTTACTTGACCTTCCTTCCCTTACTAATCGTAGATTAATGCTTGGCGTCATATTTATGCACAAACTTCTTAATGGGGATATAGACTCTCCCGAGCTATTGAACCGAGTAAAACTAACAGTTTCTTGTAGACCTACTAGAAACTATGTTCCTCTAACACTTCCACGATGTACTACTAACTACCTAATGTATGAACCTTTTCGAGTTCCTTGTTCTGATTATAATCGTCTTTATCATGTAATCAGTTCAGAGCTCTCTATTCCTTTACTAAAAACTTCTATCCTTTCCTATCTAGCACGTAATTAGCTATAGTTTCGCTTTTTGTCTGTGTTTTGTGAATTGTCCCCGCGACTCGAGCCGTGCGTCATGCAGCTAGCGCCCCTCGGTCGGTTGGGCGGGAGGTGTGGGCAATTAGTGCTCCCGTTGGGATTCGCGCGTAAAAAAAAAAAAAAAAAAAAAACTATTGATCTACCTTTTCGGTTATCAAATGCTGGTACCAGTTCGACGTCTCTTACCCGTTACTTACTAACTTACTAACTTACTTACTAACTTTTTCAAGCTCAATGAGCTAATTCTTGCTGCAGACTCGTCTTATCTGTACTCCTGTAACGATATGAATGCTGCCATTTGTTTTTTCTATAATACTATGTTTTCACTTTTTGATGCTTGTGTTCCACGTGTGACCCATGTAACAAACCGCCATGGTTTACACGTGAGTTAACTAATTTGAAAAATGTAAAGTCTAGATATTATAGAAAGTTTAAAAAATCGGGTCGACCGTCTGATTTCTCTCTTTATGCTGTTGCTCGATCGAATTTTTCAGTGCTTAAAACACTATGCTATAAGGATTACATTACGCGTTGTAAACTTCGGTTCTCTCGTGATCCTAAGCAATTTTATAACTTTGTTAACGCCAAACGAAAGGTGGCAGTGCACCCGTCCTATTTATGTTTTGAAAATAATAAAGCAGACGATGACCAGGCCATTGCCGATATGTTTGCTGATTTTTTCAAAACGACCTATTCCTCCAAAGATCATCGAGCTAACTTTTCATATCCCTATCAGTTGAAAAGGTCTAATTGAGTCTTTAATCCTGTGATCGATGAAGATCCGCTTCTCAGCGTGCTTACTTTAGTGAAGCCTGTGTACTCACCAGGACCTGATGGGATACCTGGTTGTGTACTCAGGTTTTGCGCTGAGACTTTGATTTCCCCGATTCTTAAGTTATTTACTATGTCCGTTGAAACATCCTCTTTTCCAACCATTTGGAAGGAATCCCTTATTATTCCTTTGCATAAAAAGGGTAATAAATCCGTAGCTTCTAATTATAGGGGTATTTCCAAATTGTCTGCTATTCCGAAGGCATTTGAGAAAATTATAACTTCTCAACTGCAACATTTCTGTAGTTCTATTCTTTCATCTTCTCAGCATGGGTTTATGAAACGTAGATCCACTACCACTAACCTTTTAGAGTTTACTTCTTTAGCCATCGAAGGATTCAGGAATGCATTGTAAACTGATGTCATTTATACCGACTTCAGTAAGGCTTTTGATTCGGTCAATCATACACTGCTTTTGTTCAAGCTGAACGAACTTGGGATTCCAAGCTTTTTGCTTAATTGGATTTCTCAATATCTTAATAACCGTACAGAAAAAGTTTTATTTAAAACTTATCTTTCGAAGACCATCAATGTGACCTCGGGGGTGCCACAAGGTAGCCATCTAGGACCATTGCTTTTTACGCTCTTCATTAATGACCTTCCGTCAGTTGTAACTCACTCTCGCGTGCTTATGTACGCTGATGATGTCAAACTTTGTGTTAGTTTTAAAGACTTAAGTTCTCCACGTCTACTTCAAGTCGATCTTAATAACTTTCAAACTTGGTGTGAAATTAACTTATTAAAACTCAATGTTTCGAAATGTAACGTCATGTCATTTCATAGATCCTCTTTCCAATTAATGGTGTATTATCTTAATAATGCCCCACTTGAACGTTTGAACTAGATTAATGATTTGGGTGTACTCATGGACCACAAATTAAATTTTACTCGTCATATTAATATCGCTGTCAATAAAGCCATGACATTACACAACCAAAACTCTTTTTATTTCACTGGTTCGCCCCATTTTGGAGTATGGATCATGTGTTTGGTCTTCACGATATGGATCACACAAAGTAAAAATTGACTCTCTTCAAAAACAGTTTTTAATTTTTGCTCTTCGTGGTTTAAACTGGGATCGAAATGTTAACTTGCCCTCCTATTCTAAAAGACTTCTTTTAATTAACCTTCCCTCCTTACTTAATCGTAGAGTAATGCTTGGTACTTTGTTTATCCACAAGCTTTTGAATGGACAAATAGACTGTCCTAATTTACTCAATCAGGTCAATCTATCTGTTCCTTGTAGACTAACCCGTAATTATGTCCCTTTATCTTTAACACGCTGTACTTTCAACTATTCTTTGCATGAACCTTTTCGAGTTCTCTGTTCCGACTACAACCGCCTTTATTCTGTAATCGGATCAGAGTTCTATATATCTATTCTAAAAACTACTATTTTAAGTTATCTATCTAGTAGTTAGTCTTAATTATTATTTTAGTTGTCGTCCGTTGTCCACGTGACTTCGATTTTGCATGCTGTCTGATAGGGTTCGAATAGCAAGGTGCGCATTGGAATTGCAGCAATACGACTTCGAAATAACATACCGCAGATGCATATTAAGCATTGTGGCAGATGCACTGTCAAGACAGCCATTGGAGACGTGCCGACGAATGGAAGATAACAGCATACGAGTCAGGCAAGCGAATAATGGATGTGAATCAATAAGTGAAATGTATAAAAAAATTAAAAGCAATCCGCAAAAATTTACAGACAACTTATCCGAGAACGGGCAGTTGTATCGAAACATACCTCACAGAGCGGGCAACGAAGACGTAGTAGCGTGGAAACTGTGCGTATCAAAAACGTTAAGACAGCAGGTAATAAATGAGAACCACAACACTCCGACGGCAGGAGATACAGGCTCAAGGAAAACAATTGCTCGAGTGGCGGCAAGATACTACTGGCCGGGAATGCAGAGGGACATTCGAACATACGTGAATAAATGCGAAAGTTGCCAAAAGTATAAATCAAGTCAACAACAGGCAGCTGGACGTATGCTGACCCAAATTCCCGAAGAACGATGGGCAACCGTTTGCGCAGATTTTGTCGGCCCACTACCAAGATCAAAACATGGCAATTCCGTCGTACTAGTAATCATAGACAGATTCTCATAATGAACGGATTTAATACCAATGAGAAAAGCAACAGCGGAAAACTTGGTCAAAGCATTTAGAGAACGAATCCTATGCAGATTCGGGGTACCAAAGGTAGTGATAACGGATAACGGCGTACAATTTGTGAGCAAAATTTTTAAGAATATGCTACAGGAATGGAGATGCACGCATCAATTAACAGCACCCTATACGCCGCAAGAAACTCCAACCGAAAGGGCAAACCGAACGGTCAAAACAATGATCGCACAATTTGCAGAAGGGAACCAGCGAAGGTGGGTTGAATTGTGGCTCGAACTAATGTTGGCCGTGAACTCTAGTGTGTCAGACGCAACAGGAAATACGGCAATGAACATAACGCAGGGAAGAGAGTCGAGATTGCCTGGAGCTGTATATGATACGCTGACGACAGGAACAGGCAAGCCTGACCACAAACTCCAAGATATGGAAAAACGCATGGAAGAGATAGGTACGCTAGTACGAAGAAACTTGGAAAAGGTATCACAAGATCAGGCAAGGCACTACAACTTGAAAAGACGAGAATGGAGGCCACGAATCGGGGACGTTGTATGGGCAAAGGAGCATTACCTGTCAAATGCAGCGGAAGGATTTGCTGCAAAAATGGCGTCGCGATATGGAGGGCCGTAGAGAATAAAAGGATTCACATCACCTGTAATATGCAAATTGGTACATATATCGAGCGGAAAGACTTGAACGGCCCACATAAGCGAGTTAGAAGCACAGGCAACATCCGATGAAAACGCGGACGACCAACAAGAAATATAATTCTTCAACTCCATTTTTAGCATTCTTTAGCTAAGCCGAGACTGACAAGTTGGACCGGCAGGGCAACGAGGAAGTTAAGGCATGGTGGGGAATTGCTGGAAAAGGACGAGGAGGAGATGCCACGCAAAGAATTTATATACATGTGTATTTCTTTTTTGTTCGTTTAGATATATTGGTATGTTTAAACAATATATATACTGGAGAACATCAAAATGGCAACGTATACTGTATATACAATACATATATGAAACTATCAAAAAAAAAAAAAAAAAACAAAGAAATACATATATAAAAATAAATTCAAAGATTGGAAAATACAACAGAATCAAAGTTGAACGACAACATCATCATTCGCACAAAATACGCGAGGACAATGGCTCTAAGACTGTATGAATCGCACGCACTCAGTTGATAGAGAGTGCGTGCGATTCATACGAATACGCATAAAGCAAAGAGAAATAACATTCGCAAATATCAAAAGCGTACATAAATTGAGAAAGTGCAATCACAACATCACACGCACAGGTGCGGCGAATTCGCGAGAGAGCACTCACACGCACAGTATAGGTGTGAGTGTGTACGAAATGCACGCAGTTGGTTAATTTATGGGAATACGCATAAAGAAAATAGAAATTGCATAAGCAATATCAAAAGCATACATAGATTGAGAAAGTGCAATCGCAACATCACACGCAAAGGCAAATTCACGAGAGAGCACACACACGCACAGTGTAGGTGTGAGTGCGTACGAAATGCACGCACTGCGTTGGTGTTAACGCACACGAAAGTGCAACGAAAGCCAAAGATGCGTAAGCAGCGTTTAAGCAAAGGCAATGCGAGGTTTCGCGGTCAACGCAGCCAGGAACATAATTCACTTACAAGAAATCAATCATTTTGAGCAGACGCAACAATATGCATGAGGAGGAGGCCTTGCAACTTTTGGCATCTCCATACGTGTCGGAAGAGGAGTCCGATGGCGATGATCCGGTCCCAGAGGGGCCATCTCTTCCGAAGAGAGAGAGAGGAAGAGGACGAGGGAGAGAGAGATGCAGAAATGCAAGAAGAGGACATGGAGGTATTCGAAGAAGAAGAGGTGGTCGAGGAAGATGAGTTTGAGGAAGAGGAGGATGATTTCGAAGACGAAGGCATAGTCGCCGACAGCCTGGCAGGACTTTTGCAGAGGTCGAAGAGGAGTTGCGCCGGACGGGGGCACAGATAGGGCCGGTGGAAGCACCACAGGTAGTGGTGGATGAAATAATCGACTTAGTGTCGGATGAAGAAGAGAAGGATGGGCAGTGGGCGCCTGCGAGGCCACCGACACCCCATATCCGGAGAAACCCGGCATTTTACGGCGAATTTTGTAGGCCGGAGGGCACGCCGTCACCGGAACCATCGGTGAACCCCGTATTCTGGCAGGAATTTTGTGAGCCGCACGATAGTGACGAAGAGCCGGCGGAACCAGAATACTGGCAGGAGGAGCCCATGGAGGATGAAGCGGCCACCGACGAAGCACCTGGACCACTAAGGCCACCAAATAATCGAAAAAATTAATTTAAATCATTTATTAATCCATTTATGTAGGCGTTTAGTTTGTAATTTACATATATTGTTTTAGGGAATGTATTATTTACTCTTAAGTACAAAAAGAGAGATGCATGGTGGGTAAAAGTGGTGGCGGTGGCGGAAATTGCGGGGCCAGCACGAGACCAGGAGAGAGCGAAAAAAGGAGACGCCGTTCGCAACCAAAGCTGGGAGTTCAGCAAAGCAATAAGCGACGCATACGAAGTGAAAAAATTTCACCATGCGTAGCAACAAGCAAGCTGTGCTGAACTAGAGGCAAAGAAAACCGATCAAAAGGAGCAGAAGATGGAAAGTTTTCGTGACAAAACGAAAACGGATGGAAAAGTACCCGTAACGGGTCAGGACTTCACCACGCGTCCTGATTGGGTCAAGATGCCTATAAATACGCACGGCTGAGACCAGAAGGGCAATTAGTGCGTGAGTGAAAGTTCTGGAAGCGAAGTACCAAGTGAAGAAATCAAAAGTGAAGTCAAGAAGTGAAGTTCCAAATTAAGTGAAATTGGCAAAGAAGACCGACGTTTGCGAGATTAGCGGAATTGAGTCCTAGCGGAAATCGACGGTCAAGCGAAGGGTAATTTCAAGCAGAAATAAAGACTAGGAGTTATTCCTAGCACAGAGTAAGCAAGACCAGAAGTATTCGTGGCACAGTGGGGGAAGACTAGGAGATATTTCTAGCAAATTTTAGGAGAATAGCAGTGATCAGGATAGAAAGGCAAGACCAGGAGTATTCCTGGCAACATAAATAAATCATCTGCTAAAGTTATTCTCGCTTGGTCATCAAATATTCCAAATATTGGACGCGCATCATCAACGATAACAACTGATATCAATCTCTGCCACCGCCAGCCAAAAGCCACACGATAATAAAAAATATTGGAGTATAGGGAAATAAGTTAGGTGACAATTATGAAATATACCGTAGGATGTAAATATAAGGTATAGATTAGGAGATAAATATGAAATTTAGATATAAGTAAAAATGAAAATCAAGAAAAGATGCAGAATGAGCCAAGCATGTTGATAAAATAAGACATGTTTTATAAAAGAAAAGATGCTCAGTATCTGCCAAAAGAACCGAAAAGAAGCTTCAATCGCCAAGTTGGAAAAGATGCCTACAATGGCCAAAAAAAAAAAAAGGTGCAAACCGAGCCAAACAAATGAAAAAAAAAGGGGGGAAAAAATATAAAAAAAAACTAACTAAACGCAAGATGTTGCAAAAGCTAGCAACATTGCATGCGTTGTCAACATAAGCCAAGCGCTAGCAACACAAGGGCGAGACATAAAACATACATTTTCACAGATAAATATACACGCATGCATACAGTCAAAACAAATAAAACACGCATGTATAACGATCACAAAAACGAGAGAGAAGATCGAACGCCGCCAAGACAGAAGAGCGAGCAGAGAAAACATAAAAACAAAACCAAACGATCATATGCTCATAAACAAATATCGTACATATGATCGTAAGCAAATAATGCAACGGCAGTACAGAAAATGTCATCGGACTTTGGCCGCAGTGATGTCAGAGGAATCTATAAACCATTAGCTTGTAGGCTGAAGCGGGAGGGCGGCAATGCATAAGCATTGCCGAAATAATAATTACTCACACACACACACAAACATAGCCGAAAGCAACGCTCAGAGCGCAGTGTTCGGAATAGCTTGTAGGCTGAAGCGGGAGGGCGACAATGCATAAGCATTGCCGAAATAATAATTACTCACACACACGCACAAACATAACCATAAGCTACACTCAGAGAACGGGGAGTCGGCTCGCGTTACTGAGCCAGAGTGTAGAGCCGAGAAAGGGGGGAGGCGACGCGAGTGTATGATAGCAAGAGAGTGAGGACCGAGGGAGCGTCGGTGTGCGTGTGTGAGTGAGTTTTAATGAAAGTGAGAGCGCCGCTTAACATGTGTGGGTGTACCAACGATGAATCAGGAGACAGTTTGACAGCCACTGGAAAGTGGCTGCAATAAGTAAAACAAAGAGAAATTGTATAGGCGGTATAATTTGAAACCAACATTAATTATAGCCTTAGGGGGATAATTAATGTTGGTTTGGGGGCATTATTATTAATTCAGCTACATTGTATATGTATATTTTTATTTTTAAAGCGATTCAATTTTATATATTTTTATATTTATACCCTTGCATATAAAATTGGCCAGATGTTTGTAACGCATAGAAATATACGTTTCCGACCCCATAAGGTATATATATTCTTGATCAGCATCAATAGACGAGTCAATTGAGACATGTCCGTCTGTCTGTTTGAATCACGATGACAGCCTCAAATTTCAAGCTACATAATCAAGATACATATAAATACGCACGGCTGAGACCAGAAGGACAATTAGTGCGTGAGTGAAAGTTCTGAAGGCGAAGTAACAAGTGAAGAAATCAAAAGTGAAGTCAACAAATGAAGCTCCAAATTAAGTGAGATTAACAAGGAAAACCAACGTCTGCGAGATTAACGAAGTTGAGTCCTGATGGAAGTCTACGACCAAGCGAAGGGTAATTACAAGCAGAAATAAAGACTAGGAGTTATTCCTGGCATCAAGATTCCTAGCGCCAGTAATAAAGACAAGGAGTTATTCCTAGCAGAGAACCAAAGACTAGGAGTTGTTCCTAGCATCAATTTAGAGACTTGGAGTCATTCCTAGCATTTAATCAGAGACTAGGAGCTATTCCTAGCATTATAGGAAAGACTCGGAGTATTACAGTAGTATATTCTGAGCACTGGACTCGCAACATCAAGGCTAACGACTGATGCCAATCTCTGCTACCACTATCCAAAAATTCACGCCATAATACCTGCAAACATCATTAAAGAAAAAAAATCAAAAAGAAATCAATAAAACACCGACTTGCATCCTCAAATTTAACCTCAAAGTCTTATCATTTCAACAGCGCCCAAATAAATTTGTTGTGCCGAACCTCGACAACTGAAATCCGGCTCTGCCGAAAATCAGGACGATTAAGGATCGTTACAGAATATCGAGGCAATATTAATTTATACCTCATCATTGTGTACTTAAACCTGATAGTACCACAATTAAATTAAGAGTCGTATTTGATGCTTCATGTAAGACATCATCAGGAAAATCTTTGATTGATATCTTGTACCCAGGACCAGTGGTACAAAGTCAACTATTTTCAATCCTACTGAGGTTTAGGGTACATAAATATGTTTTCACTGCGGACATAGAGAAAATGTACCGGCAGTTGTGAATTAAACCAGATGATCAATTCAGCCAAATGATTGTCTGGAGAAACAGCCCAAACGAGAAACTGTAATGTTATCGCCTGAAGACAGTAACCTATGGAAAAACGTCGGCACCATACCTAGCAACGAAAAGTTTGGAGTATTTGGCAACTGAAAACAAGGAAAAGTGGGATTCAGGAGCAACTACATTGAAAAATGACTTTTATGTGGATGATTGCCTTACTGGAGCAGACAGTTTGGCAAAAGCACTGCAAATCAGACAAAAGCTGGTTAAAATCCTTAAACCAGCCGGATTCAATTTGAAAAAATGGTGCTCAAACAATGCACAGCTATTGGAGGACATCCCGAAGGACGACATATGCAGCAGCATTAATTTGGGTGATGCACTGCAACAGTAAAATATGAAAACTGTTGGTGCTTGGTTTAAATAGATATAAGTACACAAGACACCACTACACTCTACACAAATATTACCCTAATTATAATAACTAAATAATAGCAAATAATTCCCATATTGTAAACGCATGTGACCCATAATTAATAAGTAAATCTTGGGTAACCCTCTCATAGCAGTTATTGGCTATCAATTCGCAGTGTCTTTGGCCCCCAGTTACAATATAAATTCTCAAACCTTCGTGGTCCACCCAATTCAAGTGTTGGTTATAGGGCTGTCGCAACCACTAGATTATGTTCTAGGGGCATCCTTTTTAAAACAATAAAATATAAATAAATATACATATACATATTTAAGTTAAGGTCGGGTTCCAGTGTTGAGAGTTTAACAACAGTTTTACTTAACTTAACACTATGTTTTCCAGATAGTTCACAATTGTACTTTATTCTCTTAGACTTTACTTTGGTTTGGTATTCGAATGAATTGGCTTCGGCTTCCCCCCATAGGGAATGTCAGCAGTGTTTAGCTAAAACCAGTTGGGAATTATACGAGAAACTTGTGTGAACAATTATACACAATTCCGTAGTGTGCTTTCTGGGTTAATATTTTAGTAATAGCCTACTAAAATAATAAGGGGTGTTAACTCCTCCCTCCTTCAAGATCTGCGTCCCGCAGATTATTGGATTGTTGCAGCTCAAAACGGTGACCAAGTGGTCACAGGGGTGGGGGAAGTCGCGTGGCGGAATGTTGGGGCCACTTGTAGAGTGTGCGACATTAACTCCTCCCCTTTTCCGAGATCTGCGTCCCGCAGATCAGAGGGTTGCAACAGTCGCCGGTTGCTCGTGGGGTCTTGATGGAACAAGCTTGGTGAGAGCCGGTAGGCCCTTTGGTGAGGTTATTTTTCTCCATCCCAGGTAAAGTAATAAAAGCGTGCCCGATGCGATGATAGCTTCACCGACCACAGTGAGTTGTAGGCCTTTTGACATTCTGTAGAGTTGTTTGATATTCTGTAGGGAAAAATAGTGCACGTACTCCAGGGACGGTATGTAGCTTATGGCCGTGATGTTGGTGAGGGCTGCAGGCATTACCATAAAATATGACATTGACCGGCTTGTGTAGGTTCGCCCTTTAACAGTTATCGTCTCGTTCCCAACTGGACGAAGAGTGAGCCAACCAGATGTCGTTTTTCAGTGTTTGTAATCACGGTTCCATTAAAGCATGTAAGGATTATAGTGCCTTCATCTGCCAAGGTGATGGTCTCCTGGTTACTTCTCAAGTAACCGCATTGTGCATTGCCCCCATTCAGTAAACGCGGTATGCATTCAGACTCTTTCAACCAATGAAGGTCGGTTTCCTGGCAAACCGACAAGCATTTCCCCACGACAGCATATGTTTCATCCCTCGGGATAGCCACAGTGTTATAGTCCAGGATGAGTTTTTTGCCCATGATTATCGTTGGGTACAAGCGTAGTAGGCTATAGCTCTTGTATAGTACCTTAGGGATCGCTAAAATGTAGAGAAGAGTGGTTCCGTTTGATAAAATTGTAGGCCGGGCAAATTCGATGGCCTCCACCGCGTTTTGGTATGGCAGGCCGCTGACTTCGCTTAGAATATTGTCCACCTCCTGGTGATCCAGTAAATTAGTGTTCACGCTTCCCTCTTTCGCCAGTTGGCAAGCTCTTGTTATTTCATGTATTTGTTCAAAAATAATAACGGCGTGGATGTGGGATCGAGGTGGCCGCATGAACGTCGCCGTCTATAGAGTTTATTTTCCCAATGAGGGAGTTTAGCCTCTGGAGCGTTTCTCCCTAAAAACAGCATTCCAATCTGCCGCATCCGGGGATCGAGCTAGCCATACAGTTTTCATACAGTTTTCTTCTTTTTAATTCTTTAATCAATTTTTTTATTTTTGCAATTTTGTTATTATATTTTTATTATCTCTTCCACTTTCCCTTCTTCTAATCCCACTTCTTTATTCGCGCGTGAGCTGCCTTTTGGCATGCCCTCCTATGCCGGTTGTGGGAGGCTCCCATTATCCCTTTTGGCTCGGGCCTACTGGGGTGGGAGTGACTCCACATCCTCCCATTGGAGGATTCCGTCGGCAAAAGACACGCCTGACGGCCACTGCTCACACGCACTTCAATTTCTTTCCCCTTTATTTTTCCTTTTTCGTTTTATTTTTTTCTTATTTTTTGCTTTACTCTTGGGATTATTTTTCTTTCGTAATTTTTGTTTCGAATTTCCACTTTATTTTTTTCTTTTTCCTTTTGCATGTTTTCTTATTTTTTTGCTTTGCTCATTTGTGTTTTATTCTTGGGATAATTTTTTTTGCATAATTTTTTGTTTTTAGATTTCCTTAAAACCAATTAATAAAAAATAACTGTTCACAGCCTGCCACCGTCGGCGAGGTTTAACATTTTTTTGTTGCAATTTTTACAGAGAAAAACAAAAACGGGATCTTTATTGTTCACTTTATTGCTGAAGTTTCAATTTTTCACAGTCTTTGGTAATTTTTATTTTCCTTTTTAGTTTTTTTTTTCCTGACCGTGTTCGCTTTATTTTTCGTTTTTGATTTTTTAGTTGTCTTTTGTCACTTTGTTCATCGAGATATTTTTTTTTTTTTTACATAACCGCCTCCGGCCACGGATGCACAAGGAGATACCCTCGGCAGCCGCGGCAGGAGACGGTCCCTGCTCGGGCGCCAGTTAAGGTCGGGTTCCAGTGTTGAGAGTTTAACAACAGTTACTTAACTTAACACTATGTTTTCCAGACAGTTCACAATTGTACTTTATTCTCTTAGACTTTACTTTGGTTGGCTTCGGCTTCCCCCCATAGGGAATGTTAGCAGTGTTTAGCTAAAACCAGTTGGGAATTATACGAGAAACTTGTGTGAACAATTATACACAATTCCGTAGGGTGCTTTCTGGGTTAATATTTAAGTAATAGCCTACTAAGGTAATAAGGGGTGTTAACTTATATATACCCTGCAATTCTACTTGCGTTTTTATTTCGAAACATTTTGGTGACCCCGACTTTGGTCAACAAGGCGACCAATATAAACAACGCGCAAAAGGACTTTGGTCAACAAAGCGACCAATATAAATAACGCACAAAAAGACGTTGGTCAACAAGGCGACCAATTTAAACATCGCGCAAAACGGACTTTGGTCAACAAGGCAATAAGATAATCGTCTTATTAATACTACGCTTTGGAAAAATTGATATTCCTTTGCGAGGGCACGGGTTTGCAGTGTAAAAAGATGATTCGATGTGTTCTCTTTGACGGTATAAAACCGAATTTCTTTTATTGAAAAATAATTTCTCTGCTTAGCCTAAGAATTCTTAAGTATATAAGCATATATATAAAAGTATGAAAGAGAGAGAATGTAGTATGTACATATATGTTATACAATAAACATTCACACGCTCGATTATGCAGACGTTGCAATTCGTCCGCATGGCCAGTCTACATGAGTGGCTGATCATATTTCGAGCTTGCTTATGTTTATGTATATGCAACACATATAGCATACACTAACATGTGTCGGCTATATGACCGTTTGCAATAAGAGAATACTCTATATTGTGTCGGTTACTATTATTATAAGGTTGCATATACTACACCTCCCTTTTTTAAGAAATAACGTAGTATTAATTAAGTTTAATTTTTTACGTAGTTATTTAAGTAAGTTTAAAGATTTTTTTTTTTGTGTGGTTTAAATTTAGTTAATTAGTAATTAATAATTTTTTTTTGTAATTTTTCCTTTTCTCCTTTTTTTTTATTTTGTTTATCAGTTAAATTTTAAATAGAATAATTTTCACGACATTATTTGTTAGTTTATTATTATTTTTAATAAAGAAAGTTTTCATTAATTCTGTATTATGAAAATTTTAATCATATAATTTTTATTATTAATTAATTTTTTTTTTTTTGTTTTTTTTTTTTTTAATCATTATATCTTTTTAATCTATTCTTATGCACTGTTTGTTTTTTATTCTTACTATCTTTTACTATTATATTGTCGTTACCTTCTATAGTTTCTACGACAAATGGACCTAAATAGTTAGGGTCTAGCTTATGTCCTATCTCGTTTTTTAGCAAAACTTTATCTCCTACTTCTATATTTATTTATGTTACTGACCTATCATAATATTTCTTATTTTTCGTCTTATGGTTTTCTAACATTATTCTTGCTCTTTTGTAGGCAATTTCTAGTCTAAATTTTATTTCCTTAGCGTAATCGTCTATATTGTATATAGGATCTATTCTATCTATTTTGTTAAAATCTACGAATTGATTTGGTGGCCTTCCAAATACTAGTTCGTATGGACAGTATTCATGCACTGCCGAGGGTGTTGTGTTGTAGCAATAAGTGAAATATTGTATCCAAACATCCCAATCGGACTTATCTGCAGATACGTAAGAACGAATATATTCATTGAACGTTCTATGACTTCGTTCTATTGTCCCTAAGGTCTGGTGGTGATATGCTGTAGAAGTTAAATTTATAATCTTTATGTACTTGCATATATCTGTTATAATCTGGTTTTTATACTCAGTTCCCATGTCCGAAATGAGTGTTTTCATTGGACCGTACTGAAGTATGAAATGTTCGAATATTGCTTTAGCTACATTACTTGCACTCTTGGATGCAACTGGGATAGCTACTAAGTATTTTGTAAGGTCGCATATTAATGTGACAATATACTCATTTTTACCATCTGATTTTGGTAGCGGACCTATTGTGTCCACTATCATTCTATCAAAAGCCTTTTCTGGTGTTTCTGTTATTATCATTGCAGTTTTTGTATGTGTCGTAGTTTTTGACACTTGGCATTTATGACATCTACGTATGTACTCTTTGATATGGCGTCCCATATTTTTCCAATAGTAGTGTCTTTTAATTTTTGCCATTGTTCTGGTAATCCCTGTATGACCTCCTTGTATTGGATCGTCATGAAATGTAGACAGTATTGCTTCTTTTTATTTTTCATTTTCATTATTTATTAGGGTCGCCGGCTGGAGTAGCGCTACTCTTAATGTTTTCAATATAATATTGCCCATATTTTTAAAAGAATCTATTGAAATAATTTCAAAGATCTTTTCGCTCGGTGCCACTTTGAGTTGGCTGATTTCAAGTATACCGGCTTGCATTTCAAGCCTTTGGAAGAACTGACCTAAGTCGAGAATTCCATTGGTGTACAAATCGCTAACATCAATTCTTGCTATAACTTTCTTTCCATGTTTCAATAAGCATTTGGATTCTGTTATTCGCAAGGTCACTACTTTCCGTACTTCGTCATTCTTGATGACTTCGTATACGTTGGGCCTAGAAGCATTTTGAATACTTTGCCTTGGCAAAAGTTTCTCTTTATTAACTGCGCAGTTTTTCTGTCTACTTTGTTGCCTGGTAGTGACTTTCAGAACTTTTATATTCATATTTTTTAGTTCGGATATAGTTATCCGCGATAGGGCGTCTGCCACAAAGGTGTCTTTTCCCTTAAGGTATTCTACCGTAAAGTCGTATTCTTCAAGATCTAGTCTCATTCTAGTTAATTTTGAACTGGGATTTGTCATTGAGAATAAATAGGTAAGTGGTCTATGATCTGTTTTAATAGTGAAATGTTGACCATATATGTATGGTCGACAATGTGTTATGGCCCAGTGGATTGCTGCTAACTCCTGTTCTGTTGTTGATTTGTTGCTTTCACCTTTAGTGAATGAGCGTGATGCGTATGCAACTGGGAGTTGTTTGTCTCCATATTTTTGTGTTAGAACAGCTCCACACGCGTGTTTACTTGCGTCTGTTATTATGCAAAATTCTTTGCTGAAATCTGGGTATTTTAATAAAGTTGGTTTTAATAGGGCTTTTTTAAGATATTCAAATGCGTTCTGACAATCATTATTCCATTCAAATTTTACAGACTTCTTACATAATCTTGTTATGTGACGTGCATATTCTGCGAAGTTTTTGATAAATCGTCTGTAATAATTGCAAAATGCAACAAATCTTCTAGCGCCATCTGCGTCTGTAGAGACTGGGTATTTCTCTATGACATCATATTTGTTGTCATCAGGCAAAATACCTTGATCAGTGCACTTGTGACCCAAAAACGTCACTTCGTGCATGAAGAATGTACATTTTTCCGAATGTAATTTTAGGATGTATTTCCTACATAAGTCAAAAATGTTTGTTAGATTTTTGATCATGTGATTTTCGGAACAACCGATGACAATTAAGTCATCCAGTCAGAAAATGCTATGGTCATCATTCTTTGGAAAGAATTTGGCGCTATTTTGAGACCATAAGGTAATCTTGTGAATTGATACGAGCCATTGTTTGTTTAAAATGAAGTGATTTCTCTAGATTGCTTTTTTAGCTCTATTTGATGGAATCCCGACATTAAGTCGAGGCATGAAAAATATTTGGCTCTGCCTAATTGGTATTGGACTATTGTACTCCGAAATTGATGGTTCAACGATTTTATCTTGAATGAGTTTTTCGACCTCTTTGTTTATTAAGTCTTTATGACCATGCGGTATTCTATAGTTTTTTATGTACACTGGTTCTGTATCTTTTAACCTTAATTCTTGCTTGTAAAAGTTATTTGTTGAAATAGATTCGGTTTCAATTCCGAAAATGTCTGTATACTGTGTGCATAGCTCTGTAAGCTTGGCTTTGAATAATTGTGGGAAATTCTTTTCAAGTTTTTTCATTACTTCATTATGTCTTTCATTCTTGATATCTTGGACTATGTCATAGTCACTTAATGATTCGGTTTGGATGTCATTTAAATTTATAATTTTGGTTGAACTTGTTGTATTTAATATTCGGACAAAAATATTATCTTTATTGGAAATTGTATTTCCAATAAATATTCCCTTATCAATTTCTTGATTTGGAATTAAAATGGTGTGTTTAACAAAATTTAGTTTTATTTGACGGACGACTTCAGCACGAGCTGGAAGTATTATAGCGTTATTATCACATGTATGTGTAATTGGTATATATATTGGATAGTTTAGATTGTTTGGCCGAAGTATTAGAGTATCACAGGAATGTGTGAAATCTAATTGGCAGTTGAATTTTTTAATGAAGTCTATGCCAATTATACCATCGCTTGGAATCGGAAAATTGTGTTCGACTAAATGGAAGTTGTGAGGAATTATATATTTTCCTGTAGTTAATTCTACAAATGACAAACCGGTTGAAAAAACTGATCCTTCCCCTATTCCTGATATTTTTGTTTTTATGTTAGTATTAACATTCTCAAAAATATCGACATTTTCTTTTAATAATGAAATGTCAGCACCAGTATCAATTAGTAAGGTAAATTCCTTACCTGAATTTTCATTTTTCAATTTCACAAATATATTTAAATTAAGGTTAATATTGTGTACTTTCGAATGTCTTAAGGGAGTTATTGGTTTTCCGGATCACTTTGCGCAACCCGTACATTTGAATTATTATTATTATTGTGGCTTCTATTTGAATTGCCACGGCCTCTAGAGTTTCCTCTATTTTGGCCTTGTCCTCTATAATAGGAACTATTATTTCTATTGTTTCGGAACCCGTTGTATTGGTAATAGCCTCTTCCACGGAGGTTACTTCGGTTTCCTCGTTGGTTTTGCAAGTGGTAATTTTGGTTGGGGGTCTGTCGTTGACGGAAGTATCTAACGGAGTTTGCCTCTTCAGTGGCGTCCGTAGAAATGTCCACGAATTTTGAAATGGCTTCATTCATGTTTTTGAATGTGCCTGACCGCATAGCATGTTTCACTTCTATTAAAGTGCAATTTTTAGTCATGGCCTTTACAGCAAGCGTTGTGCTGTATTTGTTTGCTAGTTCTGTAGACATGCCATCATCGATGTAAGCTCCTTTAAGAGTTTTTGTCAATATTTCCACCTCCTGGGTGTATTGGCTGGCTGTCTTGGTTTTTTGTTGGAGATTTAATAATTTTGCAGAGATTACCTCAACAGATTCTCCTATAACATTTTCAGTTAATTTTTTACTAATGGCAACTATTGTTTGCTCATTTGTGATTAACTTTCTAGCGTGGCCTTTTAATTTTGTTTTTATCATTCGAACTGCAATTGCTTCGTGAGTACCTTTCATAGTCTCAACCAAGTCGAGACCATCTAGGAAACTTTGAAGGTTTTCAGTATTTCCATCAAACTCTGGTATTAGAGTTGATGCGAGTTTTAAAAACTCAGGCACAGATTGTTCATTTGCCATTGTCGGATTTTCGGAAAGTGATTGTAGCGAAGGTGTTGCTACTGACGGCATTTTAATTTCTTGTGTTTTTAATTTATTGTCGGTGTCAGATTCTGCTGTGCTTTATCCATTAAATAGAAGCAAAAAGTACCTGCTGCGTTTGTGTAACAGCATATGCTAGGTACAGTGAGGATGAAGCACATGGCTACCCTGCTGTTTCCTTGGATTGGGAATTTTTCTCCCGTCAAATCCAAGTATGTTATCTCTATAGTAGCCAGGTCCAACGCGCGTTGAGGTGAGTTACTTTGTTCGCTCTTAAAAACCTCTAGTAGGTTGGTTACTATATTTGGGTTCCTATCCCTAATCTTTGCAAAATATTCGTCTAACGACATTTTTCAGTTCCTCTTTTTTTTTTTTTTTAACTCTGTCTAAATCGTTGGCACGGCTCATGTACCTTTTCTTTAATGTTCGCTTGTACATTAAATAAATTTTCATTAGTAAATTTATTACTGAAACTACTAGCAAATGTAAGAGGATAATTTGTTGGGTCTCTAAGTGTGTAGTTGGATCTACAAATTCTATTACGTTCTGAACGTTGGCTGTACTATCCTTAATTTTTGAAGATTTTCCTCCCATTTTTGGGTTTCATAAAAAAATATTTAATCCTGAATAGTCTTGAAAGTTTTTATAATTAAAATTTTCATAAAAATGAATTTTTAAATTTATTTAATTAGTTTGCGAAAATTATTTTATTCATATTAATTTTTATTAATATATTTTTTTTTTGTTTTTGATAAAAGGAAGAATTATTTTCTTTTCTCTGGCCCTTTTCGCGAATGTTCATGTAATAGTAAAAATTTCAATTTCATTTTATTTTATTTTGGACTTATAGATAAACATTTCGCGAAAGTAAAAACAAATGCAAATGGTCAATAAATTTTTTACTTGACAAATTTTTACTTGATAACTGAGTTAATTATATGTATTTATTTTCAAAAATTATTACTTTGTATGTTTTGCTTTCCATTTTTTTTTGTCTATTAATTTAATGAAAATTTGTTCTTTTGAAATGAAATGTTTTCGCTATCGCCATAAACCAAGTATTTTTATCCAAAATAAAAGATAATTAAATTGTGTGCTTTGGCACGTCTGTGCTCTTGTGTCAGTTTATTCAGAATGATTCATATTGTATTTTAACTTATGCTGCTTGTTGGCAGCTACAAAATAAGAGGGGTGAGACGCGAGAGTGAACTCACATAATCGAATTGCAAGCTCAGCATAATTGGGCTGGCTTGCCAGCACAATTCGTTTGCGTAAGCTTATATACAGAATAAAATGTATGCATGCAAGTTTGCGTACATACATACAATTGTTCTTATATATAAACTTATTACTATTATTTCCTGCTTGCAACAGAATGTTACAAGCTGTGCTGAAGTCATTTAAAACCGCCATGTGAATTCACTACACCTCCCCTTTTTAAAGAATAACGTAATCTAGTGAAGTTATTATATATGTGTATATGAAGTAAATGACTTTATAAAGTAATTCGTGTTATTTAAAAAAAAAATTTGACGTCCGTCAATGAATATATATATTTTTCCCTTACATGTATGCATTTTTTTTTTTTTTTTTTTTATTTATATATATAAAAATAAAAATTTGTATATATGCAAATAACTTTCCTTATTTTCAATGTATACACTTTAGATTTTGTAAATACTAGAGAAAAATTGTTCTGTTTGTTATTTAAAAATTTTTAACCTATCCTTATGCACTCTTTGTGCTTTATTTCTTTTATCTCTTATTAAAATATTATCCTTATCTTCTATTGCTTCTACTCTATATGGGCCTAGATACATAGATTCTAACTTATGGCCCGTTTCATTCTTAACAAGAACCTTATCTCCTATTTCTATTTCAAAGTTGTTTATGTTCTTATCGTATAATTCCTTATACTTTACCTTATGCTCTTCTAGCATAAGCCTTGGCCTTTTATAGGCTTGCTCTAATCTAAACTTAGCTTCTCTAGCGTAATCATCTACATTATATAATGGATTAATATTACTTATAGAATTAAATTGTTTTGGCAAATTGCTTTGTTTGCCAAAAACTAACTCATATGGACAATAACCATGTGCAATAGAGGGGGTCGTGTTGAAGCAATATGTAAAATATTGGAGCCAAACGGTTTGGTGGTGATGTGCAGTAGACGTTATGTTGCCTATTTTTAGATATTTGCACAGATCGCTTATTATTGAATTTTTATATTCAGTGCCCATGTCCGAAATGAACGTCTTCATTGGACCGTACTTTAATATAAAAAATTCAAATATTGCTTTCGCAATGGTATTAGCGTTCTTATTTTGAACAGGGATGGCTACCAAATACTTTGTTAGGTCACAGATCAGGGTTACTGCGTATTCGTTACCGTTTTCAGATTTCGGTAGTGGACCTATAGTATCCACTATTACTCTGTCAAAGGCACTCATAGGCGTTTCTGTTATTGTTAGTGGGGTCTTTGTATGTTTAGTCGTTTTCGACTTTTGGCATTTTGGACAACTACGTATGTACTCTTTTATTTGATGCGTCATATTTTTCCAATGGTAGTGTCTTTTTATTTTTATTAAAGTTTTTGTTATGCCATTATTACCACCTTGTATTGGATCATCATGATTTTCAGACAAAATTGCTTCTTTTTCTTTTTCATTGCTTATTATGGTCACCGGGTTGAGTAGCGCTACTCTTAATGATTTCAATTTATCATTGCCCATTTCTTCAAAAGTATCTATTGAAATAAATTCAAAGATCTTTTCCCACGGTGCCGTTTTGATATGGCTTATTTTTAATATACCGGCTTGCTTTTCCAGCCTTTGAAAGAACTGACCTAAGTCAAGTTTTTCATTAGTATATAGGTCGCCAATATCAATTCTTGCCATAACTTTATTTCCGTGTTTCAAGTAACACAGTTTATTTGTTATATGCAGGGCCACTACTTTTCGTACCTCGTCATTATTTATAACTTGGTAAACATTGGGCATAGAAGCATTTGGAGTATTTGGCAAAGTCTCTTTTTCTTTTCCTGCGCAGGATTTATTTTGTCTGTACTGTTGCCTGGTAGTGACTTTCAGGACTTTATTTTGAATGTCTTTTAACTCGGTTATTGTGATCCGAGATAGGGCATCTGCCACGAAATTGTCTTTTCCCTTTAGATACTCGACTGTGAAGTCGTATTCTTCGAGTTCTAGCCGCATGCGAGTCAATTTTGAGCTAGGATTTACCATGGAAAATAAATATGTTAAAGGTCTGTGGTCTGTTTTTATTGTAAAATGTTTGCCATAAATATATGGTCGAAAATGTGTAATGGCCCAATGAATTGCTGCTTGCTCTTGTTCCGTTGTGCTCTTATTACTTTCACCTTTGGTGAATGAACGCGATGCATAAGCGATTGGAAGTTGGAGTCCATCTCGGTTTTGGGTTAAAACCGCTCCACACGCTTGTTTGCTTGCATCTGTGATTATGCAAAATTCTTTGCTAAAATCAGGATATTGTAATATGGTTGGCCGCATTAAATTTTCTCTAAGATATTGGAATGCATTTTGGCATTCAATTGTCTACTCAAAGGGAACATTCTTTTTACATAATCGAGTTATGTGCAACGAACCGTCTAGCGCTGTCCGCATCATGTGGGACTGGATAATTCTTAATGACATTATATTTTGTGTCATCAGGTAAAATTCCTTTATCTGTGCACTTATGACCTAGAAAAGTCACTTCGCTCATAAAAAATGAACATTTTTCTGGATGTAATTTGAGGTTGTGTTTCCGACATGTATTGAAGACATCGTTAAGATTTTTTAGCATGTGTTTTTCGGAACAACCAATAACTATTAAATCATCCATATAAAGGAATGCTTGGGACGGATCTAGTCCCGAGAATGCGATAGTCATCATTCTCTGAAATGAATTAGGCGCTATCTTTAGGCCAAATGGTAATCGCGTGAAGCGATAAGAGCCGTTGCTTGTTGAAAATGACGTTATATTTCTTGAACTTTCTTCAAGTTCGATTTGGTGGAAGCCTGACATTAAGTCAAGACATGAGAAGTATTTAGCTCGACCTAGTTGGTCTAGTATGTCCTCAATTCGAGGAAGGGGAAATTTGTCAGCCAATAATTTTTTATTGATCTGACGATAGTCAATAACCAATAGCCATTTTTTCTCTTCTGAGCCTGGTAATGATTTTTTTGGAACAAGTAGCAGAGGGCTATTATATTCAGACACAGATGGTTCAACTATATTGTTGACTATTAGTTTTCCAACCTGCTTTTGGTTTTCTTCCTTTTGACTATGCGGGCTCCGGTAGTTTTTGATATATACCGGTTCTTCGTCTTTTAATCTCAATTTTTGTTTATAAAAATTATTTGTTGTGATTGATTCGGTCTCAAGTCCAAATACATCACTACATTTGGTGCATAGTTGGGTTAATTGTTCTTTAAATTGGAGTGGAAAATTTTTAGTTAGCTGGGACATTACCATATTATTCCTAGCTTTAGGAGTAGTTGGAACTACATCGTAGTTCGAAAATGGTTCTGACTTTAAAGTGTTTATATTTATTATTTTGTCAGAATTGGTTGCATTTAGCAAACGGACAACTGTATTTCCATTTGTTGCCAATGTATTTGCAACGAAAATACCTGGTTGAATTTCCTGATTGGGAATCGACACAACGTCTTCACTCAAGGTGAGATTAATTTGTCGGACTACTTGGGATCTTGCTGGTATGAAAATTGAGGTGTTACCAGAATTGTATGTTATTGGAACATAAATAGGAAATTTTAAATTATCTGGTCTTAGTATTAACCAGTCTTCAGACGCTTTGCAGTCGATTTGGCAGTTGAATCTTTTGATGAAATCAATGCCAATTTTACCATCACTTGGTATTGAAAATTCAGACTGTACAACATGAAAACCGTGTGGGATTATGTATTTAGAGGTTTGAATCTCTAAGGATGCTAGGCCTTTGGACTTTATTGCTTCTTTACCAATGCCTTGAATGTTAATTTTGTGATTCGTGTCGATGTCATTTAGAACATCTGAATCTTCTTTGAGAATTGAAATATCTGCACCAGTGTCGATTAAAAATGTTAATTTTTTATTTGTTTCGACATTAAAAAATGAAACAAATATATTGAGATTAAAATTAATTGCATGCACATGTTTTGTGCTTACTCTTCTGTATCTAAAGGGTTTTGCGTGTTTCCCGTTTCATTGTGGGATACGCGAATATTTCTGCTAGGTATGTTTCTTCTAGCGTTATTATTATATTGGTATTGGGACTGTCCCCTGTTATGGGACTGTCCTCTGTTTGACCGGTAATTGTTGGAATTATAGTTGGCATTGTAGTTACCCTGGCTGTTGCCTCTACCACGTTGGTAGTTAGAGTAATACCTGCCTCTATTATTTCTCCCACGCTGGTACAATATGGTACTGGGACTCCCAGTAGTTTGGGTCATGAGACGGATATATTTACCCATAGCATCACCAAAACGACTAAAGTGTCCAGCTTCCAGTATAGTACGAACTCGCTCATGCTGACATTGGAGGATTAGCGCCTCCATAGCTTCTTTTGTGGCGAATTCCTCAGCGTTGTCGGGATCTAAACCACGGTCAATGAAAGCGGCTTCAAGTTGCTTCCGCAAACTGTCAAGCTCCATAGCATACTCTGAGGCTGTTTTACCCTTTTGTTGGGCGTTCATAAGTTTTGCTATTATAACGTCGGTTGATTCACCTCTAACGTTATATTTTAGTTTTTCTATTATGCCCATTATTGTAGTCTCGTTTTGGACTTTGTGGGCAATGGAGCCGGTGATCTTGGACTTTATGGCTTCAATGGCCAAATCCTCCTGGTCTCCTTTAGTTCGTTCGACCAATTTTAATGCCGTAACGAAACGGGTGAGTGAGGTCTTTTGACCATCAAACTCAGGGACTGAAGACATAACTTGTCTCACATATTCCCTATCGGCAGCTATTTTTTCCGCCATTGTAAAATTTATGCTCTTCCTGTTATATTCGTTATCTTCGTTGAGAACTATCGTTGTATCTAGGTCAGATACTCTGGCGAACTGAATATTGTGTTTTGCCAACGCCGAGACAGATTTGTCTCTACACTCGTTATAGAACGCTTTGGCGGCACACTTATGACCTTCTGTAAGGGAATCGAAATGTTTTTTCAAAAGCAAACGAATTTGCTGAAGAGTGGTTTGAATTATGTCAACGTGCTTGTCAAGTGTATTTGGACTAATTGTCCTATCTTGACTGATACACTTTATTGATTTTAACAGTTCCTCTTTCAGAATTCTGGCTTGTGCGACAATCACTTGCCAGTCGGTCATTCTTTAAATGTTAGAAGGAGAGAAAAAAAAAAATTCATCTCACTTTTCTATATTTATTTTTTTTTTTTAATGTCGTGCTTCATCCATTAAATAAAAGCGAAAAGTACCTGCTGCGTTTGTATAACAGCATATGCCAGGTACTGTGAGGATGAAACACATTGCTACTCTGGTATTTCCTTGGATTGGGAAATTTTCCTCCGTTATATCCAGGTATGTTGTATTAATAGTAGCTAGATCTAATGCCCGTTGAGGTGAGCTACTTTGTTCACTCTTAAAAACCTCTAGTAAATCGCTTTCTATATTTGGGTTCCTATCTCTAATTTTCGCAAAATATTCGTCTAACGACATTTTTCCTTTCCTTTTTTTTTTTTAAAGAAACAAAAACTTTTTCTTCTTCTCTTTTTTTTCTTTACTCCTAATCTTCTATCATTGTGACTTCCTCGTCTGAGTTCTCTATTTCTATTGTTTCTGTCGTGAACATATCATGTACCCACTTGGGTGCATCCTTGTTCTTTTGCTTTATAGCTATCAACCTATTGTATGCTGTCTTAATGGATATTTCCATAAGATCTACTATTTTCGGGTTAAATCTATGATTATTATAAATCCAATACCGAATTTCCTTGTACTTGTAATTGGTTTCACCTGAGTTTATCAGGTAATCAAGGAACGGTAGGTATTTCTGTAGACGTTTAGTCTCTACTTTTTCCATTTGGAATAAAAAAAAATTTTTCAATTGCTTATTATTATCTTTTCTTTTTTTTTTGTATCTAGACTCTATCTAGATCATTCGCCTTACTCAAATATTTCTTTTTCAAGCACCTATTGTGCATTCTGTAAACTTTAATTAGCATGTTTATGCTCATTATTATTATTATTACGATCAGTAAAATCGTAACAGTTGTAAGACTTTGTTGTTCTACTTCTACTACATTGGCAGTGGAATCCACTGTTTTCGTGTCAATTAAACCCATTTTTGGTTCTGGGGAAGCTACCTTAAAGAAATTTGATATTTCATTTATGATTACTGTATTTAAAATTTTTCCAAAATCTAACTTTTTCTCTAAACTACCCATAAAAGTTGAAAGAATCTAAGTCTGAAGCGTATACATAGAAAATATATATTTTTTTTTTTTATTAATTTTTTTTTTTATTTCATTGCATTTCAAATTTTGAAATAATATTTTCTAAAGAGAAATTGAACTTTAAAGACTGTAATTGGATTTACTTTAAATTTGCATATAAACATAAAAAAAAAACTATAGTAGTATATATGTATATATAAAAGAAAAAGGAGTGTGATATCAATAGTGTGTGTGATCAATAGATCATCGAAAAATTAATTAGTTAAAAATTACTCATTACGTTATATACGCATACATGCGGAAATGAATTTATACGTTCAACTGCTTATAGCAGTAACAGAGACGTGGAAGTTAGAAGGGGGGATAGGGCATGTGGTTGGCTCACAATTCAAGTTTACATTTCATAAAAAATTTTACAATTCATACTCCAACCACATGTGTTAGTAATAGCCTAAATTTTTTAGTTAGTATTTTTCAAGCAGCATTTGCACGCATCGGCTTGAGGGTTTAATTAAATTTAAATGATTTAGATGATTGTTTTATATAAACATAATAAAAAATTTTTTTTTTGCATGAATGAATGTTTAAAATTAAAGGCAAAATCGGGAATCCGATTTGCGTTACTTTGCACCACTGCAAAGTTGGGCTTCTATTTGTTTCAGACTCTCTATGTAGAGTTGTTGGTTCCTTTCCTTGGTCTGGCTTGGTACGCCAGACGGTGCCGATGCTGGCTGCATAGGCGTCTTCTATTATGGTGATCCTGAATTTTTCTTGGTGGGCGCTTGTGTATTCTCCTTGGTCTGACTTGATACGTCAGACGGTGCCGGTGCTGGCTGCATAGGCATTTTCCTCAATTTCGGTGTCACTTTCAATGGGTGGCGGAGAGTTCATTAGTTTTCTTTAGAAAATTTTTTTTCATTGCAAGGTAGGTGGATGTGTGGTCGGTTGTTTGACTCTTTCTTACTGCTTATCGAATTTTACATCTTCAACTTCGGCATGTATCTTGACCGAGTTGTTTCAATTTATTCGGTTTTGCTGTTTTACAGCTTTAGTTGCTTTGCCCTTCTGGCTTTAAGTCTTTAGACCACACATGACACTCTACTCACTGCGTTTACCATTTTTTATTTATTTTATTTTTTTTTTTAATTTCTATTATTAGTATTTTTATCCAAAAAAAGATAATTAAATTGTGTGCTTTGGCACGTCTGTGCTCTTGTGTCAGTTTATTCAGAATGATTCATATTGTATTTTAACTTATGCTGCTTGTTGGCAGCTACAAAATAAGAGGGGTGAGACGCGAGAGTGAACTCACATGATCGAATTGCAAGCTCAGCATAATTGGGCTGGCTTGCCAGCACAATTCCTTTGCGTAAGCTTATATACAGAATAAAATGTATGCATGCAAGTTTGCGTACATACATACAATTGTTCTTATATATAAACTTATTACTATTATTTCCTGCTTGCAACAGAATGTTACAAGCTGTGCTGAAGTCATTTAAAACCGACATGTGAATTCACTACACTTTAAAGAAAATCTTTTTTTTTTATATGTTTACATGTATCCCTGCCTATTTTTGTGTGTGGTTTTCAGGCCACACTCTGATTGGACAGCTTTTAATGCCGCACAATTTGACAATAATTTGTATAATTATTTAAAAAAAAATATGCATCGCACTCAAAAAAAATGTGCGACGCAGCGCATAGTTATAATTATGGTGGGTGCTCTTTGTAGCGCTGTCGGTTCAAACTTTGCTGGCAAGGGCGTCATGGACTTCTGCAGGTGGCACGGGCTTCTCTGTTGGGGTACCGGTGCAGGTGGCACAGGCTTCTTAGGCTCTTCCGTTGGGGTACCGGTGCAGGTGGCACAGGCTTCTATGCTTGGGTACCGGGGCCAGTGGCACAGGTATACTCGCAGAACGGCGAATATAGTGGTCCCTTGCAGTCGTTGGGGCAAAGTTTTTTCATTTTGGGGATTTCCTTAGCTGGTTGTGGCGTTTTCTTTATTATTGGCTTTGCCAAGTTTTGTATTTTAGAGTATGTTGATGGGGTACTGGTTGTGACTTTATTTTTCTTTTCTGCCAATTGGCATTTTATAAACTCTACCTCAGCATGTAGTTTCACTGAGGCATTCCAATTGATTTCATTTGGGCTGTTTAGTAGCCTCAAAATTTCAGCTTTTCGCGCTTTCAGTTTATTTGTCACACCAGATTTTTTACCCATCACTCTATGCTGTTGTTTTTAGTTACTTGCTGTTGTTTTTAGTTTTGCTCATTTGTTTTCTTGGCATCATTAATTTTGTCTTTTAAGTTTTTTATTTACACCAACAACACCAACTTCTGCACTTGCACTTGGTTTATTTGCTGCCACTTATTTTTCCTTTTTGCTTTCTATTTTCCATCGTAGGTGCAGTGGGCGGACTGCCTACCACACATTGGCACATAGGCAAATGGAATCCCTCGAAGTAGCCCTCTTCTTGCTGGAGTTAGCATCTCCGGCGGCTGTTATTGCAGTGTTGCAGTGTGTGCGTTTTTTTTTTTTCTTTAATAATTTTTAATAATTAATAATAAATTTTTTTTATTATTGTTCACTAAAACACACATTCGTGACACTTGTCACGGTCGCCATGTAAAAAGATGGTTCGATGTGTTCTCTTTGACGGTATAAAACCGAATTTCTTTTATTGAAAAATAATTTCTCTGCTTAGCCTAAGAATTCTTAAGTATATAAGCATATATATAAAAGTATGAAAGAGAGAGAATGTAGTATGTACATATATGTTATACAATAAACATTCACACGCTCGATTATGCAGACGTTGCAATTCGTCCGCATGGCCAGTCTACATGAGTGGCTGATCATATTTCGAGCTTGCTTATGTTTATGTATATGCAACACATATAGCATACACTAACATGTGTCGGCTATATGACCGTTTGCAATAAGAGAATACTCTATATTGTGTCGGTTACTATTATTATAAGGTTGCATATACTACAGCAGTCTGGCATCAATCCGAGGTCCCGAAAATTCGTAGCAATTGATCACTTGGTGATAATTGCATTAGTGTATACAAGTCAACGTTCCGACTGTATACCAGGGAACAATTACTTCTGTTTGTGAGACAACTGACCGAGTCAGCACTTTGTCACCTATTTAATTTGTCGACTAGAATCACAGCAGAAAAATAGACGTATATAAAAATTGATAAGACCAAGTCCATGCAACAACATTCAAAGCTAATGTGCTGTGTTGTTGATAAACTTTAATTGATTCCATAAAATACATATACATTCTGAGGGTTTGACAAGTAAATCAGTATTGTGTCAATTGGTCAACTTGGCGACCAGAACCACTCCAGAATATTTTAAAATAAATAATATATACATCATTATATTATTATTACACAATAATTGTGAAGCAATTCTATGCTGTCAGCAGTTTAGCGGGCAACAAACCTAAAAATAAAACCCCTTATGCGGCAGGTACTGACCTATGTCACTGTGATAGACCAGTCAGCATAAATTTATTTTGCATTGCAATAATAAATTAAAAGTGGATTGGGTAAATTAAATATTTACTAGAACAATCAGCCGGACCGAAATTAAGGTCTGAATAATTTACATAAAAGAGCACCAGTGATAAACGCATAATCTTGACCACATATTAAGTGCGAGTCGGAGCGTACTTTTGTCTTGAACATAAACAAATACCCCCAACGGGTCAAGGTTAGCTAATATCATGGAGGAGATCTACGCTCAACAAACAGAACGGGGAGACGCCATTCAGTCGACGATCCGTAATTACAAAAAGGATTCTCCCGCAAGGAAGACGAAGGTGTCGTACTTTGCAGAAAAAATTGAAATGATGGAGTACCTATGGGAGAACTTTGAGAAAGGTCATCAGGAGTTGATGGAAAAATTGAATCATCAACCATCTGCCCATGACTAATTCAAAAAAGAGTACCACCCCAAGATGAAAAAGACGGTGGATGAAATCATAAAAATCTGGAAGGCTCAGATACTCAAACTGGAAGAGGAATCAGAGGCCGATCAGAAAGGAGAGAGGCAAAAGATAGTGCCACTGATGCGCCAACAGAAGGCAATGATTGCATCATTACTCCGAATTTTGAATCAGATAACATCTGAAGAAAAAAATCACTACAAGCCAATCATTGAAAAACAGTGGAAACAGATTGAACTCATCCACTTTGAAATATATAAGGCAGTAGCAGAACCTGTGAGTATTGGATATGACTTCAATGCGTATGTGGACGCCAAGTTAGTGCTCAACTTTGCCATAACAGCAGAAAAGGTGGTGCCTGTTCAAGCAGTGTCAGCACTCCAGTTACCAAAAATATCCATCCAAAAGTTTAATGGAAACTATTTGAAATGGCAACAATTTCATGGCATTTTTAAGAAAATGGTTCATGAATCAAACATACCCGCTGTACAAAAGATGTGGTATTTAAAAGCAAATCTATCAGGGGATGCCGAAAGATTAATTAGGCACCTTGAATTAACAGAAGTCAATTATGACACGGCTTGGAAAATGCTGCAAGAACAATTCAGCAATAAGCGTGTGTTGATTACGGCAGTTTTCGAAAAGTTATTTGATCATCCTAACATTGGAAACGACGCCCTGTCAATAAAGAATCTTCATGATAATATTCATGAATCTTTGCAAGCCTTAAAGAATATAGGCATTAACACAGAAACTTGGGATTCCACTATAATTTTCCATATGACGAGAAAATTAGATAGACTTACCCACACTTTATATGAACAATCCCTTTCCGATACAAGGGAATTGCAGAAGCCCATGGAGTTCCTGGCATTTTTGGAACAACGTTTTCTTGCCCTAGAGGCGATTGGTACCAAGCAGACCAGAGAAAAGCAAAAAATATGTGCATCAGCGTCTGGCACAAACTCATCTTCATGTCCGTTCTGTAGTAAATTTTTTTTTTTTTTTTAACGTTTTATTTGTTTGTAGGATCTCTTATATAGGCTTATAAGACTAACAACAATTTTCTAGGTTTATCTTAATCTAACACATAACCTAACATCTGAAAGATGCTACATTGATCTATGGCCCTGATTAATTACTAGAGGGTTGGGAGGTCGTTTCGTTGAAGACGAGTACTTTCACGTACTCGGGTTAATGATTTGGCCAGGGTATTCGGGTGTGCCTGCAGTTTAGCGGTGTACTTAAGCTGTTGTACCTTTATTTCGGTTATTACGCTAGGAATGTGTAGGTCTTTCTGTACATTTTCATTTCGGATATACCAAGGTGCTCCCGTGATGGTTCTGAGAACCTTGGATTGAGCCCTTTGTATGGTTTCGATGTTCCCCATAGTGCAGAGCCATATGTCCAGATGGGTTTGAATTCCAGACATAGGGGAGATCGTGCGTTGATAAGCCAATGTAGACCGATTGCTTTGAGCTTTAGTTGCTTTTTCTTGGCTTCGATATGCTTACGCCAAGTTAATCTTCTGTCGAGGTGAACTCCAAGATAAACAACATCGTCGGATTGAGGCACTGGCACATTGTTAAGCGTTAATGATGGGTAGTTTCTTCTATTGAGGGTAAACGTAACGGAGGTAGCCACTTTTCTACCTCCTTTAGGTGGGTTGCCAGTTGCTCAGCAGCTTTGATCGGACATTTGGAGCGGCTGAGGATAGCCGTGTCATCGGCGAAAGTAGATGTGATGAGTGTAGGGCTTGTTGGTATGTCCGCTGTGTACAAAAGATACAGAGTTGGGCCCAGCACGCTGCCTTGAGGTACACCTGCTTTTGATTCGAAGTCATCAGAGGTGAAGCTATTACATCGTACAGCGAATTTTCTGTTGGACAGATAAGATTCCATTAGCCTGTGTGTATATTGTGGGAGCGTCGCTTTTATTTTATATATTAGGCCGTCAATCCAGACTCGGTCAAAGGCTTGGGCGACATCGAGAAAAATTGCTGTGCAATATTCTTTTTGCTCGAATGCTGTGCGGATCTCTGAGGTGATACGGTTGACTTGTTCAATTGCTCATTGCTTATGAAGGAGTTCAATTAGTCGGTTGTTGGACTTGTGTTTTTCCTGCGTGTGGCTGATAATCGGGGTAGAGATATCTGCTGCTTCAATAAGCGTCGACTCTAGTGCAGAGGTGCAAAGCTCGATGTCTTCTTCGTCGTCCAGTTTGGGATTCAGCTCGATATACGTGGGCTTATTCGGTGAGGCATAGCCCATTTTGTTTGCTGGGTTGATGATTGTGTTATACAGCTGTTTGCCTTTTGGATTTACCAGGCGGGATCCCCAATGAGGGTGCTTGGCGTTGTAGTCTCCTGCAGCAATAAATCGTACTCCGAGTGTATTGAAGAAATCAATAAACTCTATTTCAGAGATTGAGAATCGTGGTGGGCAGTAAAGTGCAGCCACGGTTGTACTGCCGAAAGTGGTTTGGACACTTATTGAAGTTGCTTGTAGGTGTTGTTTGGCAAATCCATTGTGCAGACAGTGTTTAATCCGGTTTTTGATTAGGATACCAGTTCCTCCGTGAGCCTTGCCGTCTGGGTGATTTGTTGCGTAGAATACATATTTGGGTATTTGAAAGTTATTTTTGTTTGTGAGGTGTGTTTCTGATAGCAGCATAATATCAATATCATTTGAGTCCAGAAACAGTGACAATTCTTGTTTGTGCTTGGAAATGCCGTTTGCATTCCATAGTCCTATATGTAGTGCTGACATTATTTGTTATTGTCCATAAGCTTTTGAATAAGCAAGTTCTGATTCCTCATCAGTTCCTGCATGCAATTTTGCATGAACGTCATGAAATTTGTCATGTTTTGGTTGAGCGAGATCAACAATGTTTCGATCCCGTTGGGGTTGAATGGTAGCGGGATCTATTGTTTGAGTGGGCTGTGCATTTCCGTTGCGTAGCACGCTTGCAAAAGTTACTCCAGGAGTAGTTGATATTGGGGTCGCTGATGACCTTACAGCTCTTGAGAAGAATATTCCCGGTGTTGTTTGAGAGGGAATTAGTGTCGAGCCCTGGATACGAGCCGTTGATTTCTTTGCGTTGAGGCGGGCCTTGAGTTCCTTATAAACGGGGCATCCTCTGTAGTTCGCTGTGTGATTACCACCACAATTGCCGCACTTCCTTGTATTTTTATTTGATTTGTCATCGGTGCAGACACAATCTTTTTGAGTTTGTCCACAGCCAACGCAAACTGGGCGAAGGCTGCAGAAGGACTTCGTGTGCCCAAACTCCTGGCAATTAGTGCATTGTACCGGGTGTGTCCTCTTATGCGGCTCTTCGACAGTAATTCTGCGATGTAGCAGAAGTTGAAGATTGTAAATAGGGTGCACTGTGTTGGGTTTAAGTTTTTATCACATGTGGGCTGTAACTCCACTTTGAATAGAGGTTGCGGCACTTTATTTCTGTTCAGTATGTTTGAGACGGACTTTACCTCAAAGCCCTTCTCTCAATGCCTTTGATCACCGCTTGAAGGCCTTTGGCACTCTTTAGTTGGAATGTGTAGAAATTCACACTTTCCTTTCTAAAGTACTTTTCAATAGTACGATAGAATTCTTCACTTTTGGCTTGAACTTTGGTCTCTTTTATGTTACCCCAATTGAGTGGTGTCACATAAAAGTTGTTTTGACCAACTAGCGCTACCAATTTCGGCACCAAAGAAGTGCAGTTTGCACCACGGATATAGAATGGTGGTGGCTTGGCTTCAGAGGGTTTAATTTGGGAATCTCCTCCTTGAGATTCCGGCTGATTTGCCAATATTTGGAATCTATTGCTTTCCAATGCTTTTTGTTCAACAATGTTGTTTTTCGACATCTTGGGAGTGTTGCCCCTTTTTGTCTGAGGGCTAAGCTTTCGCTTGTTTATATTAATGTATCTGTCCATACCAGTCTGAACAGGTGACTTTGGATTCATCGTCACTGGATGGGCAGATTTTGTTGAGGTAGTCTGCTGGACGGTGATCGAAGGTATTGCAGACGTTGCTGCTGTTAGAGTTGTTGTTGGAGCATTAGCTGCAATTCTTGTTGTTGTGAGCGCGCTAACGGCGGTCGGCGAACCCGATGACCCAATTAACACTTCAGGTGTAAGCGAATTTGACGGTGAAGCGCATTGGGCGCTCCAAGACAAATTGTTGTTGCTGGTTGGTGTAGGCAATTTGCTCGTACTTGCACTTTTGGATTCAGCGCTCGTTGTAGTTGTGGTAGTTGGAGATACTACTGAGAAATACGCATTGTTGCGTTGCACAGAGAGCCGACGCTCGTTTTGTTGGTGAAGAATTTGTTCTTGTAGTTTCTGCTGGCGAGAGTCTAGTGAAGAAGGGCCCAAGTTAATCTCTTGACGCGTTGGCATTACTAGTAAATTTAGTTATTTACTAAGTATTGCTATTTGTAGATACAAATAACAATATAATTATAGTTGGGCGTCTCTGTGGCGACTGAGAGCCCTGTCACTTTGTTGTTTTAGCGTTGTTTTATTGCGCTGACACCGAAGAACTCGCGGAGTGCAATAAAAAGTACGTCCGATCGCGGTGACAGTCAATTGTCAATTGTAATAAGTAAATTGAATTACAAACTGTTTCAGTGTGATAAATTCAAAACTAAATCTGCAGCAGAACGTTTAAACTGGGTATAGCGACAGAGAATGTGTGTCAATTGTTTTAAAACCGACCACATGTCAAAGGCTTGTACCTGGAAGGGATTCTTGAAGTGCGAGAAAAAACACAATACATTGTTACATTTGGGAAACAACAACTTGAAACCAAATATAACAACCGCGGCGTCAACTGCATCCACATACGGAAGCCAGAAAAATTACACCTTACTAGCGACAGCCAGGGTAATTGTGAAAGGAACCAATGAGCCGGAAGGAGAATTTCGTGCTCTCCTAGATAGTGGTTACCAGGCCAATCTAATCTCAGAGAGATTAGTAAAGCAATTATCATTGAAAATAGAAAAGGCATCGCTACGAATCGAAGGAGTAGGAGGGCAACCACAGATCAGTAGATCCAGAGTAAATGTACTTGTGAAATCAAAATACACCGATTTCAGTACAAGAGTGGAAGCATTTGTGCTACCGCACATTGTAGCAGATCAACCCACTGAAGCAATAAATCAGAAGTTTGACTTGCCGAAAACCATACCTCTAGCGGATCCCAACTTCAACAAAACTAGTAAAATCGATTTATAACTAGGAGCAGATTACCATTTCTCGATTCTACTACCTGGACAAGTAAAACAGAATAAGTGTCCAACTCTCCAAAATTCAGAATTTGGTTGGATCATTGCTGGAAAGATAAATATGGCTACATCTGCACCTGCTACTTGTATGGTGGCTACCAAGCCTGATGAACTGTTGGAGCGTTTCTGGAAACTGAATACCTTGGAACCTGAAAAAATATACAAAGGTTCAGAGGAAGAATATTGCGAAAAGCATTTCTTGGACAATTTACATAAAGCTGCGGATGGAAGATTGTTTGTAAAACTGCCATTTGCTGAAGACTCTTCATTGTTGGGGGAGTCTCGTGATGTGGTTGTTAGGAGGTTCCTATCACTGGAAAATAGGATGAGCCCAGAAATAATGACTGAATATGTGAAGTTCATGAAGGAATATGAACAGCTTGGACACATGAAAGAAGAATTGCCAGAAAGAATACCAAAGCAGCATTACTTCATACCTCATCATTGTGTACTTAAACCTGACAGTACCACAACAAAATTAAGAGTTTTATTTGATGCTTCATGTAAAATATCTTCAGGAAAGTCTTTGAATGATATCTTGTACCCAGGACCAGTGGTACAAAGTCAGCTATTTTCAATCCTACTGAGGTTTAGGACACATAAATATGTTTTCACTGCGGACATAGAGGAAATGTATCAAGACAAGTGTGGATTAATCCAGATGATCAATTCAACCAAATGATTGTCTGGAGATACAGCCCAAATGAGAAACTAAAATATTATCGTTTGAAGACAGTCACATATGGAACAACGTCGGTTCCTCGCAACAAAAAGTTTGGAATATTTGGCAATTAAAAACAAGGAAAAATTTGCCGCTATAGCAACAACACTAAAAGATGATTTCTATGTGGATGATTGGCTTACCGGAGCAGACAGCTTGGCAGAAGCACTGCAAATCAGACAAGGGCTGGTTAAAATCCTAAAACCAGCCGGATTCAATCTAAGAAAATGGTGCTCAAACAATGCACAGCTACTGGAGGACATCCCAAAGGACGACATATACAGTAGCATTAATTTAGGTGATGCACTGGATCAATTAAGTGTGAAAACTTTAGGCATAACTTGGATGCCTGAAGAGGACAAGCTTTGTGGAAAGGCCCAGCGACACATGAGAGGAATCACAAGACGTGTAATCCTTTTCAATGCCTTCATCTGCCAAGGTGATGGTCTCCTGGTTACTTCTCAAGTAACCGCATTGTGCATTGCCCCCATTCAGTAAACGCGGTATGTATTCAGACTCTTTCAACCAATGAAGGTCGGTTTCCTGGCAAACCGACAAGCATTTCCCCACGACAGCATATGTTTCATCCCTCGCGATAGCCACAGTGTTATAGTCCAGAATGAGTTTTTTGCCCATGATGATCGTTGGGTACAAGCGTAGTAGGCTATAGCTCTTGTCTAGTACCTTAGGGATCGCTAAAATGTAGAGAAGAGTGGTTCCGTTTGATAAAATTGTAGGCCGGGCAAATTCGATGGCCTCCACCGCGTTTTGGTACGGCAGGCCGCTGACTTCGCTTAGAATATTGTCCACCTCCTGGTGATCCAGTAAATTAGTGTTCACGCTTCCCTCTTTCGCCAGTTGGCAGGCTCCTGTTATTTCATGTATTTGTTCAAAAATAATAACGGCCCGGTGTGGGATCGAGGTGGCCGCATGAACGTCGCCGTCTATAGAGTTTATTTTCCCAATGAGGGAGTTTAGCCTCTGGAGCGTTTCTCCCTAAAAACAGCATTCCAATCTGCCGCATCCGGGGATCGAGCTAGCCATACAGTTTTCATACAGTTTTCTTCTTTTTAATTCTTTAATCAATTTTTTTATTTTTGCAATTTTGTTATTATATTTTTATTATCTCTTCCACTTTCCCTTCTTCTAATCCCACTTCTTTATTCGCGCGTGAGCTGCCTTTTGGCATGCCCTCCTATGCCGTTTGTGGGAGGCTCCCATTATCCCTTTTGGCTCGGGCCTACTGGGGTGGGAGTGACTCCACATCCTCCCATTGGAGGATTCCGTCGGCAAAAGACACGCCTGACGGCCACTGCTCACACGCACTTCAATTTCTTTCCCCTTTATTTTTCCTTTTTCGTTTTATTTTTTTCTTATTTTTTGCTTTACTCTTGGGATTATTTTTCTTTCGTAATTTTTGTTTCGAATTTCCACTTTATTTTTTTCTTTTTCCTTTTGCATGTTTTCTTATTTTTTTGCTTTGCTCATTTGTGTTTTATTCTTGGGATAATTTTTTTTGCATAATTTTTTGTTTTTAGATTTCCTTAAAACTAATTAATAAAAAATAACTGTTCACAGCCTGCCACCGTCGGCGAGTTTTAACATTTTTTTGTTGCAATTTTTACAGAGAAAAACAAAAACGGGATCTTTATTGTTCACTTTATTGCTGAAGTTTCAATTTTTCACTGTCTTTGGTAATTTTTATTTTCCTTTTTAGTTTTTTTTTTCCTGACCGTGTTCGCTTTATTTTTCGTTTTTGATTTTTTAGTTGTCTTTTGTCACTTTGTTCATCGAGATATTTTTTTTTTTTTACATAACCGCCTCCGGCCATAGATGCACAAGGAGATACCCTCGGCAGCCGCGGCAGGAGACGGTCCCTGCTCGGGCGCCAGTTAAGGTCGGGTTCCAGTGTTGAGAGTTTAACAACAGTTACTTAACTTAACACTATGTTTTCCAGACAGTTCACAATTGTACTTTATTCTCTTAGACTTTACTTTGGTTGGCTTCGGCTTCCCCCCATAGGGAATGTCAGCAGTGTTTAGCTAAAACCAGTTGGGAATTATACGAGAAACTTGTGTGAACAATTATACACAATTCCGTAGTGTGCTTTCTGGGTTAATATTTTAGTAATAGCCTACTAAGGTAATAAGGGGTGTTAACTTATATATACCCTGCAATTCTACTTGCGTTTTTATTTCGAAACATTTTGGTGACCCCGACTTTGGTCAACAAGGCGACCAATATAAACAACGCGCAAAAGGACTTTGGTCAACAAAGCGACCAATATAAATAACGCACAAAAGGACGTTGGTCAACAAGGCGACCAATTTAAACAACGCGCAAAACGGACTTTGGTCAACAAGGCAATAAGATAATCGTCTTATTAATACTACGCTTTGGAAAAATTGATATTCCTTTGCGAGGGCACGGGTTTGCAGTCTGGCATCAATCCGAGGTCCCGAAAATTCGTAGCAATTGATCACTTGGTGATAATTGCATTAGTGTATACAAGTCAACGTTCCGACTGTATACCAGGAAACAATTACTTCTGTTTGTGAGACAACTGACCGAGTCAGCACTTTGTCACCTACTCAATTTGTCGACTAGAATCACAGCAGAAAAATATACATATATAAAAATTAATCAGACCAAGTCCATGCAACAACATTCAAAGCTAATGTGCTGTGTTGTTGATAAACTTTAATTGATTCCACAAAATACATATACATTCTGAGGGTTTGACAAGTAAATCAGTATTGTATCAATTGGTCAACTTGGCGACCAGAACCACTCCAGAATATTTTAAAATAAATAATATATACATCATTATATTATTATTACACAATAATTGTGGAGCAATTCTATGCTGTCAGCAGTTTAGCGGGCAACAAACCTAAAAATAAAACCCCTTATGCGGCAGGTACTGACCTATGTCACTGTGATAGACCAGTCAGCATAAATTTATTTTGCATTGCAATAATAAATTAAAAGTGGATTGGGTAAATTAAATATTTACTAGAACAATCAGCCGGACCGAAATTAAGGTCTGAATAATTTACATAAAAGAGCACCAGTGATAAACGCATAATCTTGACCACATATTAAGTGCGAGTCGGAGCGTACTTTTGTCTTGAACATAAACAAATACCCCCAACGGGTCAAGGTTAGCTAATATCATGGAGGAGATCTACGCCCAACAAACAGAACGGGGAGACGCCATTCAGTCGACGATCCGTAATTACAAAAACGATTCTCCCGCAAGGAAGACGAAGGTGTCGTACTTTGCAGAAAAAATTGAAATGATGGAGTACCTATGGGAGAACTTTGAGAAAGGTCATCAGGAGTTGATGGAAAAATTGAATCATCAACCATCTGCCCATGACTAATTCAAAAAAGAGTACCACCCCAAGATGAAAAAGACGGTGGATGAAATCATAAAAATCTGGAAGGCTCAGATACTCAAACTGGAAGAGGAATCAGAGGCCGATCAGAAAGGAGAGAGGCAAAAGATAGTGCCACTGATGCGCCAACAGAAGGCAATGATTGCATCATTACTCCGAATTTTGAATCAGATAACATCTGAAGAAAAAAATCACTACAAGCCAATCATTGAAAAACAGTGGAAACAGATTGAACTCATCCACTTTGAAATATATAAGGCAGTAGCAGAACCTGTGAGCATTGGATATGACTTCAATGCGTATGTGGACGCCAAGTTAGTGCTCAACTTTGCCATAACAGCAGAAAAGGAGGTGCCTGTTCAAGCAGGGTCGGCACTCCAGTTACCAAAAATATCCATCCCAAAGTTTGATGGAAACTATTTGAAATGGCAACAATTTCATGACATTTTTAAGAAAATGGTTCATGAATCAAACATACCCGCTGTACAAAAGATGTGGTATTTAAAAGCAAATCTATCAGGGGATGCCGAAAGATTAATTAGGCACCTTGAATTAACAGAAGTCAGTTATGACACGGCTTGGAAAATGCTGCAAGAACGGCAGTTTTCGAAAAGTTATTTGATCATCCTAACATTGGAAACGACGCCCTGTCAATAAAGAATCTTCATGATAATATTCATGAATCTTTGCAAGCCTTAAAGAATATAGGCATTAACACAGAAACTTGGGATTCCACTATAATTTTCCATATGACGAGAAAATTAGATAGACTTACCCGCACTTTATATGAACAATCCCTTTCCGATACAAGAGAATTGGGAAAGAGACAGGGAAAGGCAAAAAATATGTGCATCAGCGTCGCACAAACTCATCTTCATGTTCGTTCTGCAGTAAGTTAAATCACAAACTGTTTCAGTGTGATAAATTCAAAACTAAATCTGCAGCAGAACGTTTAAACTGGGTACAGCGACAGAGAATGTGTGTCAATTGTTTTAAAACCGACCACATGTCAAAGGCTTGTACCTGGAAGGGATCCTTGAAGTGCGAGAAAAAACACAATACATTGTTACATTTGGGAAACAACAACTTGAAACCAAATATAACAACCGCGGCCTCAACTGCATCCACATACGGAAGCCAGAAAAATTACACCTTACTAGCGACAGCCAGGGTAATTGTAAAAGGAACCAATGAGCGGGAAGGAGAATTTCGTGCGCTCCTAGATAGTGGTTACCAGGCCAATCTAATCTCAGAGAGATTAGTAAAGCAATTATCATTGAAAATAGAAAAGGCATCGCTACGAATCGAAGGAGTAGGAGGGCAACCACAGATCAGTAGATCCAGAGTAAATGTACTTGTGAAATCAAAATACACCGATTTCAGTACAAGAGTGGAAGCATTTGTGCTACCGCACATTGTAGCAGATCAACCCACTGAAGCAATAAATCAGAAGTTTGACTTGCCGAAAACCATACCTCTAGCGGATCCCAACTTCAACAAAACTAGTAAAATCGATTTATAACTAGGAGCAGATTACCATTTCTCGATTCTACTACCTGGACAAGTAAAACAGAATAAGTGTCCAACTCTCCAAAATTCAGAATTTGGTTGGATCATTGCTGGAAAGATAAATATGGCTACATCTGCACCTGCTACTTGTATGGTGGCTACCAAGCCTGATGAACTGTTGGAGCGTTTCTGGAAACTGAATACCTTGGAACCTGAAAAAATATACAAAGGTTCAGAGGAAGAATATTGCGAAAAGCATTTCTTGGACAATTTACATAAAGCTGCGGATGGAAGATTGTTTGTAAAACTGCCATTTGCTGAAGACTCTTCATTGTTGGGGGAGTCTCGTGATGTGGTTGTTAGGAGGTTCCTATCACTGGAAAATAGGATGAGCCCAGAAATAATGACTGAATATGTGAAGTTCATGAAGGAATATGAACAGCTTGGACACATGAAAGAAGAATTGCCAGAAAGAATACCAAAGCAGCATTACTTCATACCTCATCATTGTGTACTTAAACCTGACAGTACCACAACAAAATTAAGAGTTTTATTTGATGCTTCATGTAAAATATCTTCAGGAAAGTCTTTGAATGATATCTTGTACCCAGGACCAGTGGTACAAAGTCAGCTATTTTCAATCCTACTGAGGTTTAGGACACATAAATATGTTTTCACTGCGGACATAGAGGAAATGTATCAAGACAAGTGTGGATTAATCCAGATGATCAATTCAACCAAATGATTGTCTGGAGATACAGCCCAAATGAGAAACTAAAATATTATCGTTTGAAGACAGTCACATATGGAACAACGTCGGTTCCTCGCAACAAAAAGTTTGGAATATTTGGCAATTAAAAACAAGGAAAAATTTGCCGCTATAGCAACAACACTAAAAGATGATTTCTATGTGGATGATTGGCTTACCGGAGCAGACAGCTTGGCAGAAGCACTGCAAATCAGACAAGGGCTGGTTAAAATCCTAAAACCAGCCGGATTCAATCTAAGAAAATGGTGCTCAAACAATGCACAGCTACTGTAGGACATCCCAAAGGACGACATATACAGTAGCATTAATTTAGGTGATGCACTGGATCAATTAAGTGTGAAATTTTTTGGCATAACTTGGATGCCTAAAGAGGACAAGCTTTTTTTAAGGCCCAGCGACACATGAGAGGAATCACAAGACGTGTAATCCTTTCAGAAATAGTGCAAATATTTGATCCATTGGGACTATTTGCGCCTGTGGTCGTACGTGCCAAAATCCTACTGCAACACATAGCGTTCATAAAATTGGAAATGGATGCCGAGTTACCAGCTAATCTGGAAAATCAGTGGGAAGCATATCGTGCGGATTTGCTAGAATTAAATCAAATGCAAAGCTTTGTGGCAACATTACCACTAATATTGGGCGAAAACTATACCATTAGAGTAGCAACTAGATTGCAACAAGCTCCCGTACCAAGGGATACAAGGAACCCGTATTAACTTCCTTACGGGGATCCTATTGTAAAGATGATCCTGCAGAAACTACATGAAGAAAACATGTATTGCGGGCAAGAGGCCCTTCGTGGTATTGCTCGACAGCATTATCACATTATCAAGATCAAGTCAATGATCAGAAATGTAATCCAAAATTGTGTAAGGTGCACAAGATTTCGGCCACAACTATTTAAACAAGTCATGGGAGATCTACCGGAGCATCGAGTCTCACAAGCTCGACCGTTCCTTAACGCAGGTGTTGACTACTACGGACCTCTCTGGATTCACCACAAGGTGAGAGGAAAGAGGCCAGACAAGGCATATATAGCTGTGTTCGTATGCTTTGCAACTAAGGCTATACATTTGGAACTGGTGGGCGACTTATCCACATCCTCATTTTTGGGCGCCCTACAGAACTTCATAGGAAGACGAGGAAAATGTCAAACACTCCATTGTGACAATGCTACAAACTTTGTAGGAGCGCACAACCAATTGAAAGAACTGACTGAGTCAATCCACTCCGAGAAGGCCTCAAGTGCTATTTTGGAATTTTGCATTCAAAAAGGAGTACAATTCAAATTCATTCCGCCACGTTCTCCACGTTTCGGAGGCTTGTGGGAGGCAGCAGTAAAATCAGCCAAACACCTGATCCTCAAGAATGTGTCAACAGCGAATTTAACATTCGAACAGCTGTCAACAATCATTGTTAATGTGGAAGCAGTACTCAACTCACGGCCATTAACACCAAACTCAAATGAACCAAACGATTTGACCGCCCTGACGCCAGGTCATCTGCTTATTGGCGAGCCATTAGTAGCACAGCCAGATGCAGAAACGGTCCAAAGGAGATCGTTACCCGAACAATGGGACTTAGTTCAGAGATTGAAACACACTTTCTGGACACAATGGTCACAAGAGTACTTGCAGGAACTACAGAGTGCTTCCAAGTGGAAGAAACCATACAACAATGTCAAGGAAGGAATGATGGTGATCCTAAAAGAAGAAAACGTGCCAATGCTACAATGGCCAATTGGACGAATCATCAAGAAATACCCTGGTCCCGATGGATATGTGAGGGTGGTGGATGTAAAAACTGCTAAAGGAATCTTCAAACGAGCGATTCACAAACTGGCTCCACTACTTCCAAACGTAGAGCCAGGCGAAAAGCGAAAATTGGACAGTACAGATGAAGATAATAGGCAAACAATCGAAAACATGGAGGAGCATGGCGAACCAAAGCCAAAACGCATCGCTACAGTACTACCAACTCTAGCAATAACAATTTTAATGATGTTATTTATGCTACCACTGGCTCTGGCGCAGTCAGTAAACATAACACAATTTGACGATTAACCAGGCATATACTACAAAAAAATTGGAACATCTCAATTTACTGGATCTGACTGGACAATTATTGCGTATTATGATTTAAATACATATTTGGAAGAAATTGAGTCATATGCCAACGGATTAAAACGAGTAGGAGACATGTGTTCACAACTATCTCCACCAGAGCCATCACATCTTCGACGAAATAATAACAGGAAATGAATTTCTGCACATTAAGCGGATGAAACGAGCTCCATTGGAAATCGTTGGGTCCATTGCCAAAGGAGTATTTGGAATTGTGGACTCAGAATACGCGGAAAAAATGTCACAAAAGATCAAAAAGGTGAAAGTCAATGAAGAATATTTACTGTCATTGATGCGAAATCAGACATCAATCATTGACTCAACTATAAACATATTTAAAAGAGATGAAGAAACTGTCAAGAAACGCTTCAAACAATTGGATCAACAAATGAGTGACCTATCAAATACTCAACTATCTTTGATAGCGGCAAACTTACAACGCATACAGGCAGAGTTTACCCATGTGCTAACTGATATCCACCACAACCAGATTAGCCCACTTCTACTGTCTCCGAAACAACTATACCAGCAGGCGGCACAATTAAAAGCTCATCTTCCACCAAGATTGGCGGTGCCAGGATCGGACACTGACATAATGCCATTATATAAACACATGAAGGCGGAAGGAACTATAGTGAAGGATCATGTGATCTTTAAGATCACCTTGCCTCTCGTATCCACTGAGACCCTGGAGTTACATAACTTAATTCCCATTCCGGCAATCGGTCATCATGGAATCATGATCATGGATGTTGAAATCCCAATTATCGCAGTAAATAGACACAGAGATCAGTACATTGGTTTGTCAACAAAGGACCTGGCACAATGCTACTCAATGAAGGAAGAGGAATACATTTGTTTCAACAAACAAACAACTTTCACTACTAATAGTAGCTGCGAGTTTCAATTGTTTAGAGAAAAGACGTCAACTATGTGCCATATTAAGCAAACCAATAAGGCGTTTGTATGGTACGACCTGCACTACAAAAATCGCTGGATATTTGCGACAAAATCGCCGATGGAACTATCAGCAGTATGCGATGACAATATGATCAGCGTGACCATTAATCAAGGAGGTCTTCTATTTATGGATCCAGGGTCCGCACTTCAAGTTTCTGGTCACCGTGTGGAAACTACCGGATTGCTGAACTTATCATATGCACGATTTGGTAACTTCTCATATGACACAATACCAAATATAACCAAGGCCACCTTGATGAACAATACTTTGCAATTAGGCTCTCAGAAAATAGAGAGTTTAAGCAATCAACTATTAGCCACGACCCAGATAATACTACCAAATGAACTTGAAGTACCCCACCACCACCATTACATCTCATATGCAGCGTTGGCGACATCCATAATATTACTGGTTGCATATGTAATAAAGGTGTGGAGTACAAAGAGACCCGTCAACCTTCAACCAAACCAACATGAGATGACCCACCAAAATGAAGCAAGAGAATCAAATAACCTACAGTCATCCAGGTCACAGGAATTCGATATCAACGTAGAGTAATGTTGAACAAGTGTTCAACGGCCGGGAGAATGTTGGTGCTTGGTTTAAATAGATATAAGTACACAAAACACCACTACATTCTACACAATTATCACCCGAATTGTAATAACAAAATTTTTTTTTTTTTTTTAACGTTTTATTTGTTTGTTGGATCTCTTATATAGGCTTATAAGACTAACAACAATTTTCTAGGTTTATCTTAATCTAACACATAACCTAACATCTGAAAGATGCTACATTGATTTATGGCCCTGATTAATTACTAGAGGGTTGGGAGGTCGTTTCGTTGAAGACGAGTACTTTCACGTACTCGGGTTAATGATTTGGCCAGTTTATTCGGGTGTGCCTGCAGTTTAGCGGTGTATTTAAGCTGTTGTACCTTTATTTCGGTTATTACGCTAGGAATGTGTAGGTCTTTCTGTACATTTTCATTACGGATATACCAAGGTGCTCCCGTGATGGTTCTGAGAACCTTGGATTGAGCCCTTTGTATGGTTTCGATGTTCCCCATAGTGCAGAGCCATATGTCCAGATGGGTTTTAATACAGAGTTGTAGAGGAGAACTTTGAATTCCAGACATAGGGGAGATCGTGCGTTGATAAGCCAATGTAGACCGATTGCTTTGAGCTTTAGTTGCTTTTTCTTTGCTTCGATATGCTTACGCCAAGTTAATCTTCTGTCGAGGTGAACTCCAAGATATACAACATCGTCGGATTGAGGCACTGGCACATTGTTAAGCGTTAATGATGGGTAGTTTCTTCTATTGAGGGTAAACGTAACGGAGGTAGCCACTTTTCTACCTCCTTTAGGTGGGTTGCCAGTTGCTCAGCAGCTTTGATCGGACATTTGGAGCGGCTGAGGATAGCCGTGTCATCGGCGAAAGTAGATGTGATGAGTGTAGGGCTTGTTGGTATGTCCGCTGTGTACAAAAGATACAGAGTTGGGCCCAGCACGCTGCCTTGAGGTACACCTGCTTTTGATTCGAAGTCATCAGAGGTGAAGCTATTACATCGTACAGCGAATTTTCTGTTGGACAGATAAGATTCCATTAGCCTGTGTGTATATTGTGGGAGCGTGGCTTTTATTTTATATATTAGGCCGTCAATCCAGACTCGGTCAAAGGCTTAGGCGACGTCGAGAAAAATTGTTCTGCAATATTCTTTTTGCTCGAATGCTGTGCGGATCTCTGAGATGATACGGTTGACTTGTTCAATTGTGCCATGCTTTTCACGGAAGCCAAACTGATGATGAGGGATTATATTTTGGTTAACTAAGATTGTATTTATACGGAGTTGTAGGACTTTTTCAAATAGTTTTGAAAGACTTGGCAATAAACTGATGGGTCTGTATGATGATGGCTGTGTTTTGTCCTTTCCGGGTTTTGGGATCATTATGATTACTGATTTTTTCCAACTTATGGGAAAATGACCACTTTTTACTATCGCGTTGAAAAGCTTGCAGATGTAACGCACGGCACAGATCGGGAGTTCTCGGATCATTTTCGGGGTTATTTTGTCATGGCCGGGCGACTTTCTTGGGTTTAGATAGTTTTTAATAATTGCAGAAATTTCCTCCGCTTGGAATTTCGGTGGCTCGGTTTCCACTGGGGTGCTTAGAGGGGGAAGCTGAAAAGAGTTTGTTGACGTATATGGCAGAAAGACCGTTTTTAGATGAGCTGCAAAGATGAGTGCTCTTTCTTCGTCTGAACGGGCCCATTTGCCAGATGGGCATCGTATAGGTGAAATTATCTCGGCTGGAGCAGTTATGGTTGGATGTGATTTCCACAGTGGATATTTGGTGCTGGTAGGGGAGAGCTTCTCGATGTATAGCCGCTGTGTCCTTGATTCTTCTTGTCTTAGCGCTTTTGCTAGAGTTCGCGAAGCTGCCTATAGGCTGCCGGTGATCGAGACATTTGCCATTCTCGCCTGAGCCGTCTTTTATCTGCTAGAAGGAGTTCAATTAGTCGGTTGTTAGGCTTGTGTTTTTCCTGCGTGTGGCTGATAATCGGGGTAGAGATATCTGCTGCTTCAATAAGCGTCGACTCTAGTGCAGAGGTGCAAAGCTCGATGTCTTCTTCGTCGTCCAGTTTGGGATTCAGCTCGATATGGGTGCTTATGTATTTTTTTAATCTGAGCCAGTTTGTTTTTCAATTTGTTAGCCCGAGTGGTTGCTTTATTATTTATGGTTGTGTTAATATAGTGAAAACTACTGGCGAGTGGTCCGATGACAATTCTGCTAGTGACTCTGCCGTTATCAAATTGTGCGCAATTCCCCTGGTGATTGCAAAGTCTATTAGATCTGGGAGCTTGCGTGGATCTGCTGGCCAGTACGTGGGCTTATTCGGTGAGGCATATCCCATTTTGTTTGCTGGGTTGATGATTGTGTTATACAGCTGTTTGCCTTTTGGATTTACCAGGCGAGATCCCCAATGAGGGTGCTTGGCGTTGTAGTCTCCTGCAGCAATAAATCGTACTCCGAGTGTATTGAAGAAATCAATAAACTCTATTTCAGAGATTGAGAATCGTGGTGGACAGTAAAGTGCAGCCACGGTTGTACTGCCGAAAGTGGTTTGGACACTTATTGAAGTTGCTTGTAGGTGTTGTTTGACAAATCCATTGTGCAGACAGTGTTTAATCCGGTTTTTGATTAGGATACCAGTTCCTCCGTGAGCCTTGCCGTCTGGGTGATTTGTTGCGTAGAATACATATTTGGGTATTTGAAAGTTATTTTTGTTTGTGAGGTGTGTTTCTGATAGCAGCATAATATCAATATCATTTGAGTCCAGAAACAGTGACAATTCTTGTTTGTGCTTGGAAATGCCGTTTGCATTCCAGAGGCCTATGTGTAGTGCTGACATTATTTGTTATTGTCCATAAGCTTTTGAATAAGCAGGTTCTGATTCCGCATCAGTTCCTGCATGCAATTTTGCATGAACGTCATGAAATTTGTCATGTTTTGATTTAGCGAGATCAACAACGTTTCGATCCCGTTGGGGTTCTGGCCAAGTACGGATGGACTTGGGGCTGCGTTAGATTGTATGGTGGCGGGATCTACTATTTGAGTGGTCTGTGCATTTCCATTGCGTAGCACGCTTGCAAAAGTTACTCCAGGAGTAGTTGTTATTGGAGTCGCTAATGACCTTACGGCTCTTGAGAAGAATATTCCCGGTGTGGTTTGCGAGGAAATAAGTGTCGAGCCCTGGAAACGAGCCGTAGATTTCTTTGCGTTAAGACGGGCCTTCAGTTCCTTATAGACAGGACATCCTCTGTAATTTGCGGTGTGATTTCCGCCGCAGTTGCTGCACTTCCTAGTATTGATGTTTGATTTGTTGTCGGAGCAGACACAGTGTTGTTGAATTTGTCCGCAGCCAACGCAAACTGGGCGAAGGCTGCAGAATGATTTTGTATGCTCAAACTCCTGGTTATTGTTGCATTGTAGAGGGTGATTCCTCTGGTGTGGCTCTCGACAGTGATTCTGCGGTGTAGCAAGAGTTGTAGATTATATATCGGGTGCACTGCGTTGGTTTTTAATGTTTTATCACACGTGGGCTGTAACTCCACTTTGAACAGGGGTTGCGGCACTTTATTTCTGTTCAGTATGTTTGAGACGGACTTTACCTCAAAGCCCTTCTCTCAATGCCTTTGATCACCGCTTGAAGGCCTTTGGCACTCTTTAGTTGGAATGTGTAGAAATTCACACTTTCCTTTCTAAAGTACTTTTCAATAGTACGATAGAATTCTTCACTTTTGGCTTGAACTTTGGTCTCTTTTATGTTACCCCTATTGAGTGGTGTCAAATAAACTCTGTTAAATGTAGGAATTTTCGAAACAATTGGAACCTTTGCTAAATGTAGGAATTTTCGAAGCACTTAAGACATTAATCGAATTTAAAACAAACTTGAATCGAATGTAAGAATCTTTGCAGTAATTGAAAGCTTGTGTATGTACACAACTTGGAACTTTGTTGAATTTAGGAAATTTCGAATCAATTCGGACTTTTATTCGTTCATGTAAGAATTTTCGAAATGTGGACTGTATACTTTATTTGACGAAATTATGTTTGAATAAAAATCAATAAATCGGGCCTACACAAATGTATATAACAATTTTACTGGTGATTATCCGATAATAAAATTTTTCTTTTTTGTGAACTTTGGTCGAAAAAGGATAGACGGCTACGTGTTGTTGTTTGCGCAAGAAGAAAAATTGAAAAAAAAAGGAAAACTGTACGTTATATTTCTTCCGATGTTCGCTTGGAAACGATTTTGTGTTCTTGGCAGAAATGCAAATACACCGACAATAAATTTAACTTTAAGGAACAAACAACCCGAAGGCAAAAATCCGAAATTAGTTCACAAAATTAAAAAAATTTTTTTTTTTATATTTTTATTTTAAAATGAAATGTTGCAATGTTTTTTTATTTAATTTGGAATCCTGCACCAAAAAAATAATTTTTAAAATGCGTTGTTGTAATTTAAATGTAGGAGAAATAATATGTATATGTTGTGATTCATATGTGTGTGTAATATATTTATTATAGAATATGTTAAATATATTTATTTTGGGTATGGATGTGTGTAATATATTTATTATGCAATGTGTAAAATATATTATGGATGGAATATGTAAAAAATATTATGGAATGTAAAATATATTTATTATGGATGGAATGTATAAAATATATTTATGCATTGAATGTGCAAAATATTTATTATGTATATGGAATGTGTGTAAGGAAAAATATGTCCATTAAATTGCCGTCGTGTAAACCTTGAAAACGGAGCCGATAACAAGTGTAGGAATGGTGAACAATCGGAATAGTCGTGTATGTTTTTTTTTTTTTTTTTTAATTCGTTTATTAATACATAATATATGCATGATATAAAACAGTATTACAATGGGGATTTACAGATTTGTATGGTAGAATGATAAAGAAAGGAGAGAGAATGAATACAATATATAGAAAGGAAAGGAAATAGATAGAGAGTTGTGCCATAAGAGAACTGCGGTACTAACGGGGGTTATTGCGTCTCAGAACAATGGCGGGCGGCTTACGCCCCTCCTATCCTTCGTGCTTTTTCGACTTCGCGAAGGGCATTGGTTATAATGGCTGCGTATTTACAGACCGCTGACCAGTTCTCCTTTTTGTTTAGCATTATCTTTGTCAGGTTTCCTACTCCCATTTTCTCGCCCAGAGTTGCTTCTAGGCTCTGTCGTTCTTTGATGAACCTCGGGCATTGGAATAGTACATGCTCTCAGTTCGAAGGTGACTTCTCCGTGTTGCCTGTTTAGCCAGTCACCTATATTAGGAATCAGCCGGTAGGTCCACCTGCCCTTTTGAAACATGGCCCAGCGCATCTGCCACTCCTCTTGGCTATTTCTTTTTGCTTCTTGTCTCGCTATTTTTTTTGCCAGTGGCGTCCAAGCGTTACTTTGCCTCCTAGCGAAAAAATATGCTGCTTCACGAGCTACCAAGTCGATAGGTGTCATACCTGCTAGAACCAGTGCAGCATCGTCGGATATTGTTCTGAAGCCGCGGCACACTCGTAGGGCGCCTAGGCGATATGTTGCTTCTATGCCTTGCCTATGTGATTTGCATTCCATCGCCTTTACCCAAACAGGTGCACCATAAAGCATTGTAGATTTTAGAACGCTCATCAGGAGCAATCTTTGGCCTTGCCTTGGTCCTCTTGAATTAAGAGGGATTCGATTTAGGCCCCTTCCCAGTTCCGACGCTTTGCTGCTGACCATTGCCAAGTGCTGCTTGAAGCAGAGGCGAGTGTCTAACATAACTCCCAAGTATCTGATGCACCTTGATGACTTAATTTTGCATGTGCCAATCGATATTTCCGCTGTTTCAACAACTTTCCGGCTGCTAATTAAATCCGTCTTTGTTTTATGATCTGCTGACTCCAGTTCTGCATTGGTTAGCCACTGCTTAATTGTGCCCACCGCTGCTACCGTTTTGGCCTCAGCATCGTGGAGATGTTTCGCCACGACCACGGGATCTGCAAACGCAAGATGCCGTCGTACATTGCGTTCCACAGGAGAGAGTACTCTGTGTACTCGTGTACCACTCTTGGTGTTGTAACGCAAGACGCAATTTCGAAAGTAATCCTCTATAATTAGTATGAGGCGTTCGGGAAAATGGAACCATTTAAGTGACTCTAAAATCCGACTCCAATTGGCCGTGTTAAAGGCATTTTTTATGTCTAGTGTGGTGATCAGACAATATTTTTTGCTTCCTCCTTTCCATCGTTGTCCCTCGGTGGCTTTGGTAGCTATATCCACAACGATTTATAGTGCATCAATGGTTGACCTTTTTTTCGAAATCCGAATTGCAGGGGAGCTAGATCACCCGCCTGTTTGATTGCCCATTCTAGTCGTGCGGCTATTATCTTTTCGAAGATTTTTGCCATCGAGCTTAATAGACAAATCGGTCTGTAGGCTGAAGGGTCTTTTGCGGGCTTGTTTGGCTTAGGAAGAAGTACCAGGTCCTGGATTTTTCAGCAATTGGGGAAGGAACAATCGGCTATGCATTTATTAAAAACTTCTGCGAGTTTATCAGGGCAGATGGAAACCGCGAGTTTTAATGCTTTATTTGGTACCCCGTCTGGACCAGGCGCTTTTCGGTCCTGCATATTTGCCGTGGCTAAAAACACTTCCTCTATGGTTACCTGTTCGTCTTCTGCGATGCGTTGTTGTATTGATCTTCTTGGGCCTACTGATTACGTATTAGGGAACAAAGTTTCCACAATGTGTTTTAATTGGTCTTCTTCTGGAACAACCGGCTTGTTAGCTTTGAATTTTTTGGTCACCAATTTAAATGCTTTCCCCCAGATATCATTTTCTGCTGCGTCCCAGAGTTCTAGATAGGATTTTCTTTTGCTTTCCTTTATTGCTTTTTTCAGTTCCTTTCGTCTGTCCGCATATTGCGACTGAAGCGCTGGAAAACTCGAGCTCCGAGCCTGAATTCAGTACCATAAGGTCTAATGTTGCAAGAGCCTCCATTAAGATGCGGCCTCTGGTGTTCGTTTGGCTACTGCCCCATTCCTCTGACCAGGAGTTGAAATCGCCTGCTACTACTATTTTTTGCTTACCTCTAGCATCCGTGGCAAGCCGATCAAGTGCCATTTCAAATTCACTTATGTGTAGGCTTGGGGCCATGTAGCAGCTATAGAGCCATGTATCTTGAAATTTGACTCGCACAAATCCGTTAGAGGAGTATTGCATTTGTATTGGAAATGCATTCCTCCCGCAGCTCCATATGGCCGCCTTCCCTGTTGCATCGCAGACCCATGAACTTCCTGCGCGATTTCGGTAAGGTTCGCTCAGGATTGCTATATCGATCTTTAGCTCACGCACCGTTTGCTCCAATAAGTCCTGTGCCATTGCACAGTGGTTGAGGTTAAGTTGGAGTATCTTCATTTTTGTTTTTTAGTTACTTCTTCGATCTCTGAGACTTTGTTCACCAGCGGGCAGAGTCTGCTACCAGGGTAATGTTTTGTATCTTCACACATTCGTGTATGTGCGTACATATGTGTAATGTAAACAAACGTAAGTTTTAATTTTTTAATTCGCGAAATTAATTGATATTCCCTTAAATGTTTTCTTGTTTGTATTGTAGAATGTCACACAGCACAATTTTTTTCTCTCGCGGAGGAGTGTTCACTTCACTTGCTGTAAATTGGAAACGGCAACACACGGAAAGTATTATATAAATGCACATATGTTTCTTGTATGGAAGTAGGTATGTACCTTGTGTACTAAGTTATGTATGCACATATGCTGGATTAAAAAAAATATATGTATGAACAGTTGATGTAGGAAAAAAAATGATCATGGAACTGTTTATACGTACACTTGCATATGTACATACATAACTGGGATTGGAAAAAAGATGGCTGCGTTGGAAAGCAGTACAAAGTTAAGGAAAAAATGGAGGAGAAAGAAAAAATGACCTTATGTTATTTAATAAGTGTAAATGAAGTGCTGCCTGATTTAACACCTTATGTGATAAATCATCCAGACGGACAACATTTACACTGCCACCTTATGTGGTCTTCAAATTAAATTTTCACTTAACTTTCTTTGCAGCGCCAAGGAAAAATCCACCGGTGCGAGCTGGAAGTCAGTAGATCGGTCTGATCTTTGGAAAGACTTCCTTCTTGATGATATCCGGCTCGAAGGACCAAAATGTCTGTAGGAGGGTGGTTTTCTTTTCCCTTGGTTGGTTCCACAATAGAAAACGCAGGCACACAAAAAACTCCAAGAGTTGTTCAACTTCAAAAGGCACCGTAAGTGCACGTATATTCTTACAAGTGTTACTGAGAATTAATCTAACTTAACATTACAGACTTTCATGGAGCTTAGCATTACAAGCCGAGATGAAAGCTCCCCAGTTCATCACCCCCGTCTCGCTCTCTACGTCATTCGTGACGTAGACATTCATATTCATTCATTCATATATGTTGCCAGACAACAATATCACATTGTGAAAGTAAAATTGATGATACGGAATGTGATATAAAATTCTGTATCCTGCACAAAATTCAGGCCGAAACTCTTTAAGCAAATAACGAGAGAGTTATCTAAACACCGCCTATCTCAAAACAGACCGTTCCTCATCTCTGGTGTGGATTACTGCGGACCTTTCTGGATTCATCACAAAATAAGAGGAAAACGTCCAGATAAGGCATACATTGCTGTGTTTATATGTTTTGCAACAAAAGCAGTACACTTGGAATGGGTTGGAGATCTATCAACATCCTCATTTATTGGGGCATTGCAAGGCTTCATTGGACGAAGAGGAAAGTGTAAAACGTTGTACTGTGACAACGCGACAAACTTCGTTGGAGCTAACAACCAATTGAAGAAATTAAGGGAAACGATATATTCTGACATGGCAACTGGTGAGATTATGGAAGTTCAAATTGAGGAGTTCGATTTAAATTTATTCCCCCGCGATCGCCTCATTTTGGAGGTTCATGGAAGGCAGCTGTAAAATCAGCAAAACATTTGTTGCTAAAAAATGTTTCCACAGCCAAATTGACGTTTGAAGCAATATTAAATTAACGGCAACTAACTCCTAATTTAAATGATCCTAATGATCTTACTGCTCTCACACCAGGACATTTACTCATTGGAGAACCATTGGTGGCTCAACCCGATCCAGAGCCAATCAGACAGAAATCGTTGCCAGAACAATGGGAGCTGGTGCAACGATTAAAACATACCTTTTTTACACAATGGTCACAGGAGTATCTGCAAGGATTACAAAACTCCGCGAAGTGGAAGAAGCCTTTTAACAATGTGAAAGAAGGCATGATGGTGATCCTCAAAGAAGATAATGTACCCATTCTTCAATGGCCATTGGGGAGGATTATAAAATTATATCCTGGACCTGATGGTTATATTCGTGAGGTTGACGTAAAATCGGCATCTGGAAGTTACAAATGAGCTTTTCATAAATTAGCTTCCCTACTAAGAACACCAGAACCAGGAGAAGAGCATCAACTGAATGACGACGACGCCGATGATTCCCAAGAAGACGGGTTTAACGATGCTACAACAAGGCAAAGCCCAAAAAGACGAATTTTAGCATCGTTACCTCTAACGTTATTAATGATGTTGCTATTGTTACCATTGTCATTGGCCCAATCAGTAAATGTGACCCAATTTGGTGCCAAACCTGGCATTTACTATGAGAAAATTGGAACGTCGAGATTTGCTGTAGCTAACTGGACAGTCATTGCGTATTATAATTTGGATCCATATTGGGACGATATGAACACATTTTCTTTCGGAGTAAAAAAGATTGGGGAAATGTGTTCCCGACTAAAACCAAGTCAAGCCTGTTCTGCAATGTACAAACATTTCCAACAAGTGGAAGAGGAATTGGGAATGGAAAACGATCTCATGCACATAGGACGAAATCGTGGAGCACCATTTGATTTTATTGGCAACATCGCCAGGAGTCTATATGGAGTACTGGACTCGGAATATGCAAAAAAAATGTCCAATACTATTAAAAAGGTTAAAACAAATGAGGAATACTTGATAACACTCTTAAAGAATCAAACATCTATACTTGATTCAACAATCAACATCTTCAAGCGTGATGAGGCCATTATTGAGAAGCGATTGAATTTGATTTAGCAGCAACTACTCGAAATGTCTCAAGCACATTCTGATTCTGTCAAGACTTTTCAATGGTATCTCACGATAACAACACAACAACAAGCAACGAGTACAATCAGAGATTGCCCATATATTCACTGACATTCATCATGACCAAATTAGCCCATGGTAACTCTCACCTAAACAACTTGAACAACACTTAAAAGAGTTAAAAAATTTATCTTCCACCAGGACACATACTTCCTGTCACAGACGATGATGTTCTACATCTATATAAAATGATGAAGGCAGAAGGGAGTATTGTAAAGAAGCGCGTAATATTTAAAGTAACGCTACCGTTGCTCTCAGCACAAGTATTTGAATTATACAATCTAGTTCCTATACCAGCAATCAGCAATAAAGGAATTATGACGATGGATATTCAAATTCCCATGATAGCGGTCAATAAGCACAGAGATCAGTTCCTTGGATTAACAGCAACTGAATTAAAAAAAATGCCATCAAGTCACAAATGAAGAATTCATATGTCAAAATGAACAATCTGTTTTTCAATCAACAGTAATTGCGAATTTCAGTTGTTCAACAACAAAACTTCAAGTATGTGTTAAATTAAATACACAAGCATGACGTTTGTCTGGTTCAATATGTACTACAAGAACCATTGGATATTTGCTACAATTTCACCAATGGAGTTATCTGCAGTCTGCGATGACAAAAGTTCAAGCATCACCATAAGTCAAGGAGGATTATTAACATTTGATCCAAGTTGCACTTTTCGAAATCCATCAATACGTGTAACTGGACATCGTGTTACAACCACCGGCACAATGAATATGTTATACGCCCGATTTAGGAATTTCTCCACCATGATGATGAACTCAACTAATGAATCCGCGGAATCATCCAATGTTCAGCTAAGCTACAATGAACTTGACAACCTCAGAAGTCAATTATGCCCCACATTTAAGATAAAGTTACCACATGACCTCAAGTCTAGCCAAGGGCCCATACAACATCACAACATTGCGTCATACATAGCGCTAATACTATGCATAACTACCCTAGATCCTTGAATCGTGTATCTAAAATCAGTATTCAAGCAGCTCTTGTCTGTTCATTACTCTGTAATCATCGGGTGAGCATCGCTGTGTCTTTGGCCCCCATTTGCATTATCTCTCCGAAGTCCTCCCAATTTCAAGTGTTGGTTGCGGCAGTCCTATGTCACTAGTTTATGTTCTAGAGGCAAACATTTTTATAAATAATAAAATTATAAAATTTAATAACAACAGTGTTAGACGTTTGTAACGATCCCTATTCGTCCTGTTGTTCGGCAGAGCCGGATTTCAGGTGTCGAGGTTCGGTGAAATGATAAGATTTTGTTGTTTAAATTTGAGTATGCAAATCAGTGGTTTTATTTATTTCTTTTGGTTATGTTCCCAGGATTATTTAACTAACTGATTTCCCTATATTTCAATTTTTTTTTCTCTTACAATTAACTTTTTTCCCTATATTTAAATTTTTTTCTCCTACAAATACCTTATTTAACTTACTATCCTATCCTTACACCTACAGCACCTCCTCCAATACCCGTGCTTGTCCCCTCGCATTTCGAATGCCGTATAGCACTCTGCCGACCCACACTACTCGTGCTTGTCGGGATCTACCACCCATCGCCTGCACCGCGATTACAACGGCGAGTGGCCACCCTATTTCGTCGATCTCGCGCCACCTTTGGTGCCCTGAGGGCACTGGCACTGATCTTTGCCTGTTAAATGCAGGCCTAGGTGGCGCCTGCCGTTTAACCGGTTCTGATATCTGGCATATCAGCCGTCGAGGGTCTCTCGAGTGCGGTTGCTGTGTCGATTGCCCTTTTTGGCCTTGACAGGCTTTAGGCTATTGTTGTTGTTGTTGCTGGGGCCCTTTTTGGACCTGGCAGGCTTCAGGCTGTTATTGTTGCTGGGGCCCTTTTTGGCCCTGGAAGGCCTCAGGCTGCTGTTGTGGTTGTTGCCTTGGCTGTTCCGGTGTCTGTGCCGGATTCGTCCACTGAAACACAGTGGGGGCCCGGTGCATCCAGACGTCTCCACAGAGTACCGATTCTAAACACTGATCCCGCCGCGGAGCTCCTCCACAGCCTCCTGCCAGTAGTTATATTCCTCTGGCTCCTTGTCACTACTGTGCGGCTCACAATATTCGTCCCAAAACGCCGGATTTACCGAAGGCACTCCTCCGACACGTATGGCAATGCCAACAATTGTAGAAAATATGCATTTTCCCTGCGTGCGCTCATGATGCTTGATTTTTTAAAAGTGATTTTCGTTTCTGGCAGCATTGACCGCGAAACCTCGCCTTGCCTCTGCTCAAACGCTGCATACGCATCTTCGGCTTTCGCTGCAATTTCGTGTGCATTATCACCCACGTAGTGCGTGCATTTCGTACGCACTCACACCTACACCATTCGCCGCACCTGTGCGTGTGATGTTGCGATTTCACTTTCTCAATTTATGTATGCTTTTGATATTGCGAATGCAATTTCTCTTTGCTTTATGCGTATTGGCATGAATTGACCGATCCCTGATCTTGAATTTACTATTCTCTTTTTTTTCTATCACGCTGAGTGCGTGCTACTCTTACAGTTTTAGAGCCATTGTCAAAACGTATTTTGTGCGTACGATAATGTATTTTCCAATCCTTGTTTCTTGGTTTTTTTTTCTGTGATAGTGTTATTTTTATATATATATATATATATGTATATATATATATATATATGTATTGTATATAAAGTATATATTGTCATTTTGATGTTCTCCTGCATTTATATATTCTTTTATTCGTACCGATATATTTAAACAAACAAAAGAAAAATACACATATACATAAATTCTTTTAGCTTGTGCGGAATCTTCTTCTTGTCCTTTTTCAGTAATTCCCTCCCATGCCTTAACTTCCTCGTTGTCCGGCCGGTCCAACTAGTCCATCTCGGCTTAGCTGAAAAATGTCAAAATTGGATTTGAATAATTATATTTCTTGTTGATCGTCCGCGTTTTCATCGGATGTTGCCTGTGCTTCTAACTCGCTTATGTGGGCCGTTCAAGTCTTTCCGCTCGATATATGTACCAATTTGCATATTACAGGTGATGTGAATCCTTTTATTCTCTACGGCCCTCCATATCGCGACGCCATTTTTGCAGCAAATCCTTCCGCTGCATTCGACAGGTAATGCTCCTTTGCCCATACAACGTCCCCGATTCGTGGCCTCCATTCTCGTCTTTTCAAGTTGTAGTGCCTTGCCTGATCTTGTGATACCTTTTCCAAGTTTCTTCGTACTAGCGTACCTATCTCTTCCATGCGTTTTTCCATATCTTGGAGTTTGTGGTCAGGCTTGCCTGTTCCTGTCGTCAGCGTATCATATACAGCTCCAGGCAATCTCGACTCTCTTCCCTGTGTTATGGTCATTGCCTTATATCCTGTTGCGTCTGACACCCCAGAGTTCACGGACAACATGAATTCGGGCCATAATTCGTCCCACCTTCGCTCGTTGCCTTCTGCAAATTGTGCGATCATTGTTTTGCCGTTCGGTTAGCCCTTTCGGTCGGATTTTCTTGTGGCGTATAGGGTGCTGTTAATTGATGAGTACTTCCCCATTCTTGTAGCATTTTCTTAAAAATTTTGCTCACAAATTGTACGCCGTTATCCGTTATCACTACATTTGGGACACCGAATCTGCATAGGAATCGTTCTCTTAATGCTTAGACCAAGTTTTCTGCTGTTGCTTTTCTCATTGGTATTAAATCCGTTCATTATGAGAATCTGTCTATGATTACTAGTACGACGGAATTGCCATGTTTCGATCTTGGTAGTGGGCCAACAAAATCTGCACAAACGGTTGCCCATGGTTCCTCGGGTATCTGGGTTAGCATGCGTCCAGCTGCCTGTTGTTGGCTTATACTTTTGGCAACTTTCGCATTTATTTACGAATGCTCGAATGTCCCTTTGCATTTTCCTTGAGCCTGTATCTCCTGCCGTCGGAGTGTTGTGGTTCTCATTAATCACCTGCTGTCTTAACGTTTTTGGTACGCACAGAATGTTTCGATACAACTGCCCGTTCTCGGATAAGTTGTCTGTAAATTTTTGTGGATTGCTTTTGATTTTTTTATACATTTCACTTATCCATTCACAACCATTGTTCCCTTGCCTGACTCGTATGCTGTTGTCTTCCATGCGTGGGCACATCTCCAATGGCTGTCTCGACAGTGCATCTGCCACAATGTTTAGTTTGCATCTGCGGCATGTTATTTCGAAGTCGTATTAGTCGTATTATCCGTTACCACTTTGAAATGGTAACCCTCCAAGTATGGTTTTAGTTTTCTAACTGCCCATACTATTGCCAAGCATTCTTTTTCTGTCGCTGAATAATTCTGCTCTGCCTGATTTAGCGTCCTACTGGCATACGATATGACTCTTTCTCCTTGGTCAGTATTTTAAGACAGAATTGCCCCTACCCCGTAATTGCTTGCATCAGTTTGGAGTATGCACATTTTCGTATAGTCTGGGCAAGTCAATACTGGGTCGGCGACTAGTTTTTCTTTCACCATACCGAATGCCTCCTGGTGTTTCTCTTCCCATATCCATTTCGTTTTCTTCTTTAACAGGGAGTTCAACGGTTGCACCAGCGTTGCGAATCCTGGAACGAATCTTCTGTACCATGATGCCATGCCTAGGTACTGCCGTAGCTCTTTCGTGTTGTTTGGAGGTTTTAATTCGGCTATTGCAGCTACCTTATCCGGATCTGTACCAATTGCCAACTCTGTTACTCGGTGGCCTAGGAATCGTAGTTCCTTTCGAAAGAATTGACATTTCTCTGGATTTATCCGCAGGTTTGCTTCTCTCAGTCTCCTGAACACTTGTCGCAGGTGTGCCTTGAGTTCCTCCACGGTTCGACTCACGATCATTATGTCATCTTGATAAGCAAATACATGTGGTATCATTTCTGGCCCTATCACCATATCCAAAGCCCTCTGAAACGTAGCTGAGGCTGAGTGTAATCCGAACGGCATTACCTTTTGCCAGGTAACGTAAACGTCGTCATTTTCCTGCTGTTTGCTTCCAATGGGATTTGCCAGTAGCCATCCTTCAGATCTAGACTGCTGATGTACCTCGCCTCACGCAATCGACCCAATTGTAGTCTATTCATTGGGTATGCATCCTTGATTGACTTTGCATTTATTTGCCTGACGTCCTTGAAATTTTTGCCAATCCCGCCGATTTTTTTTGCAAAAAATCTCCAACTTCCATTTCTGGTGTATCTGTTACTATTGCTGTTAATATTCGTTTGGTCACCTTACCGTTTGATATGCGTGTCTGCGTGTGATACCGCGTGTCCTGCACACTTGATTGTGGCTCCCATCTCTTTTATAAAATTCCAGCCTAATTCTATAGCGTCGATTCCACCTGGGAGGTCTAGGAATGACATTTTAATTCTCTTGTTTCCAAGCCGCACGTTCGCGATCCATTGCCATGTTATTTCTTTGGTCGCGCCGTCTGCTAGTCGTATCTGCTTTATCGTTTGGGTGAGATCTGGCCGCTTTCCTAATTTTTCCACCAGGCCTTGGCTGACAAAGCCTGAGTCCACCGTTGCCTTCATTATCTTTCCCTCGATGTTAATCTCCGCTGATAGTTGGCTCTCTTCTTCTAATAGTTTGCCTATTAGTTTCGGGGAGCTGCCGGCACCGGTCCCTGCTCGCTCCTTGTAGGCTGGAACCGGTTTGCGTTTCCCGCCGCCTTACAGCAGTTCATGGACCCTTTTCCGATACTTCCGCATACCGAACAGAATAGCAGCGTTCTGTTGTTGCATTCTCTGGCCCAGTGTCCAGCACCGCCACATCGCCTGCACGCCTGTGATGGTTTCTGGATCCATCCTTGGGCGTCATTATTCGTAACTCTTCTCTGCGCTGGTACCGGTGGTTCAACGTCCAGACATCGCCTGCACATTGTGTCTCGTCTGTCCTGTGCTATTGGCCGTCTTGAAACGTGCATCGGAATATTGGAACGCTCCTTTTGAGTCTCTCGGTAGAATTTACGCCTTTCTTGTTCCAACATTTCGAATTCATCAGCCAGCTCCATTAGGTCATCTAGCGTTCTTATGTGGTGTGGGCTTATGAAGACTCTTAGGTCAGGCGTGCAGTTTTCTATGATCATCTCCAACTGTTTGCTCTCCGCGCATTTCAATGGTCGCATCATTGTTTGCATTTCGACCATGAAATCCTTAAACCATTCGTTCCACATTTGTTTTCTGGCCTTTACTTAATCCGCTAGTTTATTAAAGAAACCCCTTGGTAGGAAATACTATTTAAATGCGATTGTAAACTCCTCCCATGAAGACCATTTAAGGGCTTTGTCCTTCAATAATTCTGGCATGGCTCTGAGTATCAAATTTATGTCTAGCCCGTACATATCTGCTGACCATTCGATTTGCTCGAGGAATTCTAGTGGTATCGAACTACCGTCGAATCTGAATGTCCACTCCCTTACTTGATTGGCTACCCTCGGGTACTCATTTAGCGAAATTGACGCTCTGTTTTTCTTATCTTGTGGATTCCTCTTATGCATTTTTGAGTCTACATATAATGTATGTTGTTGTTTTTGCGGACCCTGTAATGCGCCAACACTTCCCCATCTTGGTGGTGGTAGAATTGGTACAGCCAGTTTCGCTATATCAATCCCCGGCATTGTTTTTGTTGCTTTTGAGAATTTTTCTGCCATTTTCGTAATCCATCCTTGCCACACTGAGTCTTCCTCATATGCTTCAACCCAGTCTCCGAATTGTTTCCTCATTTCCTCGACGGTTCCGGCTACTGACATTCAGCATGTGCCGTCTGCTTTTATTAAATCCTCCTTCCTCATGTAGTATATCCATGACTTTGTCATTCTGTACTCTTATTTCGCACTTTTTGCGGCAACAGTAAAAAAAATTATCCTTTGAATGGATGTTGTTTGAGTACCAAAAAAAATTTGTTTTTTTAGCATAACTATATTCTGAATTGTTTGTTTTTAACACGAACTATTTTTGTTTTAAAATTATACTCCGAATTGTTTTTATTTTGCGGTAATAATTATTAATTTTGTTATTGACTGATTAAGTCGTTTTGCATAACCTAATATATATTTATTATACATATATATATTTTTTTTTTTTTTTTTGATTGGTATTGCTTTCCTCAATTTTGATTTTATTATCTTTTTCACCAGTTAAGCACGTTGGGCGCCAGTTGTAACGAGCCGGATTTCAGGTGTCGAGGTTCGGCACAACAAATTTATATGTGCGCAGGTGAAATGATAAGATTTTGTTGTTGAAGTTTGAGTATGCAAATCAGTGGTTTCATTTATTTCTTTTGGTTATGTTCACAGGATTATTTATAGGTATTATCGTATGGCTTTTGGCTGGCGGTGGCAGAGATTGATATCAGTTGTTATCGTTGATGAAGCGCGTCCAATATTTGGAATATTTGATGACCAAGCGAGAATAACTTTAGCAGATGATTTATTTATGTTGCCAGGAATACTCCTGGTCTTGCCTTTCTATCCTGATCACTGCTATTCTCCTAAAAGTTGCTAGGAATAACTCCTAGTCTTCCCCCACTATGCCAGGAATACTCCTGGTCTTGCCTAATCTGTGCTAGGAATACTCCTTATCTTCCTATATTGCTAGGAATAGCTCCTACTCTTTGGCTAAATGCTAGGATTAACTCCTAGTCTTTCTATTGATGCTAGGAATAACTCCTATTCTCTTTGTTTCTGTGCTAGGAATAACTCCTAGTCTTTGTTTCTGTGCTAGAAATAACTCCTAGTCTTTATTTCTGCGTGAAATTACCCTTCGCTTGACCGTCGATTTCCGCTAGGACTCAATTCCGCTAATCTCGCAAACGTCGGTCTTCTTTGCCAATTTCACTTAATTTGGAACTTCACTTCTTGACTTCACTTTTGATTTCTTCACTTGGTACTTCGCTTCCAGAACTTTCACCCACGAACTAATTTTCCCTCTGGTCTCAGCCGTGCGTAGTTATAGGCATCTTGACCCAATCAGGACGCGTGGTGAAATCCTGACCCGTTACGGGTACTTTTCTATCCGTTTTCGTTTTGTCTCGAAAACTTTCCATCTTCTGCTCCTTTTGATCGGTTTTCTTTGCCTCTCGTTCAGCATAGCTTGCTTGTTGCTACGCATGGTGAAATTTTTTCACTTCGTATGCGTCGCTTATTGCTTTGCTGAACTCCCAGCTTTGGTTGCCAACGGCGTCTCCTTTTTTCGCTCTCTCCTGGTCTCGTGCTAGCCCCGCAATTTCCGCCACCGCCACCACTTTTACCCACCATGCATCTCTCTTTTTGTACTTAAGAGTAAATAATACATTCCCTAAAACAATATATGTAAATTACAAACTAAACGCCTACATAAATAGATTAATAAATGATTTAAATTAATTTTTTTGCCTTTTCAAATTTCTCATCGTTTTGCTTATTTAGAATTCGTTTTAGTTGTTGCAGCCACTTTCCAGTGGCTGTCAAACTATCCCCTAATTTGCCATTGATACACCCACATATGCTTATCGGCGGTCTCACGTCCATTAAAATCACCCATACACGCACAACCACGTTCTCTCGGTCGCTACTCTCTCGCTAATGAGCCGATCGTACACTCTGATCGCCTCCCCTCCCCCTCGGCTCTATACTCTGACGCGAGCCAACTCTAAGCGTAGCTCTTGGTTTCGTTTGTGTGTATGTGTGGATAATTATTATTTCGGCAATGCTTACGCATTGCCGCCCTCCCGCTTTAGCCTAGTTTTCGGTTACTTTCGTATGTGTGTGTGTGCAATTGTTATTTCGGCAATGCTTATGCATTACCGCCCTCCCGCTTCAGCCTACAAGCTGTGCCGACTACTACTCTTTGAGCGTAGCTTCGGTTGTGTTCGTGTGTGTGGTGAGTTTATTTTTTCGGCAATGCTTATGCATTGCCGCCCTCCCGCTTCAGGCTTCAAGCTGTTCAGAATTCTCTTGTTTTGTCATTTTCGGTAATGCTTATGCATTCCGCCCGCCCGCGTCAGCGTTCAACCTAATTGCTTGCATATTCTTCTGACGTCATCGCGACCAAAGTCCGATGACATTTCTGTACCGCCGTTACATTATTTGTTTACGATCATATGTTCGATGTTTGTTTTCGAGCATATGATCGTTTGGCTTTGTTGCCATGTATTCTCAGCTCGCTCTCTCGTTTTTTGGTCGGTCTTTGATACGTTTTGACTGCAGGCATGCGTGTTTTATATGTTTTGTTTGTATGCATGCGTATATGTATGTTTGTGTACATGTACATTTCATATTTCTCTCTTGTGTTGCCAGCGCTAAGCTTATGTTGCCAATGCCTGCGATGTTGCTAGCACGATATGTTGCTAACTCATGTATGCACATATTGGCTGGGCGAGCAACATTGTGTATTCATGTACATGCATATCTGCGTCATATATATTCCGGTATCAATGTGAGGGAGTGAGTATGAATAAACATATATATTATGTGTTTCATGTATTTGTGTGGTAAGATGTAGTATATCTTTCCTCACACGTTGTCCAACAGACAATGTAACACGACAATAATCACTATCATCTTACACGATAGATCTTATTGTAAGACCGTATGCCAAAGATACAAGCATAATATTACAAATGTGACAAATCGGAATGAAATAGAGAGCGATATATAGCTCTTAAGCAGAAAGAGAAATAAGAAATCTCCGATAGGCATCCCGACTACTGCATATTTCGTGTTGTAATACAGCTAATTTTTATCACTAACAAATTTGCAAACTTAAGTCAAGCTAATTCTAATTTTTCAACTCTCTTTTGAACAAATTTAACCATCAATATATATTGATTAATCAATTAAATATTATAGGTTTTCTATGAAATATGTATTTCATTCATGACTTTTAACAAACTTATAAAGACTTCAGCTTTTTTAAAACATCTTAGACAATTTAACTTTTTTTACTATCTACTTTACTCTTATTTCTCTTATTGGCTCTTTCAACATTTTCGCACCTACTGGTGTGCTCTTACTGTCTTTTTCATTAGTTTTAACATTTTTTTTTTTCCTTTGGCATCTTTTGGGGTATAACCCGGATGCCGATGCCTAGGGAGAAACATACACTTACTACTAGACATGCACGCAGGATTAGGGAATGGGGAAGAGATTGAAGATAAATTCTAGAATAAATTCATTGCACAATATAACTTTATTGATTAAATATGTTTTTAGTCCCTAACCACATTTTATCTGATTAGAAATTCTTAGAAAAGGGCCTAATCACCCGGCAATCCTTGTCACACACGATTATACTTAATCTTAGGTACGCTTTTATTTTATTCACACGAGGACTTTTGTACTTCCGTGACTTGTCTTTATACATATTTTTCCTATGTTAATTGTCTTGCACTTTTTCACTTGAATTATTTCACGAATGATGGCTTGTCTTTTTCTCTGTCAGACGCCGTCCACTTTTTTCGAGAATTTTCAATGATCGCTGCTTTTTGGCAGACGCGGCCTGCAATCGACCAATTAAAAATTGTCACGACTGCAGATTCTGCCGCGGCACGCGTCAAGCGTCGGCGCCAGAATATGTCACCTACATACGCATTTTTTCTCGGTACGATTGTCTGGACGAAGCATAGTAAAGCGAAACTGCGCAAAACCAACTTCGAGAATTTCGTGCAAGTCCCGTTGGGCTTGGAAGTGAGTGTATGTATGTATGTACTGCGCTGCGCGAATGTGTGACTGTTTGCGGTGGGCTTTGGCGATGCGATGTGATTGTATCAATGTATGCGTGTAGGCTTGGGTGATGCTGTGTAAATGTATATATATCTATGCGTATTGTCTTTTACGGTGCTGTGTAAATATATATGTATATGCCTCTGTGTATATAAAAATGGGAAAACTAATTGCTATACTAACAAACAAGTCAGAGTATTTCGATTACATAACGAAAATTGGTATTCCCTATTCATTTGGGGAGAAAGAGAATATCATGAGGTTGTGTGCTTCGTCACAAGTTATATTTAATTGTAAAGTCATTTTCACAAGGTACCAACTCAGTCGGTACTTGCCCATCCGGCAATTTTCTTAAGTCTTTATTGACATACTTATATTTTTTATTACTCGTCACTGACCTGAGCATAAATTTATTATTACCGATTCACCTTCCTTGATCCGATATATTGTGATTTGGACCTCCAGCCAATGTTTCAGCATCAATTTGAAGTGTATGACTTAAATAAATAAATTTTGTAAGCCCGTCCAGTTAAAAGTACTTTTTTTCCAGTTACATATATCCATATGGATTGCATTGCAAGGATGAATTGTCTCATCTTTTGGTGTGGAATGAAGGCTAGTTAAAGGTGATTTTGACGTTTTACACGTAATACAAATTTTTCTACTGAATTCAGACATGTTAGCATAACAAACCAATAACAGTCTATCATCTTTTCCATCCTAAGTGCATGATGGACTCAAATGCTTTGTTTACTTCGGACTTTTGAAAAGCTTATTGAAAAATTAATAAAACTTGAGTTCTCCAATTTCCTTGTATTTATGGATAAAGAATTCAATGTGCAATAAGCGAATTTGAAAAAAAAAAATAGTTTTTATGTTGAAAGACAATCTCAAATTGTAAGAACGTTCAATGTACTTCTGTAACTACCACACGAACTATACAAGTCCCTCTTATATAATAATGAATACGTAATGAATATGTTTATTACATTACTCCTCCAAAATGGCTTTACCAACTTTTACCAAATTTTACATGCATATTCAGAAGGTCTAGAAATCGGCTACTATCTTTTTTCACACCCCTAAGTGGTGTAGATTGTCCACCATTAACAACATAACCTCAAAAGAGCTCAACAAGTGGCAAAAGCTCGCGTGAAGGTTGATTTTTATTAAAAAATGGACTTACTGCTGCGAATAAACCACATGAGTAATATTCCATAAACTTAATACATTAATTATTTCAACTATTGAACGCGTAGGTGCGAAATCAAATAATCAAATAAGGCTAGATTTATTATATGTATATTCTTCTGGACGTTGACGCGTACAATGCGCTGTACGTTCAAGTGGCCCAAGCGACACCAACTTCACTCACGAACTAATTATCCCTCTGCTCTCAGCCGTGCGTATTTATAGGCATCTTGACCCAATCAGGACGCGTGGTGAACTCCTGACCCGTTACGGGTACTTTTCCATTCGTTTTCGCTTTGTCTTGAAAACTTTCTATCCTCTGCTCCTTTTGATCGGCTTTCTCTGCCGCTCGTTTAGCATTCTTTCACTTCACATGCGTCACCTTCTAATTAGCTGAACTCCCAGCTTTGGTTGTCAACGGCGTCTCCTTTTTCGCTCTCTCCTGGTCTCGCGCTGGCCCCGCGATTTCCGCCACTGCCACCACTTTTACCCACCATGCATTTCTCTTTTTTACAATTAAGAGTAATTTACAATAACAATATAATTCCTAATACAAATGAATGACTATGCAGATATTAACCAAATCTATGAACTTATAAATAAATAAAAATATAAAAATATATAAAATTGAATCGCTATAAAAATAAAAATATACATATACAATGTAGCTGAATAAATAATAATGCCCCCAAACCAACATTAATTATCCCCCTACGGCTGTAATTATATATGTATTTAAATTGACTATATTCAAATTATACCGCCTATACAATTTCTCTTTGTTTTACTTATTGCAGCCACTTTCCTGTGGCCGTCAAACTGTCTCCTGATTCGTCGTTGGTACACCCACACAGGTTAAGCGGCGCTCTGGCTCAGTGATGCGAGCCGACTCTCCGTTCTCTGAGCGTAGCTTTTGGTTATGTTTGTGTGTGTGTGAGTATTTATTATTTCGGCAATGCTAATGCATTGCCGCCCTCCCGCTTCAGCCTACAAGCTAATTGTTTGTAGATTCCTCTGACATCATTGCGGCCAAAGTCCGATGACATTTTCTGTACTGCCGTTGCATTATTTGTTTACGATCATATGTTCGATATTTGTTTACGAGCATATGATCGTTTGGTTTTGTTTTTATGTTTTCTCTGCTCGCTCTTCTGTCTTGGCGGCGTTCGGTCTTCTCTCTCGATTTTGTGATCGTTATACATGCGTGTTATATTTGTTTTGACTGTATGCATGCGTGTATATTTATCTGTGTAAATGTATGTTTTATGTCTCGCCCTTGTGTTGTAGCGCTTGGCTTATGTTGACAACGCATGCAATGTTGCTAGCTTTTGATGTTGCCAACTCTCGCCATGTTGCTAACATTCAACATGTTGCTATCGCATATATGCATATATTGGCGGGATGGGCAACATTGTCTATATCATGTACATGTCGTTAATTGGGTGTCATCTAATGCAGTTTCCATATTATGGTCCAAATCGTGTGCCTTACGTTTCCTCGGCCAAGACATTTTTCTTATTACCTTTCGGTTTCGCAGTTCAATCCAAAGTGAAAGCAATTTTTCTTTCTCCAATCTGACAGACCAATACATACACACAGTATTGGCACGCGTCTCAGCTTAGCACTATGGTTATCTTATTCTATTCCATTGTCAGGCCGAGGCTACGTAGAACAGACATATCTGTTGGGCTCGCAAGAAAATCACATGACAACTTGAGACAGAAGACATCCGTAGGAGAAGGATAAAAAGACATTAAACTTGTAACTTTATGCTTCTCTTTTGTTTTAATCGTTACAATAGCGATTGTACAATTATTACGATTAATTAACGAGAAAATTAAAAAAATAGTGATGCGACACGGCCTTCCTGACCTTCACACGTCCTCGTGTGTTACATAACATTTTTAACTATATAGCAGATCATGTCAAGCTTAATCTGAAAAGATTATATTTATTGAGCAGATTAAATTTTGTCCACAACTTAATTGAAGAATTAAGAGAATTATTTAACTTTATTCAATTTGGCCGCACCAATGACAGAAGATATCCAACAATTTTCCAAGTAGCCTTTGAATAGAGGATTCCCAAGTTTGCATGTAATCTCGTTTCCAAGACACTCAAAAACATGGGCTTTTACCACAATGATAGTCACCAGACATCTAATAAGTCAACACTTTAACTCGTGTACTTACTAGCACTGGCAACCCTACATTATGGGTCAACCCATTTTCGATGTCTGACTTATTAGATTGAAATTCATCAATATAATTTTTCAGTTGGAATCCACCAACTTAACCATGACGTATCTTTCAACGTTTTTTTTCACATTGGAGTCCACCAATGGTTTTCTGGCGCCTCTTTCAACGTCTTTACTCTAGTTGGAATCCACCAACCCATTTATGACGTCTCTTTCAACGTTTCCTTTTCTAGTTGGAATCCACCAACTCATTTATAACGTCTCTTTCAACGTCTTCACCTTCATTGGAGTCCACCAATGAATCTTCAACAATTTCAATCTCACCACACGAGTCCAGCTCTTCGGGAATCCCTTCTTCTGGCAAACTTCTTAGAGCTTCATGCGAGTACTTGTAAGTTCGCTTATTTACTAGAGATTTTAAAACATATCGATCTCCTTCTAGTATCTCTGCCACAAGGAATGGACCTTTGAATTTTTGATCTAATTTTGTTTTATGTCTCTCTTCATTTTTAAGCAAAACATAATCGCCAATTTTAAATCTGTTAAATTTAGCTTTGTTCTTGTCGAACCGTTCTTTGTCATAAATCGCATTCTTACTTATATTTTCTGTGGCCATCTTTCTTACAAATCTTACATTAACTTTATTATTTTCTTCTACTATAGGTAACATATTAAAGGGCCTTGCCTCTTTTGCAATTAATAATTCTAGAGGACTAGATTTGGTTACACGATTAATTGTACAGTTTATGGCTAGTTGTATTTCGCCTAGGGCATCTTGCCAGGACCGTTGACTACTTTCCACTGCGGTTAACATTTGTTTTAAAACACTAATAACGCGCTCTTCCTGTCCGTTTGCGCGACTGGCGCCTGTTGCTATTAGGTGTAACTTTATTTTCTGCATAGAACAGAAATCACAAAAACTAGATCCTGTAAATGATCTACCCTGATCTGCAATGATTCGTGTTGGTACGCCAAACACAGATATTGCTGACTTTACAGCATCTATACAACGTTCACTGTTAATATTTACTGTGTGGTACAAATAAACAAATTTAGTGAATGCATCTATTTGTACTATAATGTATTCCTTTTGATCCCTTTTACCGCTTAATTTACCCGTGATATCAATATGTTTTGTATGCCATGGAATGTCAACCTTGGGTATAGGATGAAGCTCAATTGGTAGCTTTCCTGATGTAAGTTTGGTCAGCTTACAAGTAATACAATTGTCGACAAACTTTCGTACGTATTTAGCCATATGCCCAAACCAATAAAATTCATACATTTTGTCCAATGTTTTTTCCCAACCAAGATGAACAATACTCTCGTGGACATGATTAACTACAGACCACCTAAAGGATCCAGGAATAACTGGAAGACACCTAGTTTTTCCATTTCTTTGAATTTTACGGAAAAGCATTTTCGAGCGTAACTCGTACGTTCTACTCACGTTCTCCTCTAGTTCATCATTCTGAATTTTTGAAATAATTAATGACGTTTCTGAATCTTTCAGTTGTTCTGCAAGGAGCCAATTCTCCGTTATTTCTGCCAACAAAACATGTTTACTTTTTGGACTCGTATAAGATTGAGCTTTTACTTCATTTGGTACCGGATTACGTGAAAGGAAATCAACGTGGGCCATTTTGGCTCCTGGTCTATACTGAATGTCAAAATCAAATGATTGCATATATGCCCACCATCGATGAACTCTTGGAGTGAGGTCAATTTTGTTTCTTGTGGCTTTCAGTGAATTACAATCAGTATAAACTGTTAAGTGTTGGCCATGTGTCGGAAATGTTTCATTGAATTAAACACAGCTAATGTTTCGAGTTCATATGAATGATAACGGGATTCAGTGGAGGATGTTTGTTTGCTAAAATACTCTATGACACGAGGCTTATTGTCAATTTTGTGGAGTAGAGTAGCTCCGTAACCATCCATACTGGCGTCAGTGTGCAATTCAATGGGATATTGGGGATCAAATATAACAAGTACAGGTTCATCTGTTAAAGTTGTTATAATTTTTTGTCGAATATGTTCGTGCTCAGATTTCCAATCAAATGTTTTATTTTTGCAAGTTAGACCATACAAGGGCTTCATTATCTCAGAGAACTTGGGTACAAATTGTCGAAAATAAGACGCTAGACCGATAAATTGCCTGACTTGAGTTATCGTGCACCTTTCGTGGATTATGTCGAATTTCACCATTCTTAACCAAAAACCCAAGATACTCAACAGTGGATTTTAAGAAGGAACATTTTGTCACGTTAAACGAAAAACCAGCCCGACATACAATTTGCAGTACAGTATGCAACCTCACAAATGCTTCCTCTTTTGTTTCTGAAACAATCATGATATCGTCCATATATACGACGATATATGAATGGGCAAGATCTCCTAACGCTTTCATCACCGCACGTTGGAACACAGACGGGGCATTCTTTAACCCGAAAGGCATGGTTAAAAATTCATATTTGCCTTCGGGAGTAACAAAGGCTGTCTTTTCAATCGAATTTGGATGAATATTGATTTGGTGGAAACCACTGGCCATATCCAAACACGAGAAGTATTTAGTATTTATTTATTTCCGCTAATTAGCGGAAGGGGAAATTTTTCAGCAACAGTATTTGCATTTAGTTCCCGGTAATACACACAATGTCTATCCGAGCCATTCTTTTTCTTTACCAGAAGTATTGGGCTTGCAAAAGGGGAGCAGCTAGGGCGGATAATATTGGCCTCCAATAGTTCTCTAATTTTGCCTCTCACGATTTCTTTTTCCTCAATACTAAGTCTATATGGTCTCCTTTGCACGGTTTTATTGGGATCAACCAAGCGAATTACCAGTTCACCTGTACTGATTTGGGTTTTTGGGAACCCATCTATAAATGCATTTGAAAATTCATTTAAAATCTCCATCAAACTTGATTTATCTACACCACACATCTCAGTATCAATATTGTCAAGACTGACACGATTGTTCAAAGCAGATAGGGTATACACAAATTTTGTCTTAAACAGTTCTAAAGTATTTGTTGTTATCTTAACGCCAAAATTCTGAGTTAGAATTTCGCGACCAATTATTATATCGTAGTTAATATAATTATTAAGAACTACGTGAAAAAGAACCTCAAGAGAAAAGTCATTGATAATTACATTGGACATAATTTGCAAAGTGCTTGTTACGGTATTATCTCCAATACCCTTTAAGGCGACAACGTTATTAATACGTATGCCCGACAGTCGATGAGAGGCAGATTCCTTTACTAGTGAGCACTCGGATCCAGAATCAAAAAAGAATGGGTATGACTCACCAGATGAAATCAAAGTACCAATCGGATTAGGCAATTGGCACAAGTTTACACGTTTTTCGCCCGCTTTATTTTGAGTGGCTGACTCCTGTCGTCCAGTACAAACCGAAGCAATGTGTCCAGGAGCTCCACACTTGTAGCAAGTAATGACTTTATTCTTCGCATCCAATGAACGGCTATAATTTGTGTTGGTTCCTTGCTGAGATTTTGCGGCGGTTTTCCTTGCTCGGCAATCGACGAATTTATGACCCATTTTGCCGCAAAAGTGACATTTCATGGGTGTGTGCAATCGTTGTCTTTTACTTGTAGAATTTTCCTCAGTGGCACTGTCTTTCTTATTGATAAAATCAAAAACTCGTAGCTCATTTTGTAATTCGTTACGGGTTTTGACGTTGGCCGTATAAACGGTGCGTTGTAGTCTCGTATCAACATGGGCAGCGTGTGCCAGCGCGACAGACATGGCGATTTGTTCGGTGGACATTGACTTCCATTTCGCCATAAGTGCCGTTATTAATCGACTTGTGTATAGAGAAATGCACTCGCCCTCCTTTGGTTTTCCAGCCAGAACATTGAAAACCATATCTGCTGGAGTTTCGGATCTCTCAAACTGCAACAAGAACAATTCCTTGAAGTCGCTCCACGTCATACCAGAGAAAGAGATTTGCGACAGCCAGTTCGAAGCCCCACCTTCCAGTGATTTACTAAGCGTCTTGAGTAAAGCGCTACCACTCAAGGGACTCTCTGCTAGGATGAGGTCCACAGTGGAGCACCAAGCGGTTGCATTGGCATCCGCAGAATCGGGATTAAATTTTGACAGTGTGATTGTTGTTGCTTTGCCTGGCGTCTTTTGTTCATTTTTGACGGCATTCAAAACTTCCGTGAAACTGCGATGCTGCATTTCCATTAATGTAATTAAACGGTCGTCTGATGTTGCTTGGTGTGGAGGCGATCCCACTTCTGATGTCGTTAATTGGGTGTCATCTAATGCAGTTTTCATATTATGGTCCAAATCGTGTGCCTTACGTTTCCTCGGCCAAGACATTTTTCTTATTACCTTTCGGTTTCACAGTTCAATCCAAAGTGAAAGCAATTTTTCTTTCTCCAATCTGACAGACCAATACATACACACAGTATTGGCACGCGTCTCAGCTTAGCACTATGGTTATCTTATTCTATTCCATTGTCAGGCCGAGGCTACGTAGAACAGACATATCTGTTGGGCTCGCAAGAAAATCACATGACAACTTGAGACAGAAGACATCCGTAGGAAAAGGATAAAAAGACATTACACTTGTAACTTTATGCTTCTCTTTTGTTTTAATCGTTACAATAGCGATGGTACAATTATTACGATTAATTAACGAGTAAATTAAAAAAATAGTGATGCGACAAACACATATATATATTATATATTTCTATATCAATCTGAGGGAGTGAGTATTATTCGGAAATATTTATTATGTGTTTTATACATTTGTGTGGTAAGATATAATCTATATAGTGTTGAAAATGTCCATACGAAAATGGACAAACAAAAAAGTCAAATTAACTGTGCATTAAATGTCAAGTTTACCTCTGGACAATTGTATGAGTTAAAAATTACTTTCTGTTGAAAAGCGAGTGAGTGAACGTTGTAAAAAGAAAATATAAAATATATTAAAACTATAAAAGTGCAAAAGACTGTTTAATTTACTGAATAAGAAAAAGGATAAGTACTATTTAAAAAACTATAAATTCATTAGGTTGTGGGCCCAGTCATGTTAAAATAAATTATGGGTTTTTGTGTTGAATAAAGACAAATAAAAATGTGTATAGTTGGATGGATAGTAAATAGAAGGTTCCAGAGTTTTTGTGAAAAAAAAAAACTGTGTTAGTGTGTGCGAAAAAAAAATAAAAATTTTTTGACAGTACTTAGTACATAGGACTTAGATGGGGGGCCGCTTGAGCATCCCGGGAAAAGAAAAAATTGAAAAAGTAAAAAGAAACATAAAACCATTCGACGGCGAAAAATATTCGATTTGGAAATTTCGAGTAAGGGCGTTGTTAGAAGAAAACTACGCAAGCAATTAATAGCATTAAAGTTAAAGGGTGATACTTCACTTCTAAATCATTTTAATTTGTTTGATGAACTTATTACTGAACTCATTGCTTCGGGAGGCAAGTTAGACGAAATGGATAAAGTTTCCCATTTACTTTTAAGTCTACCACCAAGTTATGATGGAGTTATAACAGCAATAGAGACTCTTTCAGAAAATAATCATACATTGGCATTTGTAAAAACACGACTTCTAGACCATGAAATTAAACTAAGAGATGTAAACGAAGACACAAGTGCCAAAGTATTACAGGCTATTGGAAATAAAGTTCAACGGGGCTTGTTTAAGAATAGAAAGAAATTTAATTCAAATCTTAAGTGTAATCACTGTGGAAGAGTAGGGCATTTGAAGAAAGATTGTTTTGATTTTAAAAAGCAGCAAAAAAATTCGCTAAAGAGAGCTAGAGAGAAACAGGCTCAAATAGCAGAAACAACACAAGAAGATCACGGGTTTGCATTTTTGATTCGAAACACAAATTCAAATATTATTGAAAGACAGGTAGATTTTATTTTTGACTCGGGAGCTTCAGACCATCTTATTAAAGACATTAACTTGTTTTCGGAATACGAACATTTGAAATCAAACATTACTATTGAAATTGCAAAGCGTGGCGAATTTGTTAATGCGACGGCCAAAGGAGTGGTTCATCTTACCAGCTCTGGAAACAATATATCGCTAAAAAATGTATTGTATTGAAGAAAATGCAGGAAGCTGGACTATAATTATAATTATAACTCAAGATGGTATTTTGGTATTGAGAGGAAAGAGTGAGTATAATGTTCCCATCATAAAATTTCAATTGAATTCAAAATTATTCTCATCGAGAATTTCAAAAGGTACAAAGTATCGATTGTGGCATGGTAGGTTGGGGCATATGAGTATTGGAAAATTTTTAGAAATCAAACGAAATAACTTATTTGAAGATATAAATCTTTTAAATCATATTGAATCAGACAATGAACTTTGTGACGCTTGTGTGAAAGGATAACAAAGTAGATTAAAATATGAAAAGTTTAAAAATAAAGAGCATATTCAACGACCTCTTTTTGTGCTCCATTCAGACGTATGTGGTCCAATTACCCCGACTACGATTGATAATAAAAAATATTATGTTGTTTTTATAGATCAATACACACATTACTGTGTAACATATTTAATAACATATAAGTCAGATGTATTTTTTGTATTTAAAGATTTCATTGCAAAGGGTGAAGCTCATTTTAACTTAAAAGTGCTAAATCTATATATTGACAATGGCAGAGAATATCTTTCTAATCAAATGCATGAACTTTGTGTTGTAAAAGGCATCAGTTATCATTTAACGGTTCCTCATACTCCACAACTAAACGGTGTATCAGAACGGTGCAAACATTAGCAAACAATTTTGGGGTGAAGCTGTTTTAACAGCTACGTACTTGATTAATAGATCCCCAAGTAGAGCGTTGCGAAATTTGAAAAAAACACAGTATGAAATGTGGCATAGTAAAAAGCCACTTCTTAAATATCTTAGGTTATTTGGCTCGACAGTATATGCACTTAATAAAGGGCAGAAACGAAAATTCGATGAAAAGTCAATTAAAACTATACTTGTCGGTTTTTTTTTTTACGCGCGAATCCCAACGGGAGCACTAATTGCCCACACCTCCCGGCCAACCGACCGAGGGGCGCAAGCCGCATAACGCACGGCTCGAGTCGCGGGGACAATTCACAAAACACAGACAAAAAGCGAAACTATAGCTAATTACGTGCTAGATAGGAAAGGATAGAAGTTTTAAGTGAAGGAATAGAGAGCTCTGAACTGATTACATGATAAAGACGATTATAATCGGAACAAAGAACTCGAAAAGGTTCATAGATTAGGTAGTTAGTAGTACATCGTGGAAGTGTTAGAGGAATATAGTTTCTAGTAGGTCTACAAGGAACTGTTAGTCTTACTCGGTTCAATAGCTCGGGAGAGTCTATATCTCCGTTAAGGAGCTTGTGCATAAATATGACGCCAAGCATTAATCTACGATTAGTAAGGGAAGGAAGGTCAAGTAAAAGGAGTCTACTAGAGTACGAAGGTAAGTTGATATTACGATCCCAGTTCAGACCACGAAGAGCAAAGAGAAGGAACTGTTTTTGAACTGATTCCATTCTTGCTTTATGTGAATCGTATTGGGGTGACCATATGCAGGATGCATATTCCAAAATTGGACGAACCAATGAGGAGTAAAGAACTTTGGTAGTATATGGATCGTCAAATTCCTTGGACCATCTTTTAACAAACTCAAGAACACCCATTTCTTTACCGACCATATGCAGGATGCATATTCCAAAATTGGACGAACCAATGAGGAGTAAAGAACTTTGGTAGTATATGGATCGTCAAATTCTTTGGACCATCTTTTAACAAACTCAAGAACACCCATTTCTTTACCGACAAAAGTGGATATATGGGACTTAAAAGTCAATTTATGGTGCATAAGTACTCCCAAGTCAATCATCTTATTAAGTCTGGTTAATGGAACGTTATTAAGAAAGTAGGTAATCAACTGAGGAGTATTTCTGGAAAAAGTCATGACCTTGCATTTAGATGTGTTTAGGTTTAATAAGTTGTGTTGACACCAAAACTGAAAGTTTTGCAGGTCAGACTGCAACCGTGAGGGAGATATAATGTCTCTGTAGCTGAGATAAAGCTTAACATCATCTGCATATATGAGGACGCGAGAATGAGTTATAACGGATGGAAGATCGTTAATAAAAAGGGTAAAGAGCAAAGGTCCCAGATGACTACCCTGAGGCACCCCCGAAGTGACTTGGATAGACCTACAAGTTGAAGACTTGAAAAGAACTTTCTGTGTTCTGTCTGTCAGGTATTCATGAATCCAGCTAATTAAACTGCATGGGAAACCAATTTTGTTTAATTTTAAAAGAAGAAGTGTATGATTAACAGAATCAAAAGCCTTACTGAAATCAGCATAAACGACATCAGTTTGCCTTGCATTCCTAAATCCTTCGATCGTTAAAGATGTAAATTCTAATAGGTTAGTGGTAGTAGCACGCTAAGAAGCGAACTTTCATCGATCGAAGGACTACAAATACAATTAGACCTTTTTATCCTTTCCGTTGAGGATTATGTTGTTGTGAAGAAATCAGCGAACAAATCAGCAATCGATTGATCAGAGTCCGCTATATTATTTCCAAACGATAACATTGATGGGTTGAGAACCATCTTACATTTAGAATTCACAAAGCTATAAAACTGTTTAGGATCACGGGAAAACTCAAGCTTACAACGATTGAGGTAATTATTATAGCAGTGCTTGTTAAGCAACATAAAATTGGAGCGAGCAACTGCGTAAAGAGCAAAGTCTGAAGAACGTCCCGATTTCTTGTATTTTTTATTATATCTAGATTTGACATTTTTTAAGTTGGATAGCTCACGAGAAAACCAGGGAGGTCGGTGAGACGACACTGAAGTCCTCAGTTGGACACAAACCTTAAAAAGCGAACCAAGAGTATCATAAAACAACGAAATAGCAAGATCCATGTCTAAGCAACTGTATAAGGATGACCAGTCAGTTCTCAGAATGAGCTCATTCAGTTTAACAAAGTTAGTCTTGCGAAAATTACGAGATTTAATCACAGGACTGACACCAACAATCGGTGCACGAAACGACAGATCTACAGATAAATCCAAAGTAGGATGAAAATTGTCTTCAGGCAAGACTAGAGGGTCGGTTCTAGTAACTGCACAGTTGGTGGAATCCAACACAAATATCAGATCTAAGGATATGCCTATGTTATTTTGCACAGGGTTTATTTGAGCTAATGATAGCTCAAAAAGGCCATCAACGAAGCTGTGAGATTTACAACGAAGCAACAAAGTAGATTCATCAGATTGAGACCATGCTATTTCGTCACCAAAGACGATTAAGATATCTCTATTAGAAAGCAATGAAGAAATATATCGAATAGAATCTAAATGTTTTGCGTGCACCGCCATGTCGGATTGTAGCGGGATGTAAGTACAATTAATGTAGACAGAGAAAGACTTGAATCTGACCTTAACACTAACAAACTCAATCTCCAGAATGTCCGGTGAATGAATTTGGTCAGAAGTTAAGGCCGAGTCAACTGCAATCAGAACTCCTCCGCCTACACGAGAAGTCCGATCACATCTAAAAATTGAAACTTTTGCGGTAAGAACAGATGCATCGTTAATATCGGGCTTTAACCATGTCTCAGTAAACACTAAAATTTTAAATTCAAATGCAAAACTATCTAAATAGAGTCTAGGAAGCTTAGATTTAAGTCCTCTCACGTTGATCGTTGTATTTTTGTAATATTTAAAAAGAGATATTTTAAAAAACATGTATATTTTGTTATATGTAGATGATGTAGTAATTGCTGCGAATGAAATTCAAACAATGAATAGTTTTAAATCCTATCTGCAAAGTAAATTTCAAATGACAGAATTGCAAGAAATTCGATTTTTTATTGGTACAAAAGTTGAAAGAACAAATAGTCAATTATGTCTTAGTCAATTAACATACATAAGTAATGCATTGAAAAAGTTTAATATGGAAGACTGCAATGCAGTGAGTACACCTCTACCCAGCAATCTTAATTATAAGGCTTTAGAACTAAAAGAATCATATGATGCACCATGTAGAAACTTGATTGGGTATTTGATGTTTTGTGACGAAGTGCCAATTTGGCATTACGGCACAACTACTAGGATCATCAAGTCTAGTTTTGTTATTCTAAGCTATTAGATAATAATAATTAACCCCAACCCTAAATACTCTGACTTGTTTCTTAATTAATCGTCTCCTCTATAGGGGCATTACTATTTATCTATATACGCATTGCGGCGTACATATATATATACATACATAAGTTTCTATTTAGGTACGCCTGCATATATACAAAGTTATTTGCGCAGCAACATTAAGCCGACCGCATATATATGTACGCTCGCCCGGTGTTATACAAATACACACACATACGCATGCAAGCCCAACGGGACTTGCACGAATTTGTCCACGTTGCTTTTGCGCAGTTTTCGCTTTTGGTTGCAACGGGACGATTCTGACGCGGTTATCATGGTAACAGTGATTGGACGAGCGCGTGTCGCAGCCGGCAGAGGGCTGAGCCTGGGCAGAGAAAGATCGAAAGTTGGAGAAGAGTGGTCAGCGACTGCGCAATTGAAAGACGAAAAATCCTTGAGAAAACCACCCTTAACCGAAACGGTCGTCAGTGAAATCAACAGTGAAAAACAAGTGCCAGTGCGTAACCAAAGAAAGTTAAAGGACCCATAGCCGGTTCCCCCCAAGATACAAAGACAAGTCACCGATTGAAACGAGTGCAAAATAAGGAAGCATAAGCAAGGCTGAGCGTATCAGGCATAATATACGAATTAAGTGTGTGTGTGTGCACCAATATACCGGGTGAGTCGGCCATGTGGCCCAATAGTTGCCCCTTCCCTTTGTTCCAAGGATAAATATTATTCTAGAGTGTGGTTAGGTTTTGTTTGCAAAAGAATATTTTGAATATATTTACTATATTTACAATTTTAAACATTTTAAGAAAGAATTCAAATTTCAAACATATACACCAAAGCCTCGGTTAACGTCGTTAATAGGGACTGGAGAAATTGAACGCAAAACGAAACGACTCAAATTGAAACACGATTCTCTTTGCATTTGCTTTGATTTTCAATTAATTGGTTCCAAAATAAAAAATTTTTAATGTAAACGATAATTGTTATTGATATTTATTTAAAGTCTTATTAATAATGAATTCAAAATTAAGTTTATTTTATTTTTTCACATATATGTCATTTAAAAAAACAATAAAAAGAAGAATATAATTCATATTAAATCCATATAGGACAAGAGTTTTGCGAGCTTTTAGAGTTAAACAATTTCATCCGCCGGAGTTAGTTCTTTTACCGTTTTTTTTAAATATTGGTCCAACGTTCGTTGAATTTTATCAGTTTTTTTTTGTATGTAAATATCCTTGTAGCAATTAACAGCGCCAGCAACAGCTGTTGCAACGCTTGAACTTCTATTTTCGTCTGGATCATTATCAGCAAAAATATCCATGGCTTGGGCAATCAATTGCATTGCACTAGATATTTTTGCAGCTGTTAATTTTTTTTTTTCTGCTATGAAATCACTTGTTTCAACAGTATCCTCTAAAGCATTGTCAGCAGCAATGGCAAGCAAAGTTTCGTTGTCTAGTTCTTCTTCATTTGATGACAACAGCTCATTAATGTCTTCTTCTCCCATTCCATCAAATTCAACTGCAGCAGCTAAGTCAGCAAGCTCTTTGCAAATGTTTGTAATATCATTATGGTCTTTAATATTTTTGGAAACGCATTCTGGCCATATTTTTCGCCAAGTTCCATTCATGCACGACGTCTTGACCTCTTCCCCAGAAAGACTTATATTTTTGATTGCCATTTTGATGTTGTACTGCTTCCAAAACATTGACATGGAAAGATTATCATTTTCGTCGGTTGCTTGCAAAAGTTGCTTAAAAGTTCGCCGTAGGTAGTAACTCTTAAAAGTGGAAATTACGCCTTGGTCCATGGGTTGTATCAGCGATGTAGTGTTAGGCGGCATAAAAATTACTTTTATATTTTCAGAAAATTCATCACAAAATATTGAATGACCTGGAGCATTGTCAATTAATAAGAGAACTTTAAAGTCAATCTTTTCCGAAGAACAATAAAGTCTTAGCTCAGGAACAGCGCAGTTGTGCATCCAGTCTTTAAATAGAGAGGCTGTCATCCATGCCTTCTTATTTGCACGCCAATAAACAGGAAGCTCACTTTTTGCAACATTTTTGAGTGCTCTCGGATTTTCCGATTGGTAGATTAACAATGGTTTAAATTTAAAGTCTCCTGCTGCATTTCCTCCCAGAAGAAGCATTAAGCGATCTTTGCTAGCTTTAGGTCCAGGACAAGATTTTTCCGTTTTGGACAAATATGTTCTTGACGGAAGCCGTTTCCAAAACAGACCTGTTTCGTCGACGTTCAAAACTTGTCTACTAGAATATCCACCTTCATCAATAATGGCTTTTAGTTCTATCTGAAACTTTTCTGAAGCTGATATATCAGCACTGGCCGACTCTCCTTTTAAAGCCACATTGTGCAAATTCGCTCTAGTTTTGAACCGCTCAAACCAGCCGTTGCTAGCTTCAAATTCCTCTGCTGCGACTCCACTTGACAATGGCTGATTTTCTTTTAGGTCGTTATAAATAGATAGAGCTTTATTTTTTATTAACATTTTACTTATGGGCATCCTTCGGTGCGCAGGGACGGAAACCTAAAAATCGAAAATGAGACGCAAATCGAATTCACAACGACGCAATCAGAAAAAAATAGTAATTTTAAAATGCGACGCAAATCGAAAAGACGCTAATCGGGAAGACGTAAACCGAGGCTTTGGTGTATTAGAAGAGTTCCTCAGCTTCAGTTAGACAAACTTAATTGTTGTCTCAAATGCAGAAACCTCACTGCTGGTAATGGTTTTGTCAGGATATCTGCCAACTGTAAATCTGTAGTGATATACTTAACCACAATTATTTTATTTTCAATATGTTCCCTTGTAAAATGATATTTTATATCTATATGTTTTGTTCGTTTGTGGTAGGTTGGGTTATTGGCAATACTAATACAACCTTGGTTGTCTTCAAAAATATCTATTGGATTATTTATTTCCAGTTTAATTTCATTTATTAATGACTTAAGCCATAATGCTTCTCTAACGCCTTCAAATAACGCCATGTATTCTGCCTCAGTAGATGAAGCAACAACAGATTTTTGTCTCATAGTTCACCATGAAACTACACAATTTTCAAACATTTTGAAAACAAATCCTGTTGTACTTCTTCTGTCAGTCTCATTCCCTGCCCAATCGGAATCAACGTATCCCATTACAATGCTATTAAAATTTGGGTTTTTCTTGAATGTCAATTTTAAGTCACTTTTAAATATCTTAGAACACGTTTTAGACATTGCCACAACTCTATATTGTTGTTATTTGTATATCGACTCAAAATACTTATTGATGTACTTATGTCGGGACGTGTACATAACATTATATACATCAAACACCCAATCAAGTTTCTACATGGTGCATCATATGATTCTTTTAGTTCTAAAGCCATATAGTTAAGTTTGCTGGGTAGAGGTGTACTCACTGCATTGCAGTCTTCCATATTAAACTTTTTCAATACATTACTTATGTATGTTGATTGACTAAGACATAATTGACTACTTGTTCTTTCAACTTTTATACCAATAAAAAATCGAATTTCTTGCATGAAATTTACTTTGCAGATAGGATTTAAAACTATTCATTGTTTGAATTTCATTCGTAGCAATTACTACGTCATCTACATATAACAAAATATAGATGTTTTTTAAAATATCTCATTTATCTATTACATAAATACAACGATCAACTTTGAGATTTTTAAAACCAATTCCTTTCAATACTTCTTCAAAAGCTTCAAACCAACTTCTAGCTGCTTGTTTAAGACCATAGATAGCCTTGTTTAGTTTGCAGACTGTATTTCCCTCAAGAACTAACCCCTTTGGTGCTTTCATGTAGATCTCTTCTTTAAGTAATCTATTCAAAAATGCAGTTTTTACATCCATTTGATGGAATTTTAAACCGTATTGGTTCATTATATAGTATATCTTTCCTCACAATTCTTTCTGGCAACACTTCCTTCATGTGTCCAAGCTGTTCATATTCTTTCATGAATTTCACATATTCTGCTTTTATTTCTGGGTTCATCCTATTTTCCAGTGATAGGAATCTCCTAACAGCCACATCACGAGATTCCCTCAGGGATGTAGAGTCTTAAGCACATAGCAGTTTTACAACCAATCTTCCATCTCCGGCCTTATGAAAATTGTCCAAGAACTGCTTTTCGCAATATTCTTCTTCTGGACTTTTGTATATTTTTGCAGGTTCCAAGGTGTCCAGTTTCCAGAATCGCTCCAACAGTTCATCAGGCTTGGTAGCCACCATACAAGTAGCAGGTGCAGATGTAGCCATATTTATTTTCCCGGCAATGATCCAACCAAATTCTGAATTTTGAAGAGTTGAACACTTATTTTTTTTTACTTGCCCAGACAGTAATATTGAGAAATGGTGATCTGCTCCTAGTAATAAATCGATTTCACTAGTTTTGTTGAAGTTGGGATCCGCTAGAGGTATGGTTTTCGGCAGGTCAAACTTTTGCATTATTGCTTCTGTGGGTTTATCTGCGACAATATGCGGTAAAACAAAGGCATCCACTCTTTTACTGAAATCGGTATATTTTGATTTCACAAGAACATTTACTCTGAACATTCTGATTTGTGATTGTCCTCCTACTCCTTCTATTCTTAGCTCTGCCTTTTCTATTTTCAATGATAATTGCTTTACTAGTCTCTCTGAGATTAGATTGACTTGGGAGCCACTGTCTAAGAGCGCACGAAATTCTCCTTCTCGCTCATTGGTCCCTTTAACAATTACCCTGGCTGTCGCTAGTAGGGTATAATTTTTATTTTTGGTTGCAAGTTGAAGTTTCCCAAATGTAACTGTATCGAAATAAAAACGCAAGTGATATTGCAGGGTATATATATGTATATTTATTTATATTTTTATTGATTATAATAAAGATGCCCCTGGAATATAATCTAGTGGCATAGGGCTGTCGCAACCAACACTTGAATTGGGTGGACCACGAAGGGTTGAGAATTTATATTGTAACTGGGGGCCAAAGACACAGCGATGCACACCCGTTGCTTACAGATATTGAATTCTAATTAGCCTAAGAACTAGATTCTACTTATATAGGCCCCGCTGCATAGGTCATTTTAGCTCCACCTTTCATTACGTAGCTGCTAGGTCAGCAACTGATTGATTATTGCTGACCCTAGCAGGGGTGCTCAATGAATTGATAGCCAATAACTGCTATGAGAGGGTTACCCAAGATTTACTTATTAATTATGGGTCACAAGCGTTTACAATATGGGAATTATTTGCTATTATTTAGTTATTATAATTCGGGTAATATTTGTGTAGAATGTAGTGGTGTTTTGTGTACTTATATCTATTTAAACCAAGCACCAACATACTCCCGGCCGTTGAACACTTGTTCAACATTACTCTACGTTGATATCGAATTCCTGTGACCTGGATGACTGTAGGTTATTTGATTCTCTTCCTTCATTTTGGTGGGTCATCTCATGTTGGTCTGGTTGAAGGTTGACGGGTCTCTTTGTACTCCACACCTTTATTACATATGCAACCAGTAATATTATGGATGTCGCCAGCGCTGCATATGAGATGTAATGGTGGTGGGGTACTTCAAGTTCATTTGGTAGTTTTATCTGGGTCGTGGCTAATAGTTGATTGCTTAAACTCTCTAGTTCCTGAGAGCCTAATTGCAAAGTATTGTTCATCAAGGTGGCCTTGGTTATATTTGGTATTGTGTCATATGAGAAGTTACCAAATCGTGCATATGATAAGTTCAGCAATCCGGTAGTTTCCACACGGTGACCAGAAACTTGAAGTGCGGACCCTGGATCCATAAATAGAAGACCTCCTTGATTAATGGTCACGCTGATCATATTGTCATCGCATACTGCTGATAGTTCCATCGGCGATTTTGTCGCAAATATCCAGCGATTTTTGTAGTGCAGGTCGTACCATACAAACGCCTTATTGGTTTGCTTAATATGGCACATAGTTGACGTCTTTTCTCTAAACAATTGAAACTCGCAGCTACTATTAGTAGTGAAAGTTGTTTGTTTGTTGAAACAAATGTATTCCTCTTCCTTCATTGAGTAGCATTGTGCCAGGTCCTTTGTTGACAAACCAATGTACTGATCTCTGTGTCTATTTACTGCGATAATTGGGATTTCAACATCCATGATCATGATTCCATGATGACCGATTGCCGGAATGGGAATTAAGTTATGTAACTCCAGGGTCTCAGTGGATACGAGAGGCAAGGTGATCTTAAAGATCACATGATCCTTCACTATAGTTTCTTCCGCCTTCATGAGTTTATATAATGGCATTATGTCAGTGTCCGATCCTGGCAACGCCAATCTTGGTGGAAGATGAGCTTTTAATTGTGCCGCCTGCTGGTATAGTTGTTTCGGAGACAGTAGAAGTGGGCTAATCTGGTTGTGGTGGACATCAGTTAGCACATGGGTAAACTCAGCCTGTATGCGTTGTAAGTTTGCCGCTATCAAAGATAGTTGAGTATTTAATAGGTCACTCATTTGTTGATCCAATTGTTTGAATCGTTTCTTGACAGTTTCTTCATCTCTTTTAAATATGTTTATAGTTGAGTCAATGATTGATGTCTGATTTCGCATCAATGACAGTAAATATTCTTTATTGACTTTCACCTTTTTGATCTTTTGTGACATTTCTTCCGCGTATTCTGAGTCCAGAATTCCAAATATTCCTTTGGCGATGGACCCAACGATTTCCAATGGAGCTCGTTTCATCCGCTTAATGTGGAGAAATTCATTTATATCTTCTGGACGTTGACGCGTACAATGCGCAGTACGTTCAAGTGGTCCAAGCGACACCAGGACAAAGCCTGTTATGCGCGAACCCTATCAGGTAGCATGCAAAAACGAAGTCGCGTGGACAACGGACGACAACTAAAATAATAATTAAGACTAACTACTAGATAGATAATTTAAAGTAGTAGTTTTTTGAATACATATAGAGAACTCTGATCCGATTACAGAATAAAGGCGGTTGTAGTCGGAACAGAGAACTCGAAAAGGTTCATGCAAAGAATAGTTAGAAGTACAGCGTGTTAAAGTTAAAGGAACATAACTTCGGGTTAGTCTACAAGGTACAGATAGATTGACCTGATTAAGTAAATTAGGACAATCTATTTGTCCATTTATAGAAGCTTATGAATAAACAAAGTACCAAGCATTACTCTACGATTAAGTAAGGAGGGAAGGTTAATTAGAAGAAGTCTTTTAGAATAAGAGGGCAGGTTAACATTTCGATGCCAGTTTAAACCACGAAGAGCAAAAATTAGAAACTGTTTTTGAACAGATTCAATTTTAACTTGGTGTGATCCATATTGTGGAGACCAAACACATGATCCATACTCCAAAATGGGGCGGACCAGTGAAAAAAAAAGAGTTTTGGTTGTGTAAGGATCGTCAAATTCTTTCGACCATCGCTTAACGAAACCAAGACAACTCATGGCTTTATTGACAGTGATATTAAAATGACGAGTAAAATTTAATTTGTGGTCCATGAGTACACCCAAATCATTAAACTCGTTCAAACGTTCAAGTGGGATATTATTGAGATAATACACCACTAATTGAAAAGGGGATCTATGAAATGACATGACATTACATTTTGAAACATTAAGGTTTAATAAGTTAATTTCACACCAAGTTTGAAAGTTATTAAGATCAGCTTGAAGCAGACGTGGAGAACTTAATTCCTTAAAACTAATACAAATTTAAAAATCATCAGCGTACATAAGCACGCGAGAGTGAGTTACAACTGACGGAAGCTCATTAATGAAGAAGGTAAAAAGCAATGGTCCTAGATGGCTACCTCGAAAGAAAAGTTTTAAATAAAACTTTTTGTGTACGGTTATTAAGATATTGAGAAATCCAATTAAACAAAAGGCTTGGAATCCCAACTTCGTTCAGCTTGAACAAAAGCAGTGTATGATTGACAGAATCAAAAGCCTTACTGAAGTCAGTATAAATGACATCAGTTTGCATTGCATTCCTGAATCCCTCGATCGCCAAAGAAGTAAACTCTAAAAGGTTAGTGGTTGTAGATCTACGTTTCATAAACCCATGTTGAGAAGATGAAAGAATAGAACTACAGAAATGTTGCAGTTGAGAAGTTATAAATTTCACAAATGCCTTCGGAATAGCGGACAATTTGGAAATACCCCTGTAATTAGAAGCTACGGATTTATTACCCTTTTTATGCAAAGGAATAATAAAAGATTCTTTCCAAATGGTTGGAAAAGAGGAATTTTCAACGGACAAAGTAAATAACTTAAGAATCGGGGAAATCAAAGTCTCAGCGCAAAACCTGAGTACACAACCAGGTATCCCATCAGGTCCTGGTGAGTACACGGGCTTCACTAAAGTAAGCACGCTGAGAAGCGAATCTTCATCGATCACAGGATTAAAGACGCAATTAGACCTTTTCAACTGATAGGAATATGAAAAGTTAGCTCGATGATCTTTGGAGGAATAGGTCGTTTTGAAAAAATCAGCAAACATATCGGCAATGGCCTGATCATCGTTTGCTTTATTATTTTCAAAACATAAATAGGACGGATGCACTGCCACCTTACGTTTGGCGTTAACGAAGTTATAAAATCGCTTAGGATCACGGGAGAACTGAAGTTTATAACGCCCAATGTAATCCTTATAGCATAGTGTATTAAGCACTAAAAATTTTGATCGAGCGACTGCATAAAGAGAAAAATCAGACGGTCGACCCGATTTTTTAAACTTTCTATAATATCTAGACTTTACATTTTTCAAATTAGTTAACTTACGTGTAAACCATGGCGGTTTGTTAGACAATACATGGGTCACACGTGGAACACAGGCATCAAAAAGTGAAAACATAGTATTATAGAAAAAACAAATGGCAGCATTCATATCATTACAGGAGTACAGATAAGACCAGTCTGTGGCAAGAATTAACTTATTAAGCTTGAAAAAGTTTGTTTTACGAAAGCAACGGGTACGAGCCTTCGAACTGGTACCAGCATTTGATAACCGAAAAGGTAGATCAATAGTTAAGTCCAAAGTTGGATGGAAACTGTCTTCGGGGACGACTAAGGGATCAATCCTCGAAACAGTACAGTTAGAAGAATCTAACATAAATATAAGATCTGGTGATCTCTCGTTTTTGTTACGCACAGGATTAACTTGGGTTAGGGATAACTCAAGGAGACCGTCAACAAAGCAATGTGAGGAGGAGGGCATCAACAAGGAAGACTCACCTGATGGAAGCCATAAAACGTCAGGTAGATTAAAATCTCCCAGAACGATAAATATGTCTGCATCCGAAAGAAGTGAAGGGACAAAGCGAATAGCTTCTAAATGGCTAGCATATACCGTCATGTCAGAATTCGGTGGAATATACGAGCAAGTTAGAAATACAGAATATGATTTCAAACAAATTTTGACACTATTCAATGTCAAAAACAGCAGGTGGCAGAACTATTTCTAAAGGAAGAGATAAATTTACGGCAATTAAAACTCCACCACCATTTTTGGAGATTCGATCGCATCTATAGGTTGAAAATATTGTGGGAAAAACAGAGGCATCAGAAATGTCAGGCTTTAAACACGTTTCTGTAAAGACCAAGATGTGAAAGTCAAAAGATTGACTATCTACAAAAATCTTAGAAAGTTAAGATTTTAGTCTTCTAACATTCTGATAGGCCAGAATAAGGGACGAGATTAGTTTTTAGACCCGCCAGGTACTGACGAGCCAGAGGGTAGGGAAGGATTAGTTGTGTTAGGCAGACGAATCGGAGGCCGATTTTTCTTTTTCTTAGCCGTATACTCCTTTATAACTAAATGTTCCGGCCAAAAATCTTTGTGACAAATTTGGTCAAAGACATTTGGTGGGACACTGATTTTAAATGACGAAATGTTACGGGTGTATGAAAACCTAAACTTTTCCACCACTATGTTTGGCGCCACGACTTTTGCAGGGATATGGGCTATGACATCATCTGATGTAGTATTGGGGTCGAGCCGCGAAACAAAGATTTGCTTTTTTGGTGGAATGGCTACAAAAGATCTCAATGCGCCAGTCGCTACCGCAGCAACAACATTTTGCGCTGGAACTGCTGAGGCAGATGACGCCTTGAGAGCTCTTCTAGTTACTTCTAGTTTTTTTATTGGGAATATCCCTAGGAGTGGATATTCGCCCGGACTCATCGGAAACTACAACCGATATCGAGTCAGCTTGCAGGGCACTATTACCAGGGGAGATGTCAATCGTCCCCGCAACTGCAGCTTCTGCTGGACTCCTAAACGATATCAGTTGCTGACCATTTGGAGTTATGGGGTCGTTCGACGATGCCGGTGCCGGAGGAAGCAGAGATGCCGGCGGATCGGGAGAGAGATTCCGAGGGATAGTCTTCTTCCGCTTCGGTGACTCGTTTAATAGTTTATAACTATTAAACTGAGTTTCCAGAGACGAAAACTCATCGCGAAGTTTCAGAAAACCAGCCGACAGGGATTTAAATCCCTCTCTCGTCCGCCGCATAAATAGACGCATATCCATTTCTACGTCCCGGCACGCTTCACAACTCCATTTTAGGCCCCCACCGTTTCCAATACTATCCCTTATTCTGGCTGTGTAACCAGCGCATTTAACATGCACAATGTTGTCGCACAGCCAGCAAAAACATAGTTATCTTGGATTTTTTGGGGATGGGGGCACTTTTTTGAAGAGCAGACAACCATTGTAAGTTAAATTAATAAAAAAATTAAAGTAGCAACAATATATAAATAAATCAAAAAGTTTATAAAGAGAGGCAATTTAAAATGAGTAATATGAAATATAAGGGCAATACGCACCAAAAAATAACACAAGTGTTAAAGTTTATTATGCACAAGAGAAAAAGAAAAAAACAAAAAAAAAACTGAAGAGACAGAAGTTAAGAGAAGTTAGTAAACACACAACAACAAAGACGGGTACAATCGCGAGAATAACGGTCGCGATCGCGGGCAACGTAAAAACGCGAGAGCAAGCACCACACAAACAACAACACTAATGTGTCGCGAGAGCACGAATGCAATTAAAAGGGATCAAAAACACAAAATCAAAGTCTATGTAGACAAAACAACAAAACTTTGAGTTTTGTTATTAAATAAAGCAATAAGTAATAATAGCTTTGAGTGAGTGTTTAAGAACAAGTTACAATTTTTAAATCGCGTAATTTATTAATTCGGCACTAGATTCCACGATATAGAATTTAGTATATGCTGGATTAAATAAAAAATTAGATAAAAGCGAGAGCGCAAAAAAAAACACGACCGACTTCGTTGAAGTGAAGATTATATATTTCCTCTTATTATTTCGTCGAAGATGTGATGCAAGTGCCGTTGCATCGCAAAACATGGTTCCGGTGGAGATAGTTTTGAACACATGTCTCCTACTCGTTTTAATCCGTTGGCATATGACTCAATTTCTTCCAAATACGTATTTAAATCATAATATGCAATAATTGTCCAGTCAGATCCAGTAAATTGAGATGTTCCAATTTTTTCGTAGTATATGCCTGGTTTGTCGTCAAATTGTGTTATGTTTACTGACTGCGCCAGAGCCAGTGGTAGCATTAATAACATCATTAAAATTGTTATTGCTAGAGTTGGTAGTGCTGTAGCGATGCGTTTTCGCCATGCTCCTCCATGTTTTCGATTGTTTGCCTATTATCTTCATCTGTACTGTCCAATTTTCGCTTTTCGCCTGGCTCTACGTTTGGAAGTAGTGGAGCCAGTTTGTGAATCGCTCGTTTGAAGATTCCTTTAGCAGTTTTTACATCCACCACCCTCACATATCCATCGGGACCAGGGTATTTCTTGATGATTCGTCCAATTGGCCATTGTAGCATTGGCACGTTGTCTTCTTTTAGGATCACCATCATTCCTTCCTTGACATTGTTGTATGGTTTCTTCCACTTGGAAGCACTCTGTAGTTCCTGCAAGTACTCTTGTGACCATTGTGTCCAGAAAGTGTGTTTCAATCTCTGAACTAAGTCCCATTGTTCGGGTAACGATCTCCTTTGGACCGTTTCTGCATCTGGCTGTGCTACTAATGGCTCGCCAATAAGCAGATGACCTGGCGTCAGGGCGGTCAAATCGTTTGGTTCATTTGAGTTTGGTGTTAATGGCCGTGAGTTGAGTACTGCTTCCACATTAACAATGATTGTTGACAGCTGTTCGAATGTTAAATTCGCTGTTGACACATTCTTGAGGATCAGGTGTTTGGCTGATTTTACTGCTGCCTCCCACAAGCCTCCGAAACGTGGAGAACGTGGCGGAATGAATTTGAATTGTACTCCTTTTTGAATGCAAAATTCCAAAATAGCACTTGAGGCCTTCTCGGAGTGGATTGACTCAGTCAGTTCTTTCAATTGGTTGTGCGCTCCTACAAACTTTGTAGCATTGTCACAATGGAGTGCTTGACATTTTCCTCGTCTTCCTATGAAGCGCTGTAGGGCGCCCAAAAATGAGGATGTGGATAAGTCGCCCACCAGTTGCACCTAGTCAACACCTGCGTTAAGGAACGGTCGAGCTTGTGAGACTCGATGCTCCGGTAGATCTCCCATGACTTGTTTAAATAGTTGTGGCTGAAATCTTGTGCACCTTACACAGTTTTGAATTACATTTCTGATCATTGACTTGATCTCGATAATGTGATAATGCTGTCGATCAATACCACGAAGGGCCTCTTGCCCGCAATACATGTTTTCTTCATGTAGTTTCTGCAGGATCATCTTTACAATAGGATCCCCGTAAGGAAGTAAATACGGGTTCTTTGTATCCCTTGGTACGGGAGCTTGTTGCAATCTAGTTGTTACTCTAATGGTAGAGTTTTCATCCAATATTAGTGGTAATGTTGCCACAGAACTTTTACTGTGGAGTGGTTGTTCTGGACGTTGACGCAACTCATAAGCGTACTCTGATTCTTGGATTTGTTTGATAATGATCCTGCGTGCTTCCTCCAATTCCTCTACTTCAAGCTGCGTTGTTGCACGCCTGTTAAGCTTGCTGCTGAACCTGCGAACGTATGCGACGATTCGCTGCAGTCGGTAGAATGAATTCTTGTGGTTTATTTTGTATATCCACGTATTATCCATTTCGTTTTGAGCCTTGTTGTTCACTACTGCCATGCTAAATACCTTGGTTTTCCGTTCTGATATATCAGCCGTGTGTTCCGATGGTTTGAAAGGTACTGGCCAGCGGGATCGTGGCCCGTGCAAGAATAATGGTCCATATAGCCATAAATTGTGCGTACTTAATTGAGATGCTGGTATCCCTCTTGATAGAACATCTGCTGCGTTCAGGGCTGACGATACATGCCGCCATTGTGTTGGATTGGAGACAGCATGTATTTTTGTAAGTCTGTTTGCCACAAACGTATGAAAATTAGATGCCCGAGAGTTAATCCATGACAATACAATTGTTGAATCTGACCATAGAACGGCTTCCACATTTTCTGCTTCCATTTGGAGATCGTGTCGAACTCTGTTTGTAAGTTCTGCTCCCAGCACTGCTGCACATAGCCCAAGACGCGGCAATGATAGTAGTCTTACGGAAATCTGTCCGTTTTTGTATGTAGCCCGGATGTATACAGCAGCTCCATATGCCTTTTCTGAAGCGTCTACAAAAGTGTGTATTTGACGCGTAGTTGGCACCTTTCTGTTGTATATGTGCCTGGGCATTTGCATTTGATTTAATTCTTGCAAATCCGCACGATATGCTTCCCACTAATTTTCCAGATTAGCTGGTAACTCGGCATCCATTTCCAATTTTATGAACGCTATGTGTTGCAGTAAGATTTTGGCACGTACGACCACAGGCGCAAATAGTCCGAATGGATCAAATATTAGCCCTATTTCTGATAGGATTACACGTCTTGTGATTCCTCTCATGTGTCGCTGGGCCTTTCCACAAAGCTTGTCCTCTTTAGGCATCCAAGTTATGCCTAAAGTTTTCACACTTAATTGATCCAGTGCATCACCTAAATTAATGCTACTGCATATGTCGTCCTTTGGGATGTCCTCCAGTAGCTGTGCATTGTTTGAGCACCATTTTCTTAGATTGAATCCGGCTGGTTTCAGGATTTTGACCAGCTCTTGCCTGATTTGCAGTGCTTCTGCCAAGCTGTCTGCTCCGGTAAGCCAATCATCCACAGCTCCAGCGGCAAATTTTTCCTTGTTTTTAATTGCCAAATATTCCAAACTTTTTGTTGCGAGGAACGGAGCCGACGTTGTTCCACATGTAACTGTCTTCAAACGATAATATTTTAGTTTCTCATTTGGGCTGTATCTCCAGACAATCATTTGGTTGAATTGATCATCTGGATTTACCCATACCTGTCCGTACATTTTTTCTATGTCCGCAGTGAAAACATATTTATGCGTCCTAAACCTCAGTAGGATTGAAAATAGCTGCCTTTGTACCACTGGTCCTGGGTACAAGATATCATTCAAAGATTTTCCTGTTGATGTTTTACATGAAGCATGAAATACCACTCTTAATTTTGTTGTGGTACTGTCATGTTTAAGTACACAATGATGAGGTATGAAGTAATGCTGTTTTGGTATTCTTTCTGGCAATACTTCTTTCTTGTGCCCAAGCTGTTCATATTCTTTCATGAACTTCACATATTCAGTCTTTATTTCTGGGCTCATCCTATTTTCCAGTGATAGGAACCTCCTAACAACCATATCACAAGACTCCCCCAACGATGAAGAGGTTCAGCAAATGGCAGTTTTACAACCAATCTTCCATCCGCAGCTTTATGTAAATTGTCCAAGAAATGCTTTCTGCAATATTCTTTGTATATTGGACCTTTGTATATTTTTTCAGGTTCCAAGGTATCCAGTTTCCAGAAACGCTCCAACAGTTCATCAGGCTTGGTCGCCACCATACAAGTAGCAGGTGCAGATGTAGCCATATTTATTTTCCCGGCAATGATTCAACCAAATTCTGAATTTTGAAGAGTGTGACACTTATTTTGTTTTACTTGTCCAGGTAGTGAAATTGAGAAATGGTGATCTGCTCCTAGTAATAAGTCAATTTTACTAGTTTTGTTGAAGTTGGGATCCGCTAGAGGTATGGTTTTCGGCAGGTTAAACTTTTGCGTTATTGCTTCTGTGGACGGAGGTCTTGCCAAAAAGACTACCATGGCGACTTTATTTTATACCTCATCATTATGCCCTCAAACCTGATCGTATCAAAACTAAATTAAGAGTGGTGTTATTTTCAATCGTACTAAGTTTTAGGACACATAAATATGTTCTCACCGCGGACATAGAAAAAGTGTACCGGCAGGTATGGATTAATCCAGGTGATTAGTTCAACCAAAAATCTGAAATATTACCGCTTGAAAACAGTAACTTATGGAACAGCTTCGAACTTAGGAAGCAAAAAAGGGCTACTGGAGCAACTACATTGAAAGATAACTTCTAGATGATTGCCTTACAGCAGCAGACAGCCTAGCAGAAGCACTGCAAATCAGAGAGCTGGTTAAAATCCTTAAACCAGCAGGATTTAATTTGTGCAAACGGCGCTCGAATAATACACAATTATTGGAGAGCATTCCGACGACTTAAGGCATACTTTGAATGCCTAAAGAAGACACGTTTTGCAGAAAGGCCCAGCTACATACTCGAGGGATTACAAGATACGATCTATTGCCAGAAATAGGGCAAATATTTGATCCTTTCGGACTGTTTGCACCTATGTTAGTACGCGATAAAATCTTACTGCAACATATTGCGTCCGAAAAATTTGAGATGTATGCCAAACTACCTGATTATTTGGACAAGCAGTGGGAGAAGTATCGTGCGGATCTGCATGAACTGAATCAAATGCAGATGCCCAGGCACATATATCATGGAAAGGTGCCATCTACTCGGAAGATACACACCTTTGTAGATGCATCAGTAAAGCATATGGAGCTGCTACGTATATTCGGCCACATACAAAAATGGTCAGATCTCCGTGCGGCGACTGTGCGCAAAGTCACGAGTAGCTCCACTAGAGAAGCAATCATTGCCGCTTCTTGAATTATGTGCAGCAGTGTACGGAGCAGAACGCACGGAAAGAGAACGACACCATCTCCGGATGGAAGTAGAAAACCTTGAAGCCGTGCTATGGTCAAATTCGACAATTGTTCTATCATGGATTTACTCTCGGGCATCTAGTTTCCATACGTTTGTGGCAAACAGACTCACAAAAATACCTGCTGTCTCCAAACAAACACAATGGTGGCATCGTCAGTTCTGAATGCTGATATATGTAACTGGAAAAAAGTACATTATAGTTTACCTGGACGGGCTTTCAAAATTTATTTATTTAAGTCATACACTTCAAATTGATGCTGAAACATTGGCTGGAGGTCCAAATCACAATATATCGGATCAAGGAAGATGAATCGGTAATAATAAATTTAGCAAGTTTTTTTCGCAACAAAAAAAATTCATTTGGTCGCGACATGTGCACAAGTAGAGTTAATAACCAAGTAGGGCGTATTATGAGCACCTTGAAAAATTTATTAATGGTAGAGATGCAGTTAATTTGAAACCGTTATAAAGGGAAGCCCCTTATAGGGGATTTTCCAATAACTGATCATCTAGAAGAAAATAAGTATATGCTCAGGTCAGTGACGAGTAATAAAAAATATAAGTATGTCAATAAAGACTTAAGAAAATTGCCGGATGGGCAAGTACCGACTGAGTTGGTACCTTGTGAAAATGACTTTAAAATTAAATATAACTTGTGACGAAGCACACAACCTCATGATATTCTCTTTCTCCCCAAATGAATAGGGAATACCAATTTTCGTTATGTAATCGAAATACTCTGACTTGTTTGTTAGTGTAGCAATTAGTTTTCCCATTTTTATATACACAGAGGCATATTCATATATATTTACACAGCACCGTAAAAGCCAATACGCATAGATATATATACATTTACACAGCATCACCCAAGCCTACACGCACACATTGATACATTCACATCGCATCGCCAAAGCCCACCGCAAACAGTCACACATTCGCGCAGCGCAGTACATACATACATACACTCACTTCCAAGCCCAACAGCCAGTGGCAATTCTCCAAGTACACAAAAGTGCCATTAAAGCTACTCCCTTGAAGCGGCGTTTTTCCCCAGTAAATCCGGTGTGAAATAGTCTGAAATCAAACAGTGCCTTTTAGCCTGACGTCCGGCAGATCAAACTACTCACGGTTCGTCCAAGCAGTCCCGGCGCGTCGCGTATCCATCATATTCGTGGCTGATGCCACCTTGGCTTGGCGGCAAGCGAGAGGGAAGAGGTGCATCCAGAGGGGCCCGTCCTGGTGTGCGTGAGCCCATTGCTCTCACTGGCGGCACCACGGAGAGAGCAACTTTCCAATTTCTCCAATTTTCTCCTTTCACACACAGGCAGTAATCTTGCCACCTGCTAAACAGCTGCCCGGCAGGGTGACCAGATCACCAAAAATTGAACCTTCGCCAACAGCTGATCGATACAAGCTCAATTCAGAGTGAGTAAGCTTATACTTAAAAGCTCGGCCCAAAGCTCATGCCGTTGGCGCAATAAAGTTTTGGAAGCTCGTGTCGCTATTATTTTACATCTAGCCGAACACAAGCATCATCAAGCGGTAGTACCGCCGGCTAATTGGCGGCCATTGATCCACCAGGCCGTGGTTCAAATCTCGGCGAAGACAAGATCGAATTTCGGTGTTTTATTCTTTTGGTCTTTTATTTATAATTGCAAATATGAATTAACATTGAAATTAATTTCGCAACATTGGCGTTGCGGAGTAGGTATTCCGCTTAGGCCCCCATAGGCCTTGGTTCGAATCCCCGCGGAGGTGGCGGTGGAAAACGACAAAAATCACTACAATTTTTTATAAATTCTCAATCAAATAAATTATTAAATTAAAGTAAATTCAATCAAATCAATCACAACCAAATTCACAGAATCTCCTCCTCATAAACCAAATCCTAAAATATTATACACCACAAATTTCATATCCTCCCAACCAAATAAAAATAACCAAAATAAACCCCAAACATACAACTCCACCAACTTACTTTCGTACATAACAACACGAATTCATCAGTATATAAAAAGTCTGAACGCCCCTACTAGCGCACTGGAGGGCGACGACTTCCAGGCGGTGTTCGGCCGGCGCAGTTCGCTCTCAAGAACCCTGCCGCAACTTGTTCAGTAGAAATGGGCAACCCCAGAGCCTGCCTCGGCCGAAAAGAGACCACCATCCCGTGGCACCACCACCACCAATAATCAGCGACTTGTGGCGACTCCCGATGGAGGCGGCGTATTGGGAACATCGATGCCAAAACGTGGCAGGTAGATGTCCAACTCACCAGCAAGCGCCAATGGTGGACCTAGAGACGGTGACGTTCCACCAAAAAGAATCAGAGGAGGAGAAATCCCTGAAATTAGAGGAGGAATCGGCAGGGAATTAGCTGAAATGAACCAACTCATACAAGAGATCATAGACGCAACGTCAGTCGGTGGCGACTCCAAAGTCCGCCATATTAACAATAAAATGAGGGGCCAATTCACTCAGCTAAAATCAATGATAGAATCTGTTTCCACACACTGGGAAAATCTCGAGAGCGGCGGCGACATCACTATAATCGCAGCGGCAGCCCCACATACGGAAAACAAGTCCCAACAGACGGATCTGAAGTTCACCCCCCAAAGGACAAACAAAAACGCCCATACCCAAACGGGCAGAGTACCAGCAGCAGCACCATTAACTCCAAGAAGACCAAAACCACCACCACAACAGAAGGAGGACGATCCCAATACCGCCGCCGGCTGGAAAAAGGAGGAACCAAAGAAAAAGCAGGAGCTGCACACAACACTCGCTCCTCCTAGGAGACGACGCTCCGATGCAATCCTGGTCCACAGCACAGGGAATATCACATATAGCGAAATGCTACGGAAGGTAACCAGAAGCGATGACGACAATCTCAAGGCGCTTGGAGAGAAAGTCCAGCTGGTACGAAAAACAGCGAAAGGAGATCTTCTCCTCAAACTAAAACCAGGAGAAAACAACATCCAGAAATGGAAGGAAGACATCGGATCGGTTCTCGGCAACCTAGCGGAGACAAAGGCATTCACAAACCTGGTGAAGCTGGAAATCAGAGATTTGGACGAGATGACATTAAAGGAAGATATCCTGGCCGCTCTCTCGTCACAATTGAACTAAAACGTAGGCGAAAACGCAATAAAAAATTTGCGCCCAGCATATTTTGACACCCAGAAGGCCACCATCGTTGTCCCACCCGAGCCAGCAAAAACTATTTTGTCGGCAGAGAAAGTTAAGATCGGTTGGACGGTTTGCCCCAACCAGATGCTATAGGTGCCTCAGAACCGGGCACATAGCAGCCAGATGCGCCGATCGAATAGATAGGAGCAACTGGTGTCTGAAATGTGGAGAAAAGAACCACAAGGCGACCGAATGTAATAACCCTATTTACTGCTTCCTGTGCGAGGCCAGTGGAATGAAAGAGCGAGCACACAGAGCCGGTGGACATAGTTGCCCATCAGCCACAGCGGGTGCAGGAAGGATGCCAAACGAAAAACATAATGATCAGGTTCACACAAATTAATCTGAACCACTGTGAAGCAGCACAAAATCTACTTCAGCAGACAGTCGCAGAAAAAAAATCTGAGATAGCAATAATCAGCGAGCGCTTTAGGCGCAAGGACGACAACCTTTGAATATACAGCTCCTCCGGCAAAGCAGCAATATGGGCATGCAGCTCTCCAGCCATTCCGCTTCGGAGCTCTTTGCATCACGAGCATTTTGTTAGAGCCCATATAAAAGGCAAATGGTTGTACAGTTGCTACCTGCCACCAAGCTTGGACCTCACGAGCTACTGCAACGCCCTGGATGCGCTGATGCAAAACGCGCGTGAACACTCTCCTTCTATCATCGCGGGCGACTTTAACGCGTGGGCCTTGGAATGGGGCAGCTCCACCAACGCCAGAGGCAGAGCTCTTTTAGAGAATTTCTCTCAATTGGACATCGTTCTCGCCAACACAGGTTCACAAAACACCTTCAATCGCGTAGGCCGTGGGTCTACAATAGACCTCACCTTCGTGAGCAGCAGCTTGTTTAGGACAACCTACTGGAGACTTGCAAACATCTACACTGCCAGTGATCACGAGGCAATAATTTTCACCATTGGCAAACATCCAACGACGCCCCCTGCAGCGACACAAAATGCAAAGACGTACAAAGTGGACACCCTGAACACATCTTTATTCACAACAGCCCTGAATACAGCACACTGCGACTCAGACACAGCTCCAAGGATGGCCAGCAACCTAATTCGCATGGTTACAACAGCGTATGATGCAAGCATGGCGGAAAGTCGTCGCTACAAAGGACATCATAAACCCGCATTCTGGTGGAACGGAAATATATCCAACCTAAGGAAGCACTGTCTATCGGCCAGGAGAAAATACCAGCGCGCTAGGAAACGTGGCACTACCGGCTGGGAGGCACTCCACGCCGATAACTGTGCAAAAAGGAAGTCCCTAAAGCTCGCGATACTATCCTCCAAAAAGGAAGTCTTCTTACAATTGTGTGACTCGGCCGACCTCGACCCCTGGGGAAGAGCATACAAAACGGTGGTCAAAAGGATCTACGCCAACCGGCAGGCCCCCCTAATGATGAACAAGAGCTTGCACGAATCGTGGACGATCTCTTCCCACACCGAGATGACTCCCTGTCCGCCAGGCAGCCGCAACCTGACGCTCCATATGAGATAGACCCGGTCTCTCCAGAGGAACTACTAATGGTCTCAAGAACGCTAAAAAGCCGTAAAGCCCCAGGTCCAGACGCAGTGCCTAATCGAGCATTGAAACTGGCAATTGCGCTCCGAACCGAGGCGTTCGTTAAATCCTTCAACCAGTGTCTCAAAGAGGGCATCTTTGCATCCCAATGGAAGGAGCAAAGGCTGGTGCTAATCCCGAAACCTGGTAAGCCGACTGATGTGGCAACGTCGTACAGGCCCATATGCTTGATCGATTCAATGGGAAAGGTTTTCGAGAGACTAATATACAGTAGACTCGATGCGGCGATAAGCGAAAACGGCGGTCTCAACAACAACCAATACGGATTTCGGAAAGCCAAATCAACCCTGGACGCAATCAGCAAGGTGGTGGACATCGCCTCCAACGCGATAAAGTGAACGAGATGGCAAGGCAGATTGAACTCTCAACCTTGCCGGTCGTGTTTTTCTGGGCGCCCTCACTATTAATTCTTTCCTGCTTATATCGCGAATTTTTATTTTGTCAAAATTGCTTAAAAGCTTTTTTAATTAATTATCTATCACAATTAATTGTTCTTTCGTTTCGATTTGTTGCTAAACATTAAATCAAAGCTATTGTTACTTTTTGTATTAAACCAACAACAAAACTCTTTGCTTTGTTGTTGTGTCTCATAAACTTTGATTTTTTCGTTTGTGCTTTACCTGCATGCACTCGCGATCTCTTCTGTACACAGTGTTGTTTGCGTGTTCTTGCTCTCTTTTCTATATTTGCTTGCGTTAGCGCCCGTTATTCTCGCGTTAGTTAATCTCGCGTTTGTGATCGGTTTTGTGTTGTGCGTTCACTGCTCTTAACTTTTTTCTCTTTCGTCTTGAAAGCAGCTGCTGCACCTTAACCCTTGTGTGGGACTTTTGGTTCGTATACGCCCTATTTTTTACATAAATCTTTTTTTTTTACTTCTGTTAGTTTATTTTTCTGTTATTAATATTTACTATTAATAAAATTGAGTATAATCTAACAATGTCGGTCTGCTCAAATAAGAAGTGCCCTCACCCTCTCAAAGCCCAGGAAGATTTTTTGCTTTGTTGGCTGTGTGACAACGTTATGCATTTTAAATGTGCTGGTTACACAGTCAAGGTAAAAGACAGCCTCGGAAATGGTGGGGGCCTCAAATGGAGTTGTGAAGCGTTTCGGGATGCCGAGAGGGAGATGCGTGTATTCATGAGGCGCACTCGTGAGGGATTTAAGAACCTGTCGGCTGGTCTTATGAAGCTTCGGGATGAGTTTTCATCACTGGAAACTCGGTTTAATAGTTTTAAACTATTAAACGAATCCCCGAAGCGAAAGAAGACCATCCCTAGGAATTTGTCCCCCGGTCCGCCAGTGTCTCTTACTCTCGCTGTTCCGAGCACGACAAATGACTCAAACACACCGAATTCACGGCACTTGATATCGTTTAAAAGTCCGATTTCATCCAATTGTGTGGATTCCATTGGAATTTCCCCCGGTAATGGAATCACGCAAGTTACCGAGATATCAGGTGTAGTCTCTCATTTGTCCGGGCGAATATCCTGTCCCAAGGATATTCCCAATCAGATACTGACAAGAGGGGCTCGTAAAGCATTGTCAACCGCATTATCTGCTGGTGTGTCGAGTTCACTTGTCGGTATACCACCCAAAAAACAGATATTTATTTCGAGGCTTGACCCTAACACTACATCTGACGATGTCTTAGCCCATATCCGGGCAAAAACTCAGGCCTCAAAGAAAGTGTTCCGCCTAATCTTTTTGACCAAATTTGTAGAAAAGATTTTTGGCCGGAACACCTTATTATAAAGGAGTATACGACGAAAAAGAGAAATCGGCCTCCGATTCAACTGCCCTCTGCTATCACCCCGTCTTCTAATAACAAACTTCTACCTTCTTCTGGTACGTCAGCATCTACTGACGGGCCAAAAAACTAACTTTGTCCCTTATTCTGGCCTACCAGAATGTTAGAGGACTTAAATCGAAACTGTCTAGACTCTTTGTAGATAGTCTATCCTTTGATTTTCATGTCCTTGCTTTTACAGAGACGTGGCTTAAACCTGATATTGCTGACGTTTCGGTTTTATCCACTTAATTCAATTTATAGAAAAGATCGGATTATCCGCAATGGTGGTGGTGTGCTTATTGCTGTCGATTCAGCCTTTCCATCCGAAATTATTCAGTTAACTTCCGCTCATGAAATTGAGTTTATTAGTGTCAAAATTTCACTTAAATCTTTTTGCACTTATGTTACTTGCTCTTACATTCCACCTCTTTCCGACTTAATTACATATAATAATCACTTGGAAGCAATTCAAGCAGTTTCTTCACTTCTTTCTGATAGAGATACCCTCATTGTTCTCGGTGACTTTAATTTACCAGAAATTTCCTGGTCGCTTTCTGATGAGTCCTCAGTGTTGTTGCCCTCCTCGTCACATTGCTTTATTGATGGTCTGTTTGATTTATCCCTTACTCAAATTAATCCTGTACGCAATTCAATTGATAGATCACTCGATCTTGTATTTGTGTTGGACTCCTCCAACTGCGTCGTTTCCAGGATTGAACCTCTCGTTCTACCTGAAGACAAATTTCATCCAACCTTGGATGTAACTATTGACCTTTCTATTTGTGCGCCGACTTACAATACTCATCCGGTAACAAGAAGCCGCTGCTTTCGTAAGACTGACTTCGTCAGACTTAATAATATTATTTGGAACCTTGATTGGTCATATCTGTACAATTGTACAACCATGGACTCTGCTATTCATTATTTCTATAATATGCTTGATTCCGTTTTTAAAATTTGTGTTCCACTCGGGAGCTGTCCAATTTAAGAAATGTTAAGTCGAGATATTATAAGAGTTATAAAAAGGCAGGTCGTCCATCAGATTTTTCTAAATATGCTATTGCTCGTTAAAATTTCATGAAGCTAAATACAAAATGCTACAAGGATTATCTTCGGCGATGTAAACTTCAGTTTTACAGTGATCCTAAGCAGTTTTACAACTTTGTGAACGCTAAACGCAAGACGAGCATAAGCCCATCATATTTAACTTTTGGAAGTAAGACTGCGGACAGTGATCAGGCCATTGCCGATATGTTTGCTGATTTTTTCAAAACAACCTATTCCTTAACGGAATACCACTTAAACTCTCCGTATCCTTATGAGTTAAAAAAGTCAAATTGCATATTCAGTCCTTTAATTGACGAAAGTTCGCTTCTCAGTGTGCTTAAGCAAGTCAAACCTGTGTACGCGCCAGGTCCCGATGGGATTCCTGGTTGTGTACTCAGATTTTGCGCTGAATCGTTATGTAAGCCTATTCAGAAATTATTCTCGTTGTCTGTTGAAACCTCCGCTTTCCCGTTGATTTGGAAGGAATCATTTATAATTCCTCTCCATAAAAAGGGTAGTAAGTCTGATGTTTCTAACTATAGGGGTATTTCCAAGTTGTCCGCTATTCCAAAAGCTTTTGAAAAAATTGTAACTTTTCAATCGCAACATTTTTGTAGTTCTATAATTTCACCAGCCCACCACGGTTTCGTGAAACGTAGATCAACAACCACTAACCTTTTAGAATTTACATCTAGGACGATCAAAGGATTTGAAAGTGCAAAGCAAACTGATGTCATATATACAGATTTCAGTAAGGCTTTTGACTCTGTTAACCATAAGTTATTACTTATAAAGTTAAATGCAATTGGCTTCCCAAATATTCTACTCCGTTGGATTCGTGAGTATCTGACAAGTAGAACACAAAAGGTCTTATTTAAGTCTTCCTTTTCCAGATGCATCAATGTGACTTCGGGGGTGCCCCAGGGTAGTCATCTTGGTCCGTTGCTGTTCACCCTTTTCATAAATGATTTTCCTTCCGTCTTGCATCATTCACATGTGCTCATGTATGCTGACGATGTTAAGCTTTGCCTTAGCTATAGCAATATGGTTTCGTCCAGTAGATTGCAAGCTGATCTTAATAATTTTCAGTGTTGGTGTCAGCACAATCTTTTAAACTTAAACACCACTAAGTGCAAGGTTATGTCGTTCTATAGCACCTCTCCTCAGATGATGACATATTCCTTGAACAACACTCCATTAGAACGCCTTGATAAAATTAATGATTTAGGTGTACTCATGGATCGTAAATTAACCTTCAACTCCCATATCTCTACGATAATCGCTAAAGACACATGCTTTCTTGGTTTTGTCAAAAGATGGTCGAAACAATGCGATGATCCTTACACTACCAAAATTCTCTATACCTCTTTGGTCCGTCCTATTTTGGAGTACGGATCATGCAAATGGTTACCTCAATATGAGTCACACCAAATTAGAATTGAATCTATTCAAAAACAATTTCTGCTTTTTGCTCTTCGTGGTCTTAACTGGGATCGCAATGTCAACCTGCCATCGTACTCTAGTAGACTTCTTTTAATTAACCTTCCTTCTCTTACTAACCGTAGAATAATGCTTGGTGTTATCTTTATGCACAAGCTCCTAATTGGTGATATTGACTCGCCTGAGTTATTACACCAAGTAGATCTTTTTGTACCATCTAGACCTACTAGAAACTATATTCCCTTATCCCTTGCACACTGTACTACTAACTATACATTGCACAATCCATTTCGAGTCCTGTCGGCTGATTATAATCGACTTTATCGTGTGATCAGCCCAGAGCTCTCTTTATCAGTACTAAAATCTTCTATCATCTCCTACTTAGCTCGTAAATAGCTGTAGCTCTCGTTCTTTGTCTGTTTTTTGTCAACTGTTCCCCGCGACTCGTGCCGTACGTCATGCGGTTTGCGCCCCTCGGTCGGTTCGGCGGGAGGTTGTGGGCACTTAGTGCACCCGCTGGGATTCGCGCATAAAAAAAAAAAAAAAAAGGCGGTTCCAAAAGATATTGCCTAGTAGTGACACTAGACATCAAAAACGCCTTCAACACAGCAGATTGGGGATGCATCCTTGATGCTGTCCTGGGTCACGGAGTCCCACAATACCTACACGCAGCCGTTTGGAGCTTCTTTAATGGGAGGAAAATCTCTTACCCCACCGCTTCAGGAACTATGCATCGCACAATTTCAGCAGGTGTCCCGCAAGGCTCGGTTCTGGGTCCCCTGCTATGGAACGTCATGTACGACTGTATTTTCCGAGTGCCTCTCCCGAGCGGATGTGTGCTTATTGGATATGCTGACGACGTCGCCGTTGTCTCGGAAGCCAAGGATTTGCGCACTGTCGAGGAAACCGCCGATGCCTCCATAGCGGCATTAGAAAACTGGCTCAACTCAGTCGGTCTGACCCTCGCGTCGCACAAGACGGAGGCTGTCCTAATCAGCAGCAGGAAAGCCGTCGAACTGGCACATGTTCACGTGGCAGGAACGAGAATCACCTCAAAGCGAGCCATCCGGTATCTTGGAGAATGGCTGGATACCAGGCACTGCTTCAGGGAGCATCTGGCACACACGCAAGCGAGGGCAGCGGAGGCAAGCAGAGCGCTATCGAGGATCATGCTCAACACGCGGGGTCCAAAACAGGAGAGGAGACTACTGCTCTACAATGTGGTAAAATCTACAATAATGTACGCAGCGAAAATCTGGGCACCAGCCATCGTGATCCCAAGCTACGCCAGAGGCATCAAAGCCACCTAGAGGCTAGGCGCTCTCCGAGTCTGCTGTGCATTTAGAACAGTATCCGATGAAGCTGCTTTGGTCATCGCCGGCACTGTCCCCATTGACCAACTGGTGGAGGAGGCCAAGTCCATAGCAGAGGCAATAGGTAATGGAATACCAAAATTACAGGCAAAGAAGATTGCGAGGGAACGAAGCCTGAATACATGGCAAGCCAGATGGGATGGCTCACCCAAAGGCAGGTGGACACATAATATAATTCTCGACATCAGGAGATGGGTTCTCCGTACCCATGGGCAGGTCAACTTTCACCTGACCCAATTCCTGAGCGGCCACGGGTGTTTCAAAAAATACCTGGCGAGGTTTGGCCACAATACCTTTCCCCTATGCACCAGCTGCGAAGGAGGCCCAGAGGAGGATGCGCATCACGCTCTTTTCATTTGCAGCCGGTTCAGCGCCGAGAGGAACCGACTACAAAAGAGAATCGGCTTCATCATAACGGAAGCAAACCTCGTGGTATCAATGGTTGATGATCCAGCGACGTGGGACGCTGTCAGCAGGTTCACCCACTACATAGCAGACGAGCTACACAGCGCGAACAGAAGCACACCGGAGTAGAGCAACGCAGTTATACGTCCCTGTGACGCAATTCCCCCTGGGAAGTTTCACAAGGACTTGCTGCTGCCCCTATGACCTACCCACCCATTCCCCATGTTATATCATTTTGCTGTTAAATACATATATAAATACTGAGTAATAAATGAATTAAAAAAAAAAAAAAAGCCCAACGAATCCTAAAGGAGAACAAGTGCAAATTAAACAAATGGAAGTGTAAGAAATTAGTAGAAAAAACAGATATTGAAAGACAAGTCACAGAAAATAAAAGATCTGGTGTTCAACAAAAAAAAGGACAACGTACATAAGTAAAGGAGTGAACATAAGTGTGTGTACAGGACTAAGGAAAAATATTTAGTTAATAAAAAATTATTATGAGCTATGAATTTATAGTGCGATTTATTGGGGTGACACTAGGGCTAACCCACTAACTCCTCTATGTGTTTCTCCTTTGGCATCGGCATCCAGGTTACACCCTACCCGATGCCAGAAAGAATATATGCATAGTGGTGTTATAAGTCGGTGTCCGGGTTGCACCCTAACCGACTTTTGTTTATGTTTCCTTTTGCCATTGTTCATATTGTAGTGAAGTTATCAGTCGGTGTCCGGGTTATACCCTACAACCGACATGTATGTGTATGTCCTGTATCCTGTCGTTCCTCCTTCTCTCCGTGTGTATGCATGTTTCTTTCCCCTTTCCCCCTTCTTCTTTTCTCTTAGGGCAATCGCCCGCGACATTCAAATAAGCAATATTAACAACCAAATTAGCCGCTCATGCAAATCTCTGGTCTCGGCATTACTTTACAAAACTTCTGTAATGAAAGACCCTGGGGAGACTGAGATTTGTACTGAAAAAACTTCCTTACAAAGTAGTAACAATTTTATTCTTATTATAAAAGTGAGCGTGATGTGATTACTAAGCGTAAAAATTCAAGAGTGTTATATTGTACTTCTGTATATGTTTTATTTAAGGGGTTAATATGGTACATATATGTATACATATTGTATATATTGAATTTCTTTATATTTTTAGAAAAAAATTAAACATATTGTTTTGTTTGAATTATTGAAAGGAGTGAAATAACTTTTTTCGTATATTTTTGAATTAATAATTTTTTTTTTGAAATAGAATTGATCTTTGATATATTTTTTTTTTGGAATTCAAAAAAATTGTTCTATGATTTTGTCATTTTATCTGACTTTTGTTTAATAAGTGGGTCTATCTTATAAACGTTGTGTTTTAAAAGTTTTCATACATATGTATAAATTTTTCTTGTATAACAATTACCGTCATCGTGTCAGCAACGCTCACAATACACACACAGGCTAATGGAATCTCGTCTATGGTAGAGTTTACATAAATTTTGCATATATACTCAGAATGTTTTTTTACCTTCGAAACTTTGTAACATTTCTTCCTTATCTAAGAGCTGGACGAAATAAATTAGAGGAAGCATGAATTTTTATAAACGATAATCACTTTATTATCGTTATGAATAGCCTCATAATCGATCTATCGTCCACACTGAAAAAAAAAAATCACTCCCTATCATGAAGCAAATCTTCTCTCGAACGCGATACCACACTTTCAGTCACTGCCCACACCCAATCCACCGCACCTCATATCGTTCACAACCCCCGTTCCCCAGGGCGGATATAAAGATGAGGCTATTTCCGCGTCTCTTTAGGAAATGGTTTCTCTTTGCATACGAATGAAGCTGTAGTTTCCGATCAGTCTGGGCAAATACCAAATAATATTGATACTGCCAATAGCCATCCAGTTGTATGCCAATAAGCAAGTAATGAGGCCTCTGACTAATACATCACCAAAGAAACATATATTTTTTCCAGTCTTGACCCCGAACATTCTTTGGATGATCTCTTAAGTTACATTAAAACAAAAGTTCAAGTCTCCAAAATAGCGGTGGCGAAACTTAAATTTAATTATTCAAGAAGATATCTTCCTTTAAAGTTAGTGTTCCCGTCGAACTGTTAGTAACAGTTTTTGGCCGGATCACATTTTGGTAAAAGAATATACACCTAACAACACCACATTCTTCCGGAATATCAGCATCTGCTGATGTTCCAAAAAACTAACCTCGTCCCTTTATCTAACCTATCAGAATGTGAGACGACTTAAATCTAAAGTTCCTACACTTTATCTAGATAGTCTAGCATTTGAATTTAAAATTTTAGTGTTTACTGAGACATGGTTAAAACCTGATATTAACGATGCATCCGTTCTTTCCGCAAATTTTTCAACTTTCAGATGTGATTTACCTCTCCTTGGGCGGAAGAGTTCTGGTTGCTTTTGACTCGGTCTTAACTTCTGACTAAATTCATTCACCTGACAATCTGGAGATTGAGTTTGTTAGCATTAAGGTTAGACCCAAATATTTCTCTGTCTACATTACTTGTTCTTACATCCCGCCACAATCCAATATGACGGTGTATGCAAAATATTTAGATTCTACTCGTATATATGTATTTGTTCATTGCATATACATATTTCTTCATTGCTTTCTGATGGTGACATCTTAATCGTCTTTGGTGACTTTAATTAGCATGGTCTCACTCGGATGAATTCGCTTTGTTGCATCTTTCTGCATCTCACTGCCTTGTTGATGCCTTCTTTGAGTTATCCTTGGCTCAAATAAAAAATGTGCGAAATACCATGGAAAGATCCTTAGATTTGATAAATCTCTCGTGAGCTATCCAACTTAAAAAATGCCATACCCAGATATTATAAAAAATACAAGAAGCCGGGACTTTCTTTAGATTTTGCTCTTTACGCAGTTGCTCGCTCCAATTTTTTGTTGCTTATCAAGCATTGCTATACTAATTACCGCAAGATTTGTAAGCTAGAATTTTCTCGTGATCCCAAGTTTTATAGCTTTGTGAAATCTTAACGTAAGATGGTTGTCCACCTATCAATGTTATCGTTTGAAAATAATATAGCGGACTCTGATCAAGCGATTGCTAATTTGTTCGGTGATTTCTTCACAACAACATATTCCTCAACGGAATATCGAGCGAATCTTCCGTATCCTTATCAGATAAAAAGAACTAATTGTATTTGTAGTCCTTCGATCGATGAAAGTTCGCTTCTTAGCGTGCTTAACTTAGTAAAACCTGTGTACACACGTGGTCCTGATGCAATACCTGGTTTTGTACTCAGATTTCGTGCAAAGGTTTTATGCGAGCCGCTTTAAAAACTTTGTTAGTTGTCTGTTAAATCCTGTCATTTCTTATCTATATGGAAGGAATCTATTATTCCTCTTCATAAAATGGTGAATAATGGGAATTATAGCGTTATTTTTAAATTTGTCCGCTATTCCTAAAGCTTTTAAAAAGTAAATCACTTCTCAACTGCAACATTTTTGTAGATCTATTATTTCAACATCTCAGCAAGGGTAAAAGGTAGATCTACTAAAACTTGCCTCTTAGAATTCATATCTTTCACGACCGAAGGATTTAGAAATGCAAAGCAAAATGATTTCATTTATACTGATTTCAGTAAGGCTTTTGATTCTATTAATCATACACTAATTCTGATGAAGTTAAATAAAATTGGCTTCACAAGCCCATTAATTAATTGGATTCGTGAATACTGACATAATATAGAAAGTTTTTTCAAGTTTTCAAATTCTAGGTCTATCCAAATAACTTTGGGTGTTCCTCAGGTTAGTCATCTAGGACCATTGCTATTTATTCTTTTTATTTACGATCTTCCATCCGTTATAACTCATTCTCGCGTCCTCATATATGCAGATGATGTTAAGCTTTATCTCAGCTACAGAGACATTATATCTCCCTCACGGTTGCAGTCTGACCTGCAAAACTTTCAGTTTTGGTGTCAACACAACTTATTAAACCTAAACACATCTAAATGCAAGGTCATGACTTTTTTCAGAAAAACTCCTCAGTTGATTACGAATTTTCTTAATAACGTTCCACTAACTCGACTTAACGAGATGATTGATTTGAAAGTACTAATCGACCATAAATTGACCTCTATGTCCCTTATATTATATCCACTACCGGCGGTAAAGCCATGGGTGTTCTTGGGTTTGTTAAAAAATGGTCAAGGGATTTTGACGATGCAAATACAACCAAGTTTCTTGACACCCCATCGGTTCGTGCAATTTTAGAATATGCATATGGTGACACCAATAACAATCACATCAAGCAAGAACAGAATCAGTTCAAAAACAGTTCTTTCTCTTTGCTCTCAGCTGCTGAACAGGGATCGTAATGGCAATTTGCTTTCGTTCTCAAGTAGACTTCTATTATTTTTATTTACTTACAAAATTTAATCTTGTATACAATACTAAACTTAATAATAGATACAGGAGCACTAGCAGGCCTTCGACTCGAATGAAATATTTATTACGATTAAATATTTACATTTAAATCATTGATAAATATTTTTATTATATTTTTATTATATTTTTATTATATTTTTTTCTAAGGGAAATTCTAAACATTTAGATGGGGGCTGACACCCAAAGTGGGAAATTGTAATGCCCTTTAATGGACGACAGTGGTCGAGAATGTGATCTGCGTTAAAGTTTTCTCCACATAATGTACATGGAGGTCTTGACAGGCCGCCAAGAATGTGTTCGTAAGTGCACTGTGTATGTCCGATGCGCAGGCGAATGAAGATTCCGTTAGCCCGCCTTGTAAGATTAGCAGGAAGAACTATTTTTGTTCATTTTCTGTTTATAGATTTGTACCTGTGGCTGAAGAGATCCTAGGCGGCCTGTTTTTTTAAGATTTAGTTGTAGTCGGATACGCTTGGCTAGGTCTTTCGCGTTGATAGGAGTTAAAAATGGTGGGAAAGGAAGTCGTTACTTTGTCTGCAGCTTCATTTACGGGATCCCTTGGTGGCTGGGTGTCCAGAAAATTGTTAACTTTTTATGGTGCGTGACAGCTATATTCCTTATTTTCTGAATTGTAGGATCGCTATGATTCCAGTTTTGTATAGCTGATATTGTAGAGAGACTATTTGTGCCCATTACCACAGGTCCCCTTTGTTTTGCAGCAAATTGATAGGCTTTGTAAAGTGCAAACGCTTCGGCGGTAAAGATGTAGTTGATTCTGCAGTTTTGGAGCCGTCTGTATAGAGCCAGGTTTTTTGCCCAAGATTGTCTTTTTCGCAAAAAAATCGCGCCAAAAATTCCGATTTGCAAGAATGATTCCAGTTTTGTATAGCTGATATTGTAGAGAGACTATTTGTGCCCATTACCACAGGTCCCCTTTGTTTTGCAGCAAATTGATAGGCTTTGTAAAGTGCAAACGCTTCGGCGGTAAAGATGTAGTTGATTCTGCAGTTTTGGAGCCGTCTGTATAGAGCCAGGTTTTTTGCCCAAGATTGTCTTTTTCGCAAAAAAATCGCGCCAAAAATTCCGATTTGCAAGAATTGTTTTTTAAAGACTTATGTAGACTTATATTTATGACTGGCCTCCTGAGGGGCCAGAATGCAGTTGGTGTGCCTCTACCAATATGCAAGGTGTGGGAGACGTGGAGAATGCGTTATGTGACTATGCGGACCATCCCAAGATAGGGAGACCGTAATCGATTTTAGAGAGCTTAAGGGCACGATTAATATTTATAAGTATTAATGTGTATGCTAGTAAATTGAGAGGATAAGAATTTTACGATGTTGAAGCGAGTTTCTAGTTGTTTTCTTAGGATAGTGCAGTGCTGTTTAAAGAGAAGCTTTGAGTCGAAGTATATGCCCAGAATTTTAATTTGGTCTACACATTTATTGACCTTGTTTTTATAATTACCGGACAAGTTGGAAATGCGTTTGCGACAGAAGTGTTATAATTGACATTTTTCTACAGCAAGTGCGGCTCCATAAAAGGCTCCCCATGAGTCTAGGTCTTTTAAGATGTCGGTAAATATAGATCTTACAATGCTTAGTTTCTTATTTTACTAAAGATAACAACGTCATCGGCGTAGATCGATGCATTTATGTTGTTATATCTAATTAATATATTGTTAACCTGCTCAACCGCTATCATGAATAGTACTACTGACATTGGGGTGCCCTGTGGAATTCCGTTAAATAAGCTGTGGGTGTTTAAAGTAATATTATTAACCCGAACCTTGAATGAGCGATTGTTTAAAAAGGGTTCTACAATATTGTAAAGCTTAGGACCAATCCCGAATTGTTCGAGACGGCAATGGACTGCATGTGGCCCATAGTAACCATTCCACAGTGGACGGTGCTGTATGGAAATGGCGGCCAAAATTCTTCGCGTGGAAATTTCAACATAAATTTTTGAAATATGCTTTATTTAGTACTTACAAATTGTAAACCAAACAGTTATCATGCTGTTACAAGTTTGGGATCCTCCAAAGCTATTGAATGAGGAAGAATTTTGAATAAAACTTAAAGTGGAATGTAACATGTTTTTCTAATTTATTATGAGAAACTGTTAAAAAATATAAACAATCCAAATAAATTAAATTTTACTAAACAACAACAAATAAACGTGAAAACAATAAATTTTAATGAAATGAATTTTAATTCAGCAATTCAAAAACGGATTGCAGCAGAATAGATTTATTTTTGTTTTGAAGTTTTCGTTGTCCGGTTAAAAAAGGATCCGAACTTAATAACAATCTGTTAAGCAAATCTGTATTTGTTGCTACACGAGAAATCTTGCGGGTGTGATGGAGTCGGTACATTTTGATGTCCTTGTTCCTGGATTCAGCAGCTTCTTCGGAGAGCTCTCCAATAGATAGTAACGCATTTGCTATGACATCAGGTGCGTGAATTAATATTTTGTGGACTGACGGGGGGAGGTAATACCAACTATATTTTTGTGTCAGTTGTCTTGCTGTATCCAACGCAAATTTTCTAAACCTGTCTACATTTATAGAATACCCTGAGGACAAGGCTTGCAATAACGTAGCACAATTTTCAATAAGACTTTTGTCAATGCCTGTTATTTCGGCAGACAAAATTGCATTATTAAAAAACGTTCTGGCCGTATTTCCGTCATTGGTAGATCCACTACCTCCAGTTTTGGGTTTATCGACAATCAGCCCCAATTTTGCACGGAATTCCTCTTGAATACTTTTTTTTCGTTTTTGAAAATGATCTTTATCTTCGAAAGACCTTATTTGCCATTGCTTAATTTTCAATCTGTATGACAAGTGGAGAAAGTATTCAAAAAATCGAATGTATGCATGTAGAGGAGATAATCCAAATTCAAAGTGTTCCTTTTCAATTTTTTTTTGCAAACATTTGTCTATATCATTCATCTCCGTGGGTTTCGCTCCGCAAATGTAGCATTTTGCTGAGGAGGTTTGCGTTAATGCGTTGCAAACTTTTCCATCAACCATTGTGAGTTGCAAGATATGTTTCACATGAATTAATCGATTAGTTGATGTTTTATATTTGGTTGGGATCAGCTCTTGAATTTTTCTTTTAAAATATTTTTCTTCTTCGACAGTCAACTCAACGGATTCCTTTTTAAATTGAAATCTAATAGGGCGACAGTAACGGGTAGAGGATGGTGTTGGATTTTTCCAAATTATTTTGTTTTCCGGATCATTTGGTGTCTTTGTAATAAGTTGCAACGGGACATAGGATGTGACAAACAAGTTATTTTCTTCAAAATTATTATTTTCAACTTTCTGTTTGTACTCGCTTTGCCCTGAACTACCATCGAAACCCCATTTACCAACTAAGGTAAAACAATTTGATGCCTCATCTATTTTATTTATTACCTCATCTTGTAGCTGAAGGATCCTTAAAGCGGTATGGTCTAACAAATTTTGGAGCTCAACTTCAGCCTGAGTTTCGCTTATTGTAATTTTATCAGGATAACTGTGTTTTTTTCCTTTATAATAGTATCGTAGCATGGTAGAAAATTAGCTTCAATTTTACTGTTCACGAAGCTTCTGAGTAATAAATATTGATGCTTTGTCAAACCGGCTTCTGTTATTAACGATACAACTTCACAGGCCTTTGCTGGACAAATCGACGGCTTCGGTGGACGACAAGCCAAACGCAAATCATCAGCAGCAGACGTATCGAGTTCTGCTAAATCTGCTATCCGTCGACGCTTGGTTCTTTCTGAGCACTCCACAAAACTTAATTTAGGACGTCCTCGATGTATATTCAATGTCGATGATTTTTTATTTAGTGGTATACATTCATATTGCGCCAACCAGTCAGAATTTTTTTCCATCACTTTCGATTTAGTTCTGTTGCTTTTGTTCCACATTTCTCCGATTTTTTTAAATACATAGTCCAGTTTTTTCTTCACTTCATTTCCCATGTTTTCGTAACCTTCCAATTCAAATTTATGGTTTAGGTTATCAAAAACTGTTGTTGCTTTATCAGCAAGTGAACCCCTTTCTAAACACCACATATCAAAAATATATATGCGTGAAAGTTGACATTGATATGATGTGCCTGTATATACATAAGTACGAATAAAAAAAATTGATAAAATAAATATAACTATAATATAAACTCCAAAATACAACAAATATGACGATCAAAACACAAACATTGAAAACACACAACCAAAACAAAGTATACAAACATACATAGCAAGAACTTATGCAAACGTTGGAATAAGCAAGACAGCACAAAAGAAAAACACGAATAACATAGAAAGGGGCAAAAAGTGGCAGCTGAAATTAAAACTATAGATTGGGAAAACATTAACTAATACTAAGAAACGTGTTTCACTTGAGGGCGAGACGGGGATCATAACTTTTTCTTTCACTGAAATTAGTAGATATAGAAAAATACACTTTTCAACAGGTCACTTTTAAAAACATTAATTTTAAAACAAAAGGTTAACTATTTATACACAAAAATCACTTGATTATATAGTATTCACCTTGTTTTTCAATATTCATTGTAATTGACGCGATGAAAAACCAATTAAATATTAAAATTTAAATTTTTGTTGGAGGTTAAAATTTAAGCTTCGTCCACTGCAGAATGCACGCGTTTTGGTCATCTCTCTTCTATCGCTATTCGCTTCGAATACGAATAGGATAGAGGAAAAAAGAATTTACTGTTTCTTTTATTGTTCTTTTGAAAATCAGTTGACATACATACAGTGGTAAAATTCAACACTTTTTTTTTTTATTTTTGGCCTATGAAATCGTCCACTGTGCATTCGTGAGTTCAACTTTTTATATTTTAGAGAAGCGGGAGGGACTCCAGCTAATCGCTTTACGTCAGACCAGATTTTTTTGAGGTGGATAGGGGGAAATGCGGGCTATGAAGTTTTCTAAACAGTTTTGCTTTGCTGAACGCACAGCTATTTTGAATATAGCGTTAGTTTTTTTGTGTTTTATCAGATTGCGATATGACATTTGGGCTTCATATGAGTGAAAAAGGCGCTGTTTTTTGTCCCTAAGATTCTGAAGAGTATGATTCCAACAAGGAGCCTTGGATTTATGAGGAACTCGTTTGGTTTGTGGGATGCTGCAGTTTGCAGCCGCTCTTATACTTTATAATTTAAGCAGCTATTTGTCCAATTCTCAGAAATTGTGTTTGTTTTATTTACAAAAAGGTCCCAATATGCCAGATCCGTCTTATATTTGGGTAGAGGTGAAGTTTCGTCCGGGCTGAGAGTTCAAAGGTTATTGGGAAATGATCACTGCCATGGAGGTTATCCATAATAGAACAGCTACACCTATGGGCGATTTGGGGTGATATCATTGAGATATCAACATGGGTTAAGGTATTCTGAGTTTTGCGTCGAGCCCCAAAGAGGATTCCACGAATTAAAGTCACTTAATAATAAAAGGGAATTGCTGATTTGGTTAAGTACAAGGAAGATGTCGTAGGTTGTGAAACTTTGGGATGGGGGAATAAAGGCATTAATTATGCTGATATTCTCATCAGTGTTTATCTGTAGGACGGAGAAGAGAATGTTGGCGTTGACAAACTGATATTTATGTGGAATGTGTCGTTTAATAAGCACACCAATACCTTGTTTGGCCGCTGTGTTTTGGGGAAAGTTGTTAAGGTAGCCGGTATATGCCTAAGGGCAGATAAAGTTTTTAAAGTTGAAGGGGGATGGGTTTCTTGTAAACATAAAATATCGGGCAAGTGGTCTTTTAAAAGAAGTGTAGGTTCGTTATAGTTATTAAACAAACCATTTATGTTCCATTGCAAAATTTTAATAGACATTGCGGATGCTATAAAAGATGTTTTACGTCATAGATTGGTGAAATTTATCTACTTAAGAGTAGAGTTTTAACTATGAGTTAAGATCTTCCATTGAAATATGTACAATCGTACATATTAATGATTTCATTGATTCCATTAATAATTCTTGTTCTTTGGGCACGTCTGTGCTCTTCGTAAGCTTTTATTAGAATGATTCCTATTGTGTGTTAACTTATGCTGCTTGTAGGCAGCTACAAAATAAGAGGGGTGAGACGCGAGAGTGAACTCACATGATCAAATTGCAAGCTCAGCATAATTGGGCTGGCTTGCTAGCACAATTCGTTTGCTTAAGCTTATATACAGAACGAAATGTATCCATGCAAATTTGCGTACATACATACAATTGTTCTTATATATAAACTTATTACTATTATTTCCTGCTTGCAACAGAATGTTACAAGCTGTGCTGAAGTCATTTAAAACCGCCATGTGAATTCACTACACCTCCCCTTTTTAAAGAATAACGTAATCTAATGAAGTTATGTGTATATGAAGTAAATGACGTTATAAAGTAATTCGTGTTATTTAAAAAAAATTTGACGTCCGTCAATGAATATATATATTTTTCCCTTACATGTATGCATTTTTTTTTTTTTTTTTTTTAGCAAAGTTTTAAAATAATTTTTTTTTTCTTCGCTCCTTTCCTTTATATATATAAAAATAAAAACTTGTATATATGCAAATAACTTTCCTTATTTTCAATGTATACACTTTAGATTTTGTAAGTTCTAGAGAAAAATTTTCTTTTTGTTATTTAAAAATTTTTAACCTATCCTTATGCACTCTTTGTGCTTTATTTCTTTTATCTCTTATTAAAACATTATCCTTATCTTCTATTGCTTCTACTCTATATGGGCCTAGATACTTAGATTCTAACTTATGGCCCGTTTCATTCTTAACAAGAACCTTATCTCCTATTTCTATTTCAAAGTTATTTATGTTCCTATCGTATAATTCCTTATTCTTTACCTTATGCTCTTCTAGCATAAGCCTTGCCCTTTTATAGGCTTGTTCTAATCTAAACTTAGCTTCTCTAGCGTAATCATCTACATTATATAATGGATTAATATTAGTTATAGAATTAAATGGTTTTGGCAAATTGCTTTGTTTGCCAAAAACTAACTCATATGGTCAATAACCATGTGCCATAGAGGGGGTCGTGTTAAAACAATATGTAAAATATTGGAGCCAAACATCCCAGTCAGATTTATCGACTGATATATATGAACGGATGTATTCATTAAAAGTTCTATGACTTCTTTCCACTGTTCCCACGGTTTGGTGGTGATGTGCAGTAGACGTTATGTTGTCTATTTTTAGATATTTGCACAGATCGCTTATTATTGAATTTTTATATTCAGTGCCCATGTCCGAAATGAACGTCTTCATTGCACCGTACTTTAATATAAAAAATTCAAATATTGCTTTCGCAATGGTATTAGCGTTCTTATTTTGAACAGGGATGGCTACCAAATACTTTGTTAGGTCACAGATCAGGGTTACTGCGTATTCGTTACCGTATTCAGATTTCGGTAGTGGACCTATAGTATCCACTATTACTCTGTCAAAGGCACTTATAGGCGTTTCTGTTATTGTTAGTGGGGTCTTTGTATGTTTTGTCGTTTTCGACTTTTGGCATTTTGGACAACTACGTATGTACTCTTTTATTTGACGCGTCATATTTTTCCAATAGTAGTGTCTTTTTATTTTCATTAAAGTTTTTGTTATGCCATTATGACCACCTTTTATTGGATCATCATGATTTTCAGACAAAATTGCTTCTTTTTCTTTTTCATTGCTTATTATGGTCACCGGGTTGAGTAGCGCTACTTTTAATGATTTCAATTTATCATTGCCCATTTCTTTAAAAGTATCTATTGAAATAAATTCAAAGATCTTTTCCCACGGTGCCGTTTTGATATGGCTTATTTTTAATATACCGGCTTGCTTTTCAAGCCTTTGAAAGAACTGACCTAAGTCAAGTTTTTCATTAGTATATAGGTCGCCAATATCAATTCTTGCCATAACTTTATTTCCGTGTTTCAAGTAACACAGTTTATTTGTTATATGCAAGGCCACTACTTTTCGCACGTCGTCATTATTTATAACTTGGTAAACGTTGGGCATAGAAGCATTTGGAGTACTTTGCCTTGGCAAAGTCTCTTTTTCTTTTCCTGCGCAGGATTTATTTTGTCTGTACTGTTGCCTGGTAGTGACTTTCAGGACTTTATTTTGTATGTCTTTTAACTCGGTTATTGTTATCCGAGATAGGGCATCTGCCACGAAGTTGTCGTTTCCCTTTAGATACTCGACTATGAAGTCGTATTCTTCGAGTTCTAGCCGCATGCGAGTCAATTTTGAGCTAGGATTTACCATGGAAAACAAATATGTTAACGGTCTGTGGTCTGTTTTTATTGTGAAATGTTTGCCATAAATATATGGGCGAAAATGTGTAATGGCCCAATGAATGGCTGCTAGCTCTTGTTCCGTTGTGCTCTTATTACTTTCACCTTTGGTGAAGGAACGCGATGCATAAGCGATTGGAAGTTGGAGTCCATCTCGGTTTTGGGTTAAAACCGCTCCACACGCTTGTTTGCTTGCATCTGTGATTATGCAAAATTCTTTGCTAAAATCAGGATATTGTCATATGGTTGGCCGCATTAAATTTTCTTTAAGATATTGGAATGCATTTTGGCATTCAATTGTCCGCTCAAATGGAACATTCTTTTTACATAATCGAGTTATGTGCCGGGAATAGTCGGCGAAATTTTTAATAAAACGTCTATAATAGTTGCAAAATGCAACGAACCGTCTAGCGCTGTCCGCATCATGTGGGACTGGATAATTCTTAATGACATTATATTTTGTGTCATCAGATAAAATTCCTTTATCTGTGCACTTATGACCTAGAAAAGTCACTTCGCGCATAAAAAATGAACATTTTTCTGGATGTAATTTGAGGTTGTGTTTCCGACATGTATTGAAGACATCGTTAAGATTTTTTAGCATGTGTTTTTCGGAACAACCAATAACTATTAAATCATCCATATAAAGGAATGCTTGGGACGGATCTAGTCCCGAGAATGCGATAGTCATCATTCTCTGAAATGAATTAGGCGCTATCCTTAGACCAAATGAAATGTAAACCTGAATTGTGAGCCAACCACATGCACTATCCCTTCTACTTTCCACGTCTCTGTCACTGCTACTAGCAGTTGAATATATATATTTTTTTTCATATATGTAATGCAATGAATTATTTAATCAATTAATTTTTTTCAATGATCTATTTATCAATTTTAGTGGATATCACTAATTGATATCACACTCCTTTTTTTTTTAAAAAACAAAAACTTTTTCTTCTTCTCTTTTTTTTAAAAAAAAAAAAAGGAGTGTGATATCAATTAGTGATATCCACTTAAAGTGATCAATAGATCATTGAAAAAAATTAATTGATTAAATAATTCATTGCATTGCATATATGAAAAAAAATATATATATTCAACTGCTAGTAGCAGTGACAGAGACGTGGAAAGTAGAAGGGATAGTGCATGTGGTTGGCTCACAATTCAGGTTTACATTTCATTAAAAAATTTTTACAATGTATACTCCAACCACATGTGTTAGTAATAGTCTATCAATTTGTTAGTGTTTTTCAAGCTGCGTTTGCACGCATCGCTTGAGAGTGATAGTTAAAAGTAAATGTATTTAATGGGTAGTTATATAAACATAATTTTTTTTTTTAAAATGCGTGAATTTTAATGAAATTTTAAGATTAAAGGCAATATCGGAAATCCGATTTGCGTTACTTCGCACCAGTGCGAAGTTTTCGGTTTAGCTCCTGTAGACTCTCTGTGTAGAGTTGTCGGTCTTCCTCGGAGATTGTGGTTGTTTTTAACATATCCTGCACCAATCGTCTCTGGCGCAGGAGGGCAGTTATTTTTCCGCCCCGTTTCTTCCTTCTTTGAGTCGTATTTTTGTGTTGTCGAGCCCGATACTCAGCTATGGTGAGTGGGCGTGGTCCATCGTTTGGATACACCACTAGAGCCTCTTCTAGTGTAGGTGCATTCCTCGACAGGGGCAGCACTTTCAAAAGTTGGTTCCTGCTGGTGGTCCGCCATACACCACGTCAGCCATTTATATTAAGGTTATATTTTTTTTTTGTTGTTGTTGTTATGGTTGTTGTTGCACTTTCTTTGGTTAACTGTTTAATATTTGCATAGTCAAAAAGACAACATCTTTCGTTTTTGTTTGTTGTTGTATATTTTTTTTAATTATTTCCGAGTTACAATATTTTGGCTGTGACGTGTCCTGTCACGGTCGCCATGAAATATGTACAATCGTACATATTAATGATTTCATTGATTCCATTAATAATTCTTGTTCTTTGGGCACGTCTGTGCTCTTCGTAAGCTTTTATTAGAATGATTCCTATTGTGTGTTAACTTATGCTGCTTGTTGGCAGCTACAAAATAAGAGGGGTGAGACGCGAGAGTGAACTCACATGATCAAATTGCAAGCTCAGCATAATTGGGCTGGCTTGCTAGCACAATTCGTTTGCGTAAGCTTATATACAGAACGAAATGTATGCATGCAAGTTTGCGTACATACATACAATTGTTCTTATATATAAACTTATTACTATTATTTCCTGCTTGCAACAGAATGTTACAAGCTGTGCTGAAGTCATTTAAAACCGACATGTGAATTCACTACACCATAGAAGAATCTGAATCTTCCGATTTATTTTCAATTGAAGAAGTAGAGTAGTGAGGGCTGTTTGCTACATTCGATTTTGGATTAATGTCTTCATTTATTGATTGTACGAGTTGTTTTTCTTGTGATAAAAGAGAACCAGGTTTTAACCGGCAGTTTGTAATTGTATCGTCAAAGTCATTATCGGAGGAGATTTTTGTCAGGTTAGGGGACTCAGAATTGCTTTTAGTAATTTGCTTGTCAAATGTTTTATTTCTTGGAGTGGTGATCGCAATGGAAGCGGAGCGGTGATTAGCTATGATAGCTGCGTAGGTGGTCGATTCCCGTTGCAATTGTCACAGAAAGTGCGTGCGCAGGGCTCTGGAATATGGTGAATTAGATTACAAGAATCGCACGTGGCTGAGTTTTGGCAATGCTTACCTGTGTGGCCTAGCTGCTGACAAGTCTTACACCTCATCGGGTTCGGAATGTATTCTCTTGCCTTGACGGTATGCCACGAAATGTCGAGCTTTCTTGGTAAACTATACAGGTCAAAAGTTAGTAGAATTACACCCATTGGTTTTGGGATTCCATCGATTTTTTTTTGGAGAACTTAAACACTGAATGAACATCCTGGGATTAAAGTTTCTGAATAATTTCATTAAAGGGAATATTGTTGAGATAGGGCAACTTGCTTTGAATTTACCAGCATCAATAGATTCCCATCCCGGAGAGTTAAAATCGAAATGATATCTTTTCTTATAGAATTTAGCGCACGGTGAACTGCGAAGCAAGAGAAAATCAGGGTATTCTTCTGAAAACTTTTGGTATTGTCTTTTTTTTAGCTTTGGGGCGAACGCTAAGACTAGCAAAGCGATTATCCCCCAAATTGAGTGAACCAGGGGCCATGGTTTGAGAAAGTACACAAAAAGGAGTATGAAAAATGAAAAAACACTGAAGCACAGACGATCGCTCTCGAAGAAAGATAGTTGGTGACTGAGACTTCTTTTACTTGCCCTTCCTTCTCTTACAAATTAAAGATTAATGCCCAAGCAATGACGCCAACGTCACATTCATGCACAAGCTTCTTAATGGGGATATATGATTAGAAATATGGTCATGTGGTAATTTTATTGTTAGTCTGGGCCATAATTGACTACTGAGGTTTTCAAGTTCATTGTAGCTTAGCTGAACATTGGTTGTAGACGCGGTTTAATTGGTTCTGTATGATATATTCATTGTTCCGGTGGTTGAAATAAGATGATGGATACCGCAAAGTGAAAATTGGATCAAGTGTTAACAACCCCCCATTGGTTATTGTGTGCTGTCATCGTAAACTGCCGATAATTCCATTGATGAAATTATACCAAATATCCAACGGTTCTTATAGTACATATTGAACCAGACGAACGTCATGTTTGTGTATTTAGATTGACATATGTTTGAAGTTTTGTTGTTGAACAACTGAAATTCACAATTACTGTTGATTGAGAACACAGATTGCTTTTTTTTACATATGTATTCTACATTTGTGAATTGATGGCATTGTTTTAATTCAGTTGCTGTTAATCCAAGAAACTGATCTCTGTGCTTATTGACCGCTATCATGGGAATTTAAATATCCATCGTCATAATTCCTTTATTGCTGATTGCTGGTATAGAAACTAAATTATATAATTCAAAAATTTGTGTTGAAAGCAACGGTAGTGTTGCTTTGAATATTACGTGCATTTTCTCAATAATTCCTCCTGCCTTCATCATTTTATATAGTTGTACATTTTTTTTTGATGAACTCCAGTGAGTAAATGGACGATCTCTGATTGTACTCGATGCAAATTTGAAACAATCACCGAAAATTGTGTTGTAATCGTGAGTCAAAGTGTGAATCCAAGTGTGGTTGAGACATATCGATCAAATTATCAGAATTATCTTCACTTCAACGAAGTCGGTCGTGTTTTTTTTTTGCGCTCTCGCTTTTATCAAATTTTTTATTTAATCCCGCATATAATAAATTCTATTTCGTGGAAACTAGTGCCGAATTAATAAATTACGCGATTTAAAAATTGTAACTTGTTCTTAAACACTCACTCATAGCTATTACTACTTATTGCTTTATTTAATAACAAACCTTTTAGAGTTTACTTCTTTAGCGATCGAATTCAGGAATGCATCGCAAACTGATGTCATTTATACTTAAATAAAACTTATCTTTCGAAGACCATCAATGTGACCCCAGGGGTGCCACAAGGTAGCCATCTAGGACCACTGCTTTTTACGCTTTTCATTAATGACCTTCCGTCAGTTGTAACTCACTCTCGCGTGCTTATGTACGCTGATGATGTTAAACTTTCTATTAGTTTTAAAGACTTAAGTTCTCCACGTCTGCTTCAAGTCGATCTTAATAACTTTTAAACTTGGTGTGAAATTAACTTATTAAAACTTAATGTTTCAAAATGTAATGTCATGTCATTTCATAGATCCTCTTTTCAATTAGTGGTGTATTATCTTAATAATACCCCACTTGAACGTTTGAACGAGATTAATAATTTGGGTGTACTCATGGACCACAAATTAAATTTTACTCGTCATATTAATATCACTGTCAATAAAGCCATGAGTTGTCTTGATTTCGTTAAGCGATGGTCGAAAGAATTTGACGATCCTTACACAGCCAAAACTCTTTTTATTTCACTGGTCCGCCCCATTTTGGAGTATGGATCATGTGTTTGGTCTCCACAATATGGATCACACCAAGTTCAAATTGAATTTGTTCAAAAACAGTTTCTAATTTTTGCTCTTCGTGGTTTAAACTGGGAACGAAATGTTAACATGCCCTCTTATTCTAAAAGACTTCTTCTAATTAACCTTCCCTCCTTACTTAATCGTAGAGTAATGTTTGGTACTTTGTTTATTCATAAGCTTCTAAATGGACAAATAGATTGTCCTAATTTACTTAATCAGATCAATCTATCTGTACCTTGTAGACTAACCCGAAATTATGTCCCTTTAACTTTAACACGTTGTACTTCTAACTATTCTTTGTATGAACCTTTTCGAGTTCTCTGTTCCGACTACAACCGCCTTTTTTCTGTAATCGGATCAGAGTTCTCTATATGTATTCAAAAAACTACTACTTTAAATTATCTATCTAGTAGTTAGTCTTAATTATTATTTTAGTTGTCGTTCGTTGTCCACGCGACTTCGTTTTTGCATGCTGTCTGATAGGGTTCGCGCGTAACAGGCTTTGTCCTGGTGTAGCTTGGACCACTTGAACGTACTGCGCATTGTACGCGTCAACGTCCAGAAGAAAAAAAAAAAAAATTCATTAGCTTCTCAGTAGCCGCCTCATCTTGCTTTCTATCTTTTATAGTGTTATCAAATATTCCTTATTTGTTTTCACTTTGTCAATAGTATTGGACATTTCTTTTGTATATTCCGAGTCTTGTACTCCATATAGATTCCTGGCGATGTTACCAATAAAATCAAATGGTGCACTACGATTTCGTCCCATGTGCCAGAGATCATTTTCCATTCTTAGTTCCTCTTCCACATGTCGAAAATATTTATACATTGCTTAACAGGCTTGAGTTGGTTTTAGATGCGAACACATTTCCCCAATCCTTTTTATTCCGAGAGAAAATGTGTTCATATCCTCCCAATAAGGTTCCAAATCATAATAAGCAATGATTGTCCAGTCAGCTACAGTAAACAGCGTCGTCGTCATCCAGTTGATGCTTTTCTATTGGTTCTGGTGTTTTTAGTAAGGAAGCAGATGCCGTTTTTACGTCAACCACACCAATATAGCCATCAGGACCAGGGCATAATTTTATAGTCTTCCCCAATGACCATTGAAGTATGGGTACATTGTCTTCTTTAAGGATCATCATCATGACTGCTTTTACATTGTTATAACGCCTCTTCGACTTCGCGGAGTTTAGTAGTCTTTGCAGTTACTACTGTGACCATTTCGTCCAGAAAGTGTGTTTTTATCTGTGTACTAATTCCCATTGTTCCGGCAACGAATTCTGCCTGATTGTCTCCGGATCAGGTTGAGACACCAAAGGTTCTCAAATAAGTAAATGTCCTGGTGTGAGAGCATTTAGATCATTCTGATCATTTGATTTGGGAGTCAGTGGCCGTGAATTCAATATTGCTTCGATGTTCACAGTTGCTCAAACGTCAAATTGGCTGTGGACACATTTTTTAGCAATAAATGTTTTGCTGATTTTACAGCTGCCTCCCATGAACCTCCAAAATGAGGTGATCGCGGAGGAATAAATTTAAAATGCACTCATTTCTGGTTACAGAATTCCATAATTGCACCAGTTGCCATGTCAGAGTATATCGTTTCACTTAATTCCTTCAATTGGTTGTTAGCTCCAACTAAGTTTGTCGCGTTGTCACAGTTCAACGTTTGGCATCTTCTTCTTCGTCCAATGAAGCGTTGTAATGCCCCAATAAATGAGGATGTTGATAGATCTCCAACCAATTCCAAGTGTACTTTGTTGCAAAACATGCAAACACAGCAGGATTATATCGTAGGCTTTCTCGCACAATGCCAGAATTACCTTTGGTCTTCCTTAAGCTGTGCTAGAAATACTCGTAGTCAATTCTGCCTGTGCCAGGACTACTGCTGGTCTTCCTCTCTGCCAGGACTCAGATTTAAAAATATTCACAGCCGTTGCCTTCACTATTGTTCTTCACGTTTTACTTCACTTGCCGTCGCACCTTAAAATCTTCACTTACTATATAGATGCCCTTCTGGTGTCAGCCGTGCGTATTTATTGGCATTTTAACCTAATCAGAACGCGTGGTGACCCGTTACGGGTAATTTTCCATTCGTTTTCGTTTTGGTTTTGAAAACTTTCTCTGCCGATCGCCGCATAGCTTGCTTGTTGCTATGCATGGTGAAATTCTTTCACTTTGCATACATCGCCTTTTGTTCTGCTGAACTCCCATCGTCGGTTGCCAACGGCCTTTCCTTTCGCACTCTCCTGTTCTTGCGCTGATCCCGCGATTTCCGCAGACGCAACCAACACTTTTACCCACCATGCATCTCTCTTTTACTCAACTAAGAGTAATTTAAATCTATATAACGCCATAAATAAAATTATTGACACCACAAATGACTATAAATAAGTAATAAACAAATAAATAAATGAATAAATAAATAAATATAAATGAATAAATAAATAAATATAAATGAATAAATAAATAAAACTAAATGAATAACTAAACTGGTCGCCGCCCTTGATGTCCCATGTCCGAAATGAACGTTTTCATTGGACCGTACTTTAATATAAAAGATTTGAAATATTGCATTATTTGCGTTCTTGTTTTGAACAGGGATGGCTACCATATATTTTGTAAAGTCGCAATCAGGGTTACTGTGTATTCGTTAACATGTTCTGATTTCGATAATGGTCCCATAATATCCACTTAATGGGCACTCATAGGAAATTCTGTTAAGGTTAACGAGGTCTTGGTAGTCGTTTGTGACTTTTGGCATATTGAACAACTACGTATATATACTTTTATTTGATACGTCATATTTTTCCAATAGAAGTATCTTTTTATTTTTATTAAAGTTTTAGAAATGCCGTTATGACCACCTTGGATTGGAAAGACAAAATTGCTTCTTTTTCATTGCTTATTATGGTCACCGGGTTAAGTAGCGTTAATCTTAATGATTTAAATTTTTTATTGCCCATTTCTTTAAAAGCATCTATTGAAATAAATTCAAAGATCCCACGGTGCCCTTTTGATATGGTTTATTTGCAGTATAGTGTGTTTCAAGTAACTCAATTTATTTGTTATATGCAAGGCCAGTACTTTTCGTTCCTTGTCATTATTTATGACTTGGTTAACGTTGAGCATAAAAGCTTTTGATGTATTTTGCTTTGGCAAAGACTCTTTTTCACTTCCTGCGCAGGATTTATTTTGTCTGTACTGTTGCCTGGTAGTGACTTTCAGGACTTTGTTTTGTAAATCTTTTAACTCGGTTATTGTTATCTGAGACAGGGCATCTGCCACGAAATTGTCATTTCCCTTTAGATACCCGACTGTGAAATCGTATTCTTCCAGTTCGAGCCTCATGCGTGTCAATTTCGAGCTAGGATTTATCATGGAAAACAAGTATGTTAAAGGTCTGTGGTCTGTTTTTATTGTGAAATGTTTACCACAAATATATGGTCGAAAATGTGTAATGGCCCAATGAATGGCTGCTAGCTCTTGTTCCGTTGTGCTCTTATTACTTTCACCTTTGGTGAGTGAACGTGATGCATAAGCGATTGGAAGTTGGAGTCCATCTCGGTTTTGAGTTAAAACCGCTCCACACGCTTGCTTGCTGCATCTGTGATTATGCAAAATTCTTTGCTAAAATCAGGATATTGTAATATAGTTGGCCGCATTAAATTTCCCTTAAGGTATTGCATATTGCAGGAATGCATTTTGGCATTCAAGTGTCCACTCAAATGGAATATTCTTTTTACATTATAGAGTTATGTGCCGGGAATAGTCGGCGAAATTTTTAATGAAACGTCTATAATAGTTGCAAAATGCAACGAATCGTCTAGCGCTGCCCGCATCATGTGGGATTGGGTAATTCTTGATGACATTTTATTTTGCGCCATCTGATAAAATTCCTTTATCTGTGCACTTATGACCTAGAAAATTTGCAACGAAAATACCTGGCTGAATATTTTGATTGGGAATCAACACAACGCCTTCACTCAAGGTGAGATTAATTTGTCGGACTACTTGGGATCTTACTGGTAGAAAAATTGAGGTGTTACCAGAATTGTATGTTATTGGAACATAAATAGGGAATTTTGAAATTTTTTGGTCTAAGTATCAACCAATCTATTATACCATCAGTTGGTATTGAAAAATCAGACTGTACAACATGAAAATTGTGTGGAATTATGTATTTTTGAGTCTGAAGCTCTAAAGATGCTAGGCCTTTGGACTTTATTGCTCCTTTACCAATGCCTTGAATATTAATTTTGTGATTCGAGTCGGTGTTATTTACAACATCTGAATCTTCTTTGAGAATTGAAATGTCTGCACCAGTGTCGATTAAAAATGTTAATTTTTTATTTGTTTCGACATGAAAAAATGAAACAAATATATTGAGATTAAAGTTAAATGTATGCACATGTTTTGTGTTTACTCTTCCGTATCTAAAGGGTTCTGCGTGTTTCGCAAACCGTTGTGGGATACACGAATATTTCTATTAGGTATATTTTGGCTAGAATTGTTATTTCTGTTGCCTCTGTATTGGGATTGTCCCCTGTTATTTGATCGGTAATTGTTATTTTGGTAATTACCACTGCCGCGGTTTTGTTAACATTGTACTTACCCTGGCCATTGCCTCTAAAACATTTGTGGTTAGGATAATACCTGCCTCTATTGTTTCTCCCACGCTGGTACAATATGGTACTGGGAAATCCAATCCTTTCGGTTATGCAAAGGATATCTTTACCCTTAGCATCATTAAAATGACTAATATATCCAGCTTCCAATATGGTACGAGTTCGCTCGTGCTGGCATTGGTTGATGAGTGCCTGTAGAGCATCTTTTGTAGCGAATTCCTCAGCGTTATCGGGGTCTAGCCCACGGTCGGCATAGGCGGCTTCAAAATGCTTTCGCAAATTGTCAAGCTCCATAGCATACTCTGATGCTGTTTTACCATTTTGTTGGGCATTCATAAGTTTGGCTTTTAAAACGTCAGTCGATTCGCCAGTCGATAACGTAATGATTTAGTTTCTTTATTATTCCTGTTATCGTAATCTCATTTTGGACTTTGCAGGATAGAGCCAGTAATTTTGGACTTTATGAGCTCAACGGTCAAATCCTCCTGGTCTCCTTTATTTCGTTCGACAATTTTTAATGTCGTAACGAAGCCATTGAGTGCGGTCTTTTGACCGTCAAACTCAACGACCGAAGACGAAACTTGTCTTACGTATTCCCTATCAGCAGCTATTTTTTCTGACATTGTTTAGTCGAAATCGTCTTTATCGGGCAGGTGGTCCTCGTTGAGATCTATTGTAGTATCTAGGTCAGATACTCTGGTGAACTAAGTGTTCTATTTGATTAACGGTGACGCGGATTTGTCCCTAAACTCGATATAGAATGCTGTGGCAGCACTCTTATGACCTTCTGTTAAATTATCAAAATGTTTTTTTAATAATAATCTAATTTGCTGTAATGTGGTCTGAATAATTTTTGTGTGTTTTTCAAAAGTGTTTGGACCAATTGTCCTATCTGGAGTAACACACTTAATTGACCTAAACAGTTTTTCTTTTAGAACTCTGGCTTGTGCAACTATTACTTGCCAGTCGGTCATTCTTTAAATGTTGGAGAGGTTGAAAAAAAAATTAATCTTCTTATTCTATTACTTCCTCATCCGAATCTTCTATATTTACTGTTTCTATAGTATCCTTGAAAAGTTCGTGAACCCATTCGAGCAATTCTTTTCTTTTTGTTTTTTTAACAATTAGCCTTTTGTGGGCAACCTTAATGGATTCTTCCATTAGTCCTGCTATGTTTTTTTTTTATTGGAAGTTCTTAGGTATCCAATACCGAATTTCCTTGTATTTGTAATTTTTTCACCTGAATTTATCAGGAAATCAAGGAACGGTAGGTATATCTCTAAATGCTTTCTTTCAACCTTATCCATTCTAATTTATTTTTTTAAAAAAGATTTCTTTTCATACTTTCTTCTATTTTTTATTTTTTTTAATTTTATTTATTTTTGTGCTTTATCCAATAAATAAAAGCAATGCAACAGCATATTGTAACGATCCTTATTCGTCCTGTTGTTCGGCAGATTTCAGGTGTCGAGGTTCGGCACAACAAATTTATATGTGCGCTGGTGAAATGATAAGATTTTGTTGTTGAAATTTTTTGGTTTTATTAATTTCTTTTGGTTATGTTAAATGATTATTTTTAGGTATTATCATGTGGCTTTTGGCTGGCGGTGGCAGAGATAGATGTCAGTTGTTATTGTTGATGATGCGCGTCCAATATTCGGAATATTTGATGATCAAGCGAGAATAACTTTAGCAGATGATTTATTTCTATTGACAGGAATACTCCTGGTCTTGCCTTTCTATCCTGATCACTGCTACTCTCCCAAAACTTGCTAGGAATATCTCCTAGTCTTCCCCCACTATGCCAGGAATACTCCCGGTCTTGCCTACTCTGTGCTTGGCCGTCGATTTCCGCTAGGACCAAAATTGCCAAATTCACTTAATTTGGAACTTCACTGCTTGGCTTCACTTTTGATTTCTTCACTTGTTACTTCGCCTTCAGAACTTTCACTCACGCACTAATTGTCCTTCTGGTCTCAGCCGTGCGTATTTATAGGCATCTTGACCAAATCAGAACGCATGGTGAACTCCTGACCCGTTACGGGTACTTTTCCATCCATTTTCGCTTTGTCTCGAAAACTTTCCATTGCTTGTTCCTTTTGATCGGCTTTCTCTGCCGCTCATCCAGCATAGCTTGCTTGTTGCTATGCATGGTGAAATTCTTTCACTTCGTATGCGTCGCCTATCGTTCTGCTGAACTCCCAACTTTGGTTGCCAACGGCGTCTCCTTTTTCGCACTCTCCTGGTCTCGTGCTGGCCCCGCGATTTCCGCCACCGCCACCATTTTTACCCCCCATGCATCTCTCTTTGCTACTGTATCAACCCAGTACTCCGGTAATTATAAATGCAGAGTTATTTTGATTTTAAACAAATCAATTAATTCTATATTCAAGTGTCGTTCGGTATGTGTTCTGCTGCGCTTGCGGCCAAGAATTCAAGTGTTGTTTTGGTATGTGTCCTGCTGCGCTTGCGGCCAAGAATTCAAGTGTTGAGAAACAAAGAAGCGATGCCAAAGCTCGTACGCGAAAGCTCATTTTGTGGCTCGTGCCGCGGAGCTTTCTGTGTGTTTGTCGCCGGCCACAGAAATCTCTCTTGGCACGGGTTTCCTCATCCCTCCAATGTTTTTCAGCCTCAGCTTCAATCCCTCGTCCTGAGCGCAGGCTTCATCTTCCGGTGCTTGAGATGTTTGTCCGGATGTGCTCGGACCCGGAACACTATCGGTTGTCGTGGCAGCTTCGTGGGTACCTGTAACTGGAATTTTTTTTAAATGACTCACATCTCTGGTTAGCGTTTTCCCTCCTCCTTGCACTTGGACTATATTCCCTTTCCTGTTTTCTACCACGTACTCGGTTGTATCAAACGTGGGTGTCAACTTATGTGGGCACAAGACATTCTTCAGCACAATTCTGTCTCCGGGTTGGATATCCGATTCTTTGGCGCCTCTTCCCTTGTCTGCTTTCTCTTTTCCCTTCTGTTTGTTCCAGCATTCCAAGTCTCTTTCCGAGGATTCACCGATATCACCCACAACGTCTCGAACATCCGGTATCTTGTCTCTAATGATCCGGTTAAACATCAATTCCGAAGGGGCTGCTCCTGTGGTTCCATGTGGTGTTACGTTGTAAATCATGACGAAGTTTTGGATCTCTCGTTTATACTCTTTCCCTTTTGACCACGCAATTTTAAGGCGTTTCACCAAGGACTTGTTCATATTTTCAACTTCGCCATTCGCCTGTGGCCAATATGGTGGTGTCGTTATTTGGGTAATACCGTTGGTCCGACAAAAATCTTGAATTTCGAGACTTACGAATTGCCGACCATTATCGGTTCTCAGCGTTCGTGGTGTTCCCAAACGAGAAAATATCTCCTCCATTTGCTCGATCAGCACCTTCGACGAAATGGTTTTTATAAACTTCAATTCCATGTATCTGGAAAAATAGTCGATCAACACCAGTACATAGTCGTTGCTCGGTAAAGGTCCTAGTAAGTCAGATGCGACACATTGCCAAGGGCCTGCTGGAAACGCATGCCGATCCATAGGCGCTCGTTTATTTGCTAGCGATACGGAGATGCAGTCTCTACAGGCCTTAACAAATCCTTCTGCTTCCCGGTCGATCCTTGGCCACCACACCTTTGAACGTAATCTTCGTTTCATATCCAATTCACCCGGATGGCCCTCGTGAGCCAGTTCGAGTATTTGCGATCGTTATATTGTTGGTATTACTATTTTCGTTCCGCGTAAGAGTACACTTCCAACTGTCGATAATTCCCATCGGAACGGATAATATGGACTGGATGAGTTCGCCTCCCATGAGTTGGTGCTAAGATAGGTCATTGCGTCAATTATTTCTTCGTCCTGCATACTTTTTTCCATGATTTCCGAAATGGTTAGCGACTTTGGTACTCCTTTGGCTACAATTTGAAAGATATTTTGCTCATCCTGCCAGTCGAAAGCTACCGCTTCTGTAAGTTGACAAAGACGCGACACGGAATCTGCGATGTTTTCCTTTCCTGCTTTATAGATGACTCGAAATCGGTAGGACTGTAGGCGTAGTAACCAACGTTCGATACGTGCCGGTGGTTTCGAAGTTGGTTTGAATATGGATTCCAATGGCTTATGATCCGTTATCAGATCGAATTCCAGTCCTGCTAGGTAGTAGTAAAACTTCTCCACTGCCCATACCAGTGCCAAGCTTTCTTTCTCTGTTTGTGAATATCTCTTCTCAACATCAGTTAGGCTTTTACTGGCGAACGATACGATATGATGGTCGTTATGATCGTCAATCTGTACCAGAACAGCTCCCAGTGCCACCGGACTTGCATCGGCTATAAGGCATGTAGGGAGATTTTTATTGAAGTATGATAGCCTTGTCACCTCGACGACTTGTTTCTTTAACGTAGCGAAGGCTTGCTGTTCTTTGTTGGTCCAATCAAATTTGGTATTCGCCTTTATTAATCTTCTCAGTGGTTCCGTCGTGTTGGCGAGATCGGGTATAAATTTCCCCACATACGTTACGAGACCCAGGAAACTCCTTGCCTCCTCCTTAGTTTTCGAAGCACGGAACTCTGTGATCACTTTAACTTTCTCCGGATCCGCTTCGATACCATGGTCCGATAGAATATGGCCAAGAAACTTGAGTTTTGTTGTTTTGTACACACATTTTTGCTTATTCAAAACAACGTTGTGGGTATCAAGGATTTTTAGCACCGCAGTTAGCGCCTTGTCGTGCTCTTCTTCGTTTTTGCCGAAAACGATAACATCGTCAATATATGTAGTTTAGAGCATTGGGGCAGCCTGCTAACAATTCCTCCACCCGCCTCTGGAAAATTTCTGGAGCCGAGTTAACTCCGAAAAAGAGTCTTTTATATGGAAACAGTCCCTTGTGTGTAATAAATGTGGTAATCTGCCGACTTGACTCATCGAGCTCCAATTGGTGATAAGCATTTTTCAAATCCAGTCTGGAAAAACATCTCGCCTCCCGTAGTTTGGTCATGAACATGTCGAATGTTGGCAGTGGGTAGTTTTCCCTCGAAATGGCCAAATTCGCACTTCGCATATCCAGACATAGCCTTATCTCGCCGCTTCCTTTATATGCAATTACAACTGGTGAAATCCATGGACTCGGTCCATGGACTGGCTCTATAATGTCTTGCTGCACAGCCTGGCTTATCCTTTCTGCAATTTGGTCTTCTAACGCAGTCGGAAATCTCCGCATTGGCTGCTGCACTGGTCTCACATTGTGGTCTATGGCCAATCTCACAGGTGAAGCTTTCCATTTCGGAAAATGTGCGCACGAATCCACTCTATTTACGTCTAAACCAATTTTTAGGACGTTGAGTTGTACGGCTGTGTAACGACCTAGTAACGATTGTCTAGCATTTTCAATTACATAAAATGTAGCAATCATCTCTGCTCTTTTCTGAATTCTTATCGGAGCTTCAAAAACGTTAGTCACCCTCAGCACATCATCCGAAGCATAGGCTCGAAACTGGGTAGACGAGTTGGTACGAACATTGAACACTGTCGCATGTACACTATTCAGTTGCAGCCAATCGCCACGGCTTATCAGGTTGTACCGTGATCCGGAGTCAATTATCATTTGCAGTTGGGATCCCCCAACTAGACATGATACGGTTTCTCCTCCTTCTGGTTCACCAGTTATTTTAAAACAGTTCGACCAATTGTTGTCGCTGTGACACTTAGTTTCCTCCTCATCGATGGCGCGCACCTGGAACTGTGAGGTGCATGGTCGCTTGCGTTGATTATCATACGGTGTTCCAAAACGTCTCTTCAATGTGGTCTTACACATCCGAGCATAATGTCCGACCCGGGAACATTTATTACATTTTGAGTTTCTTGCCGGGCATGCCATACTGCGTTCATCATGGTCTGCTGCTCCATACCGGCCACACACATCATACGTCCTGTCATTTCTTTTCGTTTGGACGCCAATTTTCTTCACAATATCGGCATCCGACGGAATCACCATTACCTCTGACTGCTGATTCACTTGCTCTTCAACTGTGCACGCATCTATTATCTCCTCCAGCTTGAGCTCCGCTTCTAATAGCTTCCTTTTCAACGCAGTCTTAGCCCAGGCATCAATGATTTTATCAGCGATGCAGATTTCTTCTACTTCGGTCTTGGTGGCTCCAAAAGAGCATTCACTGGCTTGTTGCCTTAGCCGCAGCAAGAACTCGGCGAAGCACTCACCTTGGCGGGGCACCATGCTGCGAAACATGTGCCTTTCGAATACGGCGTTACGTTGCGTTGAAAAATATTCATTTAATTTATCCACTAGTGGAGTAAATACATCATTTTCCTTTGTCGCATCGTATGGCACCAACGCGCCTGGAAGACTGTACACCACCTCTTGTAGCTGTGGTCCGCCGAGATGCAGTAATTTGTTCCGCTTTTTAATTACCGATGTAATTTCTTCTGAATCCATATAGATATTGAATGACCGAAGCCATTTCTCCCACTCGTTGCGCCACAATGATTTTTCTATGTTAGCGCACAGAAATGGTTTAATTGCTTACACTTTATTTCGTGCTCAGCCTCTGATTCTTTTCAGATAATTTCGCTTGGACAGCCCTGCTGTGTACAACTTCTGGAATTTTCCAGATATTTTCAGCTCGGGAGTTAGTTCTGCCTTGCTCAGCTGTTTGCTTTTTTTTTCTCTTTTGTCTTGTCTTAGAGTCGCCTTTGCACTCTCTTGACTCGGCCTCTGTCAAATCCAGATAATTAATTTATATTTTGTTTCCGTCACTGTTGTATACTTACATGTACGCACTTATATATTTTTTTTTCTAATTTCTTGCGTTGCTTCGTGTATAACCCCACTTCTCTTTTTTTTTTGACCGCATTTTCCTTCTTCTCTGCGTTTCCTCCTTTTCACCTCGTCGCCAATGTATCAACCCGGTACTCCGGTAATTATAAATGCAGAGTTATTTTGATTTTAAACAAATCAATTAATTCTTTATTCAAGTGTCGTTCGGTATGTGTTCTGCTGCGCTTGCGGCCAAGAATTCAAGTGTTGTTTTGGTATGTGTCCTGCTGCGCTTGCGACCAAGAATTCAAGTGTTGAGAAACAAAGAAGCGATGCCAAAGCTCGTACGCGAAAGCTCATTTTGTGGCTCGTGCCGCGGAGCTTTCTGTGTGTTTGTCGCCGGCCACAGAAATCTCTCTTGGCACGGGTTGCCACAGCTACAATTAAGAGTAATAATATAATTTCTAATAAAATATATGTAAATTACAAACTAAACGCCTACTTAAATGGAATAATAAATGATTTAAATAGCTACGAAAATATATGAATGTAATAAAATTAGATATTAATCTATATATATAAAATTGTATGCCGTTTTTTTGTAATTTAATAAGTCATTCAGGAATCAACCAATTTTGCCCATTTTTTTTTTTTGAAATGTTCGTTGTGGCCCAAAGAAGAGTTTTTTTTTCCAAAAGAAATCTAATTTTGAAATTAACCAATTAACTTAAGGCGTTTTAAAACGAATGAATAAAAATCCTGATTGGCTGAGGGAACGCGCAATTTTAGCACCAACGAACTCAAATGTGAATGAAATAAATGATCAAATTCAACAGAAATTACCAGGTGACATAATATCATACAAGTCAATCGATACTGCTACAACAGAAGAAGACGCAGTAAATTATCCTGTGGAATTTCTAAATTCTTTGGAGCTACCCGGTATGCCACCACATATTTTAAAATTGAAAGTGGGTTCCTCAATCATACTATTAAGAAATATCAATGCACCAAAACTTTGCAATGGAACAAGACAACAATTCTAACTGGCAAAGAAAAAGGAGAAGTTGTATTAATGCCAAGGATTCCATTGATATCAACTGACATGCCATTCGAATTGAAACGTCTTCAATTCCCAGTGCGTTTATCATTTGCAATGACGATAAATAAAGCGCAAGGACAAACCCTTCAAGTGTGTGGGGTAAATTTAGAAGAGCCGTGCTTTTCTCACGGACAATTATACGTGGCATGTTCCAGGGTGGGAGCACCAAATAATTTGTTTATTTATGCACCTGCAAACAAAACAAAAAATATTGTATACTCAATAGTATTAAACTAACTTAAGTGCGTAGCAAAAAATTTGAAAATTGCCACGTCGAACATTTAAGGGATGAACTAAACATTTAATTCGCCAGCAAGTAAAAAAGGGGGCAGAGCAACGCTTGCCGGGCCAGCTAGTGATAATATAAATGTACAATATTGATAAATAAATAATAATAGCCCCCCGAATAATTAATTCGATTAATTCAAATTAAACCGCCTTTACAAATTTCTCTTCGTTTTAGTTATTGAGAATTCGTTTTAGTTGTTGCAGTCACTTTCCAGTGGCTGTCAAACTATCCCTTAGTTTGTTGTTGATACACCCACGCATGCTAATCGGCGCTCTCACGTACATTAAAATCACCCATACACGCACAACCACGTTCTCTCGGTCGCTACTCTCTCGCTAATGAGCCGATCGTACGGTTTCGAAGTTGGTTTGAATATGGATTCCAATGGCTTATGATCCGTTATCAGATCGAATTCCAGTCCTGCTAGGTAGTAGTAAAACTTCTCCACTGCCCATACCAGTGCCAAGCTTTCTTTCTCTGTTTGTGAATATCTCTTCTCAACATCAGTTAGGCTTTTACTGGCGAACGATACGATATGATGGTCGTTATGATCGTCAATCTGTACCAGAACAGCTCCCAGTGCCACCGGACTTGCATCGGCTATAAGGCATGTAGGGAGATTTTTATTGAAGTATGATAGCCTTGTCACCTCGACGACTTGTTTCTTTAACGTAGCGAAGGCTTGCTGTTCTTTGTTGGTCCAATCAAATTTGGTATTCGCCTTTATTAATCTTCTCAGTGGTTCCGTCGTGTTGGCGAGATCGGGTATAAATTTCCCCACATACGTTACGAGACCCAGGAAACTCCTTGCCTCCTCCTTAGTTTTCGAAGCACGGAACTCTGTGATCACTTTAACTTTCTCCGGATCCGCTTCGATACCATGGTCCGATAGAATATGGCCAAGAAACTTGAGTTTTGTTGTTTTGTACACACATTTTTGCTTATTCAAAACAACGTTGTGGGTATCAAGGATTTTTAGCACCGCAGTTAGCGCCTTGTCGTGCTCTTCTTCGTTTTTGCCGAAAACGATAACATCGTCAATATATGTAGTTTAGAGCATTGGGGCAGCCTGCTAACAATTCCTCCACCCGCCTCTGGAAAATTTCTGGAGCCGAGTTAACTCCGAAAAAGAGTCTTTTATATGGAAACAGTCCCTTGTGTGTAATAAATGTGGTAATCTGCCGACTTGACTCATCGAGCTCCAATTGGTGATAAGCATTTTTCAAATCCAGTCTGGAAAAACATCTCGCCTCCCGTAGTTTGGTCATGAACATGTCGAATGTTGGCAGTGGGTAGTTTTCCCTCGAAATGGCCAAATTCGCACTTCGCATATCCAGACATAGCCTTATCTCGCCGCTTCCTTTATATGCAATTACAACTGGTGAAATCCATGGACTCGGTCCATGGACTGGCTCTATAATGTCTTGCTGCACAGCCTGGCTTATCCTTTCTGCAATTTGGTCTTCTAACGCAGTCGGAAATCTCCGCATTGGCTGCTGCACTGGTCTCACATTGTGGTCTATGGCCAATCTCACAGGTGAAGCTTTCCATTTCGGAAAATGTGCGCACGAATCCACTCTATTTACGTCTAAACCAATTTTTAGGACGTTGAGTTGTACGGCTGTGTAACGACCTAGTAACGATTGTCTAGCATTTTCAATTACATAAAATGTAGCAATCATCTCTGCTCTTTTCTGAATTCTTATCGGAGCTTCAAAAACGTTAGTCACCCTCAGCACATCATCCGAAGCATAGGCTCGAAACTGGGTAGACGAGTTGGTACGAACATTGAACACTGTCGCATGTACACTATTCAGTTGCAGCCAATCGCCACGGCTTATCAGGTTGTACCGTGATCCGGAGTCAATTATCATTTGCAGTTGGGATCCCCCAACTAGACATGATACGGTTTCTCCTCCTTCTGGTTCACCAGTTATTTTAAAACAGTTCGACCAATTGTTGTCGCTGTGACACTTAGTTTCCTCCTCATCGATGGCGCGCACCTGGAACTGTGAGGTGCATGGTCGCTTGCGTTGATTATCATACGGTGTTCCAAAACGTCTCTTCAATGTGGTCTTACACATCCGAGCATAATGTCCGACCCGGGAACATTTATTACATTTTGAGTTTCTTGCCGGGCATGCCATACTGCGTTCATCATGGTCTGCTGCTCCATACCGGCCACACACATCATACGTCCTGTCATTTCTTTTCGTTTGAACGCCAATTTTCTTCACAATATCGGCATCCGACGGAATCACCATTACCTCTGACTGCTGATTCACTTGCTCTTCAACTGTGCACGCATCTATTATCTCCTCCAGCTTGAGCTCCGCTTCTAATAGCTTCCTTTTCAACGCAGTCTTAGCCCAGGCATCAATGATTTTATCAGCGATGCAGATTTCTTCTACTTCGGTCTTGGTGGCTCCAAAAGAGCATTCACTGGCTTGTTGCCTTAGCCGCAGCAAGAACTCGGCGAAGCACTCACCTTGGCGGGGCACCATGCTGCGAAACATGTGCCTTTCGAATACGGCGTTACGTTGCGTTGAAAAATATTCATTTAATTTATCCACTAGTGGAGTAAATACATCATTTTCCTTTGTCGCATCGTATGGCACCAACGCGCCTGGAAGACTGTACACCACCTCTTGTAGCTGTGGTCCGCCGAGATGCAGTAATTTGTTCCGCTTTTTAATTACCGATGTAATTTCTTCTGAATCCATATAGATATTGAATGACCGAAGCCATTTCTCCCACTCGTTGCGCCACAATGATTTTTCTATGTTAGCGCACAGAAATGGTTTAATTGCTTACACTTTATTTCGTGCTCAGCCTCTGATTCTTTTCAGATAATTTCGCTTGGACAGCCCTGCTGTGTACAACTTCTGGAATTTTCCAGATATTTTCAGCTCGGGAGTTAGTTCTGCCTTGCTCAGCTGTTTGCTTTTTTTCTCTTTTGTCTTGTCTTAGAGTCGCCTTTGCACTCTCTTGACTCGGCCTCTGTCAAATCCAGATAATTAATTTATATTTTGTTTCCGTCACTGTTGTATACTTACATGTACGCACTTATATATTTTTTTTTCTAATTTCTTGCGTTGCTTCGTGTATAACCCCACTTCTCTTTTTTTTTGACCGCATTTTCCTTCTTCTCTGCGTTTCCTCCTTTTCACCTCGTCGCCAATGTATCAACCCGGTACTCCGGTAATTATAAATGCAGAGTTATTTTGATTTTAAACAAATCAATTAATTCTTTATTCAAGTGTCGTTCGGTATGTGTTCTGCTGCGCTTGCGGCCAAGAATTCAAGTGTTGTTTTGGTATGTGTCCTGCTGCGCTTGCGACCAAGAATTCAAGTGTTGAGAAACAAAGAAGCGATGCCAAAGCTCGTACGCGAAAGCTCATTTTGTGGCTCGTGCCGCGGAGCTTTCTGTGTGTTTGTCGCCGGCCACAGAAATCTCTCTTGGCACGGGTTGCCACAGCTACAATTAAGAGTAATAATATAATTTCTAATAAAATATATGTAAATTACAAACTAAACGCCTACTTAAATGGAATAATAAATGATTTAAATAGCTACGAAAATATATGAATGTAATAAAATTAGATATTAATCTATATATATAAAATTGTATGCCGTTTTTTTGTAATTTAATAAGTCATTCAGGAATCAACCAATTTTGCCCATTTTTTTTTTGGAAATGTTCGTTGTGGCCCAAAGAAGAGTTTTTTTTTCCAAAAGAAATCTAATTTTGAAATTAACCAATTAACTTAAGGCGTTTTAAAACGAATGAATAAAAATCCTGATTGGCTGAGGGAACGCGCAATTTTAGCACCAACGAACTCAAATGTGAATGAAATAAATGATCAAATTCAACAGAAATTACCAGGTGACATAATATCATACAAGTCAATCGATACTGCTACAACAGAAGAAGACGCAGTAAATTATCCTGTGGAATTTCTAAATTCTTTGGAGCTACCCGGTATGCCACCACATATTTTAAAATTGAAAGTGGGTTCCTCAATCATACTATTAAGAAATATCAATGCACCAAAACTTTGCAATGGAACAAGACAACAATTCTAACTGGCAAAGAAAAAGGAGAAGTTGTATTAATGCCAAGGATTCCATTGATATCAACTGACATGCCATTCGAATTGAAACGTCTTCAATTCCCAGTGCGTTTATCATTTGCAATGACGATAAATAAAGCGCAAGGACAAACCCTTCAAGTGTGTGGGGTAAATTTAGAAGAGCCGTGCTTTTCTCACGGACAATTATACGTGGCATGTTCCAGGGTGGGAGCACCAAATAATTTGTTTATTTATGCACCTGCAAACAAAACAAAAAATATTGTATACTCAATAGTATTAAACTAACTTAAGTGCGTAGCAAAAAATTTGAAAATTGCCACGTCGAACATTTAATGGATGAACTAAACATTTAATTCGCCAGCAAGTAAAAAAGGGGGCAGAGCAACGCTTGCCGGGCCAGCTAGTGATAATATAAATGTACAATATTGATAAATAAATAATAATAGCCCCCCGAATAATTAATTCGATTAATTCAAATTAAACCGCCTTTACAAATTTCTCTTCGTTTTAGTTATTGAGAATTCGTTTTAGTTGTTGCAGTCACTTTCCAGTGGCTGTCAAACTATCCCTTAGTTTGTTGTTGATACACCCACGCATGCTAATCGGCGCTCTCACGTACATTAAAATCACCCATACACGCACAACCACGTTCTCTCGGTCGCTACTCTCTCGCTAATGAGCCGATCGTACACTCTGAGCGTAGCTCTTGGTTTCGTTTGTGTGTATGTGTGGATAATTATTATTTCGGCAATGCTTACGCATTGCCGCCCTCCTGCTTTAGCCTACAAGCTATTCCGAAAGCTGCTCTCTGAGCGTGGTTTTCGGTTACTTTCGTATGTGTGTGTGCAATTGTTATTTCGGCAATGCTTATGCATTGCCGCCCTCCCGCTTCAGCCTACAAGCTGTTCAGAATTCTCTTGTTTTGTTATTTTCGGTAATGCTTATGCACTCCGACCGCCCGCGTCAGCCCACAACCTAATTGCTTTTATATTCTTCTGACGTCATTGCGGCCAAAGTCCGATGACATTTTCTGTACTGCCGTTGCATTATTTGTTTACGATCATATGTTCGATATTTGTTTACGAGCATATGATCGTTTGGTTTTGTTTTTATGTTTTCTCTGCTCGCTCTTCTGTCTTGGCGGCGTTCGGTCTTCTCTCTCGTTTTTGTGATCGTTATACATGCGTGTTTTATTTGTTTTGACTGTATGCATGCGTGTATATTTATCTGTGTAAATGTATGTTTTATGTCTCACCCTTGTGTTGCTAGCGCTTGGCTTATGTTGACAACGCATGCAATCTTGCTAGCTTTTGATGTTGCCAAACTCTCGCCATGTTGCCAACACACGATATGTTGCTAATGCATGTATGCACATATTGGCTGGGAGAGCAACGTTGTGTATATCATGTACATGCATATCTGTGTCATATATATTCCGGTATCAATGTAAGGGAGTGAGTATGAATAAACATATATATTATGTGTTTCCTGTATTTGTGTTGTAAGATGTATATCTTTCCTCACAATATGTTTGGTACTTTGAGGATAAAACTCATTCCTACTCTGCTATTTCCTTGGATTGGGATATTTTCTCCCGTTATATCCAGGTATGCTATACTAAGGGTAGCCAGGCTTAATCCTCGTTGAGGTGAGTTACTTTGTTCGCTCTTAAAAACCTCAATTAAATCGGTTACTATATTTGGATGCCTATCTCTATTTTTTTTTTTAAATATTCATCTAGTGCTGCCATTTTTTTCTTTCTTTCTTTTTTTTTATTTAATTGATTCTTACTTTTATTTTTTTTAACTTTATCTAAGTCATTCGCCCTGCTGGTGTACTTTTTCTTTAAGCACCTATTGTGCATTCTATAAATTTTAAATTATTATTATTATTACGATCAACAAGATCGTAATAGTTATTAGACCTTGGGTCTCTACGTGTACCTTATAGATCACGTTGGCAGTGGAGTCCACTGTTTTCGTGTCAATTATACACATTTTTGGGTTTATGGAAATGGTTCTGAATAATTTTGATATTCTCTCTATCGTTAAAACGTATAGATTTGAAAAAAAAATGTTTTTTTTTTTTTAAATTATCTGTAAAATTATCTGTACAAATTACGAGTGAATTCACTTTGAATTGAAAAAAGTTGTGCGGTAAAAATATATATAAAAAAAGGGTGAGATTAATTTAATTAATTCATTATTAAATTCATTATTAATTTATTGTGAGATTTAATTGTGAAAAAAACTTTTTAGAAGTTAGATTGTGATCGTGAAAAAGAAATTTTTTTTTTTTTTAAATAGCTCATGCATATACAAATACATATTTTCAACTGCTATTAGCAGTGGCAGAGAAGTGGAAAGTAGAAGGGAGTATAGGTCATGTGGTTGGCTCACAACTCAAGTTTACATTTCATTAATAATTTGTACAATATTTACTCCAACCACATGTGTTAGTAATAGCCTATCAATTTTTGTTAGTATTTTTCAAGCAGCGTTTGCACGCATCGGCTTGAGGGTAAATTTGTCGGTCTTCCTCGGAGATTGTTGTTGTCTTCAGCATATCGTGCACCAGTCGTCTCGAGCGTAGGAGAGCGATTCTTTTTCAGCCCAGCTTCTTCCTTCTTTGAGTCGATCTATTTTTTTGTTGACGAGCCCGGTACTCAGCTATGGCGATTGGGCGTGGTCCATCGGTTGGATACACCACTAGAGCCTCTTCTAGTGTGGGTGCATCCCTTTGCTGGACAGGAGTAGCACTTTCGAATGTCACTTCAGTATTGGCCATACACATAGTGGTATCCATGTGCACATAATTTTTAAATTTTTGTTGTTGTTGTTGTGATGTTTCTCACTTCTTTTGCATGTGTGCCAGGGTATGCAGTTATTATTTGAGGCTGTTGTTGGGGCTGAGTTTGCATATTATTTCAATTGTTGAAAAGATTTTTCTTTTTTTATAGTATTTTCGGGCACTTTCTACTTTTATTCTTGTTGCCACATTATATATCGATTGGTCGTAATATGTGCCACATTATATTGTTTTTGTTAGTAATTTGTGAAATTCGCAGCTCCAGCGTTGTGATTTTCTATTAACTCAGAAAAATCACAAATTTTTTTTCACAATTTAATTAATGGTTTAATTCAAAGTGACATCCTTCAATGTGAAATCCTTCAATGTGACGGTCCTGTCACGGTATACAAACGTATATTTAAAATGTATTGAAATATGTATATTGATTGTTTCAATTTATTCCAATATTTGTTAAAGGTTTTTGTTAATGAGCACGTCTGTGCTCTTAGTCATCTTTTATTCCAATGAATTAAGCTTCTCGTAAAAACTTATGCTGCTACAGAAATAAGAGGGGTGAGTCGCAAGAGTGAACTCACATGACCAAAATGCAAGCTCAGCATAATTGGGCTGGCTTGCCAGCACAATTCGTTTGCATAAGCTTATATATAAAACGAAATGAATGCATGCTTGTTTGCGTACATACATACAATTGTTCTTATATATAAGCTTATAATTATTATTTACTGCTTGCAACAGAATGTTACAAGCTGTGCTGAAGTCATTTAATAACGACATGTGAATTCACTACACCTCCCCTTTTTAAAGAATAACTTAATCTAATGAAGTTATTATATATGTATATGAAATAATTGACGTTATTATAAAAAAAAATGACGTCCGTCAATGAATATATATTTTTTTTTCGTTACATGTATGTATATGTTTTTTATCAAAGTTTTTTTATTTTTTTTATTTTTAACCTTTTTTATATATGTACAAATAAAAATTTGTATATATGTAAATAATTTTCCTTTTCTTATTTATTTTTCAATGTATACGCTTTAGGTTTTGTTAAAATTAAAAAAAAAAAAAAGAAACCTCTTTTTTCACGTTATTTAAAAATTTTTAACCTATCCTTATGCACTCTTTGTGCTTTATTTCTTTTATCTCTAATTAAAATATTATCTTTATCTTCTATTGCTCTGTATGGGCCTAGATACTTAGATTCTAGCTTATGGCCCGTTTCATTCTTTAAAAGAACCTTATCTCCTATTTCTATTTCAAAGTTATTTATTTTTCTATCGTATAATTCCTTATTCTTTGCCTTATGCTCTTCTAGCATAAGCCTTGCCCTTTTATAGGCTTGTTCTAATCTAAACTTAGCTTCTCTAGCGTAGTCATCTATGTTATATAAAGAATTAATATTATTTATAGAACTAAATTGTTTTGGCAAATTGCTTTGTTTGCCAAAAACTAGCTCATATGGACAATAACCATGTGCCATAGAGGGGGTCGTGTTGAAACAATATGTAAAATATTAGAGCCAAACATCCCAGTCAGTTTTATCGACTGATATATATGAACGGATGTAGTAGATGCAGTAGACGTTATGTTGTCTATTTTTAGGTATTTGCACAGATAGCAGAAGCAGATAGCAGAAGTATTCAGTGCCCATGTCCGAAATGAACTTCTTCATTGGACCGTACTTTAATATAAAAAATTCAAATATCGCTTTCGCAATGGTATTAGCATTCTTATTTTGAACAGGGATGGCTACCAAATACTTTGATAGGTCGCATATTAGTGTTACTGCGTATTCGTTACCATTTTCAGATTTCGGTAGTGGACCTATAGTATCCACTATTACTCTGTCAAAGGCACTTATAGGCGTTTCTGTTAGTGTAAATGGGTTCTTAGTATGTTTAGTCGTTTTCGACTTTTGACATTTTGGACAACTTTTTCCAATAGTAGTGTCTTTTTATTTTTATTAAAGTTTTTGTTATGCCATTATGACCACCTTGGATTGGATCATCATGATTTTTAGACAAAATTGCTTCTTTTTCATTACATATTATGGTCACCGGGTTAAGTAGCGCTACTCTTAATGATTTCAATATATCATTGCCCATTTCTTTAAAAGTATCTATTGAAATAAATTTAAAGATCTTTTCCCACGGTGCCGTTTTGATATGGCTTATTTTTAATATACCGGCTTGCTTTTCAAGCCTTTGAAAGAACTGACCTAAGTCAAGTTTTTCATTAGTATATATGTCGCCAATATCAATCCTTGCAATAACTTTATTTCCGTGTTTCAAGTAACTCAATTTATTTGTTATATGCAAGGCCACTACTTTTCGTACCTTGTCATTATTTATAACTTGGTAAACGTTGGGCATAGAAGCATTTGGAGTACTTTGCCTTGGCAAAGTCTCTTTTTTATTTCCTATTCAGGACTTTATTTTGAATGTCTTTTAGCTCGGTTATAGTTATCCGAGATAGGGCATCTGCCACGAAATTGTCTTTTCCCTTTAGATACTCACCTGTGAAGTCGTATTCTTCAAGTTCTAGCCGCATGCGAGTCAATTTTGAGCTAGGATTTATCATGGAAAACAAGTATGTAAACGGTCTGTGATCTGTTTTTATTGTGAAATGTTTGCCATAAATATATGTTCGAAAATGTGTAATGGCCCAATGAATGGCTGCTAGCTCTTGTTCCGTTGTGCTCTTATTACTTTCACCTTTGGTGAGTGAACGTGATGCATAAGCGATTGGAAGTTGGAGTCCATCTCGGTTTTGAGTTAAAACCGCTCCACATGCTTGTTTGCTTGCATCTGTGATTATGCAAAATTCTTTGCTAAAATCAGGATATTGTAATATAGTTGGCCGCATTAAATTTCCCTTAAGGTATTGCATATTGCAGGAATGCATTTTGGCATTCAACTGTCCACTCAAATGGAACATTCTTTTTGCATAATCGAGTTATGTGCCGGGAATAGTCGGCGAAATTTTTGATAAAACGTCTATAATAGTTGCAAAATGCAACGAATCGTCTAGCGCTGTTCGCATCATGTGGGACTGAATTCTTAATGACATTATATTTTGAGTCATCAGATAAAATTCCTTTATCTGTGCACTTATGGTCTAGAAAAGTCACTTCGCGCATAAAAAATGAACATTTTTCTGGATGTAATTTAAGGTTGTGTTTCCAACATGTATTAAATACATCGTTAAGATTTTTTAACATGTGCTTTTCGGAACAACCAATAACAATTAAATCATCCATATAAAGGAATGCTTGGGACGGATCAAGCCCCGAGAATGCGATAGTCATCATTCTCTGAAATGAATTAGGCGCTATCTTTAGACCAAATGGTATTAGCGTGAAGCGATATGAGCCGTCGCTCGTTGAAAATGACGTTATATTTCTTGAACTTTCTTCAACTTCGATTTGGTGGAAGCCTGACATTAAGTCAAGACATGAAAAGTATTTAGCTCGACCTAGTTGGTCCAGTATGTCCTCAATACGAGGAAGAGGAAATTTGTCGGCCAATAATTTTTTATTGATCTGACGATAGTCAATAACCAATAGCCATTTTTTCTCTTCTGAGCCTGGTAATGATTTCTTTGGAACAAGTAGCAGAGGGCTATTATATTCAAACACAGATGGTTCAACTACGTAGAAACTGGACACTTTCCCTCTTTTTGGAGTAATTCATTTATAATCCCCCTATTTAAAAAGGGGAACCAATCTGACGTAAGAAACTATAGAGGTATAGCCAAACTCTCGGTTATTCCTAAACTTTTTGAAGAGTTGATTTCGATTAATCTTAAACACCAATGCAAATCTATAATTTCTCCCCATCAGCATGGATTTATGAAGGGACGTTCATCACTTACAAATCTTCTCGAATTCAGTACATTGGTTCATGATGGCTTTCGTAATAAATCACAAACGGATGTCATCTATACTGATTTTAGCAAAGCCTTTGATAGTGTCGATCACAAACTTCTGTTAAAGAAACTTGATTTGCTAGGATTTTCTCCTAATCTTTTATCCTGGTTAAAGTCGTACCTCACCAATAGAACTCAAAGAGTTTTGTTTAGATCTGCGCTTTCCAAAAATGTTAATGTCATATCTGGTGTTCCCCAAGGAAGTCATTGGGCCCACTACTCTTTACTCTGTTTATTAACGATTTACCTAACGTTTTAAATAACTCCCATGTATTTATGTTTGCAGATGATGTTAAGCTTTGCGTATCATTTAAAGATCCAGCTCTTTATTCCATTTTACAAGCTGATATTAATAAGCTTAGTGAGTGGTGCATGATTAATCACCTCCATCTCAACACTCCTGAATCTGCCCTCTTTATCAAATCGAAGACTCGTCAGCGGAATTGTATTTCTTCATAAATTGCTAACTGGGGAAATAGACTCTCCCTTTTTATTGGGGAAATTAGACTTTGCCGTTCCGTGTCGTCCAACACGCAATTTTGTTCCTTTAAATTTAAGAACATGCGTCTCTAATTATAGCCTACATGACCCTCTTTGAGTGGTGTGTAGTGACTACAATGAGTTTTCCCTTTTTATTTCTCCTCACATATCTCCTTCTTCTTTACGTTTATTAATCCTTGCCTTCCTTCGAACTGTTCCTGCCTCCTAACTTTCCTTATTTCTACCTTTTTTTCGCCTTCTGCTTCTTTATGTTTTAGTTTATTCCTTTCTTTTTAATTATATTAGTTTAATTAGTTTAAGTCAATTGCACTTTTTTTAGTTGACGTTAAATAAATAAATAAATAAATAAATAAATAAATATTGTTGACTATTAATTTTCCAACCTGCTTTTGTGTTTCCTCTTTTTCACTATGCGGACTTCGGTAACTCTTAATGTATACTGGCTCGTCGTCTATTCTGTATGTAAAAATTATTTCTTGTGATTGATTCGGTCTCAAGTCCGAATACATCACTATATTTGGTGCACAATTTTGTTAATTGATCTTTAAATTGGAGCGGAAATTTTTTAGTTAGCTGGGACATTACAATATTTTCCCTAGCTTTAGGAGTAGTTGGAACTACATTGTAGTTCGAAAATGGTTCTGACTTTAACGTGTTTATCTTTATTATTTTATCAGAATTGGTTGTATTTAGCAAACGGACAAATGTATTTCCATTTGTTGCTAATGTATTTGCAACGAAAATACCTGGTTGAATTTCCTGATTGGGAATCAACACAACATCTTCACTCAAGGTGAGATTAGTTTGTCGGACTACTTGGGATCTTGCTGGTAGAAAAATTGAGGTGTTACCAGAATTGTATGTTATTGGAACATAGATAGGAAATTTTAAATTATTAAATTAAATTATTAGTATCAACCAGTCTTCAGACGCTTTGTAGTCTATTTGGCAGTTGAATCTTTTGATGAAATCAATGCCTATTATAACATCACTTGGTATTGAAAAATCAGACTGTACAACATGAAAACCGTGTGGGATTATGTATTTAGAGGTTTGAATCTCTAAAGATGCTAGGCCTTTGGACTTTATTGCTCCTTTACCAATGCCTTGAATGTTAATTTTGTGATTCTAGTCGATGTTATTTACAACATCTGAATCTTCTTTGAGAATTAAAATGTCTGCACCAGTGTCGATTAAAAATGTTAATTTTTTGTTTGTTTCGACATTAAAAAATGAAACAAATGAAAAAAATATTGAGATTAAAGTTAAATGTATGCACATGTTTTGTGCTTACTCTTCTGTATCTAAAGGGTCTTGCGTGTTTCCCGTGTCATTGTGGGATACGCGAATATTTCTGCCAGGTATTATTCTTCTAGCATTATTACTATTATTTTAATAATGGGACTGTCCCCTGTTGTGGGACTGTCCTCTGTTTGACCAGTAATTATTGGAATTATAGTTGGCATTGTAGTTACCCTGGCTGTTGCCTCTACCACGTTGGTAGTTAGAGTAATACCTGCCTCTATTATTTCTCCCACGCTGGTACAATATGGTGCTGGGACTTCCAGTCGTTTCGGTCAGGAGACGGATATATTTACCCATAGCATCATTAAAACGACTAAAGTGTCCAGCTTCCAATATGATACGAATTCGCTCGAGGTGACATTGGTGGATCAGCGGATCCATAGCTTCTTTTGTAGCGAATTCTTCTGCGTTGTCGGGATCTAAACCACGGTCAATAAACGCGGCTTCAAGTTGCTTTCGCAAATTGTCAAGCTCCATAGCATACTCTGAAGCTGTTTTACCTTTTTGTTGGGCGTTCATGAGTTTTCCAATTATAACGTCAGTTGATTCGCTTCTATCGTTATATTTTAGTTTTTTTATTATGCCCATTATTGTAGTCTCATTTTGGACTTTGTGGGCAATGGAGCCGGTGATTTTGGACTTTATTTCTTCAATGGCCAAATCCTCCTGGTCTCCTTTAGTTCGTTCGACCAACTTTAATGCCGTAACGAAACGGGTGAGTGAGGTCTTTTGACCGTCAAACTCAGGGACCGAAGACATAACTTGTCTTACGTATTCCCTGTCGGCAGTTATTTTTTCTGCCATTGTTAAATTTATTTTATTCTGGCTATTCTCGATATCTTCGTTAAGAACTATTGTTGCATCTAGGACAGATATTTTAGCGAACTGAATATCGTGTTTTGCCAACGCCGAGACAGTTTTGTCTCTACACTCGTTGAATGTAGTAGAATGTCGTAGAATGCTTTGGCGGCACACTTATGACCTTCTGCAAGGGAATCAAAATATTTTTTTAATAGCAAACGAATTTGCTGATGAGTGGTTTGAATTATATCTACGTGTTTGTCAAGGGTATTTGTACTAATTGTCCTATCTTGACTGATACACTTTATTGATTTTAATAGTTCCTCTTTCAGAATTCTGGCTTGACAACGATCACTTGCCAGTCGGTCATTCTTTAAATATGTGGTGTTATTTTATTATACCTTCTTTTTTTTTTTTTTATTTTATTTTATGTTGTGTTTCATCCATTAGATAAAAGCAAAAAGTACCTGCTGCGTTTGTATAACAGCATATGCTATGTACTGTGAGTATGAAGCACATGGCTACTCTGCTATTTCCTTGGATTGCGAAATTTTCTCCCGCTATGTCTAGGTATGTTAGACTGATGGTAGCCAGATCTAATGCGCGTTGAGGTGAGTTGCTTTGTTCGCTCTTAAAAACCTCTAGTAAATCGGTTACTATATTTGGATTCCTATCTCTAATTTTTGCAAAATATTCTTCTAATGTCATTTTTTTTTTGTTTTCATTATTATTATTATTAAAAAAATTTTCCTTCTTTTCTTTTTTTTTAAACTTATCTAAGTCATTTGCCCGGCTAATTTAGTTTTTAGGGAAGCTACTTTGATATTCCGTCTATCAATAAAGTATTTTCAAAATTTTAATATCTAAAAGTTAATGGTTTCATGGGTTTTTTTTTTAATTGATTCTCTTTGATTATTTTTTCAACCTATTAGTTGTGTGTTTTTTTTTCTTTTAATTGCGCTTTTTTAAAAAAAAAAAAAATATTTTTTTTTTTGTGTATCTAGACTTTATCTAGATCATTCGCCTTACTCAAATATTTTCTTTTCAAGCACCTATTGTGCATTCTGTAAATTTTAATTAGCAAGTTGATGCTCATTATTATTACTATTACGATCAATAAGATCGTAATAGTTGTTAGACCTTGTGTCTCTACTTCTACTTTATTGATCACATTGGCAGTATCCAATGGAATCCAATGCTTTCGTGTCAATTAAACCCATTTTTGGTTTTAGGGCAGCTACTTTAAAGAAATTTGATATTTCGTCTACAATTAATGTATTTAAATTTTTTTGAAAATCTACCTTTTTTCCTAAATTATCCATAAAAAGTTAACAGAAACTAATCATACCTAAAACATATACATAATAAAAAAAGATTTTTTTTTAAATTTAATTGAATTTAATATTTTGAAGAAAAATTTTGAAATGTAATGGGATTTACATTAAATGTTGTATATATAAAAAAAAGGAGTGTGATATCAATTAGTGATATCCACTTAAAGTGATCAATAGATCATCGAAAAATTAATTGGTTAATAATGATTCATTACATTGTATAAGCATACATGAAGAAATGAACGTATACATTCAACTGCTTATAGCAGTGACAGAGACGTGGAAGTTAGAAGGGGGATAGCTCATGTGGTTGGCTCGCAATTCAGGTTTACATTTATAATAGTAATAGCCTACTTTTTTTTTGTTAGTATTTTTCAAGCAGCGTTTGCACGCATCGGCTTGAGGGTTTAATTAAAATTAAATGATTGAAATGATTAGTTATATAAACATAATAAAAAAATTTTTTTTTAAAAAAATGGATGAATGAAAAGAGAAAATTTTAAAAATTAAAGGCAATATTTTATATTTGCGTTACTTTGCACCACTGCAAAGTTGTTCTTCAAATTGTTTTAAACTCTGTATGTAGAGTTGTCGGTCTTCTTCAGGCAAAGTTGTAGTATTCAACATATCCTGCACCAATCGCCTCTCGCTTCTTCCTTCTTTGCGTAGATTTATTTATTTGTAGTCGAGCCCGGTACTCAGCTATGGTGAGTGGGCGTGGTCCATCGTTTGGATACACCACTAGAGCCTCTTCTAGTGTGGGTGCATCCCTTTGCTTTGTATGTGCACATATTTTGTTGTTGGGAAATTGGTTAGCGAGGGTGTGCTAAACGATGCGAGGTACGACTGTACTGACCAAATGCAGATTATCTCAGTCGAATCAAAAAAAAATTTTTTTTTTTATTGTATAATCAGGCACTTTTTGTTGTTTCCACATTTCACACACAATTCCAATCAAAGGGTTCTGCAAGGTGACGGTCCTGTTATGGTCGCCATGAAATATGTATATTAGTACATATTGATTGTTTCAATTTATTCCAATATTTGTTAAAGGTTTTTGTTAATGAGCACGTCTGTGCTCTTAGTCAACTTTTATTCGAATGAATTAAACTATGTTTAAAAACTTATGCTGCTTGTTGGCAGCTACAAAATTAAGATGGGTGAGACGCAAGAGTGAACTCACATGACCAAAATGCAAGCTCAGCATAATTGGGCTGGCTTGCCAGCACAATTCGTTTGCATAAGCTTATATACAAAACGAAATGAATGCATGCTTGTTTGCGTACATACATACAATAGTTCTTATTTATAAGCTTATAATTATTATTTACTGCTTGCAACAGAATGTTACAAGCTGTGCTGAAGTCATTTAATAACGACATGTGAATTCACTACTAATTCACTAATGATCTCGATTTTAATAATGATTTTATTTAGAAAGCAAGTCTGTGCTCTTAGCAAGTTATATAAGAATCTCTTTAAGATTATACATAAAAGCTTATGCTGCTTATTAGCAGCTATAAAAATAAGGGGGGTGAGGAGCGAGAGTGCTGTTCTGAACACGATTAATGACCCAAACTCACCGAATTCACGGCACCTGATATCGTTTGAAAGTCTGATAGCATCCGATTGTGTGGATTCCATTGGAATTTCTCCCGGTAATGGAATCAAATGAGTTAACGCGATATCAGGTGTAGTCTCTGATTTGTCCGGGAGAATATCCTGTCCCAAGGACATTCCCAACCAGATACTGACAAGAGGGGCTCGTAAAGCATTGGCAGCCACGGTAGCTTCAGTGCCCAGCGCTGTGGCTACTGCGCCGGCTGGTGTGTCGAGTTCACTTTTCGGTATTCCCTAACACTACATCTTAGCTAATATCCGGGCAAAAACTTAGGCCTCAAACATAGCAGGAAAAATTTAGGCTTTCATATACCCGTAACATCTCGTCATTTAAAGTTTGATCAAATTTGTAGAAGAGATTTTTGGCCGGAACATCTTATCATAAAGGAGTATACGACAAAAAAGTAAAATCGGCCTCCGATTCGAATGCCCTCTGCTATCTCCTCCTCTTCTAATAACAAATTTATGCCTTCTTCTGGTACGTCAGCATCTACTGACGGGCCAAAAAACTAACTATGTCCCTTATTCTGGCCTACCAGAATGTTAGAAGACTTAAATACAAACTGTCTAGACTTTTTGTAGGTAGTCTATCCTTTGATTTTCATGTTTTTGCTTTTACATAGACTTAAACCAGATATTGCTGACGCTTAAATTTTATCCACTAAATTTTCAATTTATAGAAAAGTTTATTGCTGTCGATTCAGATTTTCCATCTAAAATTATTCAGTCCTCTTTCACTCATGAAATTAAGTTTATTAGTGTCAAAATATTCTTTAAATCTTTTTGCACTAATGTTACTTGCTCTTACATTCCACCTCTATCCGATACCCTCATCGTTCTTGGTCACTTTAATTTACCAGACATTTCCTGTGAAAAGGTTCCAATTTTGTTAATTGTTTTGATTGTGAGGTTTATTTTATATTTCTTTAACCTATATATAAAGAATGCTTATGCTGCTTATTAGCAGCTACAAAAAGTATATGTTTATATGAGGCGAGAGTGTACTCATATGTTTGGTCACTTATTCTTGGTGTGACCAAAATGCAAGCTCAGCATATTTAGGCTGGCTTGCCAGCACAATTCATTTTCGTAAGCATATATACAGAACGAAATGTATGCATGGAAGCCTGCGTACATACATACAATTGTATAAATATATATTTATTTCGGAGTACGAGACAATTCCAATATGTCTCCGGGTAGTTCACCTTGCTTTTTAGGCATTTTTATAATAATCGGTGAGCGCAGCGAGTTCCGTGTTCTTCTCGTGCCGTTTAGTCCCAGACTGACTAACTAGTCTTGACTGCCACGGCATCACACCGGACCACACTCGATGACAGTTTGGCTGTCATCTCGCTCAAAACCACAGTCACACCACCAATATTAAGAACAACTGCATGACTAAGCAGTTAATGTCAACTTCTATGACTCGATAATCAATGTCAAAGTAACATGACAATTATCACTGATTCACTTACATGACATAGTTCCTTGTAAGTGTACCTAATGTCACCAGACCAATAATATGAGAATACACTAGAGATGGACATTAAAGTCCTCAAATGGAAAAAGATATAAGATACGGTACCAAAAGGTATTCACAACTGTGCAATACCCTATTTCATCTCCGACACGGCCATCCTGACTAATACACGTCCTCGTGTCATATTACACCCATTTTCAATTACAAAACATTTTTTTTATTAACAAATTTCCAACCTTAAATTAACCCTTTTTTAATTTTCCAATTCTCTTTTGTATAAATTTTACCAACAATATCCTCTTCAATTAGATAATTTGACATACTCGATCTTCACATACTTTCTTAGTCTTAACCAACTTATACAAGTTCAAGTTTCTTTTACATCAACTTCAACAATTCAATATTCTTTCAATATTCTTCAACAGTTCAATATTCTTTTACTTCATTATCGTTGAGTCAAAACATGCTTCAAATATCATAACATCAAACGCGCCACACGCCACGACAAAACTTTTGTTTTGCGCTTGTGCTTGCATTATAATTTATGACCAATTTCACTCTTTTGCCACCCTTATTGGTGCACTCCGCTGTCTTTAATAACTTCACCATTTTCATTATCTTCATTCTCGCTGTCTTTATTGACTTCAACATTTTCAATATCTTCATTTTCACTCTCAACAAAATCATTGTTATCATTACACACATCCAACTCTTCGGGCACTTGCCCCTCTACAAATTTTCTCAGATCTTCATGTTCACATGCACATGCACATATTTGTAATTTCTTTTATTGTTTAGAGACTTTAAAATGTGTTTTTGGGCTCAACTTAATTTGATGCCTTTCTTCGTTTTTTTAGTAGCACATTATCTCCCACTGTGTATCTAGTTACTTTTGCCTTATTATTATCAAATCGCAATTTGTCATAAATCGCACTAGCTAATACATTCTTCTCAGCTTATGCTCTTATGTTTGGCAGATCAACAACATTGTCAACGTCACCAGGTGGAAGTAATTCTAATGGGCGTGCAACCTTTCCCATTACCATTTCTAACGGACTTGCCCTCGTCACTCGGTTAGTTGTACAATTAATTGCCAACTGTACATCCCGCAACATATCTTGCCAAGACTGGGTTCCAGTTTCAACCGCAGTCTGCACTTGGCTATTAGCTCGACTAGCGCCGGTGGCAATCAAATGCAACTTTATTCTTTTACAACTTTGTATCCGTAAAACGCCTTCCCTGGTCAGCTATAATTCGGTTTGGTACTCCAAACAACGAAACCGCAGATTGAACAGCTTTTATGCAACTGTCATGACTTAGGTGATCATACTTGGTAAACGCGTCAACTAGAACAATAACATACTCCTTCTGGCCATTTTTGCCACACAGTTTTCCAGTAATTTCAATGTGGATACTGTGCCAAGGAATATTAATTTTCGGAATTGGATACAACTCAGCTTTAATTATACCCTGTACCCATAGGGTAAAAGGGTATATTAAAGTCGCCAAAATGTATGTAACAGGCAGAATTAAGCATTTCCGACCCTATAAAGTATATATATTCTTGATCAGCATCAACAGCCGAGTCGATTGAGACATGTCCGTCTGTCCGTCTGTCCGTCCGTCCGTCTGTCCGTCTGTCCGTCTGTCCGTCCGTCCGTCTGTCCGTCCGTCCGTCCGTATGAACACCTAGATCTCAGAGACTATAAAAGATAGAGCATCCAAATTTGGTGGGAACATGCGTCTAGTGTGTACACAGATCAAGTTTATTTCAAATTTTTGCCACGCCCACTTCCGCCCCCGCAAATCGCGAAAACGTATTACTAGAGCTGTATTAAAGATATCGTATTCGACTTGCTTGCTTCATTTTTCCTGAGATTGACTTGGACATTTTGCAAGTGATACAATTATCAACAAATTTTCTAACATATTTTGACATTTTGTCAAACCAATAAAAATCTTATACTTTGTCAAGGGTATTTTCCTTATCTAAATGCATAATCCACTCGTAAACTTGGTTTATAACAGACCATCAAAAGGCACGTGGTACTACTGGTTTACGCGCGAATCCCAACGGGAGCACTAATTGCCCACACCTCCCGCCCAACCGACCGAGTGGCGCAAGCCGCATAACGCACGGCTCGAGTCGCGGGGACAATTCACAAAACACAGACAAAAAACGACACTATAGCTAGTTACGTGCTAGATAGGAAAGGATAGAAGTTTTTAGTAAAGGAATCGAGAGCTCTAAACTGATTACATGATAAAGACGATTATAATCGGAACAAAGAACTCGAAAAGGTTCATACATAAGGTAGTTAGTAGTACATCGTGGAAGTGTTAGAGGAATATAGTTTCTAGTAGGTCTACAAGGAACTGTTAGTTTTACTCGGTTCAATAGCTCGGGAGAGTCTATATCTCCGTTAAGGAGCTTGTGCATAAATATGACGCCAAGCATTAATCTACGATTAGAAAGGGAAGGAAGGTCAAGTAAAAGGAGTCTACTAGAGTACGAAGGCAAGTTGATATTACGATCCCAGTTCAGACCACGAAGAGCAAAGAGAAGGAACTGTTTTTGAACTGATTCTATTCTTGC